>OY804586.1:65877740-66567765 GCA_963680875.1 Bathymodiolus brooksi | reverse complement strand
ATTTTAGAACTGTTCTGACAGTGTGGTATTTTAGAACTGTTCTGACAGTGTGGTATTTTAGAACTGTTCTGACAGTGTGGTATTTTTAGAACTGTTCTGACAGTGTGGTATTTTTAGAACTGTTCTGACAGTGTGGTATTTTAGAACTGTTCTGACAGTGTGGTATTTTAGAACTGTTCTGACAGTGTGGTATTTTAGAACTGTTCTGACAGTGTGGTATTTTAGAACTGTTCTGACAGTGTGGTATTTTAGAACTGTTCTGACAGTGTGGTATTTTAGAACTGTTCTGACAGTGTGGTATTTTAGAACTGTTCTGACAGTGTGGTATTTTAGAACTGTTCTGACAGTGTGGTATTTTAGAACTGTTCTGACAGTGTGGTATTTTAGAACTGTTCTGACAGTGTGGTATTTTAGAACTGTTCTGACAGTGTGGTATTTTAGAACTGTTCTGACAGTGTGGTATTTTAGAACTGTTCTGACAGTGTGGTATTTTAGAACTGTTCTGACAGTGTGGTATTTTAGAACTGTTCTGACAGTGTGGTATTTTAGAACTGTTCTGACAGTGTGGTATTTTAGAACTGTTCTGACAGTGTGGTATTTTAGA
Source organism: Bathymodiolus brooksi (assembly GCA_963680875.1). Taxonomy (NCBI): domain Eukaryota; kingdom Metazoa; phylum Mollusca; class Bivalvia; order Mytilida; family Modiolidae; genus Bathymodiolus; species Bathymodiolus brooksi. Next base: position 66,567,161 of record OY804586.1, on the reverse strand, counting down.
ACTGTTCTGACAGTGTGGTATTTTAGAACTGTTCTGACAGTGTGGTATTTTAGAACTGTTCTGACACTGTGGTATTTTAGAACTGTTCTGACACTGTGGTATTTTAGAACTGTTCTGACAGTGTGGTATTTTAGAACTGTTCTGACAGTGTGGTATTTTAGAACTGTTCTGACAGTGTGGTATTTTAGAACTGTTCTGACAGTGTGGTATTTTAGAACTGTTCTGACAGTGTGGTATTTTAGAACTGTTCTGACAGTGTGGTATTTTAGAACTGTTCTGACAGTGTGGTATTTTAGAACTGTTCTGACACTGTGGTATTTTAGAACTGTTCTGACAGTGTGGTATTTTAGAACTGTTCTGACAGTGTGGTATTTTAGAACTGTTCTGACAGTGTGGTATTTTAGAACTGTTCTGACAGTGTGGTATTTTAGAACTGTTCTGACAGTGTGGTATTTTAGAACTGTTCTGACAGTGTGGTATTTTAGAACTGTTCTAGACAGTGTGGTATTTTAGAACTGTTCTGACAGTGTGGTATTTTAGAACTGTTCTGACAGTGTGGTATTTTAGAACTGTTCTGACAGTGTGGTATTTTAGAACTGTTCTGACAGTGTGGTATTTTAGAACTGTTCTGACAGTGTGGTATTTTAGAACTGTTCTGACAGTGTGGTATTTTAGAACTGTTCTGACAGTGTGGTATTTTAGAACTGTTCTGACAGTGTGGTATTTTAGAACTGTTCTGACAGTGTGGTATTTTAGAACTGTTCTGACAGTGTGGTATTTTAGAACTGTTCTGACAGTGTGGTATTTTAGAACTGTTCTGACAGTGTGGTATTTTAGAACTGTTCTGACAGTGTGGTATTTTAGAACTGTTCTGACAGTGTGGTATTTTAGAACTGTTCTGACAGTGTGGTATTTTAGAACTGTTCTGACAGTGTGGTATTTTAGAACTGTTCTGACAGTGTGGTATTTTAGAACTGTTCTGACAGTGTGGTATTTTAGAACTGTTCTGACAGTGTGGTATTTTAAAACTGTTTCTGACAGTGTGGTATTTTAGAACTGTTCTGACAGTGTGGTATTTTAGAACTGTTCTGACAGTGTGGTATTTTAGAACTGTTCTGACAGTGTGGTATTTTAGAACTGTTCTGACAGTGTGGTATTTTAGAACTGTTCTGACAGTGTGGTATTTTAGAACTGTTCTGACAGTGTGGTATTTTAGAACTGTTCTGACAGTGTGGTATTTTAGAACTGTTCTGACAGTGTGGTATTTTAGAACTGTTCTGACAGTGTGGTATTTTAGAACTGTTCTGACAGTGTGGTATTTTAGAACTGTTCTGACAGTGTGGTATTTTAGAACTGTTCTGACAGTGTGGTATTTTAAAACTGTTCTGACAGTGTGGTATTTTAAAACTGTTCTGACAGTGTGGTATTTTAAAACTGTTCTGACAGTGTGGTATTTTAGAACTGTTCTGACAGTGTGGTATTTTAGAACTGTTCTGACAGTGTGGTATTTTAAAACTGTTCTGACAGTGTGGTATTTTAGAACTGTTCTGACAGTGTGGTATTTTAGAACTGTTCTGACAGTGTGGTATTTTAGAACTGTTCTGACAGTGTGGTATTTTAGAACTGTTCTGACAGTGTGGTATTTTAGAACTGTTCTGACAGTGTGGTATTTTAGAACTGTTCTGACAGTGTGGTATTTTAGAACTGTTCTGACAGTGTGGTATTTTAGAACTGTTCTGACAGTGTGGTATTTTAGAACTGTTCTGACAGTGTGGTATTTTAGAACTGTTCTGACAGTGTGGTATTTTAGAACTGTTCTGACAGTGTGGTATTTTAGAACTGTTCTGACAGTGTGGTATTTTAAAACTGTTCTGACAGTGTGGTATTTTAGAACTGTTCTGACAGTGTGGTATTTTAGAACTGTTCTGACAGTGTGGTATTTTAGAACTGTTCTGACAGTGTGGTATTTTAGAACTGTTCTGACAGTGTGGTATTTTAGAACTGTTCTGACAGTGTGGTATTTTAGAACTGTTCTGACAGTGTGGTATTTTAGAACTGTTCTGACAGTGTGGTATTTTAGAACTGTTCTGACAGTGTGGTATTTTAGAACTGTTCTGACAGTGTGGTATTTTAGAACTGTTCTGACAGTGTGGTATTTTAGAACTGTTCTGACAGTGTGGTATTTTAGAACTGTTCTGACAGTGTGGTATTTTAGAACTGTTCTGACAGTGTGGTATTTTAGAACTGTTCTGACAGTGTGGTATTTTAGAACTGTTCTGACAGTGTGGTATTTTAGAACTGTTCTGACAGTGTGGTATTTTAGAACTGTTCTGACAGTGTGGTATTTTAGAACTGTTCTGACAGTGTGGTATTTTAGAACTGTTCTGACAGTGTGGTATTTTAGAACTGTTCTGACAGTGTGGTATTTTAGAACTGTTCTGACAGTGTGGTATTTTAGAACTGTTCTGACAGTGTGGTATTTTAGAACTGTTCTGACAGTGTGGTATTTTAGAACTGTTCTGACAGTGTGGTATTTTAGAACTGTTCTGACAGTGTGGTATTTTAGAACTGTTCTGACAGTGTGGTATTTTAGAACTGTTCTGACAGTGTGGTATTTTAGAACTGTTCTGACAGTGTGGTATTTTAGAACTGTTCTGACAGTGTGGTATTTTAGAACTGTTCTGACAGTGTGGTATTTTAGAACTGTTCTGACAGTGTGGTATTTTAGAACTGTTCTGACAGTGTGGTATTTTAGAACTGTTCCGACAGTGTGGTATTTTAGAACTGTTCTGACAGTGTGGTATTTTAGAATTGTTCTGACAGTGTGGTATTCTTAGAACTGTTCTGACAGTGTGGTATTTTAGAACTGTTCTGACAGTGTGGTATTTTAGAACTGTTCTGACAGTGTGGTATTTTAGAACTGTTCTGACAGTGTGGTATTTTAGAACTGTTCTGACACTGTGGTATTTTAGAACTGTTCTGACAGTGTGGTATTTTAGAACTGTTCTGACAGTGTGGTATTTTAGAACTGTTCTGACAGTGTGGTATTTTAGAACTGTTCTGACAGTGTGGTATTTTAGAACTGTTCTGACAGTGTGGTATTTTAGAACTGTTCTGACAGTGTGGTATTTTAGAACTGTTCTGACAGTGTGGTATTTTAGAACTGTTCTGACAGTGTGGTATTTTAGAACTGTTCTGACAGTGTGGTATTTTAGAACTGTTCTGACAGTGTGGTATTTTAGAACTGTTCTGACAGTGTGGTATTTTAGAACTGTTCTGACAGTGTGGTATTTTAGAACTGTTCTGACAGTGTGGTATTTTAGAACTGTTCTGACAGTGTGGTATTTTAGAACTGTTCTGACAGTGTGGTATTTTAGAACTGTTCTGACAGTGTGGTATTTTAGAACTGTTCTGACAGTGTGGTATTTTAGAACTGTTCTGACAGTGTGGTATTTTAGAACTGTTCTGACAGTGTGGTATTTTAGAACTGTTCTGACAGTGTGGTATTTTAGAACTGTTCTGACAGTGTGGTATTTTAGAACTGTTCTGACAGTGTGGTATTTTAGAACTGTTCTGACAGTGTGGTATTTTAGAACTGTTCTGACAGTGTGGTATTTTAGAACTGTTCTGACAGTGTGGTATTTTAGAACTGTTCTGACACTGTGGTATTTTAGAACTGTTCTGACAGTGTGGTATTTTAGAACTGTTCTGACAGTGTGGTATTTTAGAACTGTTCTGACAGTGTGGTATTTTAGAACTGTTCTGACAGTGTGGTATTTTAGAACTGTTCTGACAGTGTGGTATTTTAGAACTGTTTAGACAGTGTGGTATTTTAGAACTGTTCTGACAGTGTGGTATTTTAGAACTGTTCTGACAGTGTGGTATTTTAGAACTGTTCTGACAGTGTGGTATTTTAGAACTGTTCTGACAGTGTGGTATTTTAGAACTGTTCTGACAGTGTGGTATTTTAGAACTGTTCTGACAGTGTGGTATTTTAGAACTGTTCTGACAGTGTGGTATTTTAGAACTGTTCTGACAGTGTGGTATTTTAGAACTGTTCTGACAGTGTGGTATTTTAGAACTGTTCTGACAGTGTGGTATTTTAGAACTGTTCTGACAGTGTGGTATTTTAGAACTGTTCTGACAGTGTGGTATTTTAGAACTGTTCTGACAGTGTGGTATTTTAGAACTGTTCTGACAGTGTGGTATTTTAGAACTGTTCTGACAGTGTGGTATTTTAGAACTGTTCTGACAGTGTGGTATTTTAGAACTGTTCTGACAGTGTGGTATTTTAGAACTGTTCTGACAGTGTGGTATTTTTAGAACTGTTCTGACAGTGTGGTATTTTAGAACTGTTCTGACAGTGTGGTATTTTAGAACTGTTCTGACAGTGTGGTATTTTAGAACTGTTCTGACAGTGTGGTATTTTAGAACTGTTCTGACAGTGTGGTATTTTAGAACTGTTCTGACAGTGTGGTATTTTAGAACTGTTCTGACAGTGTGGTATTTTAGAACTGTTCTGACAGTGTGGTATTTTAGAACTGTTCTGACAGTGTGGTATTTTAGAACTGTTCTGACAGTGTGGTATTTTAGAACTGTTCTGACAGTGTGGTATTTTAGAACTGTTCTGACAGTGTGGTATTTTAGAACTGTTCTGACAGTGTGGTATTTTAGAACTGTTCTGACAGTGTGGTATTTTAGAACTGTTCTGACAGTGTGGTATTTTAGAACTGTTCTGACAGTGTGGTATTTTAGAACTGTTCTGACAGTGTGGTATTTTAGAACTGTTCTGACAGTGTGGTATTTTAGAACTGTTCTGACAGTGTGGTATTTTAGAACTGTTCTGACACTGTGGTATTTTAGAACTGTTCTGACACTGTGGTATTTTAGAACTGTTCTGACAGTGTGGTATTTTAGAACTGTTCTGACAGTGTGGTATTTTAGAACTGTTCTGACAGTGTGGTATTTTAGAACTGTTCTGACAGTGTGGTATTTTAGAACTGTTCTGACAGTGTGGTATTTTAGAACTGTTCTGACAGTGTGGTATTTTAGAACTGTTCTGACAGTGTGGTATTTTAGAACTGTTCTGACACGGTGGTATTTTAGAACTGTTCTGACAGTGTGGTATTTTAGAACTGTTCTGACAGTGTGGTATTTTAGAACTGTTCTGACAGTGTGGTATTTTAGAACTGTTCTGACAGTGTGGTATTTTAGAACTGTTCTGACAGTGTGGTATTTTAGAACTGTTCTGACACTGTGGTATTTTAGAACTGTTTAGACAGTGTGGTATTTTAGAACTGTTCTGACAGTGTGGTATTTTAGAACTGTTCTGACAGTGTGGTATTTTAGAACTGTTCTGACAGTGTGGTATTTTAGAACTGTTCTGACAGTGTGGTATTTTAGAACTGTTCTGACAGTGTGGTATTTTAGAACTGTTCTGACAGTGTGGTATTTTAGAACTGTTCTGACAGTGTGGTATTTTAGAACTGTTCTGACAGTGTGGTATTTTAGAACTGTTCTGACAGTGTGGTATTTTAGAACTGTTCTGACAGTGTGGTATTTTAGAACTGTTCTGACAGTGTGGTATTTTAGAACGTTCTGACAGTGTGGTATTTTAGAACTGTTCTGACAGTGTGGTATTTTAGAACTGTTCTGACAGTGTGGTATTTTAGAACTGTTCTGACAGTGTGGTATTTTAGAACTGTTCTGACAGTGTGGTATTTTAGAACTGTTCTGACAGTGTGGTATTTTAGAACTGTTCTGACAGTGTGGTATTTTAGAACTGTTCTGACAGTGTGGTATTTTAAAACTGTTCTGACAGTGTGGTATTTTAGAACTGTTCTGACAGTGTGGTATTTTAGAACTGTTCTGACAGTGTGGTATTTTAGAACTGTTCTGACAGTGTGGTATTTTAGAACTGTTCTGACAGTGTGGTATTTTAGAACTGTTCTGACAGTGTGGTATTTTAGAACTGTTCTGACAGTGTGGTATTTTAGAACTGTTCTGACAGTGTGGTATTTTAGAACTGTTCTGACAGTGTGGTATTTTAGAACTGTTCTGACAGTGTGGTATTTTAGAACTGTTCTGACAGTGTGGTATTTTAGAACTGTTCTGACAGTGTGGTATTTTAGAACTGTTCTGACAGTGTGGTATTTTAAAACTGTTCTGACAGTGTGGTATTTTAAAACTGTTCTGACAGTGTGGTATTTTAGAACTGTTCTGACAGTGTGGTATTTTAGAACTGTTCTGACAGTGTGGTATTTTAAAACTGTTCTGACAGTGTGGTATTTTAGAACTGTTCTGACAGTGTGGTATTTTAGAACTGTTCTGACAGTGTGGTATTTTAGAACTGTTCTGACAGTGTGGTATTTTAGAACTGTTCTGACAGTGTGGTATTTTAGAACTGTTCTGACAGTGTGGTATTTTAGAACTGTTCTGACAGTGTGGTATTTTAGAACTGTTCTGACAGTGTGGTATTTTAGAACTGTTCTGACAGTGTGGTATTTTAGAACTGTTCTGACAGTGTGGTATTTTAGAACTGTTCTGACAGTGTGGTATTTTAGAATTGTTCTGACAGTGTGGTATTTTAGAACTGTTCTGACAGTGTGGTATTTTAAAACTGTTCTGACAGTGTGGTATTTTAGAACTGTTCTGACAGTGTGGTATTTTAGAACTGTTCTGACAGTGTGGTATTTTAGAACTGTTCTGACAGTGTGGTATTTTAGAACTGTTCTGACAGTGTGGTATTTTAGAACTGTTCTGACAGTGTGGTATTTTAGAACTGTTCTGACAGTGTGGTATTTTAGAACTGTTCTGACAGTGTGGTATTTTAGAATTGTTCTGACAGTGTGGTATTTTAGAACTGTTCTGACAGTGTGGTATTTTAGAACTGTTCTGACAGTGTGGTATTTTAGAACTGTTCTGACAGTGTGGTATTTTAGAACTGTTCTGACAGTGTGGTATTTTAGAACTGTTCTGACAGTGTGGTATTTTAGAACTGTTCTGACAGTGTGGTATTTTAGAACTGTTCTGACAGTGTGGTATTTTAGAACTGTTCTGACAGTGTGGTATTTTAGAACTGTTCTGACAGTGTGGTATTTTAGAACTGTTCTGACAGTATGGTATTTTAGAACTGTTCTGACAGTGTGGTATTTTAGAACTGTTCTGACAGTGTGGTATTTTAGAATTGTTCTGACAGTGTGGTATTTTAGAACTGTTCTGACAGTGTAGTATTTTAGAACTGTTCTGACAGTGTGGTATTTTAGAACTGTTCTGACAGTGTGGTATTTTAGAACTGTTCTGACAGTGTGGTATTTTAGAACTGTTCTGACAGTGTGGTATTTTAGAACTGTTCTGACAGTGTGGTATTTTAGAACTGTTCTGACAGTGTGGTATTTTAGAACTGTTCTGACAGTGTGGTATTTTAGAACTGTTCTGACAGTGTGGTATTTTAGAACTGTTCTGACAGTGTGGTATTTTAGAACTGTTCTGACAGTGTGGTATTTTAGAACTGTTCTGACAGTGTGGTATTTTAGAACTGTTCTGACAGTGTGGTATTTTAGAACTGTTCTGACAGTGTGGTATTTTAGAACTGTTCTGACAGTGTGGTATTTTAGAACTGTTCTGACAGTGTGGTATTTTAGAACTGTTCTGACAGTGTGGTATTTTAGAACTGTTCTGACAGTGTGGTATTTTAGAACTGTTCTGACAGTGTGGTATTTTAGAACTGTTCTGACAGTGTGGTATTTTAGAACTGTTCCGACAGTGTGGTATTTTAGAACTGTTCTGACAGTGTGGTATTTTAGAATTGTTCTGACAGTGTGGTATTCTTAGAACTGCTCTGACAGTGTGGTATTTTTAGAACTGTTCTGACAGTGTGGTATTTTTAGAACTGTTCTGACAGTGTGGTATTTTAGAACTCTTCTGACAGTGTGGTCTTTTCAGAACTGTTCTGACAGTGTGGTATTTTAGAACTGTTCTGACAGTGTGGTATTTTAGAACTGTTCTGACAGTGTGGTATTTTAGAACTGTTCTGACAGTGTGGTATTTTAGAACTGTTCTGACAGTGTGGTATTTTAGAACTGTTCTGACACTGTGGTATTTTAGAACTGTTCTGACACTGTGGTATTTTAGAACTGTTCTGACAGTGTGGTATTTTAGAACTGTTCTGACAGTGTGGTATTTTAGAACTGTTCTGACAGTGTGGTATTTTAGAACTGTTCTGACAGTGTGGTATTTTAGAACTGTTCTGACAGTGTGGTATTTTAGAACTGTTCTGACAGTGTGGTATTTTAGAACTGTTCTGACACGGTGGTATTTTAGAACTGTTCTGACAGTGTGGTATTTTAGAACTGTTCTGACAGTGTGGTATTTTAGAACTGTTCTGACAGTGTGGTATTTTAGAACTGTTCTGACAGTGTGGTATTTTAGAACTGTTCTGACAGTGTGGTATTTTAGAACTGTTCTGACACTGTGGTATTTTAGAACTGTTTAGACAGTGTGGTATTTTAGAACTGTTCTGACAGTGTGGTATTTTAGAACTGTTCTGACAGTGTGGTATTTTAGAACTGTTCTGACAGTGTGGTATTTTAGAACTGTTCTGACAGTGTGGTATTTTAGAACTGTTCTGACAGTGTGGTATTTTAGAACTGTTCTGACAGTGTGGTATTTTAGAACTGTTCTGACAGTGTGGTATTTTAGAACTGTTCTGACAGTGTGGTATTTTAGAACTGTTCTGACAGTGTGGTATTTTAGAACTGTTCTGACAGTGTGGTATTTTAGAACTGTTCTGACAGTGTGGTATTTTAGAACTGTTCTGACAGTGTGGTATTTTAAAACCGTTCTGACAGTGTGGTATTTTAGAACTGTTCTGACAGTGTGGTATTTTAGAACTGTTCTGACAGTGTGGTATTTTAGAACTGTTCTGACAGTGTGGTATTTTAGAACTGTTCTGACAGTGTGGTATTTTAGAACTGTTCTGACAGTGTGGTATTTTAGAACTGTTCTGACAGTGTGGTATTTTAGAACTGTTCTGACAGTGTGGTATTTTAAAACTGTTCTGACAGTGTGGTATTTTAGAACTGTTCTGACAGTGTGGTATTTTAGAACTGTTCTGACAGTGTGGTATTTTAGAACTGTTCTGACAGTGTGGTATTTTAGAACTGTTCTGACAGTGTGGTATTTTAGAACTGTTCTGACAGTGTGGTATTTTAGAACTGTTCTGACAGTGTGGTATTTTAGAACTGTTCTGACAGTGTGGTATTTTAGAACTGTTCTGACAGTGTGGTATTTTAGAACTGTTCTGACAGTGTGGTATTTTAGAACTGTTCTGACAGTGTGGTATTTTAGAACTGTTCTGACAGTGTGGTATTTTAAAACTGTTCTGACAGTGTGGTATTTTAAAACTGTTCTGACAGTGTGGTATTTTAGAACTGTTCTGACAGTGTGGTATTTTAGAACTGTTCTGACAGTGTGGTATTTTAAAACTGTTCTGACAGTGTGGTATTTTAGAACTGTTCTGACAGTGTGGTATTTTAGAACTGTTCTGACAGTGTGGTATTTTAGAACTGTTCTGACAGTGTGGTATTTTAGAACTGTTCTGACAGTGTGGTATTTTAGAACTGTTCTGACAGTGTGGTATTTTAGAACTGTTCTGACAGTGTGGTATTTTAGAACTGTTCTGACAGTGTGGTATTTTAGAACTGTTCTGACAGTGTGGTATTTTAGAACTGTTCTGACAGTGTGGTATTTTAGAACTGTTCTGACAGTGTGGTATTTTAGAATTGTTCTGACAGTGTGGTATTTTAGAACTGTTCTGACAGTGTGGTATTTTAAAACTGTTCTGACAGTGTGGTATTTTAGAACTGTTCTGACAGTGTGGTATTTTAGAACTGTTCTGACAGTGTGGTATTTTAGAACTGTTCTGACAGTGTGGTATTTTAGAACTGTTCTGACAGTGTGGTATTTTAGAACTGTTCTGACAGTGTGGTATTTTAGAACTGTTCTGACAGTGTGGTATTTTAGAACTGTTCTGACAGTGTGGTATTTTAGAATTGTTCTGACAGTGTGGTATTTTAGAACTGTTCTGACAGTGTGGTATTTTAGAACTGTTCTGACAGTGTGGTATTTTAGAACTGTTCTGACAGTGTGGTATTTTAGAACTGTTCTGACAGTGTGGTATTTTAGAACTGTTCTGACAGTGTGGTATTTTAGAACTGTTCTGACAGTGGTATTTTAGAACTGTTCTGACAGTGTGGTATTTTAGAACTGTTCTGACAGTGTGGTATTTTAGAACTGTTCTGACAGTGTGGTATTTTAGAACTGTTCTGACAGTGTGGTATTTTAGAACTGTTCTGACAGTGTGGTATTTTAGAACTGTTCTGACAGTGTGGTATTTTAGAACTGTTCTGACAGTGTGGTATTTTAGAACTGTTCTGACAGTGTGGTATTTTAGAATTGTTCTGACAGTGTGGTATTTTAGAACTGTTCTGACAGTGTAGTATTTTAGAACTGTTCTGACAGTGTGGTATTTTAGAACTGTTCTGACAGTGTGGTATTTTAGAACTGTTCTGACAGTGTGGTATTTTAGAACTGTTCTGACAGTGTGGTATTTTAGAACTGTTCTGACAGTGTGGTATTTTAGAACTGTTCTGACAGTGTGGTATTTTAGAACTGTTCTGACAGTGTGGTATTTTAGAACTGTTCTGACAGTGTGGTATTTTAGAACTGTTCTGACAGTGTGGTATTTTAGAACTGTTCTGACAGTGTGGTATTTTAGAACTGTTCTGACAGTGTGGTATTTTTAGAACTGTTCTGACAGTGTGGTATTTTAGAACTGTTCTGACAGTGTGGTATTTTAGAACTGTTCTGACAGTGTGGTATTTTAGAACTGTTCTGACAGTGTGGTATTTTAGAACTGTTCTGACAGTGTGGTATTTTAGAACTGTTCTGACAGTGTGGTATTTTAGAACTGTTCTGACAGTGTGGTATTTTAGAACTGTTCTGACAGTGTGGTATTTTAGAACTGTTCCGACAGTGTGGTATTTTAGAACTGTTCTGACAGTGTGGTATTTTAGAATTGTTCTGACAGTGTGGTATTCTTAGAACTGCTCTGACAGTGTGGTATTTTTAGAACTGTTCTGACAGTGTGGTATTTTTAGAACTGTTCTGACAGTGTGGTATTTTAGAACTCTTCTGACAGTGTGGTCTTTTCAGAACTGTTCTGACAGTGTGGTATTTTAGAACTGTTCTGACAGTGTGGTATTTTAGAACTGTTCTGACAGTGTGGTATTTTAGAACTGTTCTGACAGTGTGGTATCTTAGAACTGTTCTGACAGCGTGGTATTTTTAGAACTGTTCTGACAGTGTGGTATGTTAGAACTGTTCTGACAGTGTGGTATTTTTAGAACTGTTCTGACAGTGTGATATTTTAGAACTGTTCTGACAGTGTGGTATTTTAGAACTGTTCTGACAGTGTGGTATTTTAGAACTGTTCTGACAGTGTGGTATTTTAGAACTGTTCTGACAGTGTGGTATTTTAGAACTGTTCTGACAGTGTGGTATTTTAGAACGGCTCTGACAGTGTGGTATTTTAGAACTGTTCTGACAGTGTGGTATTTTAGAACTGTTCTGACAGTGTGGTATTTTTAGAACTGTTCTGACAGTGGTATTTTAGAACTGTTCTGACAGTGTGATATTTTTAGAACTGTTCTGACAGTGTGGTATTTTAAAACTGTTCTGACAGTGTGGTATTTTAGAACTGTTCTGACAGTGTGGTATTTTAGAACTGTTCTGACAGTGTGGTATTTTAGAACTGTTCTGACAGTGTGGTATTTTTAGAACTGTTCTGACAGTGTGGTATTTTAGAACTGTTCTGACAGTGTGGTATTTTAGAACTGTTCTGACAGTGTGATATTTTAGAACTGTTCTGACAGTGTGGTATTTTAGAATTGTTCTGACAGTGTGGTATTTTAGAACTGTTCTGACACTGTGGTATTTTAGAACTGTTCTGGCAGTGTGGTATTTTAGAACTGTTCTGACAGTGTGGTATTTTAGAACTGTTTATTACACATGAAAATATTTATTTAAGAAGTACCTATATTCAGGGTCGTCCTAGCATAACTATAGACCACCCGGCAAAGCAGTTCACTGAGGGCCCTACCTACACAACCACTTACAGGAATAAACATGTAAATGGTCGATACAATTAAACCTATATTTATTGTATTGGAACTTCCAATAAAATGAGGATTTTGTCCATAAAACCAGCTTACCCTACAGACACACACTTTTGTGGCCGTGATCGTATGGTTGTTGGATTTACAACTACCCATGCAATCAGTGCCTATCACCACTGATGCTGTGATGTTCGAATCTGGATCAGGGCGAGGTCTACAACATTATGTGATAAAGTTTGTCAGTGACATGCGACAGGTTGGTGGTTTTCTCCGGGTCCTCCGGTTTCCTCCACCAATAAAACTTACCGCCACGCTGAAATATTGTTGAAAGTGGCGTTAAACATCATCAAACAAACTTAAGAAGTACCTATTAATATAAATAAATAACGTTGAACTTTACACATGTAGATTAGGATCCCGATATAAAGTACATATTATACAAACTAAAGTCAAACATAATTTACTATTCATCTACCTGATGAACCCTTGATTGTATATTGTTATTTTATATCGGCCTGTACTTTGTGACACGTTTAATATCATTTCCGAGGTCCAATAACGATTAACATTGATGTCATCACGCACATGTTTAAAACACTGACCTAACTGTATACAGCCACAATATATATGTTATTTATCAAACAATACACAATACACGTGTAATACTATTACTGTTTTATATAAATAATATATCCTTTGTTTATTTGTTTATTCTTGATTGTGTTCCGTAATATAAAGGCCTTTTGGTTCCGTTTTTAATTTTGTTTGTGAAAAAAAATAAACGCTCCACCCAGTGTATTTCTAGACTCTCACATGAAAAATGATATCTCTGTACGAGTAGCTTATAAATCCTCATGACGGATGTTTAAACTAACGTAACCTTAACGGTAACAGACCTTACGCCCAATGTAACAGAAATATCATTTAATTCTTACACGCAATGCACCGTAACAGTTCCAAGTAAGACATGTCGCTCCACTCTGACACATTATACTGACCCCAAGCTAACGTTTTAACGCAGTCGCAAGTGATAAAATATTTTACTTGTTATGTAATTGTTCAGTATTGTCTGTAGTGTCTGAAAAATGAAAATTACAACAACAACAGCACAAAAAGTGATAAAGTTTACCAGTTGCTTTCCCAGGGTCGGTGGTTCTCTCCGGCTTCATCCACCACTAAAACTGGTCGCCATGATATAGCTGAAACACCAAAAATCAAATCAATCAATCATTTTAACTGGCCTCTGATCTTACTATTTAATGGTGTCTATTTAGGGAAAAATAAGCGGCAAATACTAGTTTTACAGTGTCATGTTTGACCCGAGAGAGCATAGAACCTGCGAAGTATCGAAATCGAGAAAATCCCGCTATCTATGCTCAACTACACCACCGATAACGTTCAGAAAATATAATAAATATTTGTCCTGAAATACCGATGTAGGAAAATGATGTAAAAAAGGGGGTAGGGTTATGGTGTTTAATACCACTTAACTTAACTTTATTCGATGCTCAATTTTACCCCGAAGGGTTGAAGGCATATACAAGGAATATATACAAACAACGTACACAAGTCAAATAGACAAAGACATAGTAATTAAGAACGTACAAATAAAATGAAAACAAATTGATCTACATTCAATTACAATTATGCAGCAGTAGAGCCCACTCTCCTCAGTGCTATCAACTTTTTAAGAATGGTACCGTAAACCGCATAATTTGTGATGATGACAGAATTAATTGTAATTCTTTAGCTCTGTCATATTCATTAAATTTAGGACAGATTCCGTTTATATCTTTGTACAGTATATTTCTTAAAGTATGGTTATTCTTACATCTAAAGAAAAAATGAAACTCATCTTCAACCTCTTTTAAATCACAAAATTTACATATTCTATTTTCGTTTTTAATTCTTGTGTATTTTCCTCTTTCAACAATTTAAAGAAAATGATCCGATACACGCATTTTACATAAAATTTTCTGTCTTCATAATTAATATTGAGTATATAGTTATTCATTTCATATTCAGTTTTAATTTTACTGTATATATCAATTTTACTGTTTTCTTTAGTTGATTTTAGCTTATCAAAAAATAATTCTTCATATTTCTGTTTCAGTTGCTGTTTAATATCCTTATTAAATGAGGAGTTCTTGTGGGAATTGTTATTATCTTGTATTATATTTATATCAATATTATCAAATTTGCATATGTTTTCTACACACTGTATATGAGAACCATGAGTAAGTACCCAACTGAATGCAGTTATTTTGAGAGAGAAAAGGCATCCATTAATAAAGGATTATCTCCATCACTAGAAATTCTAGCTAAATATTTTAGTGACTGTACTTTAATGAAAACATGAACTACGCCACTTTCAACAATATTTCGTTTATATCGTGACGGTCAGTTTTATTGGTGGAGGAAACCGGAGTACCCAGAGAAAACCACCGACCTGTCGCAATTCACTGACAAACTTTATCACATTATGTTGTATTAAGTACACCTCACCATGAACGTGGTTCGAACTCACAACGTTAGTGGTGATAGGTACTGATTTCCACAATCCAACTACCATGTCATCACGACCACGATGGCCCCTTCAGAAAATATAATAAGTATTTGGCCTGAAATACCAATGTAGGGAAATGATGTAAAATATGTATGGAGCAGTATTATCTAAAGCTTATTGATCCATAATCATCTTTATAGGAAAAGGTCAAAATATATGACTTACACTCGCCGCTATTTACACTGTGAGTTGTGTATCATTTCAGCGATTTTCATTTTGCGGTCTAAAATTAAAATAAATTGGATACTTTTCTAGTACCCAGTAAGGGGTCCATTTTCATTATTCCGTTTTTGTCTCTAAGACATATCTGTGAATTATTTTTTCTAAATTTCAAATTAATAAAGTCGAATCTAATACATTTTTTTTTTTTTTTTTTTCATCATAATATAGTTTATTCAAAATCTCCTGTTTACAATAACCTTAATGGCCCAGGAGTGAACATTAAGGGTCCCTGTTTTACATAAATCTCACTTGTCCAGGGGTAGCAAGTGAAAATAAAAATAAAAAGTCAACATATTTCATATTCATTTGTTTTTACATTTCATTATAATATACACAATTAGACGATACAATTAATACCATGCATTAGCTTTATGTTCATAAATAATAAATATTCATATGTTATTTCGAAAAAGTTCTAATTTGTTTTTATCATTTTCATTAATATGCGAAGTTTGTAATGTGCAATGTAAATGTTTTTTAAAATTATTTTTCCAAGTGTTGAAAATTGTTTGATCTCCAATTCGGGATTGGTTATATTTCACCTTATTACGTATTTTCCATATTTCCCACTTTGAGATAAATATTACGGTATTAAAAATGACGTCTAAATCCTCACCCCCATATAGCCCTAACATTATATTTAATTCCTTGATTTCTATATTAGCTGTTAATCCAGATCTGTAAAATATTGCTTCTATTTCTTTTATAATTTTTTTCACAGAAGGACATTTAAAAAATAGATGCTGCATCGTTTCATCGTTGTCTCTTATTTGGCAAAGATGGCATCTTCCGTTTGACAAATTCATTTTTTTCAATCTATGTTCTGTATAATTTATATTATGGAGACATTTCCACTGGAATTCTTTGACCTTATTAGTAACTTTGATTTTCTTTAATTTTGTCCAAATTTGTGTCCAATCAATATTACCCCCGTACTGTTCTTCCCACTTAATCTGACATTTTGGTTTTATATTTTTTTAAAGATTCCCTGAATTACTTTTATTTTCAATTTATCAGGTGATATAGTTGTATTTGACTCATTTAAAAATTGTAGCTTATCGTTGATATTTAAGGTAACTCTAATACATTAATACAGATATTATATGTATTTAAATGACCAAGGTTAAAATTTATTTGTTATTTTCATAAAATTAAACCCCTGTGGAAACCCCCACAATTCATGTCAAAATAATTGTTCAATGATTATCAATATTGATCTGAGTATAATCATACAATAAGAATTTTTAACCCACAATACAATAAGTCCTATTTATTTTACAAATGTTTTTATTTTCGATTTTACGCTGGATTTAACCAACTGTAAACAATGATCAACATATTTTACGAATTTCTCACCAAATCTTATTCAATCTGCAATCAAAATTATGTTAATTCTTTCTAATTAGGCCATAATTATGACCCAATTGGTTACAATGTTAGTCGTCGTTAACATACCAGGGGTTGTATCACAAGACAGTCTCAATAAAGCATCCCCTTTGTCTAATAAATATAAACATTGTCATCACAGCGCTTTATCTTTACTTCATCGAGTTACCGCGGCCTTCAAAGTGTGAAAAAACATTTAAAACTGTGAAGAAATGTAAGAGAAGGAATTGTCAATAAATGAAAGATCCCTTATCTGAGCTATCTATCTGTACGGGATGACTTCACCTTTTGTAGCATGTTTTGTACTTCAGCGGTATTCAATATTTAAAAACGGTATTTCAGACGTCGTAAACATATTTGAATAATTTGAGAGAGAAAAAATATATTGCTGAATACGATTCATATTTTATGCACGACTAGATTTAATAATATTACGTTGAAATCATATATTTCATGTATTATAAATTCAAATTCAAATTCAAAATTGTATTGTCATTAAACAATACAGTTTGTGACAGTTATACAAATTATACAAATACACATATAACAAAGAGAACATAAAATCGACATTTTCAAGTAAACATGTTAAGTGTCCCCTGTCCTCAGTTCTATTTACTTGAGATGGTGTTGATGGGTTTAAAATATATGAAAGTTTTTTTCTGATTCTGATAAGTTATTAAACATTTGATTTTCGTTGTGCAAAATGTTTAAAAAAGAAGACCTCAATTCAGAATTTATCGTGCAATGTAAAAGAAAATGTTTCTCGTCATCTATACACTTACAGTATGAGCATAAACGTTGCTCTCTCGGAATATTTAAATGTTTCCTCTTTTCTATTAATAAGTTGTGTTCACTAATTCTAAGTTTTGTTATTAGCTTTCTGTATTCAAAATTTGATATAGATAAGTAACTTTCCATTAATAAATTTTGTTTTAAATTTGAGAATAAATATAATTTACTTTTTTGGTCTAATTTTGAGAGATTATTATTTATTAAATTTTCATAGTAAAATTTTAGTGTTGATTTTACATATTTCTTGGGTAGTTTTACTTGATTTGAACTAGTAGTATTTTGGAGCTGTAAGATATCAAGACCTGTCTCATCAATAATACTCTTTGCATATGAAAACCATGTGTAGATGCCTTGATAAAGAGATCGAGGAAGTATCAAAAACATTAATTAATAGGGGGGGGGGGGGGGGGGGGGGGAGGGGGGTTGTACTTATCCTACCTTTATATAAGAATAAGAATAAGATTACTTTATTGACCAATTAAGGACCCACAAGGGGCATAGCAATTACAATGATTGACAATATGGAATACAAACATACAATGTACATAATAACAACAAGGAAATATTGATAATGTCATATAATTATATAAGCCGCCAGTGCAATTTGTTTGAATATAAATATAGTTTTATTTCCAGTAAAATAAACTTTTAACAACTGTGTCAGTAGACCAGAGATGTGCAATCAATAATGATATTATTAATAAATAAGGGGGGAAAAAATATATATATATTATATACACACTATATTTAACCTTTACCAACAATACAGGCACAGCATGGCTGTCCCCTCCGTGACCAATGCACAAAGACAAGTATCAGTTGTCCAAATGCAGTGGTCACCAGAGGCAGGTGCTAAAGGGACCTTTGTCCAAGCTGACCATAGTACATATTAGCAATATTAAAAAAAAAACCCACTTACTTTACAGTTTCTTTTATATGTATATAAATAATGTCCTCCTCGTATATGTATACAAATAATGTCATCCTCGTGACCAGTGCACATGAACCATTAAACAATATTAAAATGCAACGGTCACCAAGGGCTGATGCTTAAAAGACCAAAAGGAAGGATTAATAAACATGAACTGCAATAATTATGTGAATCACTAAAAAAATTGGCATGAACAATAGCACATCACTGATCCACCAACACATGTATCTAATTATATGCACACAGTGCTCCCCTATAATCTGACCTATGCACACATTTCTAAATAAGACAGAAAAATTTACAAAGTTCTAAAAGTATATTCTTATCCTCAGTGTTCAATAACCATATAAGTTTGTTCTTATTGTTAAGATGTTTAAAATTAATACAACTTTTTTCAATGGTATCATATAATATTTTCCTTTTTGATTCCATGCCAGGACAAGTAAAGAGATAATGTTGCTCATCTTCAACCTCATTAATGGAGCACCGTGTGCATATTCTATCGTGCCGGAGAATGCCCAGATATCTACCAGTTTCGATATATAATTTGTGAGCTGATATATATAATACGATGCACGTCTCTTTTAAATTTCTAATTTCTATTTCATTAATATTCTGTTCTGTTCGTTTTTCGGATGTCCCTATGTTATACAGTTTATCGAAGATCATGCAGTAATTTTATATATAGGCTTATGGTCTATGGTGTTTAATGCCACTTTCAACAGTATTTCAGTTATATCGTGGCGGTCAGTTTTATTGATGGAGGAAACCGGAGTACCCGGATGTTATATATATAAACTCTTTTATCTCCTTTGTAACGTCATGTTGTTTGTTTTTCATATATATGTAATAAACTTCCGCTGAGGAAGGCCGCAAGGCCGCAACGTTCGGAAATTAATCTAGCGTTTTTTGTATATATATATATAAAAGTATTAGTCCGTCTATTATTTATAAAAGGGTAGAATTGTTTATGATTTAAGGTTATTGTGTGCTTAACCCCACTTTTAACAACAGTTCAGTCATATCGCTGTGGTCAGTTTTATTTGTGGAGGAAACCGTAGTACACAGAAAGCCACAAGTCACTGACAAACTTTATCACGTAGTGTTGTATCGAGTTCACCTTGACACGTGAGCGTCACGAGCGGGAGTCACATTGACAACTTTAGAGGTTATAAGGTAGGTATAAATCCACACACCATACTTCCATGGCATGACCGTCTGCATGTTTCTGGAAAGGGGGTGCTGGGGAGGGTCTGGTAGGGGATCCCCCCTCTCAATCGTTAAGAAAGTTTTTGAAAAAATGGAACATTTTCGTGGGATCTGGTTGATTCTGACCTCGGTTTTGAGGAGTTTTGATATTAATTCATAAATCAATGAATGATTAACTATTATCTTCAATTCTTTAATTTGAACACATTCACTGACTTGAAGGTATCAGTTTAAGTGAACAGAAGAATATCATTTTTATGAAGTCTCTTTTCCTTGATTCTTCCGTTAGCTTCAAATGTGTTCAGAGATTGTTGCATTAAGGAATTCATTTTCATGAAAACTTTCTCCTTATAATTGTATCGCCTTGCCAGTTGGACCCAGGAAATTCCAAAATATGTGATTTTTAATGTTACTTGTACCAAGGAGCTTGTACACAGGCACTTGTTTCTGGTAATTTTTTTTACCTATAAGATACTATATATACTACAAGGTATGTAACCGTTCATTTGTAAAAAATCTAGGTCATCGCGATTTTCGCGTTTTTTCAACTCGACGGACGCCAGCATGGAGGAATGGCCTACATCATCTGAAACTACGATAATTTATCTACAAAATGATGTTTAAAACACCTACCTTTGCTGAACCTCAACAATGCAACAGACCTTTTTCCACGGGTCAGTTATCAGCTTTCATCATCCAGTTGGTCACCTGGCAAGTTCTTCCCCGCAGTGAATGAAAAGTTCAAGGTCGAACTCAGGTAAAGTATTTGATTGGTCGAAGTTTCTCATTACATTTAGCAAGCTGGAATTCTGAAGTTTATTTTTATAATTTTTCATCAAAATGGAGAAGATGCAAAAAGAAACATGTGATGCTGTATTAATTTTCCCGCCTATAAGACTTTCAGTCCTGTTGATATACTTGTACTTCAGGAAAAAATCCCGAGGTTGTATAGAAAGTTCACAAATTTTTGAATTCTAAAAATAGCCACAGATTTGCATTCAAACTACACTTTTATTCTAAGAAATTAAAACACTTTTATTAATTTTTTTTATTGGAATGCAATATATATAGCATTTTTATTACAACTTATCTTATTTTTTCTTTCACTGCGGGCTAGAACTTGCCAGGTGACCAACTGGATGATGAAAGCTGATAACTGACCCGTGGAAAAAGGTCTGTTGCATTGTTGAGGTTCAGCAAAGGTAGGTGTTTTATACATCATTTTGTAGATAAATTATCGTAGTTTCAGATGATGTAGGCCATTCCTCCATGCTGGCGTCCGTCGAGTTGAAAAAACGCGAAAATCGCGATGACCTAGATTTTTTACAAATGAACGGTTACGTACCTTGTAGTACATGTATATATAGTATCTAGGTAAAAAATTTTTACCAGAAACAAGTGCCTGTGAGCTTGTACCACGGTTGTGTTTCACTGCAAGTTAGAATCATGTGCGAAAGGGAAATAACTCTTTATGGCATTCGGTTTTAAGACCGTCTGTGTCCCATGGAAGCTCTGTTTGGTTTCCATCCTCTGTCAGTCATGTTGAATCTTTGGAAAGTATACAGTACAAGATGGCTAAGCTTATTATGAATACTAGGATGAACATACCTAAATCAGCCCTGTTTTTGGAGCTTGGTTGGGAACCCGTCTATTCCTTCATGAACCGACAAAGGGTTGCATATTATGCACGTTTTCAAAATCTGGCAGACGATCGATTATGTAAAGTAATTTTTAATATGCTTAGAAATTCTGAGAATTCCGAGTATCATACATACTTTAAAAATTTATTTATAGATCTTGGCTTAGAACATTATGTACAAAGTGCTATAGATATAGAAGTGTTTAGAGCTTTTTATGGTCAATCAGTAAGGCAGAGTGAATTTGGAAAAGTATTATCCAAAAGCAGCCTGTCTATGTATAATAATTGTCGTGTTTCTATGGGTAAACAATTATACTTGTCTGAGGACTTCAATTTTGAAGCCTCTCGTTTAAAGCTCCTTGCCAGAACAAATTGTTTAAGCTTAAATGCTACCCTATTTAGGATGTCACTTTCGGATAATAATAGGTGTTCTGTGTGTCCGCTTCACAGCGTCGAGGACCTACAGCACTTTGCACTAGAATGCCCATTATATGAAGATATACCGGCAGACATTCTTAGTCAAATCGATTATGTGTTCTCCAGTAATCATATGAGTGTCAAGTTTAGGGAGCTTTCGTCATACTATAAGCTTTTATATATGTTTGGAGACTATGGATATGACATCGGTACAGAAATGGGTAAAGAACTGGATTATTTAACAAAACTGTATCTTGTAAAAGCCTTTAATGTGAGAAAAATTGTTTTAGAGAACTAGAAGTTATACTAAAGATGAGTTAAACAGTGTGTTGTAATTTATGCATTTATGAATGTAGAATGTAGCCGAGAAACGTATGATTCTGATGTTTGATTGAATATTTTTACTATTTAATGGTAAAATACTGTTTTATTTTCTTCAATCCAGTTCATCAAACTAATGGCAAATTGCACTTTTAATATTACATTATGTTATAGTACCATAATGCAGTGTAGTATACTGTTTTATGATACAGTGCTTGTATTTTTACATTTAATGGAGACAATATTTCTTAAGTAGTGCTTGTTACATGAATTGTTTTAATACAGTGGACAGTAACTCTTATTCACTATTATTGTACTTATTAATGTATCAATTATATTTTTATATTGCATTGTACATAGCTTTAAGGACGCAACCACTGTTACCCCGATGGTGGTTGCCCCCGTTGTAAAGGGGTAGTATCCAAATAAAATATATATATATATTACGAAATTATAAAATTAGAATCAAACTCGTAGTTCCAGAAACGGTTTCCGAAAAGGTCTATAAAGAAACAGTGCATGTAGCTGAAAGTACTTTTCTTGTTGTGTCAAAAGCACAAAGTCGCATTTACAATGAATCATTATTAGATAAGGCATATTGTATTTATTGGATAATTGAGTTTCGAACCATCTACTACTTGTCTAATTACAATTTATATTAACACATACACGACCATGTATTTTTTTAACATTTTTATTATTCTTATTAGGGGCCCGTCGTAGTCGTGATCGTATGGTAGTTGGATTTATAACTACTTATGTAATCAGTACCTATCACCACTAACGTTGTGAGTTTGAATCCCGCTCAGACGATATGTACTCGATACAACATTATGTGATAAAGTTTGTCAGTGACTTGCAGCGGGTCGATGGTTTTCTCCGGGTCCTCCGGTCTCCCCCACCAATCAAACTGACCGCCATGATATAACTGAAATATTGTTGAAAGTGGCGTTAAACACCTCAATCATAACCCCTTTCTATTTTTCCTTTTTTTTCTTCAAAATTTCTCGATGAAGACTGCAGGGTCAGATTATATATATATTATTATTTTTTTTTTTTGTAATTGCCCAAATATTATACTCATCAGAGACATAGATATGTTTAGTACTTATGTACCAATCTAATTTCTGCAAATTGCTTGTTTGCATACTGTTTATTACATTTATGTATTAGAATGTTTTTTTTTTTTTGTGTAATATGAATCACTGTAATGACTCTGCCCCTTGCTGGGACCTTGATTGGACAATAAAATCTTATCTTATCTTATATATATGTATATTTTTAATTGCGTCTGTCCGGTCATTTTTTTTAAGATGGCATCATTTGTGTATCCCTAAAAATTCTCTTACATAAAAAAAAATCATATTTGTGTTTGATGGATATAAAAAATATATATCAGTAATCCCCGACAAGAACGATCGTAAAACAATACAGCCATTATATATCTTAATTCAAAAGCTAGGGAAATGTAAGCTGACACCACAAGGAGGCTCCAAGTATAATATGATCCGGAGTTTTGAGACCATTCCTGATTGTGTCTAACCTTTTGTGTTTAAATAAGTCACAGTCACAGAGATAAAATGTATGTCAATAGAACTTTTACTTATATTTCAGTAGCACATTTAAACGGTTTACATTGAACGTAATCCTAACTTCTTTTGTTTTAAAATTTTCATTGTCTTTCATTTCAAAGGGAAATTTCAAATCTGTTTAAATCATGTCATTTTTTTAAATTCAAATTTTATATATGTTTGTATGGTCACAGTGTTGTTGTTTGAAACGGTAACCATAGCAAGCGTAGAGAAATCGGCAGCAGGCGGCGTTAGAATCAATCTAATTAAAATTAGATCTACGCAATAGGGAGCAAGTGCGTAGAGCTAATTTTAATTAAATTGCGTTAGAATCGACAAAATGTTCAGGCGATGATAGAATCGATAGCAGTTTTATTAGGGAACGACCATTTAACTTGAAAAGGGGGGGAGGGGGGTTATGGTTTTTTTCTAAAAAAATTACTCTGATTCCCATTGTTGCTGAAAAAATATTCTGATTTTGGTAGAGGAAAAAAAAAATCTGATTCAGAGTTTTTGTCATATAACCTAATGTTAAATTCTTGAAATTTTTTTATCGCGCGACAAAAAAAAAAAAGAAATATTCTAACTCTCGTGTTGTCCGAAAAACATTTTTCTGAACGAAAAAATACCCATAGTATGATATGATACTAAAGTTACATTCATCTAGAAATGATATAATTCAAAATTAATAATAGTAATATTTTATGTTATACAATATTAATAATAATAATTATATATCTGTGTTAGATATACAAATGTGGATGATGCACTGTCTCTTAATCTATTACAGGGATCACTATACTTGTCAAAATTATTGATTACAAAATTGTATATTTACATGTATTTGTATGTCTTGTATATTTAATGTAAATATTGTGATTTTCATGTAATTATACTGCCTATCATGGGCGTCTTTAATTGACCAATAAACATTCTATTCTATTCTTAGCATTTTTCATTGAAACATATTTAAAAAATACATACAACAGTTCGAGGAAGTGTTCGGCCGTTCGGTGGGTTGAACCGTCAACAGCACGTAGCGTAAAATTCCATTTTCGCAATAAAAACTCAAACATTTGTTTTCGTAATCGATACGTAATCTCTAAACTAAGATATGATCTGGGTTTGTGGTGCAGAAGTTGAAAATTCGAGACGTTACTTTCAATTTTTGATAACAATCAAGAAGTGATTTAGCATTTCATTTCATTAGCAGACGACATCTAGCCAAATGTCAAAATTGAATTGAATTGAAAAGTACATCTCAGTATCTTATATCAGATTGTCATTTTCAATGTCAAAGGTCAAAATGATTTCAGTTTCACGTACAGACTTTAATGGCTAGATCATCCTTCTATGTTACAATCTACCTTTAAAGTTTTGACATTATGACATTCCGAATATCAAAGATTTACATTTTTTACAAATCAATTTAAGTGTATATTTTTTAACAGTGACCTTCTCCGTGACAAAATCTCTAGGTTTAATCAAATTTTATAATTATATGACACAATAGGGATATATTGAAACTGATTATTTCTGTTTTTAGACCCCCGACTTAATGTCTGGCGGCCATGTTTTATCAATAAAATATAAATCTATAGACATGTTTACTCTGAAATTAAAATATAATTTTTCATCTTACCAGAACACAGTATCTAGATGTGATACGATTAACAGTGAAAATCTATACTACATTGAGATAATCTGACGATGAAAAATTATCTTACTTAAATACGAGACTTAGACTGTTTTAAATTTACGATTATGTCTGCAAAAAAGGGGAATTTCAAATTTTGATAATTCGTATCATTTTTTGTTGTGTTTTTTTTTATAGAAAATCTGACAACTGAATACAGAACTGTTGTAGTCATGATCGTATGGTAGTTGGATTTATAACTACCTATGTAATCAGTGCCTATCACCACTAACGTTTTGAGGTCGAACCTCGTTCAAGGCGAGGTGTACTCGATACGACGGTGATAAAGTTTGTCACGTGACTTACAGCAGGTTGGTGGTTTTCTCCGGGTACTCCGGTTTTCCTCCATCAAAAAAACTGACCGTAACGATATAACTGAAATATTGTTGAAAATGGTGTTCAACACCACAACCCTAACCCTAATCAACCCTTTACATGTAACATAAAACCTGCAGCAATACCTTATGAGGTAGTTTGTTAGGGACCTACCATTTAATTTGCAGGGCGGGATTATGGTTTTTCGTTTCGTTCAGAATTTTTTTTTCGAGAGTTAGAATATTTTTTTTTGTCGCGCGAAGCATGAATTTTTTTTCCAGAATTTAACATTAGGTTAAATGACAAAAACTCTGAATCAGATTATTTTTTTTTCCTCCACCAAAATCAGAATATTTATTTCAGCAACAGTGGGAATCCGAATATTTTTTTTAGAAAAAAAATATAATACCCCCCCCCCCCCCCCCCTGGAAGTTAAATGGTCCGTCCCTTAGGAATGATTGTCGATGGCCTCTTGTAAGGCAACTATGTGTTTCTTTTTCGCAAACCACACGACGTTAGTTAAGAGTAAAGATTTGTTGGCTCGGGATCAGAATAATTTGTTCAAGTTGAGCGACATGTTTTCCAACGGAATATTGTATCATCTTACATTCATATCCTCTCTCATACTTACTATCATAAAAAATTGTACTCGAAATGTACTTATTTGCTGAAGTTTACATGTCTGTTTTATTTCTGTCACCATATGTTATAATGTTAAATGTAGTATATTTCAGTATATGTCAATGTATGTATATCATGTAAAATAACGGAGACGGTAACCTAAATTGTATAATTTGTGCCTGATCCTTTTGTCTTGTTTATGACAAATAAATATGTTTTAACTAAACTATTGTTTCAATGAGCTAACACTATGAAAACCAAATGCACGTGCACCCCCCTCTCAAAAAAACCCCAAACCCCCCCCAAAAAAACCTTGCGTATAGTTGATTTTAACGTCAATATAACGATTTTATTTTCTATATGCACATCAGATGGTTATCATTTTACCATAGATAAACAGTTAATGTGTAATTAAAAAGGATATAAAAAATTTCTTGCATTTTGATCAATTTTTTCCTTTGATTATACTGTTTGTAAAATGCTGAAACCTCAGAGCTTCCTAAAGCGGCCCCAGATCCCTCGCCTTTTAGTTGTGCACCCCTTTCAGAAAACCTGGCTACGGCCCTGGTTTATTATCTGGTACAAAGCGGACATCATGATTTATTCATCAAAAACCTATTCTCCCCTTGATATAGAGCCTGGGTGAAAAATATTACAACCTATTCTCCCCTTGATATACTGTAGAGTCCGGGTGAAACAAATACAAACTATTCTCCCCTTGATATAGAGCCTGGGTGAAAAAATGCAACCTATTCTCCCCTTGATATAGAGCCTTGGTGAAAAAAATGCAACCTATTCTCCCCTTAATATAGAGCCTGTGTGAAAAAAATGCAACATATTCTCCCCTTGATATAGAGCCTGGGTGAAAAAAATGCAACCTATCCTACCCTTGATATAGAGCCTGGGTGAAAAAAATGCAACCTATTCTCCCCTTGATATAGAGCCTGGGTGAAAAAAATGCAACCTATTCTTCCCTTGATATAGAGCCTGGGTGAAAAAGAATGCAACCTATTCTCCCCTTGATATAGAGCCTGGGTGAAAAAAATGCAACCTATTCTCCCCTTGATATAGAGCCTGGGTGAAAAAAATGCAACCTATTCTCCCCTTGATATAGAGCCTGGGTGAAAAAAAAATGCTTACTTGGCTTTTAACAAAAATTATACACTTAATTTATAGATGTGGAGCCGAAGATCTTGTTTTTTTTATACCATATTTAGACAATAAAACAGGAGGAGGATACTGTAAAGATACGGTTCAACAACCAATCACTTAACTGATTATAAGGAGAGGTGAGTAAACTTTTTTGTTGTTTTTTCTGTTTATTTTAAGAATCAAAAAACAGTTATGAGCATCCTACAAACTAATTTTGGCTCGGAATCAGGTTAATGTGTCTGACTGCCGATTGTTGTTTCAGTGAGATAGCACTATAAAAATCCAACTTAGCGTGTTTGTCTAGTACAAAGCGGACCTCGTCATCATTTCATTCAAAATTAACTTGTTCTCCGACTCGCCATGATATAGCTGAAAAATTGCTGAGTTGGCGTTAAACAACAATCTCTCACAACAAACTAATTTAGTTCAGTTTATATATAACGAGTCTGACAGCATAATGTCATCGCTGGCGACCATGTTGTTATAGAACCAAGCAACGGTACAGTGATTTTTATCGTTGTTAGTGATAGGTACAACATAGACGTTATCTACGTAAGCCGTACTTTTCACTTTTATCATAAAAGTAACGCACACTCTATACACATTCAATTTAAAGTTTTTATAGGTATTTATGATAAGTAAATCCCATTTATACAAATACGACAATACTTACTCGAAAAATCACTTAGAAAAGTCAGAAAGGAGATTAGATAGAAAATTATGTATTTATGTCAGTACTAAAATCGGCGCCGAGGGCTCGACAATTTACAAACCACAATGATTTGTATAATAAAACATTCTGCAGTTATATCCTATTTAATTTTATTTTGAATTCCGGACAAAAGTTAAAAACATGGCGTTATTTGATAGACTAAGTGACCTTAAGGTGGAATTAGTCGAGTTAAAGTGTTAAAATAATACTAGCGCCGGTCACTTTATTGTCGGGTTATGATATCAATCCTGCATTCAGTACAACATTAGGACAATTAATTCTTCTAAGTATCTTCCCTCATGGTGTCTTACCGGTATTTGACAAGGAAGACATTACGTGGGTGCATGTCTTATTTATGTTATTTACCGGTATTTGACAAGGAAGACATTACGTGGGTGCATGTCTTATTTATGTTATTTACCGGTATTTGACAAGGAAGACATTACATGGGTGCATGTCTTGTTTATGTTATTTACCGGTATTTGACAAGGAAGACATTACGTGGGTGCATGTCTTATTTATGTTATTTACCGGTATTTGACAAGGAAGACATTACATGGGTGCATGTCTTGTTTATGTTATTTACCGGTATTTGACAAGGAAGACATTACATGGGTGCATGTCTTATTTATGTTATATACCGGTATTTGACAAGGAAGACATGACGTGGGTGCATGTCTTATTTATGTTATTTACCGGTATTTGACAAGGAAGACATTACGTGGGTGCATGTCTTATTTATGTTATTTACCGGTATTTGACAAGGAAGACATTACATGGGTGCATGTCTTGTTTATGTTATTTACCGGTATTTGACAAGGAAGACATTACGTGGGTGCATGTCTTATTTATGTTATTTACCGGTATTTGACAAGGAAGACATTACATGGGTGCATGTCTTGTTTATGTTATTTACCGGTATTTGACAAGGAAGACATTACGTGGGTGCATGTCTTATTTATGTTATTTACCGGTATTTGACAAGGAAGACATTACATGGGTGCATGTCTTGTTTATGTTATTTACCGGTATTTGACAAGGAAGACATTACATGGGTGCATGTCTTATTTATGTTATATACCGGTATTTGACAAGGAAGACATGACGTGGGTGCATGTCTTATTTATGTTATTTACCGGTATTTGACAAGGAAGACATTACGTGGGTGCATGTCTTATTTATGTTATTTACCGGTATTTGACAAGGAAGACATTACATGGGTGCATGTCTTGTTTATGTTATTTACCGGTATTTGACAAGGAAGACATTACGTGGGTGCATGTCTTATTTATGTTATTTACCGGTATTTGACAAGGAAGACATTACATGGGTGCATGTCTTGTTTATATTATTTACCGGTATTTGACAAGGAAGACATTACGTGGGTGCATGTCTTATTTATGTTATTTACCGGTATTTGACAAGGAAGACATTACGTGGGTGCATGTCTTATTTATGTTATTTACCGGTATTTGACAAGGAAGACATTACGTGGGTGCATGTCTCATTTATGTTATTTGTATTTGTTTGCCTGTAGTGGTGTCCGACACATATCGTGCTGTGTTTTTGTTTGTTTTTCTTTGTCTTGTCAGTTGTCTATGTTGTCAGTTTCTCGTTGTCCTTTTTTGATTATCCCTTCGGTATTCTTCGGGGTTATGGTTTTTTTTCTAAAAAAATATTCTGATTCCCAATGTTGCTGAAAATAATATTCTGATTTTGGTGGAGGAAAACAAAATAATCTGATTCAGAGTATTTGTCGTATAGCCTAATGTTATATTCTGGAAAAAAAATTCGCGCTTTGCGCGACAAAAAAAAAAAAATTCTAACTCTTGTGTTGTCCGAAAAAAAAATTCTGAACGAAACAAAAAAACCATACCCCCCCTTTCAAGTTAAATGGTCGGTCCCTAAACACAAATTTCAAATGCTGACTTTTTCATGCTCTATTTTTTTACAATACATGCATTTAATTAAACTAATATACTAGATAATTGAGTTGCGCTTTGAAGGGCAATTGTCTTGTCCACTGTTCTGAACAGAGTATTCGAAGGAAAATATCTCGATTTTATGATGGTATGCACTGGAAACTGCCTGAACTTTAAAAGACAGGATACGACTGGAAACATATTAAATGTCAATAAAGATCATTTACCTATATCAATTATGACACTTTACTATGTTACATACCGGTAGTTATTATGTGTTTTAAACATATGTGTTTCAAACATGTGAATCAATTGTACAGGATTCATTGCAACAGTTTTTGATTTTAAAGTTCTCATAACATTTGAATAAACAGCTCAAGAGTTTTGAGTATTTCCGACAGGGCAGTAGAAACCATGACAACATGGTAAGCAAAATATTGATTTGTATTTCACGTTGCATCATATTTTAAAGGCCCATTGTGGTCATGATCGTAGAGTGATTGGAATTACCACAACTGTGCAATCAGTGCCTATCACAATTTAAGTTGTGAGTTCGAACCCCGTTCATGGCGAGGTGTACTAGAAACGACATGATGTGATAAAGTTTTCAGTGACAGGTCGGTGGATTTCTCCGAGTATTCCGATTTCCTCCACCAATAAAACTGACCGCGACGATATTTATAACTGAAATATGGTTGAAAGTGGTGTTACGCACCATAAACCAAACCAAACCAAACCATCATTTTTTAATATACTGTATTTTTTTTAGATATGTGTTTTTTGTTTGCATGTTTGCATGCTGATCTCCAAATCCTCGAAATTGACATTTTGAATACAGGGGCGGATCCAGGGTGGGGCAATTGGAAAAAAATATGATTTTTTGGCGTGAAATCGTGATTTTTCACACGAAATACCCCAAACATTTTCACGCCTCCCTCCGCTCCCGCAAATTTTTTAAGTGCGCCCCCCCTAACTTGTAATCATGGATCCGCCCCTGGAATATACAAACATTGTTGTCGATTATAAACTTTATTTGTAAGAGCTCAAGAAACAAGAAGAAAAGAGATCCTCTGTGTTTATCCTGTAATGTAAAACAAATCACAACATAACCCTACAGCACAAGAAACAAGAAGAAAAGAGATCCTCTGTGTTTATCCTGCAATGTAAAACAAATCACAGCATAACCCTACAGCACAAGAAACAAGAAGAAAAGAGATCCTCTGTGTTTATCCTGCAATGTAAAACAAATCACAGCATAACCCTACAGCACAAGAAACAAGAAGAAAAGAGATCCTCTGTGTTTATCCTGCAATGTAAAACAAATCACAGCATAACCCTACAACACAAGAAACAAGAAGAAAAGAGATCCTCTGTGTTTATCCTGCAATGTAAAACAAATCACAGCATAACCCTACAGCACAAAAAAAAACATATCCAAGCCATTCTAACACGGTTTAACGCGGACGTCTTAGATGACGCCATTTAAACCAGTATTTAAGAAATAAATCATGGAAACCAGAATGTGTTGGGAGTTTTAACATGGATTGGTGGATATTAGTATTTCATCCCGTACCAGTAGCGAGAGATACAATTTACTAATATCCGCCAATCCATGTTAAAACTCAAAACACATTCTGGCTTCTATGATTTATTTCGATTCTGATATGTCTGAGAGTACAAATACGGTAGTATACTTTGATTTGAAGACGGTAATTTATATTTACGTTTGCGGAAAATGTCGTACACAATTTATGTTGCCAATGGAAAAGTCAGTCACATTCACCGGATCATGTGCTAAAGAGATTATACCGAATGTATAACTCGCTCGTTTGTTAACAAAACGAAAGAAGGACGTTATGTTAGAATTGTCTATAATCCCCCCGCTCTATATTAGAGCAAGATACCAGCATACTTTATACTGTCAGTAGGTGGATAACATCATCATTTATATACATACTGTTTATACTGTCAGTAGGTGGATAACATCATCATTTATATACATACTGTTTATACTGTCAGTAGGTGGATAACATCATCATTTATATACATACTGTTTATACTGTCAGTAGATTGATAACATCATCATTTATATACATACTGTTTATACTGTCAGTAGGTGGATAACATCATCATTTATATACATACTGTTTATACTCTCACTGAAGCGAAAAAAAAATAAACATAGTTTTAACTCCGCCACTAGGGCCAGGGTGGCTCAATGAGTTAGGTAGTTGGATTACCTAGCAACTCATATAAGCCTATCACCAATACGGCGTGGGTTCGCGCCCGGCTTTGTAAATTACAAAAAAGGTGCACTCGACTCGCAGCCGCAAGTGATAAAGTTTACCAGTCACTTGCCCATGGTCGGTGGTTCTCTCCGGGTACTCCGGCTTCTTCCACCACTAAAACTGGACGCCATGATATAGCTGAAATATTGCTGAAAGCGACGTTAAGCACCAAAAATCAAATCAAATCAAATGAACTCCGCCACTTATGATTGAAATGCCTGTACCAAGGCAGTCGATTGAGCGATCATGTATTTGTGTGTTATAGGGGCATCGACTTTCTCTCTTCTTCTTCTTCTTCTTCTTCTTCTTCTTCTTCTTCTTCTTCTTCTTCTTCTTCTTCTTCTTCTTCTTCTTCTTCCAAGTATAGGACTAGACTCTTAAGAATACAGTGTGTAACGTTCCGAAACTGTGTGTTTTTAAAGTGGGTTGGCAATCCTTCAAATGTTAATATGGAGAAACTACGATTTTTCTTATATATTTTGAAGTTGTTCTGACCGTGTGGGATTGTTGTAACCATTTTATTAAACAACCTTATTAATAAAAAAAAAACTGCTGGGATGTGCTAATCTGGGTCACGGGTCACTGTAATCGGGCGGCTGTATCGAGAAACAGATACGATATTGATAAATGCTATAAAATTTTATGTTTGTCTTCAAGAAATATGATAGACAAAACCATGTGTGAAGTTTTATGACGAAATATCTCCGATTTCTATGTAAATTTACGAGTTGAAGTTGCGGCTGTATCGAGAAACAGATACGGTGTTGAAACAACTGTTGATACTCATACAATATTGATAAATGCAATAAAATTTTATGTTTGTCTTCAAGAAATATGATAGACAAAACCATGTGTGAAGTTTTATGACGAAATATCTCCGATTTCTATGTAAATTTACGAGTTGAAGTTGCGGCTGTATCGAGAAACAGATACGGTGTTGAAAAAACTGTTGATACTCATACAATATTGATAAATGCAATAAAATTTTATGTTTGTCTTCAAGAAATATGATAGACAAAAACCATGTGTGAAGTTTTATGACGAAATATCTCCGATTTCTATGTAAATTTACGAGTTGAAGTTGCGGCTGTATAGAGAAACAGATACGGTGTTGAAAAAACTGTTGATACTCATACAATATTGATAAATGCAATAAAATGTTATGTTTGTTTTCAAGAAATATGATAGACAAAACCATGTGGGAAGTTTTATGACGAAATATCTCCGATTTCTATGTAAATTTACGAGTTGAAGTGGGTAAACACCCACATGTAGATTTAGCGATGCATTTTTATCTTGGACAAGAATAATGAGCGTCCTGATTGAATGACCGATTTAAAACACACTGACTCCGCATGGTAAAAAGAAATCTATGTTATATTTATTCATTTGTTTGATTCTGGAATATTGTTGATCATTGTTTTAAACAAGAAAAAAAAGGGGGGGGGGTGAATTTTATTAGTGAATTTTACAGTTAAATAAATGTTATGTTTCGACGGTTTAAAGAGAAAAATAAAAAATTGTTGCGACTAAAGCTTAAATCAGCGTTAAAAATTGAACAAATATCAGTGGTTTTGTAAATGAGATTTATTTTAAATAGAAAATCTGAATTTATTATTTATTAATTTATTATTAATGATACAATTTTATATCCCTTGGGAGGGGGAGGGGGGGGGGGGGCTATGATGAAAATTTGAAATAAAAACACAGAACCGGACTTTAAGCAAAAATAATAATCCAGGATTAGTTTTTTATTAAAAAAATCCAGGACCCTGTGTCCATGAATTTTTTTTTTAAAGTTAATAATATGAAATATTGACATCCACACTTGTCTTTAGGACAGCACTAAATGGCCCTAGTTTTTCTTCTTTTAAAATCACATTATGAATTATTACTCAAGTAACCCAAATACGACTGATTTTAAATAAATATGTTTCTGTGTGTATTCATTAGAAATAATATTTACATTCCACGAAATATCGGAAATTGTTTTCCTGGTGTCATCGGTTTTTTCAATAAAGTCATATTGACACGAAAGACCAGACAACGAGTATGATCAATGTGTTTGTTTACCTGGGGTGACAATGAGAATTATTGACTGACACGTCTGTGAACGGGCACCTGTTTAATATACCAATACTTATTAAATGGATGCCATATTTAATAGATCTGATTGATTTTACTAATTATATCGATATTTTCACTTTTGATCTCTTTGTCTAGGTAATAACAGTTGTATTTCCCGTGGCTGTCTCCTTGTTTCCCGTGGCTGCCTCTTTGTTTACTAATGGTTGACAACAAAAGCTTGTTTTAATGTATCATTTTTTAGAAATTGAAACAAGGAGTTAAAACGACAAAGAGACAAATTCCTTTTGTCAATTTTGTTCAGATAGTATTGATGATGACTCTCACTTCTTTTTGCATTGTTCATCAAATTTTTGAAAATTGTTCTCACGGTGTGATATTTTCTGTTTTCCATTTTATTGATAAAAATTCAAAAATAATAGCAATTGAATATTATCATCTGAAAAAAAACCCATGTGCAATTTATATTTGTCTCTTCATTAAACAACCATTACCACAGAATAAACTGCATATAGCTACATGATTCGGGAGTTCGAATCCCGCTTAGGCGAGGTGTACTCGATGCAACATTATATGATAAAGTTTGTCAGTGACTTGCGACAGGTCGGTGGTTTTCTACGGGTACTCCGATTTCCTCTACCAATAAAACTGACCGCCAAACCAACCAACCAAATAGGAGAAAGACCGCCACCTGTTTTTATCTACAAATTGTATATAATAACATGTATATCTAAATGATATACACACAAAACACATAAACTATTTCAATGATTTTTGGTAAATTTATAGTCACTTTTATGTCAAATTTATTTTTTTTATGGCAAAATTACTACAATTAAAATCAAACGGATAAGAAATTTACGTATGCAACGAAGCATAGGATTGAACTAAAGAAACGTACTGTCAATTTAAGTTGATAAAAATACAACCTATGGTGCACTGATCCAGGTCTTGGAGTTAAATCAGCACCTGCCATAGTAATAAGTAATATCTATTTAATTAATCAGATATATCGCTAAAAGTGTTAGGATTAGGGTTATGGTGTTAAACGCCACTTTCAACGATATTTCAGTGTTATTTTGCGTGAGAAAACCGTAGTACCCAGGGAAAACCACAGATCTGTCACAAATCACTTACAAACATTATCACATAATATTGTATCGAGTACACCTCGCAAACCTAAGTATTCTGTACAACATATTTGTAACTTACAACATAATACAATTTTGTTTACAACCAGCAAATTACAGTCGAAAAAAATTGGAATCCGGTTTCGTTTTTTTATTTTTCTGTAATTTTCCGTGATCGTGTTAAAACACTATACATAAAGCATAATTATATTGTATGAAAATGACAGTGATATCATTACATATAATTATATATAGTTACTCAAGCGAGATCAGCTCGTAAGTACCCGCTTCATACTGTTAAACTTTTGTCAAATTTACTACTTTTAACGATTCGATTGACGTAAAGGGTCTTTTCAGGAAACTACATTTAAATCTTTCCTTTTAAATGAAACTCGAGATAGGTGCAAATTGGAATTCATGAGTCCAAAAACAATTTTGCCGGAGTCGGTATTGATAATTAAACAAAAACATTAAGATTTTAAATTTCAATATTGGGAACGATACACTTCATCTCTTCATTATACAACTTTGCATTATCCAGGTCAATGATTGTGTTTTCTATAAATATTTATAAAATTAGACAACAGAAATTTTAAATAAAGATAGCCCCCCCCTCCCCCCCCCCCCCCCCCCCATTAAAAGCTAAATGGTCGTTTCCTTAGGTTGTGAAGAGGCACAGGAATGTACCGGAAGGTTGGGACAAGCTTTGAGAGAAGGGCGACCGGGAAGTAGGGGGAAAGCTACATGAGACGACAGGAAAATGGGGGGGGGTTTCAAAAATGACAAGAAAGAAAAAAATAAAATAAAGGGCTTGATAGTATGCTGATACACATTCCCATTAAGTGCGTATGTACTCGAATATTCAATCCGTAATATGTGATTTTTCATTTAACTTCACACAACATTAAAACAACTTTTTTCTTTTTCTTGTTTATTAAATTGCAGTTGTTCGCTCATTTTTTTTCTTTCGAAAATGTGATTTCCATGTTTTTCTATACAGAAACTTTTATAATAACTACACACAAAATATACATGTAATTGGTCATAATTCATCTGAAATATTAATTTTCCTCACACCTTGGTAAAAAAAAAGGGATGGGGAATTAAAATAAAATAAATACCGTTAGTTTTGAATCTCTTCTCGTTAGCATTATCAACAAGAAAAACGTTTTTGTTCGTACTTTAATATCTGATTATAATTTACCTATTATCATGGTTGTATTGAGAACATTGCCAAATGAAAAAATATCTAAAGAAAAAATATCCGATCGGTCACCAGCCTATAAATATGAATAGAATGAGTTTACTCAAATTAAGTCTTGATGGATCTGACTTCAAAACTGTAGTTTAAATTGTCAAAAGGACCTATTGAATTTAAGAAGAAAAAAGTTGAATATGTCCAAATTAAAAACCATTTTCTAAATGAATGATTTATAAAGATGACATTAATCTAAATTCATTTTTATCTATAATTTCACTTAAAAGAGAATCTCGAAAGACATTAAATATATATATGAAATAGATATAATAAAAATGTCAACATTTTAATAATGATATACCGGTACCACTTGTGGAGACCAATTCGATTTCTCTTTTCTCAAAAAAATAAATTAAAAGGAAAGATAGAGAAAAGAAGAGCAAAATATAGGTCAATGCACATTATTGTTTGACCTGACATTAATGATTTTTCTGATTCAAAACATATACAGATTTAACACCGCCACATTTTTATGTCAGAACCTGGATTTACAAATGTCGTGTTTTATTGTGTTTGATGACTTGAGGTGAGAGGAACGTTGTCCATTTTGTTAATAACCACCATGTGATCGATGACACGGCGCTCCATTATGTTAATAACCACCATGAGATCGATGACACGGCGCTCCATTTTGTTAATAACCACCATGAGATCGATGACACGGCGCTCCATTTTGTTAATAACCACCATGAGATCGATGACACGGCGCTCCATTTTGTTAATAACCACCATGAGATCGATGACACGGCGCTCCATTTTGTTAATAACCACCATGAGATCGATGACACGGCGCTCCATTTTGTTAATAACCACCATGAGATCGATGACACGGCGCTCCATTTTGTTAATAACAACCATGTGATCGATGACACGGCGCTCCATTTTGTTAATAACCACCATGAGATCGATGACACGGCGCTCCATTTGGTTAATAACCACCATGAGATCGATGACACGGCGCTCCATTTTGTTAATAACCACCATGAGATCGATGACACGGCGCTTCATTTTGTTAATAACCACCATGAGATCGATGACACGGCGCTCCATTTTGTTAATAACCACCATGAGATCGATGGCACGGCGCTCCATTTTGTTAATAACCACCATGAGATCGATGACACGGCGCTCCATTTTGTTAATGACCACCATGCGATCGATGATACGGCGCTCCATTTTGTTAATAACCACCATGGGATCGATGACACGGCGCTCCATTTTGTTAATAGCCACCATGAGATCGATGACACGGCGCTTCATTTTGTTAATAACCACCATGAGATCGATGACACGGCGCTCCATTTTGTTAATAACCACCATGAGATCGATGACACGGCGCTCCATTTTAATAACCACCATTCAATCGATGACACGGCGCTCCATTTTGTTAATAACCACCATTCAATCGATGACACGGCGCTCCATTTTGTTAATAGCCACCATGAGATCGATGACACGGCGCTTCATTTTGTTAATAACCACCATGCGATCGATGACACGGCGCTCCATTTTGTTAATAACCACCATGCGATCGATGACACGGCGCTCCATTTTGTTAATAACCACCATGAGATCGATGACACGGTGCTCCATTTTGTTAATAGCCACCATGAGATCGATGACACGGCGCTCCATTTTGTTAATAACCACCATGAGATCGATGACACGGCGCTCCATTTTGTTAATAACCACCATGCGATCGATGACACGACGCTCCATTTTGTTAATAACCACCATGAGATCGATGACACGGCGCTCCATTTTGTTAATAACCACCATGAGATCGATGACACGGCGCTCCATTTTGTTGATAACCACCATGAGATCGATGACACAGCGCTCCATTTGTTAATAACAACCATGTGATCGATGACACGGCGCTCCATTTTGTTAATAACCACCATGAGATCGATGACACGGCGCTCCATTTTGTTAATAACCACCATGTGATCGATGACACGGCGCTCCATTTTGTTAATAACTACCATGAGATCGATGACACGGCGCTTCATTTTGTTAATAACCACCATGAGATCGATGACACGGCGCTCCATTTTGTTAATAACCACCATGAGATCGATGGCACGGCGCTCCATTTTGTTAATAACCACCATGAGATCGATGACACGGCGCTCCATTTTGTTAATGACCACCATGCGATCGATGATACGGCGCTCCATTTTGTTAATAACCACCATGGGATCGATGACACGGCGCTCCATTTTGTTAATAGCCACCATGAGATCGATGACACGGCGCTTCATTTTGTTAATTACCACCATGAGATCGATGACACGGCGCTCCACTTTGTTAATAACCACCATGAGATCGATGACATGGCGCTCCATTTTAATAACCACCATGAGATCGATGACACGGCGCTCCATTTTGTTAATAACCACCATGCAATCGATGACACGGCGCTCCATTTTGTTAATAACCACCATGCGATCGATGACACGACGCTCCATTTTTAAGAATTTGAAACTCACATGTTCATTAGCGGTCGTCATGGTCGTGTGGTAGTTAGATTTACAACTACCTATGCAATCAGCGTATCACCACTAAAGTTATGAGTTCGAATCCCGCTCTTGGCGAGGTTTTTTCGATACAACATTACTTGATAAAGTTTGTCAGTGACTTGCGACAAATCATCGGTTTTCTCTGTTATAACAGTTTCCTCCACCAGTAAAACTGCTATATCTGTTATAAAAAAAAATTCATGACTGGGTCTGGATCTTTTTTTTTTCTTTCGCTGGTTTTTTCGATATTCGCCTCCTCTCTAAATGGTAATATGAAAAATTTATCTGTCAAAGATTCTGGAAACGAATTCCAGCACAAAAACATTTTTCCAAGGACAAACAACATTAGATTCATATTTACGTTATGGTGTAATTCGTATTACATTAGTATTTATCATTCAATAATATTCATAAGAATGATATAGGCCATCTTAGGTGACTACACTTGAATACATCTCACGGTTATAGCTGTAAAAATTCTGTGAGAAACCACAAATTTGTGCGATTAAACAAATTGATAAAAGGCGTTTTAAAATATTTACGGTACAATTTTTAACTTGTTTGAACATGTTTTACATGAATTGATAAACAAAAATGTCAATATTTTCAGTGTACTATTGCAAAATGAATATTCAATAAATTATGTTAATTCTGAAATTTTAAGTAAATAAGATTGATTTTTTTAACTAAAGACTTGTCTAAACATGTTTAAGTAGCTGTCACTACACGTATAGAGATAAATACACACGAAATAGTCCTAAACGTTATCGTTTGAATTATTTACTCTGGAAAATATATTAAATATCTTTAAAATTAATAAGCTCAATAATTGAAAATAATAGTTAATCAATAATGACGCATGTAAATATGTCGGTTTGATACGGGTATTTATTTGAATAAAAGTCCCCGGATTAGGAAATGACCGTTCGGAATTTTGACAACAATTTTTATTACCAAAGTGTCACAAAGTTTATTGGACAAATATTGACAAATTTGATGGAAAAATGAATTGGTACTTAAAGTTTGTCAAATAGGTATTTAAAACTGACCACTTCACGTAGAGAAGTGCTCGTCCCGCTTGTTATATATAATTGAAGTTTTGACGCTTTTGTCATCAGGGTCGGGACATTTAAATCTATCTATTCCAGACGTTTTCAACTTGATAATTTCTATTTTAAAAGGCAAATTTCTAAAACGCTAAAAATTCTTGCTTCAAATTGGAGGTGTTAGTGTTGCTCTGTGTTTAGCTTTCTATGTAATGCTTTGTAGATCGTTGTTTGTCCTTTTGTCCTTTTTCTTTTGGACATTGTATTGTATATATCCTTCGATTTACGGCTTCTGATTATCTCCCTTTGGTATCTTAGATTTACGTCTTCTGATTACCTCCCTTTAGTATCTTCAAACTTTTCTTAGATTAGTGCCCGACATAAATGATACAAGTTTTGCTTTCAAATGGTTGACTTTCTCTGGCTTAAAATTTTACAGGGATTGTCGTGGTCGTGATCGTATGGTAGATGGATTTACAACTACCTATGCAACCAGTGCCTATCATCACTAACGTTGTGAGTTCGAATCCCGCTGAGGTGAAGTGTACTCGATACAACATTATGTGATCAAGTTTGTCAGTGACTTGCGGCAGGTCGGTGGTTTTCTCTGGGTACTCCCGTTTCCTTCAGCAATAAATCTGACCCCCACGATAACTGAAATATTGTTGAGAGTGGCGTTAAACACCATAAACCAAACCAACCAACTCAAATTTAAAAAAATTCTAGTTGAAAACTACCGGATCAGATTATTAATTTATGAAATTACGATGCTATCTGTTTTGTACTAGATCAACACGCCGAGCTGGATGTTTATGTACAGTGTTAGTGTTAACTCACTGAAACTGAAACAACAGCCCACAGTTCTCACTTCGAACACTTTATTCCGACTCCAACACAACCAGTCGTTTACTCATTAATGCTGCGTGCTCCGGGTAGGAAGGAGCATATACCAATTTTATTGTCTTTGGTTTGACCAAATCTAATTAAAATTAGATCTCCATATTTGTTCCCTGTTTTATATCTGTTGTTTTGTAGTCGTCGCGTGGAAGTTATAGAAAATAGGGAGCATGTGCTGATATCTAATTAAGAAATAAATCATGGAAGTCAGAATGTATTGGGAGTTTTAACATGGATTGGCGGATATTAGTATTTTATCCCGAGCCAGAAGCGAGGGATAAAATTTACTAATATCCGTCAACCCATGTTAAAACTCAAAACACATTCTGGCTTCCATGATTTATTTCGATTCTGATATGTCTGAGAGTACAAATACGGTAGTATACTTTGATTGGAAGACGGTAATTTATATTTACGTTTGCGGAAAATGTCGCACACAATTTATGCTGCCAATGGAAAATTCAGTCACATTCACCGGCGCATGTGCTAATGAGATTATACCAAATGGATAACTCGCTCGTTTGTTAACAAAGCGAAAGAAGGAGGTTATGTTAGAATTTTAATTAGACTGGGTTTGACCGGGCCGTGGATCGAATCCACAATCTACCGCACTCGATGCGATGACGTCAACAATTATATCACCGATGCGGTTCTTCTGCACTGTGTGTTCTGTGGTATTGGTGTCATTCATAAATAAATAATTTTTTTTCGACCACCATACGTCACGGCTTCACAACATTTTAATAAGTACCACACTCTTTAAACAGTAACATACTATATAGCGAGACACAAGTGTCTTCTACTCATACTAACCACCAGCCTTTATAAATCATCAAACTTTCTTATTTTCACAAAATATTATTAAAAACTTTATAACAATAGACATTTCACGTTAAGTGTTTGCTTTCACTGTGATTGGTATTTGAAAAACAAACACACATTATCAGGCAATCTGATTAATAACTTTCCTACAATGCCGGGATTGAGACGAAAGAAATCCGACACTGAAACCATTTCACGCTCAATGGACCAGAAAATATACTATTTAAAGCGGGGTGTCCAATTCTATGACCAAAAACATGTCGTTATCATTGTTGATGATTATATTAAAAGGTGAGTATTAATTTTGTGGGCGGTCAAGTTTCTGCCGCATCACACTCGAGTTACAGAAGAGACGTCCATTTTTTATGTGGGCGGTCAATATTTTACATCAACACACCTGGTTACTACTCTACGTTATTAGATCTTATATGTTTTTTTCTCCTTAGGAATTTGATTTACAATAAAAGATCCACAATAAATTACATCTTAGACAACTTTCTATTAATATGTAAACGTTAGAGAATACCGAAGGGACAATCAAAAAGGACAATCAAAAGAAACTGGCAACATATTGTACAAAAGACGATGTTGAACAAAACCAAAACACAAGACAACATGTATTGAACACCACTATATGCTCACTGTGTATATTCAGTAATGA
Source organism: Bathymodiolus brooksi (assembly GCA_963680875.1). Classification (NCBI taxonomy): domain Eukaryota; kingdom Metazoa; phylum Mollusca; class Bivalvia; order Mytilida; family Modiolidae; genus Bathymodiolus; species Bathymodiolus brooksi. The sequence goes on along the minus strand of OY804586.1, from coordinate 66,524,804 downwards.
TTGCTCTTTTAGAACTATCAATACTACTTTTTACAGACCTACCAATATGTTATTAATTATTCGTGCGTATCTTTACTGTCAACAGATTTTCAATTATATTGTATCTTCCAGGTTTATTGGAAGAGGAAAGTCTGGACAGGTACAACGAAACGAACGGATTAACCATCATGGTCTTGGGTAATCCTTAGCAAGCAATCTACTGAACCGAGGGTTCCTCTTGGTTAAGGTGAAGTTATCACTTCGAAAGTTTTACGGTCGCCACCATGACTTGGTTGACCGTTATGGAACATCTGTGTCACAAATGACTACGGATATGTTCCACTTGTCGTAAACACTTCCCGATCCTTTCCTCATTCATGACCTATGATCGGGTTTGTTACTAGATTAACACGACGGGTGCCACTAGTGGAGCAGTAACGGCCTACCCTTCCGAAGCACCTGAGTTCACCACCGGTTTTTAGTGGGCTTCGTGTTGCTTGAATTTTAGTTTGATGTGTATGTTTGTAGATCGTTGTTTGTCCTTTTGTACTTTTTCTTTTGACCATTGTGTTGTCTGTTCTTCTTCGATTTACGGATTCTGATAACCCCTTTGGAATCTTCAAACTCTTCTTAACACTAGAGACGGGGATCGGGACATGAAACCAACCCGAGTTCACCCCCGGTTTTTAGTGAGGTTCGTGTTACTCAATCTTTAGTTTTCTGTGTAGTGTTTTGTAGATCACTGTTTGTCCTTATTATGGATTATATGGAATGTGTGTAGCACGGTTGTGAGTTCGACTTGTGCTATATGAAACGTAGATCAGGTGATTTTGACGTTTAACACGACAGGAATATATTTTCACTCCATTTTTAATGCTTTAGCTAACACGTAAATTGTTTTAGAGTAGTTTTTGGAAAGTATTTCGGCGCATTTACTGCTTTTCTCGTTAAAATTTACGTTTTATCAAATAGAAAACGCCTGTGTACAGTTGTTTTGTCTACAGCGTAACAACATGGCCAGTTTAGTTAAGTGTCAATGGAATGCCAGCTAAAGGTGTGATTAATTTTACCGTTAAAATTAATGAAAATTTTGAAATATAAAACCGGAATTTTAATTCAAATCAATTTACATCCATGATAATAATAATTAACTGATAAAACCTTATCAAATCAAAATTTGTCAAATTATAGAAAAATCAATACACGTAAACCTAGAGGTGATCCGAACGTACCTGGTCAACATGAAATGTCAGTCATTCGTGTCACCTTTTATTTACCGTTAATCGCCTATTGTCATAAGTTTTTATTGGCTGTGTACAAGGTAATATAAATTTGACAGGTAAACAAATTATATACCTGAGAAAATATTGAACCATAACAAATTAACACGTCGTAAAATTCCAATAAAATAATCAATTTATCCCCGATGTCAGACTGTCTGGTGAAGCATGACTGTTTGAATTGAATGTGGATTGAGGTCCTCGCCGATTGTCCCCTCCTAAAAAAGAAAAAAAACATGACGGCGATTTTCATAAAGAAATGGTATATGTTTGGTTATGTAACGCTCAACTCTCTGGTATATAATGAAATAATATCATCAGCTGATACATCAGGTGGTCATAATTTTTTATTTTTAGTTATTCCAACACCAAACACGTGCTCATCCGACAGTTCTACCGAATGGATTTAGAAACGAATTATGTGTGACATTTGTGTATACATGTATAGAATTCAATATTTACTTGAATTACGAATAACAAATCGTTCTGAAACGTATACGAACTTCTAGATATGATCACAAAATATTACTGAAAATAACTTGACGAGAACCCTGTAAATTGTGGCATCATTGTTAATGTATACATTATTTTGTAATAAACCATACTCGATGTTTGTTGAATATATTTTGTGCCATGCATCCAGCTATCAATTAAAATCTGACTCATTACCTTGTCGTCTGTCGGTTATAATTCAAACATCCAATCGGTGACAAGATTACACAATCTTGAGTTGCTGAACATCATAGCGGTTTGGTTAATAAGAACAGAACTTCTGAATTCGTATTAAATGTTACTCTGGGGTCCCGTTAGTCGTGATCGCGTGGTATATGCCATCAGTGTCTATTATCACTACACGTGTTGAGGTGTACTCGATACATCTTTGTGATAAATAGTTTGTTGATAGTGACTTGTGTTGAGTTGTACTCGATACAACTTTGTGATAAATAGTTTGTTGATAGTGACTTGTGTTGAGGTGTACTCGATACAACTTTGTGATAAATAGTTTGTTGATAGTGACTTGTGTTGAGGTGTACTCGATACATCTTTGTGATAAATAGTTTGTTGATAGTGACTTGTGTTGAGTTGTACTCGATACAACTTTGTGATAAATAGTTTGTTGATAGTGACTTGTGTTGAGGTGTACTCGATAAAACCTTGTGATAAATAGTTTGTTGATAGTGACTTGTGTTGAGGTGTACTCGATACAACTTTGTGATAAATAGTTTGTTGATAATGACTTGTGTTGAGGTGTACTCGATACAACTTTGTGATAAATAGTTTGTTGATAGTGACTTGTGTTGAGGTGTACTCGATACAACTTTGTGATAAATAGTTTGTTGATAGTGACTTGTGTTGAGGTGTACTCGATACAACTTTGTGATAAATAGTTTGTTGATAGTGACTTGTGTTGAGGTGTTCTCGATACAACTTTGTGATAAATAGTTTGTTGATAGTGACTTATGTTGAGGTGTACTCGATACAACTTTGTGATAAATAGTTTGTTGATAGTGACTTGTGTTGAGTTGTACTCGATACAACTTTGTGATAAATAGTTTGTTGATAGTGACTTGTGTTGAGGTGTACTCGATACAACCTTGTGATAAATAGTTTGTTGATAGTGACTTGTGTTGAGGTGTACTCGATACAACTTTGTGATAAATAGTTTGTTGATAGTGACTTGTGTTGAGGTGTACTCGATACAACTTTGTGATAAATAGTTTGTTGATAGTGACTTGTGTTGAGTTGTACTCGATACAACTTTGAGATAAATAGTTTGTTGATAGTGACTTGTGTTGAGGTGTACTCGATACAACCTTGTGATAAATAGTTTGTTGATAGTGACTTGTGTTGAGTTGTACTCGATACAACTGTGTGATAAATAGTTTGTTGATAGTGACTTGTGTTGAGGTGTACTGGATACAACTTTGTGATAAATAGTTTGTTGATAGTGACTTGTGTTGAGGTGTACTCGATACAACTTTGTGATAAATAGTTTGTTGATAGTGACTTGTGTTGAGTTGTACTCGATACAACTTTGTGATAAATAGTTTGTTGATAGTGACTTGTGTTGAGGTGTACTCGATACAACCTTGTGATAAATAGTTTGTTGATAGTCACTTGTGTTGAGGTGTACTCGATACAACTTTGTGATAAATAGTTTGTTGATAGTGACTTGTGTTGAGTTGTACTCGATACAACTTTGTGATAAATAGTTTGTTGATAGTGACTTGCGTTGAGGTGAACTCGATACAACTTTGTGATAAATAGTTGTTGATAGTGACTTGCGTTGAGGTGAACTCGATACAACTTTGTGATAAATAGTTTGTTGATAGTGACTTGCGTTGAGGTGAACTCGATACAACTTTGTGATAAATAGTTTGTTGATAGTGACTTGTGTTGAGGTATACTCTATACAACTTTGTGATAAATAGTTTGCTGATAGTGACTTGTGTTGAGGTGTACTCGATACAACTTTGTGATAAATAGTTTGTTGATAGTGACTTGTGTTGAGGTGTACTCGATACAACTTTGTGATAAATAGTTTGTTGATAGTGACTTGTGTTGAGTTGTACTCGATACAACTTTGTGATAAATAGTTTGTTGATAGTGACTTGTGTTGAGGTGTTCTCGATACAACCTTGTGATAAATAGTTTGTTGATAGTGACTTGTGTTGAGGTGTACTCGATACAACTTTGTGATAAATAGTTTGTTGATAGTGACTTGTGTTGAGGTGTACTCGATACAACTGTGTGATAAATAGTTTGTTGATAGTGACTTGTGTTGAGGTATACTCTATACAACTTTGTGATAAATAGTTTGTTGATAGTGACTTGTGTTGAGTTGTACTCGATACAACTTTGTGATAAATAGTTTGTTGATAGTGACTTGTGTTGAGGTGTTCTCGATACAACCTTGTGATAAATAGTTTGTTGATAGTGACTTGTGTTGAGGTGTACTCGATACAACTTTGTGATAAATAGTTTGTTGATAGTGACTTGTGTTGAGGTGTACTCGATACAACTGTGTGATAAATAGTTTGTTGATAGTGACTTGTGTTGAGGTGTACTCGATACAACTTTGTGATAAATAGTTTGTTGATAGTGACTTGTGTTGAGGTGTACTTGATACAACTTTGTGATAAATAGTTTGTTGATAGTGACTTGTATTGAGTTGTACTCGATACAACTTTGTGATAAATAGTTTGTTGATAGTGACTTGTGTTGAGGTGTACTCGATACAACCTTGTGATAAATAGTTTGTTGATAGTGACTTGTGTTGAGGTGTACTCGATACAACTTTGTGATAAATAGTTTGTTGATAGTGACTTGTGTTGAGTTGTACTCGATACAACTTTGTGATAAATAGTTTGTTGATAGTGACTTGCGTTGAGGTGAACTCGATACAACTTTGTGATAAATAGTTTGTTGATAGTGACTTGCGTTGAGGTGAACTCGATACAACTTTGTGATAAATAGTTTGTTGATAGTGACTTGTGTTGAGGTATACTCTATACAACTTTGTAATGAATATTTTGTTGATTGTGACTTGTGTTGAGGTGAACTCGATACAACTTTGTGATAAATAGTTTGTTGATAGTGACTTGTGTTGAGGTGTACTCGATACAACTTTGTGATAAATAGTTTGTTGATAGTGACTTGTGTTGAGGTATACTCGATACAACTTTGTGGTAAATAGTTTGTTGATAGTGACTTGTGTTGAGGTGTACTCGATACAACTTTGTGATAAATAGTTTGTCAGTGACTTTCGGCCTGTCGGCGGTCTTGTCTGGTTTGAGCTGTCCATTACGAAATAATTTATTTGTAAAACGAGGGTTTTCTTTTGTTCAACCTGAAACTTATTACGTAATCAGGAATGGCGTTTTTTTTTAATGAAATATCAGTTACTATTTAATATGGACGTCGCTATCTTCATTACAACCACATCCTGCTGTCTGTTGTACTATCTGTTACAAGAAATGTTTTTTTAATGTTTGTATGTTCCTATAATAAAGTTTAACAAAAACCCAATTCATGTTACGACATGCACAAATTGTGTAAGTTGATCCCGAATTTATGATTTTCCGTCAATCTGTTAATAAAACTTTAAAAACATAAAGGAAAAGTGATACAAGAGAATCAATTCTAAATTCCGGAAGAAGGAAGTTTTCTACAACCTACACAAACTCACGTTCCTAAAACTCTAAATCACTGCTATTTATAAGACAATAAAAAAATATTATTCAATCACGATATGATAAACTAAAATGTATTTGCATTTTTTTCACACAAGTATTAAATTTTCAATTTAAGGCATTAAATTAGTTTCTACACTTTATTGATAATGGGAGGCGTGTGATTGTATCATGGTAATTATATAGAATCCGGCCCTGTAAACAATTCTCCTGTCTATTTCAAAGTCAGACGACAACCTTAAAATATATAATTCGGCCCAGTAAACAATTCACCTGTCTATTTCAAAGTCAGACGACAACCTTAAAATAGAGTCCAAAATTACTCAATCGAGGTAGGAAAATGTAATATATGTTATGTCTTGTCCCTTTGATATAATGCTGTAGATGAATAAGAAAAAGAATATTTATTATTGTCAATCAAACACCCCCAGTTTTTAGTGGAGTTCGTGTTGCTCGATCTTTAGTTTTCTGTATAATGTTTTATAGATCGTTGTTTGACCTTTTGTCCACAGGCACTTGTTTCATTCAAAAAATATATGCCCCCCACCTCTTCCTCACTTCAGGGTAAATATCTGCCCTTTTCCCCTTCCCCACTTCGCCTCAATAATTTTCGCTTATTTGTGATCCTTTCACTGACCCAATTATATCGTTACACTCCCGAGATATTTCTCTTTTCGACTGCCACATTAAAATATACCTACTGGAATTGGACAAGAATATTCAGCGAACGTCGCTTGGTCTACTTTTCAGTCATTGAAACGGATCAATCGTAACTACTCGGCCAATCTCGCTACCCAATCGTAACTACTCGGCCATTCTCGCTACCCAATCGTAACTACTCGGCCAATCTCGCTACCCTGCAAATAACCTCGTATGCATTAGACGTATGAATCGTACTACTTTTCACATGTCAGTTTGATAAAGTTATATTTTAAACAATTTTCTATATTTCAATTATTTTCAGTGGATAAAAATTAAAGTTTTAATTAGTTTTGCATGATTAGATTTTACTTAGTATGTCTTTCATATTGGATTTTCGTGGACTATATTGTTGTGCGCCACAATTTATTCCGTATAAATGGTGTAATAAAATATGAGAATACCAAAATATTTCCATGGAATGTGAGACTCTGCCAAACGAAGATCTTCCCATGAGAATATATGGTACTAAACACATACAAAAAACGGTATTAATATCGTCCTAATACCACAAACAAGTAAAGATAAATAAGATGGGCGGTAAATGTTTAAAGTCCCTGAACACTGAATTAAGATTGAAATATGATGCCACCATTTTAATGGTAAAACATAATTAAGTTGTGTAATGATATATAAAACAGAGATAAATAAACTGTACGTACAGATTTTTGTTGAACTTGTATTTAAGAGATCAGAAAAATTAAAATTAACTTCATATAACACATACTTCATTAAATGTCTATCAATATTAAATGTATTTCTATTTGTGTCTATTGGGGTTTTCCATTTTTAATGCGGTCTGTTCGTTTGTCAGTTTATGATGGGTCTGTTTGATATGTATCATTTGTATGGTATTACATGTAGTTGCACGGGATAAGCTTTGGCGGTTAATTAAATGGGGCTATAAAATGGGGCGTTTATACGATATTGTATCGAGATTGCTCACAGTGACTTGGAGAAAAAGGAGGTGTTGAAGTCCTGCATTGATTACTTTGACAATGTTTGATTTATGTTATAATTTAAAATATTATTTGTACGACTATTGTTAATTAATAAAATTTTGCATTCGCATAAAAAAGATGAAGTTACTGCGAGCAAACAATCCTATATATACTGATTTGTCTCTTATTTAGCCAAATAGTAGAGAATAGAAATAATTTAAATTCGGACAATGTCAAGAGGGAGAATTTAACCGACTTGATCTTTAGTTTTCTGTGTAAACGTGTTGCTCATCTTTTAAGTTTTCTGTGTATACGTGTTGCTCATCTTTTAAGTTTGTTTGTGTTGTCCTATTATGTGTCTTTACGTTCTGAGTTCCGTGCTGTGGTGTCTGTTCCGATTTCAGATGAGTGGGTGATTGATTGTTGCTTAACACCTATTGAGCAATTTTTCAGCTATACCATGGCGAGAACAAGTTACATTCGATGAGATGATGATGATGAGGGCCGCTTTGTACACAACCAACACGGTTAGTTGGATCTTTATAGTATTAGTCCTCGGAAACAATATTCCGCGAGTCGACATGTCACTCCACTCTGACACATTATTCTGATTCCGAGACAACCAGTCTTTTACCCCTTAAAACTGCATGCTTAGCGGAGAAGCAAAAAATGCCAATTTTATAGTCTTTGGTTTGACCCGACCAGGGGCGGATCCAGGATTTCAAGTTAGGGGGAGCGCACTTAAAAAAATTGCGCCGAGCGGAGGGAGGCGCGAACATTTTTGAGGTATTTCGTATGAAAAATTACGATTTTACGCCAAAAAAATCATATTTTTTCCAATTTTAGGGCCCCCCCCTCTGGATCCGCCACTGCCGACGGGTGATCGATACCCACGATCTACTGCATTCGATGCGAACACGCTAAAGTACACCACTAATGGGCTTATGATGGAAGTTTTGATTGCAATAAGAGTTTTGGGTTAAATATGCTTTAAGTAATCCACTTTATCATGAATTCTGTTGACTATGAAGGTGCTGTATGGTCATGCTATAGTGGTGTATCAAAATAGAATGGTCTCTGAAACCAATGCAAAGTGCTGAAGTCCAATGAGCTAAACCGGAAGTTCCGGAAATGATAGCATTACCGGAAGTCTAAATTAAAGAAATTATGACTTGTGTTAGAACGTCCTTCTACACAAAATAGCCACTATACCATTATTATTAATTAAAGTTACATCTTTTAAGCATTCTTTCTGGTGCAAAAACATTATGAGAGAGAGAGAGAGAGAGAGAGAGAGAGAGAGAGAGAGAGAGAGTTGTGTCTTGTCTTGTATTTTATTGTCTTGTCTTTACTCTTCATTAATTTGTATTCTTTTGTATTATTCATGATGTTATTATCTGTATCTATGTTGAGGAGAGCTGCTAATAGCCTCTGGCTGTATGTAATCCTCATGAAATAAATAAAGAATTAAATTAAAAACGTTTTGCTCTGCTTTTTTCTTTTTCTTTCTTGTATTAACTTTAAATAGGTCTTGATTAAAATCTTTAAAATGTTCATCGTTTTTTTTTTAATTATTAATTAATGCATATATTTGTTAAGTCTAACGGATGTAAAACACCACAAAATGAAAAAAAATATATAGAAAGGTAAACTTAAAATAAAGAAAAAATATTTAGAAAGGTAAACTTAAAATAAAGAAAAAATATTTAGAAAGGTACACTTAAAATAAAGAAAAAATATTTAGAAAGGTACACTTAAAATAAAGAAAAAATATTTAGAAAGGTACACTTAAAATAAAGAAAAAATATTTAGAAAGGTACACTTAAAATAAAGAAAAAATATTTAGAAAGGTACACTTAAAATAAAGAAAAAATATTTAGAAAGGTACACTTAAAATAAAGAAAAAATATTTAGAAAGGTACACTTGAAATAAAGAAAAAATATTTAGAAAGGTACACTTAAAATAAAGAAAACATATTTAGAAAGGTACACTTAAAATAAAGAAAAAGTATATTGAAAGGTACACTTAAAATAAAGAAAACATATTTAGAAAGGTACACTTAAAATAAAGAAAAAAATATTTAGAAAGGTACACTTGAAATAAAGAAAAAATATATAGAAAGGTACACTTAAAATAAAGAAAAAATATTTAGAAAGGTACACTTAAAATAAAGAAAAAAATATATAGAAAGGTACACTTAAAATAAAGAAAAAACAAATTTAGAAAGGTACACACTTAAAATAAAGAAAAAATATTTAGAAAGGTACACTTAAAATAAAGAAAAAAAAATTAGAAAGGTACACTTAAAATAAAGAAAAAAAATATTTAGAAAGGTACACTTAAAATAAAGAAATTTTTTTTAGAAAGGTACACTTAAAATAAAGAAAAAAAAATTAGAAAGGTACACTTAAAATAAAGAAAAAAAATATTTAGAAAGGTACACTTAAAATAAAGAAAAAATATTAAGAAAAAATATTTAGAATAGCAGATAATTAGATTTTTCAATTACATTGTATAATGTCTGTTGAGAAAGACATTTTTCATGTATCTATATTGTACATGACCTCCTCTTGTTGCGGCATCGACAACGATTGGAAATATGTTGAAATTAATGTATATACAATTTTTGCTAAAACATTTGTTTACAGGTGTTGACATGACTATAAGAGGATAATTAACACCTACATATTCTAATAAACAAACAACGTGGACCTTCCCAGCATGACGTACATTGACGGTCATCTGGTAAAGAGCCGCCATTAACTAGCTTCAGATTTTAATATCCGTGTTATTTTTTATCGTCTGATCACCTTTGTAGTCTTTAGATTGATCTTAAAATCTCCGGATTAATTTAAAAATCAAGTTTGTTCATGTTACAAAATGAAAGTTAATCCCATAATTCACAATATTTATTTTTTTATTATTATTTTCGGATAAACCGTAAAGGTACTGCTAAGTGGGTGACACTATAAAAGTAATGCAAGGTAAGTAATGCCATGTAATTTTAGTGAATTTTTAATTGTATTTTTTTTTAATTTAGAAAACAGGTTTCATTATTTTTACCGTTAAAAATGGGCAAGAATTCCACCATATTCAACAAAGCGAACAATCACCACGTGGTTTTATTGAATTTTTTTATTTTATTTGCATTATTTTTATTTAAAAAACAGGTTTCATAATTCTTACCGTTATTATGAAAAGAAAATTTAAATAGCGATGGTCAAGAATTCCACCATGTTCAACAAAACGAACAATCACCACGTGGTTTTATTGAATTTTTTAATTTTATTTACATTATTTTTATTTAAAAAACAGGTTTCATAATTTTTACCGTTATTATGAAAAGAAAATATAAATAGCGATGGTCAAGAATTCCACCATGTTCAACAAAGCGAACAATCACCACGTGGTTTTATTGAATTTTTTAATTTTATTTGCATTATTTTTATTTAAAAGACAGGTTTCATAATTTTTACCGTTATTATGAAAAGAAAATATAAATAGCGATGGTCAAGAATTCCACCATGTTCAACAAAACGAACAATCACCACGTGGTTTTATTGAATTTTTTAATTTTATTTGCATTATTTTTATTTAAAAAACAGGTTTCATAATTTTTACCGTTATTATGAAAAGAAAATTTAAATAGCGATGGTCAAGAATTCCACCATGTTCAACAAAGTCAACAATCACCTCTTACCTCAACTCTTTAAACATAAAAAAAAAGATCACGACAAATAACGTTGGATTTGATTTGATTTTGATTTTTGTTTTTTAACGCCACTTTCAGCAATATTTCAACTATATCATGGCGACCAGTCTTAGTGGTGGAGGACCTCAGCCGGAGTACCCGGAGAGAAACACCGACCATAGGCAAGCAACTGGTAAACTTTATCACTTGCGGCTGCGAGTCGAGTGCACCCTTTTTTGTTATTTACAAAGCTGGGCGCGAACCCACGCCGTATTGGTGATAGGCTTGTATGAGCTGTTAGATCCAGCGACCTAACTCATTGAGCCACCGGGCCCCTCAAATAACGTTGGAAATCCATGTCAAGCTGGTTTGTGATCAGCACAAAGATGTGGCCGTATTAAAGCTGTTAATGCCATCCCAACTCTCTCCTCTTATGTCAACTCTCTCCTCTTATGTCGTCTCTCTCCTCTTATGTCAACTCTCTCCTCTTATGTCAACTCTCTCCTCTGATGTCAACTCTCTCCTCTTATGTGAACTCTCTCCTCTGATGTCAACTCTCTCCTCTGATGTCAACTCTCTCCTCTTATGTCATCTCTCTCCTCTTATGTCAACTCTCTCCTCTTATGTCATCTCTCTCCTCTTATGTCAACTCTCTCCTCTGATGTCAACTCTCTCCTCTTATGTCAACTCTCTCCTCTGATGTCAACTCTCTCCTCTTATGTGAACTCTCTCCTCTTATGTGAACTCTCTCCTCTTATGTCATCTCTCTCCTCTTATGTCAACTCTCTCCTCTTATGTCAACTCTCTCCTCTGATGTCAACTCTCTCCTCTTATGTCAACTCTCTCCTCTGATGTCAACTCTCTCCTCTGATGTCAACTCTCTCCTCTTATGTCGTCTCTCTCCTCTGATGTCAACTCTCTCCTCTTATGTCAACTCTCTCCTCTTATGTCAACTCTCTCCTCTTATGTCAACTCTCTTCTCTTATGTCAACTCTCTCCTCTTATGTCATCTCTCTCCTCTTATGTCAACTCTCTCCTCTTATGTCAACTCTCTCCTCTTATGTCAACTCTCTCCTCTTATGTCAACTCTCTCCTCTTATGTCAACTCTCTTCTCTTATGTCAACTCTCTCCTCTTATGTCAACTCTCTCCTCTTATGTCAACTCTCTCCTCTTATGCACAATTTACAAAAGTTTGATCTGACTTTTTATCTACTATTCATGGAGACTTTTTATCTACTATTCATGGAGACTTTTTATCTACTATTCATGGAGACTTTTTATCTACTATTCATGGAGACTTTTTATCTACTATTCATTGAGACTTTTTATCTACTATTCATGGAGACTTTTTTTTTACTCTATTAAAATGTTTCTCAGTTAAATCAGATTTGAGAAAAATGACATATTTATGATGTTGGAATCTTTATATATATGCGCTCGTCCGAACTGGGATAGTTTATTATAAACTTGAAGTCAGCAGATTTAATTGTAGCAGTGAAAACAGACGACAGATAATGTGATCCTTGGAAGTCTAGCATAAATTTTAGAAAATATAATTAAAATTAGATGTTGTTTGATTTAGCCATATATAGAGCAGGTCATGTCATCGGATCACATATTAAACAACCAATCAGTGACGATCCTACAAAATATTTAGCTATTGGACCAATCGGCTAACCTCGGATGAAACCGTTACTTTCCTCAGATGTCGCGTTAGATGGCTCCCTAATGTTAATGGAAGTTTACCCGACGTGACACCACACGTAACATGATGTTGTCAGATATTTAGTTTTAAAGTTCCAAGAATGAAGATTAATAAACTGTGTCTTTTAAAAAGAGTTTTAAATTACATTCTAGTCGCAAGCCTGTATATTAACTACCACGCTTCTTGCCCACGTAGACATCATACATAGTCTAGAGTCGTATTTCACAGATCCGTATTCACACCCTTTGTGAACATTCAAATGAAAACCGTGTTTTTATACTATTTTTATATTTCATACGGTGTAAAAAATTTAAAAAAAAATAAAATACATTTTTGGTAGAGTGTAACTTTGATCAGTTCTCTATTTAAAACAGAAAGGTTACTTAATAGTTCTAGATATACATATACACTTCTATAACTTTGTACATTCATTATAAAAATAATATAGCACATGGCAACATCGCGTTCATGACGAGGTGTACTCGATACAAGATTATGTGATACAGTTTGTCAGTGACTTGCGACAGGACTGTGGTTTTCTCCGATTCCTCCGGTTTCCTCCACCAATAAAACTGACTGCCACGATATAACTGAAATATTGTTGAAAGTGGCGTATGTGATCTTAACTGGTTTTGGCTATTCTGTATAGGCTATTCTGGTTTTCTTTCTCCCATTTTTTTTCAATATATTATATGTTCTTTGCAAACTTTTGACTTTGAGCGTAACCGATGAAAAAGTTATTCCAGAAACATGTCGTACACACTAAATTAGATATCTACGTTTTCATTACGCGAAATAACACACACGTACCAGGGGCGGATCCTGGATTTCAAGTTAGGGGGGGGGGGGCACTTAAAAAAATTGCGCCGAGCGGAGGGAGTATTTGGGTATTTCGTGTGAAAAATCACGATTTTACGCCAAAAAAATCATATTTTTTCCAATTTTATTGGCCCCCCCCCCCCTGGACCCTTCCCTGCGTACACACGAACAAAATTCGCGTGTCGCAAATTCGCTTCCGTGACATCCTGTTATAGCTACAATGAAATTAAAAATAGACACGGTTCAATAATTTTTACTTGAAAATCATTCTTCAGTCGGAACATATCAATACGTTTATTAATATTTAACCTATAACCTTTAACACATTCCACTGTGTCGTAATTTTAATTGATTTTTGTTTCTAAGCGCACACGTGAAGTGGATTGTTTTTAATTTTTGTATAAATATTTTGTAAGAATTTTTTGCTTGTTATGTTTTTTTTACGATTGTTTATTCTGAAAAATTAAATACAAATATCTGGAGAATTTCTATATTTTTTTTGTGTAAAATCAATTGAAATGTCAATATGTTGATGTAAAATGTACTACAAAATAACCCTTAAATATCAAGCTTAGTGCGCACGACACCTTTCTGGAATAACTCTAATCAGGTGACGCTCAAAGATAAATAATGTAGAAGTCTGTGGGAGCAAACAAATTAAAGGGCGAAAATGGGAACTTGATTCCTGTTCATTTAAGGAATATTTGAAATTGTTGAACAGGTTATACGATATAACCTGGCTTGGGTCAGTTTACGCTTAATAAACCGCGAAGCGGTTTATGAAAAGCGTAAACTGACCCAAACCAGGTTATACAAGTTTAACCTGTTCAACAATTTCAAATATTCCTTATAATTTAATTTTTACAACAAAATTTAATGATTCCTCGATTTTAATTACGGTTATTTCGTGTGACTATTTGAATTTGTCGTTGGCGGATGAACACGTTGGTGACGTCACAATACCAACCCAGGTTATCGAGTATAGTTAAAATTTTCTCCAGCCGGATTAGCCAATCAGATTGCAGTATTCAAATCAAATTAAATCATAGACTAATAAATAGTGTGTTTTATAGATCTTATACAAGTTAAAGGTTATACTTTAAACAAGTTAGACATTATACTTTAAACAAGTTAGAGGTTATTCTTTAAGCAAGTTAGAGGTTATACTTTAAACAATTTAGAGGTTACGCTTTAAACAAGGTAGAGGTTATACTTTAAACAAGTTAGAGGTTATAATTTAAACAAGTTAGAAGTTATACTTTAAACAAGTTAGAGGTTATTCTTTAAGCAAGTTAGAGGTTATACTTTAAACAATTTAGAGGTTATGCTTTAAACAAGTTAGAGATGATACTTTAAACAAGTTAAGAGGATATATTTTAAACAAGTTAGAGGTTATATTTTAAACAAGTTAGGGGTTATACTTTAAACAAGTTAGAGATTATACTTTAAGCATGTTAGAGATTATACTTAAGCAAGTTTGAGGTTATACTTTAAACAAGTTAGACGTTATACTTTAAACAAGTTAGAGGTTATACTTTAAACAAAGTAGAGGTTATTCTTTAAACAAGTTAGAGATTATACCTTAAACAAGTTAGAGGTTATACTTTAAACAAGTTAGAGGTTATACAGTAGACACGTTAGAGGTTATACTTTAAACAAGTTAGAGCTTATATTTTAAACAAGTTAGAGGTTATACTTTAAACAAGTTAGAGGTTATACTTTAAACAAGGTAGAGGTTATTCTTTAAACAAGTTAGAGATTATACCTAAAACAAGTTAGAGGTTATACTTTAAACAAGTTAGAGGTTATACAGTAGACAAGTTAGAGGTTATACTTTAAACAAGTTAGAGCTTATATTTTAAACAAGTTAGAGGTTATACTGTAAACAAGTTAGAGGTTATACTTTAAACAAGTTAGAGCTTATACTTTAAACAAGTTAGAGGTTATACTTTAAACATGTTAGAGGTTATACTTTAAACAAGTTAGACGTTATACTTTAAACATGTTAGAGGTTATACTTTAAACAAGTTAGAGGTTATACTTTAAACAAGTTAGAGGTTATACTTTAAACAAGTTAGAGGTTATACTTTAAACAAGTTAGACGTTATACTTTAAACATGTTAGAGGTTATACTTTAAACAAGTTAGAGGTTATACTTTAGACAAGTTAGACGTTATACTTTAAACATGTTAGAGGTTATACTTTAAACAAGTTAGAGGTTATACTTTAGACAAGTTAGAGGTTATACTTTAAACAAGTTAGAAGTTATACTTTAAACAAGTTAGAGGTTATACTTTAAACAAGGTAGAGGTTATTCTTTAAACAAGTTAGAGATTATACCTTAAACAAGTTAGAGGTTATACTTTAAACAAGTTAGAGGTTATACAGTAGACAAGTTAGAGGTTATACTTTAAACAAGTTCGAGGTTATACTTTAGACAAGTTAGAGTTTATACTTTAAACAAGTTAGAGGTTATACTTTAAACAAATTAGAGGTTATACTGTAAACAAGTTAGAGGTTATACTTTAAACAAGTTAGAGCTTATACTTTAAACAAGTTAGAGGTTATACTTTAAACATGTTAGAGGTTATACTTTAAACAAGTTAGAGGTTATACTTTAGACAAGTTAGAGGTTATACTTTAAACAAGTTAGAGGTTATACTTTAAACATGTTAGATGTTATACTTTAAACAAGTTAGACGTTATACTTTAAACATGTTAGAGGTTATACTTTAAACAAGTTAGAGGTTATACTTTAAACAAGTTAGAGGTTATACTTTAAACAAGTTAGAGGTTATACTTTAAATAAGTTAGACGTTATACTTTAAACATGTTAGAGGTTATACTTTAAACAAGTTAGAGGTTATACTTTAAACAGGTTAGAGGTTATACTTTAGACAAGTTAGAGGTTATACTTTAAACAAGTTAGAGGTTATACTTTAGACAGGTTAGAGGTTATACTTTAAACAAGTTAGAGGTTATACTTTAAACATGTTAGAGGTTATACTTTAAACAAGTTAGAGGTTATACTTTAGACAAGTTAGAGGTTATACTTTAAACAAGTTAGAGGTTATACTTTAAACAAGTTAGAGCTTATACTTTAAACAAGTTAGAGGTTATACTTTAAACATGTTAGAGGTTATACTTTAAACAAGTTAGACGTTATACTTTAAACATGTTAGAGGTTATACTTTAAACAAGTTAGAGGTTATACTTTAAACAAGTTAGAGGTTATACTTTAAACAAGTTAGAGGTTATACTTTAAACAAGTTAGACGTTATACTTTAAACATGTTAGAGGTTATACTTTAAACAAGTTAGAGGTTATACTTTAGACAAGTTAGAGGTTATACTTTAAACAAGTTAGAGGTTATACTTTAAACAAGTTAGAAGTTATACTTTAAACAAGTTAGAGGTTATACTTTAAACAAGGTAGAGGTTATTCTTTAAACAAGTTAGAGATTATACCTTAAACAAGTTAGAGGTTATACTTTAAACAAGTTAGAGGTTATACAGTAGACAAGTTAGAGGTTATACTTTAAACAAGTTCGAGGTTATACTTTAGACAAGTTAGAGTTTATACTTTAAACAAGTTAGAGGTTATACTTTAAACAAATTAGAGGTTATACTGTAAACAAGTTAGAGGTTATACTTTAAACAAATTAGAGGTTATACTGTAAACAAGTTAGAGGTTATACTTTAAACAAGTTAGACGTTATACTTTAAACATGTTAGAGGTTATACTTTAAACAAGTTAGAGGTTATACTTTAAACAAGTTAGAGGTTATACTTTAAATAAGTTAGACGTTATACTTTAAACATGTTAGAGGTTATACTTTAAACAAGTTAGAGGTTATACTTTAAACAGGTTAGAGGTTATACTTTAGACAAGTTAGAGGTTATACTTTAAACAAGTTAGAGGTTATACTTTAGACAAGTTAGAGGTTATACTTTAAACAAGTTAGAGGTTATACTTTAAATAAGTTAGACGTTATACTTTAAACATGTTAGAGGTTATACTTTAAACAAGTTAGAGGTTATACTTTAAACAGGTTAGAGGTTATACTTTAAACAAGTTAGAGGTTATACTTTAAACAAGTTAGAGGTTATACTTTAAACAAGTTAGAGGTTATACTTTAAACAAGTTAGACGTTATACTTTAAACATGTTAGAGGTTATACTTTAAACAAGTTAGAGGTTATACTTTAGACAAGTTAGAGGTTATACTTTAAACAAGTTAGAGGTTATACTTTAAACAAGTTAGAAGTTATACTTTAAACAAGTTAGAGGTTATACTTAAACAAGGTAGAGGTTATTCTTTAAACAAGTTAGAGATTATACCTTAAACAAGTTAGAGGTTATACTTTAAACAAGTTAGAGGTTATACAGTAGACAAGTTAGAGGTTATACTTTAAACAAGTTCGAGGTTATACTTTAGACAAGTTAGAGTTTATACTTTAAACAAGTTAGAGGTTATACTTTAAACAAATTAGAGGTTATACTGTAAACAAGTTAGAGGTTATACTTTAAACAAGTTAGAGGTTATACTTTAAACAAATTAGAGGTTATACTGTAAACAAGTTAGAGGTTATACTTTAAACAAGTTAGACGTTATACTTTAAACATGTTAGAGGTTATACTTTAAACAAGTTAGAGGTTATACTTTAAACAAGTTAGAGGTTATACTTTAAATAAGTTAGACGTTATACTTTAAACATGTTAGAGGTTATACTTTAAACAAGTTAGAGGTTATACTTTAAACAGGTTAGAGGTTATACTTTAGACAAGTTAGAGGTTATACTTTAAATAAGTTAGACGTTATACTTTAAACATGTTAGACGTTATACTTTAAACATGTTAGAGGTTATACTTTAAACAAGTTAGAGGTTATACTTTAAACAAGTTGGAGGTTATACCTTAAACATGTTTAACGTTGTTTTTAACCTTCATCGAGTTTGAGGATAAAGAAACAGTCCTAAGATACCTGCAATGATGACAGAGTAAAAATAATCAAACGTACATTCTTTTTTTTTCCAACATTCCTTGTGTAGTGTATGTATTATTCTTATGCTAATAAATGACAGAGGGAGATAAATTAGTTGAAATAAATCTTTACAGAAGTACATATGTTACGTAACAAAATACAACGCTTTCACGGACATTTTAAAGTACGACAAACTCAAGAATTACTTAAAGTACCGCCATATTAAGAATTAATAAAAGAACCGTCTAGCGCATACATGCGCGACGTATCCCCCCGCACTTGTATAATATTTAGTTTTATATATTATAGAAAGCAGCCTTGCAGTCTTAATGTATAATATACATTATTGAAGGATGGAGTATATTGCAGCATGATCTGAATAATATACAGGAAGTACTCCACTTTGAACACTGTGTAAACCTCTGATGTAAATATGGTCTATAATGCCTCTATCTCTGTGTAAACCTCTGATGTAAATATGGTCTATAATGCCTCCATCTCTGTGTGTTGCAGAATTTATAAGTTGGATGAAATTGTGCTCTGTCATCACATCTTGTAATCGTGTTTACTGAAGCTATCGCGTAAACAAGACACAATTCTCAAAATCGGTGATTTTTCAACCAAAAACTAAGATTTTCCCCCAAAAACCCTTACATCAAATAGTTCCATGTAAGAACCCATCCAAGATAATGATAATTACAAGCCACATGCAAAAAATTATTTAAATCTATCCATGTTTACTAAAGTTATCGCATAAACAAGACACAATTCTCCAAATCGGTGATTTTTCAAGCAAATACTAAGATTTTCCCCCAAAACCCTTGCTTCAAATATTTCCATGTAAGAACCCATCCAAGATAATGATAATTACAAGCCACATGCAACAAATTATTCGAATCCATCCATGTTTACTCAAAAACTAAGATTTTTCCACAAAACCCTTGCTTCAAATATTTCCATGTAAGAACCCATCCAAGATAAGGATAATTACAAGCCACATGCAAAATTTTTTTAAAATCTATCCATGTTTACTGAAGTTACCGCGTAAACAAGACAACTAAGATTTCCCTCCAAAACCCTTGCTTCAAATATTTCCATGTAAGAACCCATCCAAGATAATGATAATTACAGGCCACATGCAAAAAATATTCAAATCCATCCATGTTTACTCAAGTTATCGCGTAAACAAGAAAGTGTGACGGACGGACGGACAGACAGACGGACAGCCGCTATTGCGGGGTGATAATTAAAGTAAGGTTAGCTTAAGAATAAATTGCACGGAATATGTGTTGCAAAAAAAGAACCCTCCTCATACGAGTTAAGTTAAAAAATGAAATAAAATAAATCTTAACAGAAGTACAAAAAGTCATGTGTTACGTAACATAAAACGACGCTATCACAGATATTATAAAGTACAAACCAACTAAAGAATTATTTAAGTAAGGCCAACTTGAGCATTAATTTAAAGTAAGGCCAACTTGAGCATTTATTAAAATAAGGTTAGCTAAAGTATAAACTATGCAGAATTTATGCAACAAAAAACCCTTAAAAAAAAAAATGAAATGAAATAAATCTTTATACAAGTACATATGTAATATGATACCATAGGACTCCATCAAAGAAAAGCTAAAGTACGGCCAACTGCTGAATAAATTCTACGGAAAATGTGCAACAAAAATTATCCCCTCCTGACCTGATTTAAAGTGGGTGCATGCGCACCTGTGTCTTTGTATATAATAAAAATTATGCGACAGTTTAAAAAAATCATTCACAATTGATTTTCTTATGTCTCGTGAAAACAAGATTTGTTTAAGTTTACAGCGAGTGCATTAAGATTAGATTGATGGTGTTTAACGCCACTTTGAACATCGAGTGCATTCATAAATTTCTTTGACAAATTTAATATAAAATCATGCACGAAATATTTACATAACTTTTCTTTAGAATTTCTATATAAACGGTGTTATCATACAGTTTTAAACAATTTCGTCGAATTCCGTTTTCATTTCAGTTCAAAGCACGATTTAAATTTTAAATCAAGTTGCATCACGATTTTAAATATTTGTTATTTGTTACTAGTTTACCTATTTTATATTTTCAATATTTTTGCAAATCATTGGATAATAAAATATGAATATCAGACGTTCACTTAACGGTTTATGCAAATGAGAACGACAAACTAATTGAAATTCTTTCAACATAGGTAAGCATTGATATATATATAACCTACTACGGTCCATATCTCTGTGGGGAATCCCAGAACAGTAGGTGATCCCAGGGGCGTGCTTACTTCAATCCACTTGGCATTGGGCGTGGCCCGGCTCCAGTGACAAGTAGGTGATTGACAGGACTCGATAACACAGGTAAACATTTAAATGTCTATATAGAACGCTACGGGTCATAGGTCACCACGTGGGTATAGTAAAAAGCTTATATTGACACTCCGGTGCAAGCTTTTGAATTTTTAGATAAAACCAGTATATACCGTTAGAATTTTTACCTGAGAGACATTATAATGTTTATAACACTCGGAGAAATATCATTACATGTTATAATGTGAAATTCATGGAATTATTTTTAAAATGTCAAGCAAATACAAGCCAAAATGAAGTTTTATTTTAAAGGTAAGTTTTAAGTAATTAAATTTATATGCACTTATTTTTCTGTTTATATTTAGATTACTGATAAAATTTAATAACTTTGTTAATTATAATATTTAGAAATAATTACATGTAAATTTTAATAATTTTGTTAATTAATATGAAATAATTTAATTAGATAAATATGCAATAATTTCAATTAACCAAAATTACCATATTTAATTTTCTGGTGTGATATAGATTGCATGTTTATCGTTTTCTTGTAACGGTGTGCTAGATTAGTTATCTTGCTTCTTGTTACAAGTGCACAGTATCAGGCAGTAAGTAAACATATTAAAATCTTGAATTCTATAATTATAAAACTAGTCATCAAGTCATGCTTGTAAGCGGAAACGCATTTAAACTTTATGCCCTTCTCAATTTTAGAATACCTACTCCAAGAAAAAATGTGCAAAGCAATACAAGGTAAATACCCCAAGCCTAAATAATGTTATGTCTTAATTAATAGGCAACTCAAGCCTAAATAATGTTATGTCTTAATTAATAGGCAACTCAAGCCTAAATAATGGTATGTCTTAATTAATAGGCAGCTCAAGCCTAAATAATGTTATGTCTTAATTAATAGGCAACTCAAGCCTAAATAATGTTATGTCTTAATTAATAGGCAACTCAAGCCTAAATAATGTTATGTCTTAATTAATAGGCAACTCAAGCCTAAATAATGTTATGTCTTAATTAATAGGCAACTCAAGCCTAAATAATGTTATGTCTTAATTAATAGGCAACTCAAGCCTAAATAATGTTATGTCTTAATTAATAGGCAACTCAAGTCTAAATAATGTTATGTCTTATTTAATAGGCAACTCAAGCCTAAATAATGTTATGTCTTAATTAATAGGCAACTCAAGCCTAAATAATGTTATGTCTTAATTAATAGGCAACTCAAGCCTAAATAATGTTATGTCTTAATTAATAGGCAACTCAAGCCTAAATAATGTTATGTCTTATTTAATAGGCAACTCAAGCCTAAATAATGTTATGTCTTAATTAATAGGCAACTCAAGCCTAAATAATGTTATGTCTTAATTAATAGGCAACTCAAGCCTAAATAATGTTATGTCTTAATTAATAGGCAACTCAAGCCTAAATAATGGTATGTCTTAATTAATAGGCAACTCAAGCCTAAATAATGTTATGTCTTAATTAATAGGCAACTCAAGCCTAAATAATGTTATGTCTTAATTAATAGGCAACTCAAGCCTAAATAATGTTATGTCTTATTTAATAGGCAACTCAAGCCTAAATAATGTTATGTCTTAATTAATAGGCAACTCAAGCCTAAATAATGTTATGTCTTAATTGATAGGCAACTCAATCCTAAATAATGTTATGTCTTATTTAATAGGCAACTCAAGCCTAAATAATGTTATGTCTTAATTAATAGGCAACTCAAGCCTAAATAATGTTATGTCTTAATTGATAGGCAACTCAAGCCTAAATAATGTTATGTCTTAATTAATAGGCAACTCAAGCCTAAATAATGTTATGTCTTAATTAATAGGCAACTCAAGCCTAAATAATGGGACTGCCTTTTCAATAGGCAAACATAGATAAACACTAAGAAATGGTACTGCTTTAGTTAATAGACAACAATGGGCATGGAAAAAGGAATACCTTACTATTTATATATTAAAACCTATTTAAAAATGTTCTATAACTGATTCTGATAACACGATATGTATGACAAGGATTTGTAGTAAATTACCAGGAAATAATGTAATTAAAAGTAATCCAGGTGTGCAGGTATTAAATATAGATAAAACCCGGTTAAATAACCTCTATGTATTAACTGGTAAATGCTACACGAAAATGTCAAAAACTTCATTACCTGTAGGACGTCAATTTATTTTGATTTAAACTTTCATTTTGGTTAAATTAAAAAAATGGTGTTGACCTTCGAGATTTACTATTGTAGACGTGGAGGCTAAAGTAAGTTTTATCACAGCGAAAATATGGTTGGTTTATGGTGTTTAACGCCACTTTCACCACTATTAAAATATGGTTGGTTTATGGTATTTAACGCCACTTTCACCACTATTAAAAATATGGTTGGTTTATGGTATTTAACGCCACTTTCGCCACTATTAAAAATATGGTTGGTTTATGGTGTTCAACGCCACTTTCACCACTATTAAAAATATGGTTGGTTTATGGTATTTAACGCCACTTTCAACACTATTAAAAATATGGTTGGTTTATGATGTTTAACGCCACTTTCACCACTATTAAAAATATGGTTTGTTTATGGTGTTTAACGCCACTTTCACCACTATTAAAAATATGGTTGGTTTATGGTGTTCAACGCCACTTTCACCACTATTAAAAATATGGTTGGTTTATGGTGTTCAACGCCACTTTCACCACTATTAAAAATATGGTTGGTTTATGGTATTTAACGCCACTTTCACCACTATTAAAAATATGGTTGGTTTATGGTATTTAACGCCACTTTCACCACTATTAAAAATATGGTTGGTTTATGGTGTTCAACGCCACTTTCAACACAATTAAACATATGGTTGGTTTATGATGTTTAACGCCACTTTCACCACTATTAAAAATATGGTTGGTTTATGGTATTTAACGCCACTTTCACCACTATTAAAAATATGGTTGGTTTATGGTGTTTAACGCGACTTTCACCACTATTAAAAATATGGTTGGTTTATGGTGTTCAACGCCACTTTCACCACTATTAAAAATATGGTTGGTTTATGGTATTTAACGCCACTTTCACCACTATTAAAAATATGGTTGGTTTATGGTATTTAACGCCACTTTCACCACTATTTCTGTTATATCATGGCGGTCAGTTTTATTTGTAAAGGAAACCGGAGTCCCAGGAGAAAACCACCGACCTGTCGCAAGTCGATGAAAACTTAATCACATAATATTGTATCGAGTACACCGCGAAAAAATGAATCCTAGGTCTAGATTACAATGCTATATTAATATTTTTGTTCCATCTTTCCACAAGTTCGAGATAACCGGATTTTACTGTTTTAGTTTTCAGATTCGAGATAAATCAAATTAAATCGAGTTAATTTTTTTTTAAAAACATTTAAGGGTTTGAAATAACGTCTCGCTGTTTTCAAAATTTGAATTTGAGATTTAATAAAAGTTGGTGTGTGGTGGTTTCAAACTTTTGTGAGTTAGTAGTAATGTATTTTGTCCGTTTTAATAACACCAATGATTTCAGGGGCGGATCCAGTATTTCAAGTTAGGGGGGGGGGGGGGCGCACTTAAAAAAATTGCGCCGAGTTGAGGGAGGCGCGAAAATATTTTAGGTATTTCGTGTGAAAAATCACGATTTTACGCCAACAAATCTTATTTTTTCCAATTTTAGGGGGGCGCGCGCCGCGTGCGACCCCTGGATCCGCCCCTGGATTTTGTTGGCAAGAATCCGGATGTTTAAATATGTTCTTGATAAGAAAAAAATCTATCAAACATAATGATCTATAGGAACACCAATGAACGGTGTACGTACCTCTAGTAACAGACAGGTAAGCTGTTTTATTATACATCACACAACTGTTGATGGAAGTTGTCAAATTCAATCGATTTAACTAGAGTTTAAATTTACCTTTAAATGACAAATTACAATGTCTATACAAAATTGAGTTTGGTTATATAAAGACAAACATAAATACAAACTGTTTATCATTGAAATCGCCTATTATAACAAGATAGAGGAGGTTTGAACGTGTCTGTAATATAATCATGTTCTATTCATCATACCAGTTAAAGTGTATCTATCGTATATACACGCGAATAGCAAGTGAATGCATGAAGTTTTAATTAAAATGAAATACATAGAATCTGGCATTACCGTAAAAAAAAAAATCCGAGTATAATTTTTGTACTCGTATTTCAAAATTGTCCAATCAGAATAAGGTATTTATTTGATGCAGTGTTCTAATTGTCTGATTTTTGTCAGTAAAAGTACAAACTCGTGTTCAACAGTTGTATAACTGTAAGACGTTGTGCATCACCAGAAAATGCTTACAAATTGCATCTTAACATTAATGGTTTGGCGTACCTTTATTAAATGCCATAAGCTTAAAAAGCGAAAAAATCAAGAATGAACAAGATTTATATTAACATATTTTATATAGAATTATATAACAACAGGTGCTTGCTATACGGTAATTAATATAACTGTCTACTGACATGTTGAAAACCTAATAAGGCGGATGGAACGAACAACCAAGAAGAGGAATAAAAGTGACATAAACAGATGACGATTATCACATTTTATGTCTAATTTACTGGTGTGGAGCACGATTTTACATATCAAATGATCTTCCTGTCGTTGAACAGTAACACGACGGGTGTCACTAGGGGGTTCACCATTCCAGAACACATTAGTTCTCCCCAAGTTTTGTGAGGTTCGTGTAACAGCAACACGACTGGTGTCAATAGTGGGGTTCTCCATTCCAGAACACATTAGTTCTCCTCAAGTTTTGTGAGGTTCGTGTAACAGCAACACGACGGGTGTCAATAGTGGGGTTCTCCTCAAGTTTTGTGAGGTTCGTGTAACAGTAACACGACGGGTGTCACTAGTGGGGTTCACCATTCCAGAACACATTAGTTCTCCTCAAGGTTTGTGAGGTTCGTGTAACAGCAACACGACGGGTGTCACTAGGGGATTCACCATTCCATAACACATTAGTTCTCCTCAAGTTTTGTGAGGTTCGTGTAACAGCAACACGACGGGCGTCACTAGGGGGTTCACCATTCCAGAACACATTAGTTCTCCACAAGTTGTGTGATGTTCGTGTAACAGCAACACGACGGGTGTCACTAGGGGGTTCACCATTCCAGAACACATTAGTTTGCCACAAGGTTTGTGAGGTTCGTGTAACAGTAACACGACGGTTGTCACTAGGGGGTTCACCATTCTAGAACACATTAGTTCTCCTCAAGTTGTGTGATGTTCGTGTAACAGCAACACGACGGGTGTCACTAGGGGGTTCACCATTCCAGAACACATTAGTTCTCCTCAAGTTGTGTGATGTTCGTATAACAGCAACACGACGGGTGTCACTAGGGGGTTCACCATTCTAGAACACATTAGTTTACCACAAGGTTTGTGAGGTTCATGTAACAGTAACACGACGGGTGTCACTAGGGGGTTCACCATTCCAGAACACATTAGTTCTCCTCAAGTTGTGTGATGTTCGTGTAACAGCAACACGACGGGTGTCACTAGGGGGTTCACCATTCTAGAACACATTAGTTTGCCACAAGGTTTGTGAGGTTCGTGTAACAGCAACACGACGGGTGTCAGGTGTGGGATTCTCCATTCTAGAACACATTAGTTCTCCCCATGTTTTGTGAGGTTCGTGTTTGTCCAGTCTGTTGTGTTGTGCTTTTTAGTTTATTGTTTGTCTTTTTGTTCTTATTCTATTGGTCAATGTATTGCCTGTTCTTCTAGTTACGGCTTCTGATTGCAACTTTGGTTGATTGATTAATTGATTGGTATTTAACGCCAACTTTAGCAATATTTCAGCTATATCGTGTCGTGAACACATTTTATTATAACTTAGACAGCACCTTTGTTATTTTCAAACTTTTCGTATAGAATGAATCCTTGGGAATGAATGGAATAAGTTCGAATCAAAGTAAATTTGAGAGCAAAATGTATGAACATATCTGATTGTTACAACATATAGAAACTTAATGAAAATGCCTCTAGCAAATTGTTTGGGACCATGGAACTGGTTTTTCCCCGCAACTTTTTTTTATCTAAAGCCTGCAATGAAGCCACAAAAGTTGACGGTCATACATTTATGTGTGAGGGGTATCGATTTTGTGTATCTACGATTTTTTTTATTAGATTTTGAACGGTTCCGACTGTATGGTATTTTCAGTTTTTCATTTATATTAAGTAATCTTAAATAGACATTGATACAATTTCTATCATCATTTCTGAATACGTAACAATGGTACACATCCCTTTTAACCGATTTCTTCAAATTTAATTATGTATTTGGTAGACAAAAAAAAAAAAAAAAAAAAAAACTAATAAAAAAGAAAAAACTAAAATAAAGTTAACTTCTCGCGTGCTATCATTAAAGTTTTGACATTTGGTAGTTTTGAAGTTCGCCTGCATTGGTGGTAAATGCATATTTTATTCAAATTAATTTGCTATATAACATTATACAAGATTTATTTTGATCATGTCAACTATAAATATCTAAATGCAGGGAATTTACACAACTCTTTAAAAAGACCACGCGAGAGTATATATGCATTGAAATCACCTATCATTAAAAACAAACAGCGTGCCTGACAGACGCTAGACTTACGTTACACGTATCCTTTACAGGAAAGACATTTAAATCCTTATCCAAAATATTATATTGCACAGTGTAAGTAATAACGAAGTTCATTCAGTATACATGTATTCACTTTATTTGTTTGTTTGCATCTAGAAATTTTAAAATGTCTGGAGTTTTAAATTTTATATAGTTTTATATACTGATAGAGAAAGATGACTTGCACAACGACCTACTGTTAGAGATAACGCTAACTGATTTCTGACTAGCCTTTTAAACAGTTTTAGCATTTTGTAACGTAAAGAAGATAAAATTGATAACGAAATTATATTCTCTGGATTAATTATAGCACCCCCGGTTTTTAGTGGGGTTCGTGTTACTCGATCTTTAGTTTTATGTGTATGTTTTGTAAATCGTTGTTTGTCCTTTTTCTATTGACCATTGTGTTGTCTATTCTTCTTTGATTTACGGATTCTGATTACCTCCCTTTAATATCATCAAACTCTTCTTATAGACCATTGTTTCAGTACAATGTACTATTATGTGTCAGGATCCACTCGACTTGTATTTCATTGTAAATCAACCCGACATTTTATCTAATGTTTTTTTTAGAAAGTGCTGTTTTTTCTCTCCCTATGTTTCTCAATAGGGCTGTACTTGTTTTTTTTTTTTTTTTTTTTTTTTTTATTTACAAAGTGCTTTTGTTTCATTCACCGTTACAATGAACTCTTTAATGATATAATGTTTTTTTTTTTTTTTATAAATAACGTTTTTTTTTTTAATAATAATATTTTTCAATTAAATTATTTGGTTAAGTGAAGATAAACAATCACACTATTGATATACCAATTCACCATAGTTCTCTATCAGCCATAGTAACCTTAGTTTTCTTTATGAGAATTTTTTGCCTGCCACACAACATGAAAAGAATGCATTTTTATGAAGTTTTTTATCAGTCGATTTAACAATTAAGATTAATACTATAAATATTATAGACACTTTCAGCAATCTTCAATTATATTGTGAAATACAAGAGTACATATAAACTACAGACTAGGGGTCGCTCCACACTCAATTTTAGAGAACGAGATATACTAATTATTGAAAACCATAACGTACTATGACTGAAGTGTAGAACAGCAATTAAATAGTTGTTCCTCTACTTCAATTAAATAGTTGTTCCTCTACTTCAATTAAATAGTTGTTCCTCTACTTCAATTAAATAGTTGTTCCTCTACTTCAATTAAATAGTTGTTCCTCTACTTCAATTAAATAGTTGTTCCTCTACTTCAATTAAATAGTTGTTCCTCTACTTCAATTAAATAGTTGTTCCTCTACTTCAATTAAATAGTTGTTCCTCTACTTCAATTAAATAGTTGTTCCTCTACTTCAATTAAATAGTTGTTCCTCTACTTCGATTAAATAGTTGTTCCTCTACTTCAATTAAATAGTTGTTCCTCTACTTCAATTAAATAGTTGTTCCTCTACTACAATTAAATAGTTGTTCCTCTACTTCAATTAAATAGTTGTTCCTCTACTTCAATTAAATAGTTGTTCCTCTACTTCAATTAAATAGTTGTTCCTCTACTTCAATTAAATAGTTGTTCCTCTACTTCAATTAAATAGTTGTTCCTCTACTTCAATTAAATAGTTGTTCCTCTACTTCAATTAAATAGTTGTTCCTCTACTTCAATTAAATAGTTGTTCCTCTACTTCAATTAAATAGTTGTTCCTCTACTTCAATTAAATAGTTGTTCCTCTACTTCAATTAAATAGTTGTTCCTCTACTTCAATTAAATAGTTGTTCCTCTAATTCAATTAAATAGTTGTTCCTCTACTTCAATTAAATAGTTGTTCCTCTACTTCAATTAAATAGTTGTTCCTTTACTTCAATTAAATAGTTGTTCCTCTACTTCAATTAAATAGTTGTTCCTCTACTTCAATTAAATAGTTGTTCCTCTACTTCAATTAAATAGTTGTTCCTCTACTTCAATTAAATAGTTGTTCCTCTACTTCAATTAAATAGTTGTTCCTCTACTTCAATTAAATAGTTGTTCCTCTACTTCAATTAAATAGTTGTTCCTCTACTTCAATTAAATAGTTGTTCCTCTACTTCAATTAAATAGTTGTTCCTTTACTTCAATTAAATAGTTGTTCCTCTACTTCAATTAAATAGTTGTTCCTTTACTTCAATTAAATAGTTGTTCCTCTACTTCAATTAAATAGTTGTTCCTCTACTTCAATTAAATAGTTGTTCCTCTACTTCAATTAAATAGTTGTTCCTCTACTTCAATTAAATAGTTGTTCCTCTACTTCAATTAAGTAGTTGTTCCTCTACTTCAATTAAATAGTTGTTCCTCTACTTCAATTAAATAGTTGTTCCTCTACTTCAATTAAGTAGTTGTTCCTCTACTTCAATTAAATAGTTGTTCCTCTACTTCAATTAAATAGTTGTTCCTCTACTTCAATTAAATAGTTGTTCCTCTACTTCAATTAAATAGTTGTTCCTCTACTTCAATTAAATAGTTGTTCCTCTACTTCAATTAAATAGTTGTTCCTCTACTTCAATTAAATAGTTGTTCCTCTACTTCAATTAAATAGTTGTTCCTCTACTTCAATTAAATAGTTGTTCCTCTACTTCAATTAAATAGTTGTTCCTCTACTTCAATTAAATAGTTGTTCCTCTACTTCAATTAAATAGTTGTTCCTTTACTTCAATTAAATAGTTGTTCCTCTACTTCAATTAAATAGTTGTTCCTCTACTTCAATTAAATAGTTGTTCCTTTACTTCAATTAAATAGTTGTTCCTCTACTTCAATTAAATAGTTGTTCCTCTACTTCAATTAAATAGTTGTTCCTCTACTTCAATTAAATAGTTGTTCCTCTACTTCAATTAAATAGTTGTTCCTTTACTTCAATTAAATAGTTGTTCCTCTACTTCAATTAAATAGTTGTTCCTCTACTTCAATTAAATAGTTGTTCCTTTACTTCAATTAAATAGTTGTTCCTTTACTTCAATTAAATAGTTGTTCCTCTACTTCAATTAAATAGTTGTTCCTCTACTTCAATTAAATAGTTGTTCCTCTACTTCAATTAAATAGTTGTTCCTCTACTTCAATTAAATAGTTATTCCTCTACTTCAATTAAATAGTTGTTCCTCTACTTCAATTAAATAGTTGTTCCTCTACTTCAATTAAATAGTTGTTCCTCTACTTCAATTAAATAGTTGTTCCTCTACTTCAATTAAATAGTTGTTCCTCTACTTCAATTAAATAGTTGTTCCTCTACTTCAATTAAATAGTTGTTCCTTTACTTCAATTAAATAGTTGTTCCTCTACTTCAATTAAATAGTTGTTCCTCTACTTCAATTAAATAGTTGTTCCTTTACTTCAATTAAATAGTTGTTCCTCTACTTCAATTAAATAGTTGTTCCTCTACTTCAATTAAATAGCTGTTCCTTTACTTCAATTAAATAGTTTTTCCTCTATTTCAATTAAATAGTTGTTCCTCTACTTCAATTTGTGCAATATTAGAATTTTGTCTACATATAATAGTTTTACTATTGTCTATTATCAAAGCCTATCACCAATACGGCGTGGGTTCGCGCCCGACTTTGTAAATTACAAAAAAGGTGCACTCGACTCGCATCCGAAAGTGAAAAATAAAGTTTACCAATTGCTTGCCCATGGTCGGTGGTTCTCTCCGGGTACTCCGGCTTCTTCCACCACTAAAACTGATCGCCATGATATAGCTGAAATATTGCTGAAAGTGGCGTTAAACACCAAAATAAAATAAAAAAAATAAAAAACGGATGTCAACATGTTGGTATCTTCAAATATTTCATGACTTATTCCATAGAGCTAGTTTAACCCCGCCACTTTTGATTGCATTGTCTGTACAATCGAAGGAAAGTGGGAGGGGCATGTATATCTTTTAGTATATATTTTTGCCTCTTTCTGTGATTGAGGAGTTTTTCCTACAAAGTGGTATTTGTTTGTTTCTCATTTCATTATATTGTTTATTCTATTTTGTTTATTTTGTACATTTGTGTAGACATACAGAAGACCTTTCTTTGCGATCAATATATTCACACGAAATTCTATTTCTTTTATGCATTATTTCATAATACAATTTTTGTTGTAAAATGAATATTTCAGTCATCAATGAAGTACAGTTAAAATGTCACACGCTTTACTGGAATTCAATAGAGAGCCTTTATTTTCCCATACGATTTCTCCGTTGGTTTACTTTGTTTATATAAAATGTGTTCATGCTATATTAGCCGATATTAAAACTCACACAATCACTTTACTGATTTGTATAGAATTGAACATTCTATATATTTTGTTACCTAACACTTTTATAATGATCAGAAAACTTGAATTTTTATTCCAATAGTGTTTTCTTGAACAAATGTTGGTTGTGGGTTATTATATATATAAAGCTTATTATGTTTCGAACGTCAAGTAAAAACCTTTTCGTAATGGCCGTAATTAAAGCATTCACCAAAAGGTAAATACACTTCAAATATGAGATGCTTAATTCGATGTTAAGGTCCGGGTGGCTCAATGAGTTAGGTAGCTGGATTACCTAACAACTCATACAAGCCTATCACCAATACGGCGTGGGTTCGCGCCCGGCTTTGTAAATTACAAAAAAGGATGCACTCGACTCGCAGCCACAAGTGATAAAGTTTACTAGTTACTCGCCCAAGGTCGGTGGTTTTCTTCGGGTACCCGGGTTCTTCAACCACTAAAACTGGTCGCCATGATATAGTCGAAATATTGCTGAAACACCAAAAACACCAAAAATCAAAATCAAATCATATATATAAAACTTATTATGTTTCGAACGTCAAGTAAAAAACTTGTCTTAATAGTCATAAATAAAGATTCAACAAAATGTTAATGCACTCCAAATATAAGATGCTTAATACGATATTGGGTTCGCCTTTACCTCCAGTTGTTTGTAGGAGGGCGCATGTCCTATTTACGTTGTGTTTATTTGCATATAGTGGTGTCCAACACATATTGTGTTGTGTATTTGTTATGCTTCGTCTTTTTTCTCCGAATTATCCTTTTTTGATTGCCCTTTCGGTATTCTCTAATAATTATGAATGGTATTCCTTAATTTTTTTTTTAAATACAGTTGTTTTCGTCAAGGTTCAATGTTCAAGATATACATTTCTGCATATATTTAATTACAATGAGAATCTAAAACCGCTGCATCAGCAATTATACCAAATACTCAAATTACTACAAAAAAAAAAAAAAAAAATTCCAAAGCTACTCATCAATGTGGGAAAATACCACACTGATTATTAATTAATATAATACAATAGATAAACAACAATAGAATCTTACCAGTGTAACTGTATAGTAAACAAAAAACTCCTGGGAAACAGATTGAATAAGAAGGTACATATATTTGTAAGAAAACCCCCAATCAGATACCACCATGCCTTATGCTTGAGAAACAGCTTGAGCAGGCTATATTTATTTGTGATCTGATATTCTAACTTGTCACGATAGACGATGAAAACTACAGTCGATATTGTTCCAAATAGATGCTGCTATTCAGCAATGATGCCTGTTAGTTCCGCTTTAATTAATTATAACCGTTAAAATCAGCTAACCTTTGACTCCTTTTATAACCAAGATATTGGATATGAATACGACTTGAATAGAAAATGATACAATTGTTGCAGTATTTGTGGATAAACTATTTTATTTGTGCTGTATTTTAATGAGTTTACCTGATAAAGGGTTACGGTGTTTGAGCATAGATAAAAGGCTATGATTACTTATCCTAATGCAAATCAAGTTTATAAAATAACGAATAATTTATGGAAAAAGTCTTGATTAAGCCGAATAATACAGACTTTTAATATGAAGTGATTTTATCGATTTTTATTGTATGAGAATGCGGCATGTTTTGTATGTATGTCTAAATAGCTTCTAATAAATTTGATTAACTGAGGTGGATGTTTTCGTGTGCAGTCAGTGTTATTGTAATCTGCTGTATATCAGTAATGCATATCTGTGGTTTAGGTAATGAAGTTTAGATTGTTGTGATAAAAATGTATGGTAACAGGACTTAATTGTATTGTGTATTTGACAATAAGCCCCGGTATGTAGGGTACTTTTGGGCATTGTTTTTTCTGTCCTTCTTCGATATACGGATTCTGATTAGGGACCGACCATTTAACTTGCAAGGGGGGGGGGGGGGGGGGGGTATGATTTTTGTTTCGTTCAGAAATTTTTTTTCGGACAACACGAGCGTCAGTATATTAATCTTTGTTGTCGCGCTAAGCGCGATTTTTTTTTCTAGAAATTAACATTATGTTGTATGACAAAAACTCTGAATCAGATTATTTTTTTTCCTCCACCAAAATCAGAATATTTTTTTCAGCAACAAAAAAATATCACACTGTCTGTTACAAAATCCAAGAACACAAGACATTTTGTAAAAATACATACAAGATAATATTGCTTGGATTGAAATATGTTATGCGATACTATACCATTAGGGAATGTATTTCATTAATCGAACATATTTTTGTTATGACATTTGAGAGATCAAAACCATTTACTAAAAGCCTCTTGCATAATTTATACCATCATCAGATTTATGACAGATATAATCAAAATTAGGAGGACAATCTATCAACTAATTCTTACTTATCTTCTACTTGTCTACATGAAACAAAAATAATTCTATTTAATTGGTGGAATTTAGTGATGCTCACCTGTCCAAACATTCAAGTGATTATGAATATTTTAAATAATTTACATGGCTTATCATCCGTACCGTTATATGAGCAGTAAAAGATTAAAACAGGTACGAAATTCAATAGTCTCTCATCCGTCAATATACTGAAAGGTATAAACTATGTTCGACCGACCGACACGAGCCAGTCACAGGTAAAACATGGAAACGTTTAGCTGAATCCGTTAGTCATGTTTAATCTCTGGACAATAACGGACGGGGATATGAAGTCTTGCGGAACTTTATATCTTAATTGATAAAGGAATCGCCTGCTTGAAGAGTGTAATGTAATTAAAACGTTTAAATGAGACATTAAGATCATATCTACAATATTTATTCAATATTTTAAGCCAGGTTTAATTCATGATAAAAGTCGTATTCTACTTGAAGGAAAATAATTGTTTCTCCAAAACTTTTTTTTTATACTAAATTCATGTGAATGTGTTGTCTTATTTTTTGCAGAATGAATTGACTTGAAAACCAAAGGATACACTCGATGGAGAAACAACAAAATGCTATGCTCGTGTCATTAGATTCGTTACCACAAGACATTCTTGATAAATTAAAAGATTACAGATTTATACAGGAGGAAAAGAAGGAAGATTCAGAAGTGGAAGATTGCTTCCGGAACGATTTACCAACAACACCGAGATCTAAAGTTTCGGGATCACCGGGAACTCCGAGATCTAAATATTCTGATGATTTAGTGTTTAAATACCCACCACAAATTCAAAACATTGAAGACAACCATGGGAAAGGAAACAGATCACCTAGACGACTGCTGGATAGACTTAGTCAATCACTACATTCGGAAAACGAACATTGTCATCTGTTCGGAGATAACTCGGACTGGATGATGGCAGAAAGATTAAAACCACGAACTCCACCAGTATCACCGGATACGTCATCAAGATCGTCTACATGTAGTTCCAGCTTTATAGAACCACAGCGCCACCTGGTAAGGCAAAACCTTATATTCTACTTCAGTCATTGATTTGCATATTAGAAATAAAAGATAATAATCTCCCCTTACTTGTAGTATAACTTTTGTTATAAGAATCATTCCTCTAATTGGTGGTAAATATGGGTCATGACTCGGGACAGTCCTCTGATTGGTGGTAAATATGGGTCATGACTCGGGACAGTCCTCTGATTGGTGGTAAATATGGGTCATGGCTCGGGACAGATACAACAATATGACAGGGTTAAACTGGTGACTCGATATTTCTATTTCTAACGGACAAGCATTCGCTTTAGTGACTGAGAGGCGAAAAACACCAATCAGGAGATCCAATTATCATGAGAGGAGACTTAGGACACTATTGACTTGTGTAACCCTGTCAAATTGCTGTTCCTGCCCCTGGATGTCCATCGGCATATGTCGTGTTTTCTGTGTGTGTTCAATGGTTCGATGTAAGAGGTAGTTGTTCTTTGTAGATATTGGTGGAATTGTTGACTATTCCGACAGCGTGACATTTTTAGGTTTTGATTTTATTTTGGCTGCATAATTGTTGTATAGGGTATGGCGTCCTTTCATGACGTGATACAGACACTTCAATAAAAAAAGTGGCAGGTATGGACCCAAACATCTCCTCTTATTGAAATAGAACCGTAGATATCAAATATAGTGCGCACGACGCGTTTTTGGAATAACCTTCATAAGGTACGCTCAAAGTCGAAAGGTTGGAAAGCCAAATGATTTAAAAGTTTGGGCAGCAAGTAATATTGAAATAAAGCGGTCATGCAAGTGTGTTCATTATATGGACATAATAAATACATCTGGAGTTTTCCTCACAATGTAATAACATTTGATTAAGTTTTACCACCTTTATCGTACCCGTGATCTGATAATGAAATATTATCACTTTCACCTCAATACAGTAATTGAATCAATGGTAAATCGATTCCTGGTACAACAGATATGTACATAAAATTGTTGATTTCACTGGTTTGTCAGGGGCCATAAATAAGGATGTAAATCCAAATTATACAGACAATTGATTTTAAATATTGCTAAAAAATAATAAATGAGGTTTTCATATGTATTTTGAGAATTACCATACAAATTGTTCTTCGAGGTGTTAAGTGTAGCTGGGCAACTTACAGGGTATAATTGTTCTTGCGTTTCCATTCGGATCCTCTTTTGACAGAAGGAAATGTTTTCTGGTGGTGATAATTGGTCTGTTAAAGACTAATCAATACAGGTATTTAATCAAGGTATTGATATTCGATAGGTAACGTTAATAAATAATGTTATTCTGTATTGCAGGTGCTCACTCGGTCTCCGGAATCGTGCTTTGTTCGTCCGCCATCTTCTCCAAGAATGGACAATTATCTACAATCACCACGGTTAGAAAGAACTCCACAAAAACGATGCTTTTCACCCAGAAATAGAATAGATCACCAACAAGAATTGTTAGAACGTACACCTTTAAAGATTCCAATAGTACCAGAGCCTCAGTTACCACAACGATCAATTACAGGAAGTAGTCATAAAACAGAATCGAATTCGGATCAATTATCTCCGGGTTTCTATGTGAGAGAAATGGTTAATCGATCACCGTCAGTTAGAGATCCAGAAAATATAAGAAGAATACCCGACTTTGCCGCTGATTATGTAGACGAAAGACGTGCAGTAAGAAAACAACTTGTGTTTGAAGGACAACCCCAACGAAATGATGGTAAGTGGTTCCACCTTCAATTACTAATATAACCCCTTTAGGTAGCTAATAGCCGAGACTTGGATGGTTTCAAGTCTGGTGCCCAACTCCTCTATTGTTAATATATTATGTTGTTTTATCCTATAAAAAAATTTCAAAAATGAAAAAAAAATGAAAAAAAGAATGTTTATTCGTAAATGTATATATGTTATTCAAATTTTAGTTTCCCTAGCATTGAAGTTTAGAAGTATCCTGTAGATGTAGATGAGATGTTTTGTTGGCTTCAAAGTTTTTTGTTTTTTGTTTATAATATAATAGTACGTGTAGCCAAGCAGGAAATATAATCCTAATTTATCAAACATGTAAAATATAATCCCAATTTATCAAACATGTGAAATATAATCCTAATTTATCAAACATGTAAAATATAATCCCAATTTATTAAACATGTAAAATATAATCCCAATTTATCAAACATGTAAAATATAATCCTAATTTATCAAACATGTAAAATATAATCCCAACTTATCAAACATGTAAAATATAATCCCAATTTATCAAACATGTAAAATATAATCCCAATTGATCAAACATGTAAAATATAATTCCAATGTATCAAACATGTAAAATATAATCCTAATTTATCAAACATGTAAAATATAGTCCCAATTTATCAAACATGTAAAATATAATCCCAATTTATCAAACATGTAAAATATAATCCCAATTGATCAAACATGTAAAATATAATCCCAATTGATCAAACATGTAAAATATAATCCCAATTTATTAAACATGTAAAATATAATCCCAATTTATTAAACATGTAAAATATAATCCCAATTTATCAAACATGTAAAATATAATCCCAATTTATCAAACATGTAAAATATAATCCCAATTTAACAAACATGTAAAATATAATCCCAATTTATCAAGCATGTAAAATATAATCCCAATTTATCAAACATGTAAAATATAATCCCAATTTATCAAACTTGTAAAATATAATCCCAATTTATCAAACATGTAAAATCTGACGTAATACTTTGAAAAGTCATTACCAGTTTCAATATATGTTATTCATTCATGACTTTCATGAGTTTGTAACTAGATTAACACAAGCACCTGCGTTCACTCCCTGTTTAGTGGGGTTCGTGTTACTCGACCTTTAGTTTTATATGTATGTTTTGTAGATCGTTGTTTGTCCTTTTGTGCTTTTTCTTTTGGCCATTGTTCTTCTTCGATGTACGGATTCTGATTGCCCCTTTTGGTACCTCCAAACTTTTCTTAAATATTTTATTGATTACTCTTTCTTTAAGAAGACTCTATCATTCTTTCCTAACATTACTCTCATTAACTCATCGTTTAAACGATAAAGTATTTAAATGTAATAAAAAGGGAAAAAAAAAATATATCACACTGTCAGAACAGTTCAAAAATATATCACACTGTCAGAACAGTTCAAAAATATATCACACTGTCAGAACAGTTCAACAATCTAACAGAAATATCATAGAAACTGAAGAAAAGTCGCTCACTTTATCGAGTTGTTACGGATATTTCAGTAGCACTGTTAAACTAGTTTTATTGGTCCAAACTTCACCAGCAAAATGATGCGAGCATCCAAGTGTAATCAACATTATAGTAAAATGTTAACATTAACATATAGCTTGGTGGAGCAGGAACTGCCAACCCTTCCGGAGCACATGAGTTCACCCCGGATTTTAGTGGGGTTCGTGTTACTCGATCTATAGTTTTTATGTGTATGTTTTGTAGATCGTTGTTTGTCCTTTTGTACTTTTTCTTTTGGCCATTGTGTTCTTCTTCGAATTACGGATTCTGATTACCTCCCTTTAGTATCTTCTAACACTTCTTGGTAAGCAGCGTTGTTGTCAAGAACTTTGTTTCCTAATTGTAAATGATAATAATATTGATATATATTGTTTAATACAAGTTTGATGACCGAATCCTTTAACTTACAGATATATATAACCACCGAAAGCAGTATTCACCAAGATTTACATCACAATCATCATCTTCATCACCACCGCGTTTTGAGTATGGGGACACAGATGACTTAGCAGAGCGTCTCAGAGATCCAGAATCAACAGCTCTTCTTTCACAAATCCTTACGCAACTTACGAAGCGAAAGAGGAAAACATCAGAGAGATCCGAATGTGATTGTGATTGCGAGGATAGATCTGCAAAGAAAAGGAGAAACGGTAATTTAGTTAATATCTATATTGGAAATGGAACTTTATACAACTCAACAGGGGAAATTTTACTGTTAGTCTCGTTTTCAAATTATGATCTCGACAAACAAGACACTTGTATTTGCAGGTTTGCATGGAAAATGTTTTTTTTCACTGGTGTTTTTTGCTTATCTGGATTGTGAATAGGTACTGTCCTCGCTGATAGACATACAACAGCTGTGGTTTATTGGTTAACATGCTCACCTCTAGTGCGGTAGAACTTGGGGTCGAAACGCGGTCTGGTTAAATAAAAGGCTTATTATCGCCATCATATAGCTAAAATAAATTGCTCATTTGTCGTTAAACAACAATCATTCACTCACAAAGTTTAATAAATAAAAACTATAATAATTCATTTTGTTTATTTCAGATCTAAAACATCAAATGAAGTTAAATTATCTTAAGCAGCTGGAAACAGATGTTTCTGTACTGAATAACCAGCTACGGCGATCTGAACTGGAAGCGAGACCGGAGAACTGCTCATGCGCTATAATGGAGAGACAATTTCTTCAAATGGCGGAAAATGCATACAAAAACATTCGAAGACATGATACAAGTGCTGATGGTTTCGCTCAATTCCGAAAAGAGTTGACGGAAACCAATTCAATTCTGAAAGAATCTTTGACTGTTTTAAACAATATGAAAGAATTCTGTGAACACAAGTCCATCATTGGTCTATCATAGTTAAGTCCATCATTGGTCTAACATAAGTAAATCCATCTTTGGTGAAACATAGTTTCCATTTTTTTCCTGTTATTTTTTTGTTTATTATTTATTGTTTTTTGTTATTTATTTATTTATTTAAAAATATGAAAATCAAATTTATCCCATAAGCTTACAGAAGACATTTTACCTCTGGGATTATTTTATGGTGTAATTTTGTTATTTGAGTACATGTATTGTTCTATTTATCGCCACCTGGTGGCAAATGGACAAAAGTCTCGATTTCAGGAGAAGATAATAACTTATTACATACTATCTGTGATACATATCATCTGTTTACTATATTTTGGTATAATATTTGCAAGAGAAATCTATTTTTGAAATTTATTTTGGAATAAGTGAATTTGATTTAATTCTTTCATATGTTTCTTTAGATTTATAGAAAATTTATACAGTATATTATTATTCGAATTACGGCTACTGGTTACCACTTTGGTACCTGCAAACCTTTCTTAACAGAAATCCTAATTTTACAGAGATTTTATTGTTAAACTCCAGCATCTTTATATATAGAAGACTTTCCAATAGACAAAGTCAGAGATGACGTTGCTTCAGCAGTGTGGGTTGAAGTTTGTCACGACATTTCTGATTGGTCAAAACAAGATTTCCTTTATAAAGATGATGAGATTGCGCAATAAGATTTATAGACTAAAAAGATATTCAAAAAGATGTACAA
This sequence comes from Bathymodiolus brooksi, assembly GCA_963680875.1. Classification (NCBI taxonomy): domain Eukaryota; kingdom Metazoa; phylum Mollusca; class Bivalvia; order Mytilida; family Modiolidae; genus Bathymodiolus; species Bathymodiolus brooksi. The sequence continues at coordinate 66,484,489 of OY804586.1, read as the reverse complement.
AACGAAAACAAAATACTGTTTTTTAATTATAAAAACGATGTAGTACCAAATCTAAACTCCAAAACAAATGATTAAAGATGATTAAATCAGATCAAACTGCCGTCCATATAAACTGTGTGTTAAAGGTACTTTGTATACCAATAGGAGTGAGTATAACATCAGTTGTTTGTATGTTATCAACGTTTTGTATTGGAATGCTGGCGTTTAACGTCACTTAGAAAGATTATGAGAAATGCCGATTTATATAATATAATTATTAATCAAACTAAGGTTCTCACCCCTCAGGTATAGGTGACCTTAGCCGATTTTGTCTATTCTGTTTAGGCCCTTTGGTTTTATTGCTCCCAAAGATTTCAATTATTTGGCTTTCCAATCTTTCGATTTTGAGCGTCCTTGATGAAGGTTATTTTGAGCGTCACGTGATGAAGGTTATTTTGAGCGTCACGTGATGAAGGTTATTTTGAGCGTCACGTGATGAAGGTTATTCAAGAAACGCATCGTGCGCACTAAATTTGATATCTACGTTTTTATTTTTGTATCCATTAAAAAATCAGAAGTGTTTCGAATATTAAAAAAAATGAAGCAAGAGAAGAAAAACCGAAACAAAATGATTCATATATTAGATAACTGAAAGTTACATAAGGTAAAGAAAAATATACTACCGTCCAAATATATTTTACATTTAGTTGTAATGTTTATGCATGCAATTGTTCTAGCAACTAGCAAACGAGCAAAAAAACCCCGTTGTTATTATTTAAATGTGCAACTAGCAAACGAGCAGAAAAAACGTTGTTTTCATTTAAATGTGCAACTAGCAAACGAGCAAGAAAAACGTTGTTATTATTTAAATGTGCAACTAGCAAACGAGCAAAGAAAAACGTTGTTATTATTTAAATGTGCAACTAGCAAACGAGCAAAAAAAAAAACGTTGTTACTATTTAAATGTTTTTTTTTATATACATACAATTGTTCTAACAACTAGCAAACGAGCAAAAAAATCTTATTACTATTTAAATATTTATTTGTTCCAACAATTAGCAAAGAGCAAATAAAACATTGTTACTATTTTTTTTTTTATAAATATATACAATTATTCTAACAACTAGCAAACGAGCAAAAAAAAACGTTGTTACTATTTAAATATTTTTATATACCTATTTTATAATATTGTTGTTATATATATTTTGTTGTTAAAATAATTCGAATTCCAGTGAAGTGTTCAAATGATGTGTTCATTTTATAGAAAACTTGTTCAGATTAAAGAAAAATGTATGAGCAGAAAAAAGTGTGTGTGTCGATTATATTAAAAATTGTCATGATTTCATTCAATTTCAAAAACACCATTTTTTTTTAAACAATTTAAATCAATTTGAAATTTTGAATATTTGAAAAATACATGTATATTTATTTTTGGTTCATAAGGCACATGCCGTAGGTAATTCAATCATCGGCATTTGTTAGAATGCTCTTGAAGATGAATTTCATTTTTAAATATCATTCAACGTTTCTCGAATTACATTTTTGTTTTGATGTTTACTAGTAGTATATGACGCCATGAATTAACTGTCAGTGAGTGTGACAGATTATTATTATAAGTATATCATTGTTTATTAGAAGATTAAATGGATTTTTATAGATGAGTAAATGAAATTTTTAGGCGAGTACGTTTAGGCGAGTATGTGTATTTTTTTTATTTTAGACGAGTATGTGTATTTTTGTGTATTTTCACGGTTTGTTGTGATTTTAGTTTTGGTTTGATGTGATTTTTATGCATTTCATGTACATATAAAGTACAACCGAACATCGTTGTGTTGAACTGACCGGAGATTGTCGAAGGAACCGATACTTGTCGAAATAGAAAAGGCCCGATAATATTCGGTCGAAGGGACCGATGCTATTAAAATTTACAGTTCATAATTATGTAATTATTTTCAAAACTAAGATCAATCTACATCAGCCATAGGTAACCAACTTTGGCCGATTTCAGCTATCCTTCTTATGCCTTTTGAATTTCGTGCTCTCAAGGATATCTACGTTTTATTAACTTTGAAACAGCAGAGTAAACGAATGTTCTGTGTTAAATAATACTAAAATCTACTATTAGCGTACAAAATATTATACTTTGTACTTTCCATGGAAACAACTTATCTGAGTTTGAGATAGCGGGTTTTGCCTGTGAATCAACAATAAACCGGAAATTGAAAAAAGTTAAAAGGCGGGAAAGAACGACACATGATGTTGTGGAATTATTTTGTATGTAATGCATGATTAGTGTGATGATATTGGCAACAAGTGATACTTGATAGAGTTTATTTATAGATTAATTTATACATTCCTTATTTATTTGACCTTAAGGTTCACTAGACTAGAAGTCTTTACTTACAATCATGGCGGATAAGACAACATTTAAAGAAAAGTCCATAATTCAATTCAACTTCCTGTCTATATATATGTACTTCCGGTTTTACACACCTTTGGCTAATAATTTAGAAGCGCATTATATACATGCACATATATCTCTTATTTTGGTACCTGATGTAAAAATGATTGGGCACCCTGTCTTGAGTAACTCTTTTTCATATTTTTCTTATTGTAAGATATTTGTATTCGCCTCGACTCGTATTAAGAATCTCTTCGTATATGATTTTTTTAATATGATAAAAAATAATGTTGTCTTTTCAGTCATTTGTTTCTTCTTAATTTATAGTGTATTTATTAACAAGTAATAGTATTGTATTTATCATAATTGATCTGTCCGGATCATCTCCCTTATCAATCCGTCCACGATTTAGGGATTTAGAATAACGTGTGTACAAGATGTGATGTAAATTATTTTTGAGAAATATATTTTTGAATAAATTGAAATAAAAAATAAAATTGTTTATATTTTATTGTAATTATGAAGGATAAAAACGATCATCAGCATTTGATGCTGTCATAAACTTTTAAAACAAACAAGAAGAGTTTGAAGATACCAAAGAGGTAATCAGAATCTGTAAATCGAAGCAGAGATAACACAATGGCAAAAAGATAAAAGACAAAAGGACTAACAACGATCTAGAAAACACTACATATAAAACTAAGGATCGAGTAACACGAATCACTAAAAACCGGAGGTGAACTCAGGTGCTCCGGAAGGGTAAACCGTTCCTGCTCCACTAGTGGAACACAGATTTTGATATTTTACCTTTCTCTAACAATAAACTCCTAAAACAATCCAAGCAAATTCTGAATATCTTACCTCTCTCTAACAAAGCAAACAAAACAGGATCCAACTATCTTAAACTCTCTCTAAAAATTGAATCATTCAAAATATCTCTTCAGAGTAAGACCTCATGTCTTTCATATTCTTCAATATTCATTCATGAAACGAAAGTTAATAAACGTTAAGAGAAAATCGAAGGGGAAATCCAAAATGAACTATTTATAGACACTTGTTATACAAGACACAGGACGAAGGCAAACAAACAAAAAACATTAAAAAACACAGAAAACTAAAATGATGAGCAACACGGACATTACCAAAACTGGGGGTGAATCAAGGTACTCGTGAAGTGGAAGCAGTTCCTTGTCTCTTATAAGATACTCACCGTGTTACTCATATAGTCAATACGTATTGAACACCACTATGCGCAAGCAAACATAAATACCATAGATAAGCCATGAGCACTCTCACAAATAACTGGGGATAAAGACGAACTGAACATCGTCTTTACGCGGAAATCGTAGTGGACATCACAACACGGAACTCTACGTAAAGAAACGGAAAAACATGAGGAACACGGACCCCATCAAAAAACCGATGGTAAACTCAGGTGCTCGTTAATAGTATGTAGTTCCTGCACTCACCGTTTTATTAATACATGTATATACAGTCAAGTCCGGTAAAAGTCTTAGCAGTGATAAAAGAAAGAAACCATCTACGTAAACAGTAAAAGATCCATTGTCATCTGATATATGTATATTTAGTAACGGTCAACCAGATCGTGATGACGACTGTAGAATGTTTGATAGTGATGGTCAACAATTCAAGCAACGTCAACAAAACGAACAATCACATCACATCTTTACTCACTGGACCAAGACATATAATGTTAGAAATCCATGTCCTGGCTTGGACAGGTAAAACATATGTTGCAACCCACCATTTCTTTAGAAATGCCTATACCAAGTCAGGGTGATTACGGTTTTCACAGTTTTCCGGTTGTTGACTGATTTTGTCTGTTTATATACTTGAGTTTTGACTTTCCCTTTGTAAGATTGTTCGGAGTTCGGTAATTTTGTTATTACCCTTATTTGCAGGGGTAAACTGGCTAATGGGATCCTAACCCTCCTCTCTTGATAGTTTTAACTCCGCCACTAGGGCCAGGGTGGCTCAATGAGTTAGGTAGTTGGATTACCTAACAACTCATACAAGCCTATCACCAATACGACGTGAGTTCGCGCCCGGTTTTGTAAATTACAAAAAGGGTGCACTCGACTCGCAGACGCAAGTGATAACGTTTACCAGTTGCTTGCCCATGGTCGGTGGTTCTCTCCGGATACTCCGGCTTCTTCCACCACTAAAACTGGTCGCCAGGATATAGCTGAAATATTGCTGAAAGTGGCGTTAAAAACCAAAAATCAAATCAATCAAGTCATCCTCTCTTGATAACTAGATCTCCAACGTAATTACAGTAGTTCGTGTTGCTTGACCTTCACCTTTCTGTTCAGTGCTTTGTAAGACCATTACTACTATTTGTCTTTGTCCATTTTCTGTTGTCAATTGTATTGTCTGTCGTTCAATTTTTGGTTTCTGATTACCTCCCTTTGGTATCTTGAAACTTTCTTACAATAACTTGAGGCAATATTCCTTCAGATATTCTTTCTTTTAACCGTTGGTTTATATATTAATAACATACACAAGTAAAAATCAATATACATTCTGGTATGGGATTTTATCGAAAATAAAAAAAAATATTTCATAATTTTATTCACATTTTTTCCTCTCAAAATAAACATGATAAAGTGAAGATCAATAATATTTATAAGGTTGATCCCGAATATCGAGCGAATGTCTTAAATACTTTCATCAGCAACTTTCTACCCAGCAACGGCGTCATCCAGGGTAATCCATTAAGCCGTTTACTATTAGAACAACCAGATGTGATTACCTCAATATAACACCTTATTGAAAGCTTATTAATAAAACTGTAGGGTATATTAAACAAGGGCTTTGAGTAGTGTCACTTGTTATCATATAGTTTTAATAATATTACAATGTGGTTTAAGGATTTACAAAGAATTTAAGTCGATAACAATGAGTAATATTGACCGGTGACAATAATCAATATTGACCGCAGTTAATCCTTTATGATCAATATTGACCGCATTTAATCCTTTATAATTAATATTTTCACTAAATACAATGATCTTTGGAAATTTAGGTGCAAAGTCGGGTAAAGTAGATACATCTTAGAATTATATATAGTGTTGCTATATCGTATTAACATTGCGACTAAGCTGTAATTAAGGAATATGAGTCATATAAGACTGTTTGTTATCTGTTAAAATACCGGCACTATTTTTAAATACAATAAGACGGGCAGAGTAAGCTTATTCAACGAAAGCAGCAAAATGTAGCATATAAGAGCGAATAGTTAGTCTGCAAGATGGTGCTTACACATAATCACTCTTTTTCTTTTATCATACAAATGTACCTAAATATATTTATGACAAATTCATGATATTACCACCAATACGGTTTGAGTTGTTTGAATTAAACCAGAGAAAAATCTGCTGAAACAATGTTCTTACATAGTTAAAAAAAACTCATTTGGCGTCAAACAACAATCCCTCATTTACGCATCTTTTTATTATAAACAAACGTTCAAGAATACCGAAGGGGCAAAGAAAAAGGGACAATCCAGAGAAACTGGCAACATACAGGACAAACAAATGTTAGAGAACACCGAAGGGGCAAAGAAAAAGGAACAATCCAGAGAAACTGGCAACACCGAAGGGGCAAAGAAAAAGGGACAATCCAGAGAAACTGGCAACATACAGTACACAAGACACAGGACAAGTAAACGTTAGAGAACACCGAAGGGGCAAAGAAAAAGGGACAATCCAGAGAAACTGGCAACACCGTAGGGGCAATCAAAAATTGATAATCCAGAGAAAATGGGAACATAGGGTACACAAGACACAGGACAAATAAATGTTAGAGAGCACCGAAGGGGCAAAGAAAAATGTACAATCCAGAGAAAATGGCAACATAGGGTACACAAGACACAGGATAAATAAACGTTAGAGAATACCGAAGGGGCAATCAAAAATGTACAATCCAGAGAAAATGGCAACATAGGGTACACAAGACACAGGATAAATAAACGTTAGAGAATACCGAAGGGGCAATCAAAAATGTACAATCCAGAGAAAATGGCAACATAGGGTACACAAGACACAGGATAAATAAACGTTAGAGAATACCGAAGGGGCAATCAAAAATGTACAATCCAGAGAAAATGGCAACATAGGGTACACAAGACACAGGATAAATAAACGTTAGAGAATACCGAAGGGGCAATCAAAAATGTACAATCCAGAGAAAATGGCAACATAGGGTACACAAGACACAGGATAAATAAACGTTAGAGAATACCGAAGGGGCAATCAAAAATGTACAATCCAGAGAAAATGGCAACATAGGGTACACAAGACACAGGATAAATAAACGTTAGAGAATACCGAAGGGGCAATCAAAAATGTACAATCCAGAGAAAATGGCAACATAGGGTACACAAGACACAGGATAAATAAACGTTAGAGAATACCGAAGGGGCAATCAAAAATGTACAATCCAGAGAAAATGGCAACATAGGGTACACAAGACACAGGATAAATAAAACAGAAGAAAACAAGACAATATGTATTAGACACCATCATACGTAAACAAACAACAAATAACGTAAATAAGACATGCACCGACAAGCAAACAACAAATAACGTAAATAAGACGTGCACCGACAAACAAACAACAAATAACGTAAATAAGACATGCACCGACAGACAAACAAACAACAAATAACGTAAATAAGACATGCACCGACAAACAAACAATAAATAACGTAAATAAGACATGCACCGACAAGCAAACAACAAATAACGTAAATAAGACGTGCACCGACAAACAAACAACAAATAACGTAAATAAGACATGCACCGACAAACAAACAACAAATAACGTAAATAAGACATGCACCGACAAACAAACAACAAATAACGTAAATAAGACATGCACCGACAAACAAACAACAAATAACGTAAATAAGACATGCACCGACAAACAAGCAACAAATAACGTAAATAAGACATGCACCGACAAACAAACAACAAATAACGTAAATAAGACCTGCACCGACAAACAAGCAACAAATAACGTAAATAAGACATGCACCGACAAACAACTGAAGGTAAAAACGAACCGAACATCGTTTTAATGCGGAAATCGTAACGGACATCACATCACGTAACTCAACATAATAGGACAACACAAAAAACTAAAAAGATGAGCAACTATTATGAAAATTGAATGGATGACAAGTTTCTATATCGCTTAATTGCCACTTATATAATGTACGTCTCACTGTCATTTGATACTGTATACATTCTAAGTACTTAGAAGTAAGTAAAATGTATTCAAGTAACCAACACGATGTATGGTATATAATACACAGCTAGGGAAAAACTATTTAACTTTTAGGAAAGGGGGATGGTATGTTTGTATCCTTAAAAAATATCTGTCGGAGAATTTTATAGGAAATATTAAATTGACACGAGAGATGCTAACAATAAAATAATATGACTTTGCAGTTTTCAACTAGAAATTCCGGTCACATCTGACTAATTGTTGATGTCAAATTAAAAAAAAACACAAAAAAAAGGAAAAAAAACCCCAACAAATAAATAAAAAAATAATATATATAAAAGATCCATCAAAATCTGATTTTTGTTTCGGAAGAAAAAAATTCTATTTCGGGGATACAATTAGGTTCTCTCTAATTGGGTTCCGAAAATCATTCTTATAAATGAGCGTTAGAGAATACCGAATGAGCTATTGAAGACTAAAGACATAAATGGTATTAAACATTGTACAAACAAGTGGTATAATATTATATTGTCAGGTTTTTATATACATTGTAGTTATAACGGGTTTTAATAACTATCATTCTATTGTTGTCGGTCTCTTTGATCTTCTGAATCACAAACATTTATAATTTAACAAGCAAATACAACAGAGGTTGTAGATTAAAACTAGATTTTAATAATAAAAACACATTTCTTAATGAAAATACCAATTTATATATCAAATATATAAATAACTGGAAAATCAGAAAACCGCGAAGTCGATTTATTTGATTAGAGAAAAATGAAAATAATATAGAAAATGGAATTAAGCGTACCGTGACGAGAAACGTTTGACAAATAAGCCGTAGCTGTGCAATAATATAGACAAGTGTCACTGATAGCTTTATTACAAAACAGAGAAAATAAGCAAAAATGAAAGAAATAGAAAATATAGTAGAGAAACAAACAGAAAAAAAATATTTATCGAAATTTTATTTTCATGATCGAGCCATTTTACTTTGGATCCATAAAGCTAGTTTAACACCGCCACTTTTTGTTGAAATGTCTTTATCAAGTCATGAAAGTGAGCAGCCATCCATAGAGGTGTGTTAGAGGTAGTCATGAAAGTGAGCAGCCATCCATAGAGGTGTGTTAGAGGTAGCCATGAAAGTGAGCAGCCATCCATAGAGGTGTGTTAGAGGTAGCCATGAAAGTGAGCAGCCATCCATAGAGGTGTGCTAGAGGTAGCCATGAAAGTGAGCAGCCATCCATAGAGATGTGTTAGAGGTAGCCATGAAAGTGAGCAGCCATCCATAGAGGTGTGTTAGAGGTAGCCATGAAAGTGAGCAGCCATCCATAGAGGTGTGTTAGAGGTAGCCATGAAGTGAGCAGCCATCCATAGTGGTGTGTTAGAGGTAGCCATGAAAGTGAGCAGCCATCCATAGAGGTGTGTTAGAGGTAGCCATGAAAGTGAGCAGCCATCCATAGAGGTGTGTTAGAGGTAGCCATGAAAGTGAGCAGCCATCCATAGAGGTGTGTTAGAGGTAGCCATGAAAGTGAGCAGCCATCCATAGAGGTGTGTTAGAGGTAGCCATGAAAGTGAGCAGCCATCCATAGAGGTGTGTTAGAGGTAGCCATGAAAGTGAGCAGCCATCCATAGAGGTGTGCTAGAGGTAGCCATGAAAGTGAGCAGCCATCCATAGAGGTGTGTTAGAGGTAGCCATGAAAGTGAGCAGCCACCCATAGAGGTGTGTTAGATGTAGCCATGAAAGTGAGCAGCCATCCATAGAGATGTGTAGAGGTAGCCATGAAAGTGAGCAGCCATCCATAGAGTTATAGATTTTGTCTCTGTTTCTTCGACTTTTCTATTGGACTTTGGAAGTGTTCCAACTGTGTGGTACTTTTCGTTTTTCATTTTATGTAATTAAGAAGTATATATTGAGCGAGTGATTGTTGTTTAACCCCAAGTGACATATTTTTCAAATATATTATGGAGATAGCATGCTACATTTGATGTGATGAGGTCCGCTTTGTACTAAATCAACAGCCTCAGTTTGATTTGTATAGTGCTAGCTCACTGAAACAACAGTTCTCGGGTATACATGTGGCTACACTCAGACATATTATTGTAGTTCCGAGCCAACCAGTCGTTGCTCTTACTCCTAGCGGAGAAGCAACAAATACCTATTTCATAGCCTTTATGTTTGACTTGAGCGATGCTCAAACTATGATTTACCGGATTCGATTTGAGCATGCTTACCATTGGAAACATAGATTACTTCACGGTCCTTTCCTCATTCATGACTTATTACCGGGTTTGTAACTAGATTTACACGACGGGTGTCACTAGTGGAGCAGGAACTGCTTACCCTTTCGGAGCACATGAGTTCACCCCCGGTTTTAGTGGGGTTTGTGTTACTCGATCTTTAATTTTATATATATGCTTTGTAGACCGCTGTTTGTCCTTTTGTACTTTGTCTTCACGCCATTGTGTTGTCTGTTCTTCTTCGATATACGGATTCTGATTGCCCCTTTGGTATCTTCAATCTCTTCTTTTAGAAATCTATTTAACAAATGGACTTGAAAGCACAACAACAGCAACAACAATCATCGCTTTTCATAAGGCAGTAAACCAAAATTCGCCAGTTAAAATGCCGGACTATGTCACCCAGTCAACATAGAGTGTTACAAGATCACACTCCAAAGTTCTCATCGAAATCAGAGCCAACTACAAACAGTACAAGCACAGCTTCCTGCCTAGGACTATCAAAGACTGGAATGCTCTGCCAACTCACCTAGTGCATGTCACCTCTGTAGACGAATTTGGTTCTCGTCTACAGAGTAAATTGGTTCTCGTCTACAGAGTTTGACAACCTAGACACACACAGTGATTCCTGATTTTGTTGTTTTTTTATTGTATATACGCTCTTTGGTGCTTTTATCCATATTGTTGATGTCATTTGCCTGTGATGCGATAGCCCTAGGCAGTAATCAAGTAGAAATAGACATATAACTGCTATAGTAATACGATGTTGTGATCAAAGGGTTCAATTCTAATCCTATATAATATAAAATCTTCCGTCTTTATAAGAATTAAATTATCACTAATAAAATTGATAAAATTCCAAACGTTTGCTAAATATTTCTGTTAAAATTTGCGGTGAGAAGCATTAAGTGATATTTACAATGTTTTCAGTAGTCCGTTATTGTCTAACGATATATCTTACTTTGATCTATAGAAACGGTATTTATATCTACCTCGCATAATATAAACCGATAATTCAATGATTCGACCAATGAAGTCGCACCAGAGCGACCACCTGAAAAGATCAAATGTTACTCATCAAAATTGGTCAGAAATGGAGAGAAAAAATATGAAATACAAAATTGGGTTAAAAACCTACATATATGTACAATTTCTGATTTGTTCATCTCGAATGCGGTTAAACACGTTGTTATTTTCAGAGATGATTCTGGTTAGAAAATAAAATAACTGAATATCAATGACCATTAGCTGAATCATCTATTCTCCTTTCAAAAAGGTACATTTTTCATTCAGAGGAAAATAACTGAAACCAGTTAAAAAATTGAAAAACAAATCATCCCTGCATTTTCAGATAGGTAATTCTTCTTTGTGTGAGTAAATGAGTAATATATAGTTGGCTAACGACAAGAAAGCATTAGTTTTTCGGTAGTTTTTGGCTAACGACAAGAAAGCATTAGTTTTTCGGCAGTTTTTGGCTAACGACAAGAAAGCATTAGTTTTTCGGCAGTTTTTGGCTAACGACAAGAAAGCATTAGTTTTTCGGCAGTTTTTGGCTAACGACAAGAAAGCATTAGTTTTTCGGCAGTTTTTGGCTAACGACAAGAAAGCATTAGTTTTTCGGAAGTTTTTGGCTAACGACAAGAAAGCATTAGTTTTTCGGTAGTTTTTGGCAAACAACAAGAAAGCATTAGTCTTTCGGCAGTTTTTGGCTAACGACAAGAAAGCATTAGTTTTTCGGCAGTTTTTGGCTAACAACAAGAAAGCATTAGTTTTTCGGTAGTTTTTGGCTAACGACAAGAAAGCATTAGTTTTTCGGTAGTTTTTGGCAAACAACAAGAAAGCATTAGTTTTTCGACAGTGTTTGGCTAACAACAAGAAAGCATTAGTTTTTCGGCAGTTTTCTGTGCAGATTATTGTTTGTCCTTTTGTCCTTTTTCTTTTGGCGAATTATCTGTCCTTGGATATACGGCTTGTGATCTATCTGGTATCTTCAAACTTGTCTTAATGTTTTAACGGTAGTAAATACGTCACGGTAATGCATAGATTCATATTTATGTTCATGAGGATATATAAATATTTTTGGTAGTATCCGTGAGATAGATAAATTAGCCACCTCCATATCTTCATATTATTACGGGTTACTTTGATCTTGTTATATCGACTACCAGAGAAATTTAACAAGCAAACATGACTAAGTCTGGTTTAGAACGAGAATAATATAAAACTGTTTGTAAAGGATTATGTTTTAATCGATTGAAATCTTCTTAAATTAGATAAAGGTTTACAATATGTCTTAATACCGACCAATTGACGAGATAAGACGACCATCATACGATTAAATCATCTTATAAATCAACTAAAAAGACACAACTATTCATTCACACAAAAAAATCCCAATTATTTCATTTAAATCTATAATTAGAAAAAGAAAGATATCAAAGGGTTTTAAATTTCAATCGAAACAAAATTATTATCAAATTTGACGTAATGTTTAAGATGATATACAAAATATTTGTGTGGTCGACAGTGTCATATTGTTTGTTTATCTACTTTTAAATAACTGATCTGATTTTAGTGAAACCTGATAATATCGGACTGAAATCAGATTCCTCTTGTCATTATTTGTTTTCGTCAGCCATGTTTGTTGTATAATTAGAATTTCATTATATAAATAACGCATAGCTGAGAGGGTGGTAGAGCAGATTATTACCCCGAGAAATTCATTGTCAACCGAGGCGACAATGAAATTTCTAGGGGTAACAATCTGCTCTATCACCCTCTCAGCTATGTGTTATTTGTTTTATTATACTGAATGTTCTTTTCTCCTGGTTCCATGTGTTAAACTGTGATATCGATGATGTGTAATAAATAAGATTACATACATTTTTTGTATTTGTTAATATTTTTCTGCCAGTTTGGTGTATGTTTTATACAGATGGGTGTTCTTAAATGAAAAGTGAGCAATTTAATAAACTTACTATTCCCCGAATGTTGATAAGTGTTTTATTATACCGAAAGAGACGTCAGATGCAAAATGATGGCTGAAGGTAAAATAATTGATGTGGCTGTATAAAAGACAAGTCATTTAATACATTTGCCAAAACAAAGTCATCAGACAAAAAGTCAGGAATTTCCGGAACATTTTCATTCCTTCACCGATATTATTTTCCAATTTAAATTCCGACTTTGATTATCCGATCTTTTAAATCGCGCAATTGACTCAGACATAAATGTTTTAAATCGAGTGGGTGATCGACTAAATTATCACCCTCTGTCATGTGATAGACTAAATTGGCACACACTCCTTACCAATGAGAAGAAAGGAAATTTACATGAAATATAATAAAGCTAATTGTCGTTATAAGACAGTAGATCTAACGCTAAGAATCTATGACATTGAATGGCCTGCATGGAAGATCCCTATAATGAGTTATACGATATGTATTACGATCAAATTGACCATTTTTCGACAGATATCCAAATATTAAAAGTGAATTCGAATCCCGCCCAGGCAAGGTGTACTCAATACAATATTATGTGATAAAGATTGTCAGTGACTTGCGACAGACGGTGGTTTTATCCGGGTACTCCGGTTTCCTCTACCAATAAAACTGACCGCCACCATATAACTGAACTATTGTTGAAAATGGCGTTCTATACCATAACCCTCACCCCTCACCCCAAATATTAATACGCATAGTGGATTATTCACGACAAATATGTTGTAGTACCTGCAGATAATGCCTCCAACAACATCGTTCTTATCTCCAAAAAACATTACATTGTTTGCTTAAAGATAGAATTAGGCTTGGATAGCTCACAAGGTAATCCTACATATATACAGCTACTACGCTGTCAAAAGAGAAATTCATTGATAATCACGTCAGTCTTGTCTTCTTTTAGTCTTTCCATGAAAGATGAGGATTATAATCTTTCTTTACTGTATCGGATACCAAAATTACACAAGTGTTCATACGAACAACGTTATATTGTGGGAGTTACCAAGTGTTCTACCAAGCTGTGTTCATGCGAACAACGTTATATTGTGGGAGTTACCAAGTGTTATACCAAGCTGTGTTCATACGAACAACGTTATATTGTGGGAGCTACCAAGTGTTATACCAAGCTGCTTTCTAAAATTTCAACTTCTATCTTTGTCAAAACGGGTCTCCAGAAATATCATATTTACCTGTTTTTCTAGAAGTGGCGTTAATCAAATGTGGATATTAAAAGAACCCAAAAGACTTGCTGGAGACTTTTAAGTTCTATATCTCAGTATACTTGTAACAGCATTAAAACATTTGATTTCTCTGCCTTATATACCACCATATCCTTCTTAGATTTACGACCTCTGATTACCCTTTTGTTATCTTAAATTTACGACTTCTGATTACCCCTTTGGAATCTTAGATTTACGCTTCTGATTACCCCTTTGGCATCTTAGATTTACGGTTTCTGATTACCCCTTTGTTATCTTAAATTTACGACTTCTGATTACCCCTTTGGAATCTTAGATTTACGCTTCTGATTACCCCTTTGGCATCTTAGATTTACGGCTTCTGGTTACCCCTTTGGTATCTTAGATTTACTGCTTCTGATTACCCCTTTGGTATCTTTGATTTAGGCTTCTGATTACCCCTTTGGTATCTTAGATTTACGCTTCTGATTACCCCTTTGGTATCTTTGATTTACGGCTTCTGATTACCCCTTTGGTATCTTTGATTTACTGCTTCTGATTACCCCTTTGGTATCTTTGATTTACGGCTTCTGATTACCCCTTTGGTATCTTAGATTTACGGCTTCTGATTACCCCTTTGGCATCTTTGATTTACGGCTTCTGATTACCCCTTTGGTATCTTAGATTTACTGCTTCTGATTACCCCTTTGGTATCTTTGATTTACGGCTTCTGATTACCCCTTTGGTATCTTAGATTTACGGCTTCTGATTACCCCTTTGGTATCTTAGATTTACGGCTTCTGATTACCTCTTTGGTATCTTTGATTTACGGCTTCTGATTACCCCTTTGGTATCTTTGATTTACTGCTTCTGATTACCCCTTTGGTATCTTTGATTTACGGCTTCTGATTACCCCTTTGGTATCTTAGATTTACTACTTCTGATTACCCCTTTGGTATCTTAGATTTACTGCTTCTGATTAGCCCTTTGGTGTCTTAGATTTACTGCTTCTGATTAGCCTTTGGTATCTTAGATTTACTGCTTCTGATTAGCCCTTTGGTATCTTAGATTTACTGCTTCTGATTAGCCCTTTGGTATCTTAGATTTACTACTTCTGATTACCCCTTTGGTATCTTTGATTTATGGCTTCTGATTACCTCTTTGGTATCTTAGATTTACTACTTCTGATTACCCCTTTGGTATCTTTGATTTACGGCTTCTGATTACCCCTTTGGTATCTTTGATTTACTGCTTCTGATTAGCCCTTTGGTATCTTAGATTTACTGCTTCTGATTAGCCCTTTGGCATCTTAGATTTACTACTTCTGATTACCCCTTTGGTATCTTTGATTTACGGCTTCTGATTACCCCTTTGGTATCTTTGATTTACGGCTTCTGATTACCCCTTTGGTATCTTTGATTTACGGCTTCTGATTACCCCTTTGGCATCTTAGATTTACGGCTTCTGATTACCCCTTTGGTATCTTTGACTTACGGCTTCTGATTACCCCTTTGGTATCTTAGATTTACGGCTTCTGATTACCCCTTTGGTATCTTTGATTTACGGCTTCTGATTGACCCTTTGGTATCTTTGATTTACGGCTTCTGGTTGACCCTTTGGTATCTTAGATTTACGGCTTCTGATTACCCCTTTGGTATCTTAGATTTACTGCTTCTGATTGACCCTTTGGTATCTTCACACTTTTTGTTAACCATGCATGATACATCCGTTAATGTGTACATCAGACTTTTAATTAAGTATACAAACTTTTCTTTAAAATCATGGGGAGGGATTTTTTCTCCAGGGAGGGGATCTGAAGTTGTACATTATTTATAATCTCATGAAAGCAATCAGGAAACATAAAACATGATTTTATTGGCACATTCACAAGAACTGGGGGTGGAGAAAGGGAAAACATAATTGTATTCGTGCATTATCGGGAAATAGGGAAGGAAAAAAGGGAAAACAATAAATAAATAAATAAATAAATAAATAAATAAATAAATAAATAAATAAATAAATAAATAAATAAATAAATAAATAAATAAATAAATAAATAAATAAATAAATAAATAAATGTATTCATGTCTTCTCAACAACCGTTGAAAGATAAAAGACAGAAAATAAATACATTCGTACTTTCACAACAACCGGCGATTGAGAAAGAAAATAATATACTTAGTATTGTACACGCCTTCACAGCAGCCAGAAAAACAATGGCGATGTTGTTAATGATTTCCAGTACCATGTATAAGAACGTTATAGTTCTTTTTAGAATGTCTGTCAGCTCTTCATAAAGAACAACTTTTGTTTCAAACCCGTCATTATTTATCATACAGAGGCCTTCGTGGTCGTGTTGAATTTGCAACTAGGTACCTGTTCAATCAGTGCCTATCACCACTAAAGTTGTGAGTTTGATCCCCACTCGTGGCGAGGTGTACTCGATATAACATTATGTGATAAAGTTTGTCAATGACTTGCGACAGGTCGATGGTTTCCTCCGGGTCCTCTGGTTTCCTCCAACAATAATACTGACCGCCACGATATAACTGAAATATTGCTGAAAGTGGCGTTAAACAGCATAAACCAAACTATTTATTATACAAGAAGTGATATTAGATTTATATACATGTATATCGTCATGGTATAGCCGAAAAAGTGCTGAGTTGGCGTTAAACAACAATCACTCACTCACTCACTCTATGCATGTATATGTTTTGTATTTTATAATAATATAATTTTTAAATAAGTTTGACTGTGAGAAATATCATATAAACTTTTAATTTCAGCCATCTTAATCCTTTGATCTTGACCTTCTACAAATTTCTCCTTTACTTATTAAATTTATCAATATTTTTGTCGACATTTTGTACTCAATAAAGAGAAGTTTGTCAGTTTCTCTCTAATAAATGAATGTAATCTCTTTCATGAAAAATCAATTACGTTTTATTTAGCTGATAAGTACCAGTCTTATTGTACTATAAATAACATTTTATTATGTGTGGAGTCGGGGCCGTTATACCAATTTGTCGGGACAAAACCGTCAGGTTTTATTATGTTCGACCATATTTTTGTTGAACAATAACAGTGCCTTTTAAGACATTCCTCATGTATATGAGAAAGTCAGGTCGTTTCTAGGTCGATCTCCAATTATAAAATTTCAATTTTAGACTAGACATAAATTTAAATATTAAGCTACATTTTATTGTATTGGTCAAGAATATGTATGGAGTATATATCTCTTAGTTGATACGATAATGAAGACAGAGCCGGCCTTTAGTCAATAGGACAAATTGCTCCCAATTGGGCCCCGCGCTGGAATGATCTACTCTTGGCTGTTCAACTACACACAACAGCACATTGCAGGTTTTACAGAGAACAAATAGGCTCCACATCTCCTAAGGCCGTCCCTGATTCCAGAGCTTGTAGTTCATATCAATATTTCATTGATAGAGGGTTGCTGCTAACAAGCAATACATGCTAGTGGTTAAGGTGAAGTTCTCACGTCGAATGGCCAAAAGGAAAAGTACAAAACGCAAATTTATACAAGTCACAATTAAAAAAAAAAAGTTTTTCCGTTTCGAGGTTTCGGTGTTCCAGACTGAAGCAATCGTGCTGCTACTTTAACCCCAAGTCACTGTTAAAACGCTACAGATTGGTTGATAAATTGTTGTAGCTCAGACAGAAACCCTTGTTTTTTATCATTGGAGATCACAATTTACAGTGAGTTGTTTTGTCCATCTGGTTTGTGTTCAACTTTGGATGTCAGTATTGAACATTTTGTTGATTGTCCATTTGGATTAAAGGGCACCGCATCGTGGTCGTGATCGTGTGGTAGTCAACTACTTCTATGCAATCAGTGCCTATCACCACTGAAGTTCTGCGTTCGAATCTGGCTCAAGCGAGGCGTACTCGATACATCACGTGGTTTTCTCCAGTTTTCTCCACCAATAACACTGACCTCCACGATATAACTGAAATATTGTTGAAAGTAGCGTTAAACACCATAACAAATAACCCCATTTGGATTGTTACTCTTTAATTGTCATTGGACCTCGGTGTTTGACATTGCCTTGGTCTTGTCTCGTTCTATATCTGTTGAACAATCTTCCCTCGCATGTATACATTGATTATTCATTCAAATTTCGCCTATAAATCATTGAAAGATTTTTGTTCTCAAAATGGCAATGCTACGTTTTATAAACAGAAACCACGTGTATGGCGGGAGAATGTGTATTCTTTTCTTAACAAACCCTGAACAATCAAAAATAATTTTCCCACGTGTCATCAAGTATTATTGGATTTTATGAGCAAACAATATTTTGTTAAAAATCCAAGACAAATGTTTATTTTATAGTGAATAAATGTAGTGTCAATACAAATCAAACATGGCGTAGAACACAACAACAATCGATATAAATAAAAAAGACATTCTTCAGTCCTGGTCTTTGTTGCGTTTTACCAAATCTGTCAATATTGATACTGTAAAATACAACTTTAACCGAGATCATCGTCCTAAATAGAACAAAGGACATCTAATGTCGGAATAAAAACCAGACACAATATATCATCCCCTCCCACCTTGAGAAAAATAAATAAGAAAAACTAATTCTTTATAATATAACCGGAAATTTCAAAAAATTAGCATCAAAACATGATGATTTTATTTTCTAGATGAACACATTGGATATTGATATAAAAGAAAAATCATGAGTGCAAATGAACTCATATCTCTATAAGTAAATTATACTTGTTCCGAAAGTCTTCAATGTGGCTGATAAATATTTATATTTATATGTTAGAAGAATGTTTTTGTTGTAACTCCTAACGTGTCCACCATTTTTCCTTGAATGAAAAAAAAATGCCCTCCCAACAAGCATTATCAGCTTTCTTGCGGTATTTTATACATGCATTTCAATGCGGAGAAAGTTCGATTTACACATCGTTTGATTTCCCAGGGACTTTCGTTTTGGATTGACTAGCCAGGGGCTTTAGTTTTGTTTGGATTTGCCATGGACTTTCGTTTTGTTTGGATTTGCCAATGACTTTCGTTTTGTTTGGATTTGCCAATGACTTTCGTTTTGTTTGGATTTGCCAATGACTTTCGTTTTGTTTGGATTTGCCAATGACTTTCGTTTTGTTTGGATTTGCCAATGACTTTCGTTTTGTTTGGATTTGCCAATGACTTTCGTTTTGTTTGGATTTGCCAATGACTTTCGTTTTGTTTGGATTTGCCAATGACTTTCGTTTTGTTTGGATTTGCCAATGACTTTCGTTTTGTTTGGATTTGCCAATGACTTTCGTTTTGGTTTGATTTGCCCGTCACATTTGGCTTTGGTTTTATTTACCTATCACTTTCGATTTTCATACTATAAATACCGTCTTCAAATTGAATTCCCATTAAAGTTGTGGGTTAAATTGTAATTTTCACTTCTTTTCAATGGCAACAACAGAAATCGTTCCAAAAGAACAATTTTCATGAATTACCAATTAGTTCACGTCATCGATAATTTACCTGACATTTAACATCATACAATAACCACGGGTAGCAAGCCACACAATAAAACAGTCTCTTTACTAACTAAATTGTTATAACCGTCATCCATACCGTCATGCATATTTTATTTACCTTTTTTTAAATACACAAAATTGATTAAACAATAAAAATTAACATGACACGGTACGATTTTGCAAGTGATTTTCTACATTAAAGTTTTAATACTGTAAATATTTTTTTCTTTTGTTCATTTAAAATGGTGTTTTTTTCAACAATTTAAAATACAATTAAAATAATCAAAACTGTCCTTATCATTGAAGTTCTTGTTTATTTTAGAAACAATGGTTAATAGAATATTTCTGTCACCTTTTCGAAGTTCTATTCAACTATATAATTTTATTCTACATTTACACATAGATCCTGGTGATAAAATCTACCTTATTGATGAGTTTAGATGTTGGAAAGTCGAGAATCTTGACGATGAGAGGTCTGACGAAAACAAGAACGAAGGGGGAGCTAACAGTAATGGCCTTGTGTTTTCGGCATGTAAGTTAAACTTGCCTTTGGTGCCATCACAAGATTACGTTTTACAAGATAACAAGAAATGCTACGACAAAATTTTAAGCGACTGGAATTTCAGACCCCCTTCAAATGTATTCTGGTAGGCTTGATGAACATGATTGATGGTATGCGGACACCATTTTTTTTTGACAGACATAACACAGTTCTTGTTAGCCCATGGTTATGTTGCATTGACAAAATTTTAATGACATGCTGAAAGCTTATAAGGTTGCCCATGTCTGAATATATTTAAGTGGCTGGTTGCAGGAGGCATATTTCTTAAAGACGACGTCGAACAACAACTTGTGTATTTTAAGAACAAAGTGTTCACCGTCAGACACTGGATGACGACCCCCACAATGAATAGATTTTGTGCCAAAGAAGATGATGGTTTGACAGAAGGAGCTTATTGTTCATGCACAGCAGGGTATGAAATTTATGCATGTTTATTTTTTAATTATCTATTGTGGCTATGCACTAATGCAGTGTCAATTCATGACCAATAACGCGGCGGTTTTCATTGAAACAACATTACAAATACAAATATATGATTATTATATAAATCTGAAGAAGCTACAGGAAAAACAATTATGGAGAAAATATCAATAAAACCGTAACTTTCACACTGATAATAAATTTCATGTTACGTATACACCCTTCCACGATAACGACATCTCACAACATGGTAAGTATTTTGTGACAATTATGACACGTCTTTTTGCACCTCTATTGACAGAAGATCGAAAGGTTGAGCTGAAAACCAATTATCACCAGGGAGATAATAGGTGGTTACACGAAGGACCTTTCTTTGAGATATACACTTAATTTACACAATAACTTGTACAAATATTTTGTTGAAAATGATAGCTTTTGATGGATCTTTTCTACCTTTAACTACAAAGAAGATCAAAGGCTCGTTACCTGTAATAGTCTGCTGTGGACAATTTACTGTTAAATGGTATTTTTATAGAGTGTGAGATTTTGTCAAAACATCAAGCGCTAAAAACGATATATAATTAAAATAAAACACAGAAGTAAAACAAAAATCAAATTCTTATTAAAATGACAATCATTTGACGTGGGTTAAAACGGTGAAGAAAAGGACAATATATGACCTGAGTAAGAATTCGAGGACAAGGCAAAAATACGGAAGTTCATCCGTACTAGGTTTAGTTTCATGTAATTGTATTGCTCGGTTTGAAATGCTTAAATAAAATTCATCTTGTTAATATGTCAAGGCAGGATCAATGTATGAACTTTATATACTATATAGATCTACATATACAATTTTATTTCAATTACTCCGTAAAAGTGAGTTTTAATGCTGGCGAAAGCCGCCTTACACAGAAGACACTCTATAGTGGTGATAGTCACTGATATAAATACAAATACTAAACAATACCTCAATATATAATCTACATCACTTGGTTAAGGTCTTATTCATTTTTTTTTTTTATTTCTTTCTTCCTTCACTTTTTCTTTTATTTTGAGCATTGAATTGTGACAAATAAATTGTAATTTTAATAAAAGAAAATATTTCACAGTTGATAAACATTATCTACATAGTTTCAATTTTTTGCAGAATAAACAAAAATTATGAAATTCCCACGATAGGTGTCAAGTTTTTTTTTTTATAAAATGCTGACCTACATTAGCTACATACACTATTTGTTTGCTATACTTCATTGCATAGCTTATACAAATATGCATAGACATGATATTTTGATATATAAATAAAATACATTAGCAAAAAAAAAAAAATCATTATTATTTGTGTCTTTAGATTATGAGTTTAATTGGACACATGTGTGTGTGCGGGAGGGGGGAGGGGGCGGGGGAGGGAGGTTCGATGTTCAGTGAAACTAATTTCGATAATGACATATCATAACATGAAGGGAAAAAATACTACACTGCTGGAACAATCTCAAAATCTAATAAAAAATCGTAGAAAGAGGTAAAATTGATATCCCTAACACACAAATATGTGACGTAAACACATTCCACACAACTATGTGACGTAAACACATTCCAAACAAATTTGTGACGTAAACACATTCCACACAAATATGTGACGTAAACACATTCCACACAAATATGTGACGTAAACACATTCCACACAAATATGTGACGTAAACACATTCCACACAAATATGTGACGTAAACACATTCCACACAAATATATGACGTAAACACATTCCACACAAATATATGACGTAAACACATTCCACACAAATATGTGACGTAAACACATTCCACACAAATATGTGACGTAAACACATTCTATACAAATATGTGACGTAAACACATTCCACACAAATATGTGACGTAAACACATTCCACACAAATATGTGACGTAAACACATTCCACACAAATATGTGACGTAAACACATTCCACACAAATATATGACGTAAACACATTCCACACAAATATGTGACGTAAACACATTCCACACACATATGTGACGTAAACACATTCCACACAAATATGTGACGTAAACACATTCCACACAAATATGTGACGTAAGCACATTCTACACAAATGTGTGACGTAAACACATTCCACACAAATATGTGACTTAAACACAGTCCACACAAATATGTGACGTAAACACATTCCATCCTCTCTACCGCGAAATTCTAATCTGTTTGTACCTAATTATGTTCTATGTAATATGTTTATTATTTTTCTTCTCCAAATTCTATTATTAAACAGTATTGGTTTGGTACTAATATTTAACTCCGGTACAAGAAAAATAATTTTCTAGATGTCTAAGCTAAAAAAAAAATAATTGCATGATTACCCGTACTTTTCAATTAGGTCGTTAGGCGCATATAAATATAGTACAATGAGGCGACCTCGATAGCGTCCGCGGATTCCACGAATGTCCTAAAGTCTGCATCATTAAAATTGGTCATAGCTACCAGGGGCGGATCCAGGATTTCAAGTTAGGGGGCGCACTTGAAAAAATTGCGTCGAGCGAGGGAGGCGTGAACATTTTTGGGGTATTTCGTGTGAAAAATCACGATTTTACGCCAAAAATCATATTTTTTCCAATTTTAGGGGAGGGGGGGGGGGGGGGGCGCGTGCCGGGTGCCCCTGGATCCGCCCCTGGCTACAGTTCTGTGCACAGATATTCAAAACAATACATTCTGTGAGTTTTATCGACTATACCTTTTGGTCATTGGCTGTTCTTCTTAGATTTTAATTACGCCTTCTGGTTAACCCTATGACATCTTCAAATAATCTCATGTAGGTTTAAGAACGAACGTTCTAAATTCACACAGTACAGACGTATTAAAATTTTAAAACAAATTATGGAATATCTGTGTCACAAATGACCACGGATATGTTCCACCTGTCGTAAACATTTCCCGGTCCTTTCCTCATTCACGACTTATTACCGGGTTTGTAACTAGATTAACACGACGGGTGCCACTAGTGGAGCAGGAACTGCTTACCCTTCCGGAGCACCTGAGTTCACCCCAGGTTTTTAGTGGGGTTTGTGTTACTCGATATTTAGTTTTATATGTATGTCTTGTTGATCGTTGTTTGTCCTTTTGTGCTTTTTTTTTTGGCCATTGTGTTGTCTGTTCTTCTTCGATATACGGTTTTCTGATTGCCCCTTTGGTATCTTCAAACTCTTCGTAAAAAAAGATAAGTTTGATAATTTATAATCATTTTGTTTCTTATTTTTCTAACTTCGTCTGTTTACTACAAAAAAGAAAAAGGTAAATAAAGGAAAATAAATAAAAAAGAAACATAATGCTATTAACATGAAGTCGTTCTTACGAACCATTTCTTGCCCTTTATCATAAGCCGTAACACCGTATCATTTCTTGCCCTTTATCATGTGCCGTATACCGTATCATTTCTTGCCCTTTATCATGTGCCGTATACCGTATCATTTCTTGCCCTTTATCATGTGCCGTATACCGTATCATGTCTTCCCCTTTATCATGTGCCGTATACCGTATCATTTCTTGCCCTTTATCACGTGCCGTATACCGTATCATTTCTTGCCCTTTATCATGTGCCGTATACCGTATCATGTCTTCCCCTTTATCATGTGCCGTATACGTATCATTTCTTGCCCTTTCTC
This sequence comes from Bathymodiolus brooksi, assembly GCA_963680875.1. Lineage (NCBI taxonomy): Eukaryota > Metazoa > Mollusca > Bivalvia > Mytilida > Modiolidae > Bathymodiolus > Bathymodiolus brooksi. Next base: position 66,460,279 of record OY804586.1, on the reverse strand, counting down.
ATGTGCCGTATACCGTATCATTTCTTTCCCTTTATCACGTGCCGTATACCGTATCATGACATTTTCTATGTTTCTTTAATATAAGTATACATTAGCATATGTTATGCACAAACATGATGTGAGAAAATATTGTTGAAAGTTATGGACGAGAGATTTTAACAAAGGTATATAATGATGAAAACATTAAAAATGAAGCTTGAATGATTAGAATGAAATAATATGTAGTATTCTATACATAAATATATTATGACCGATAAATCAAGTCTTACGCATATCAATAAATCACAGGGCCCGGATGGTTCAATGATTTAGGTAATTGGATTACCTAACAACTCATACAAGCCTATGTTCAGTGAAACTAATTTCGATAATGACATATCATAACATGAAGGGAAAAGATACTACACTGCTGGAACAATCTCAAAATCTAATAAAAAATCGTAGAAAGAGGTAAAATTGATATCCCTAACACACAAATATGTGACGTAAACACATTCCACACAAATATGTGACGTAAACACATTCCAAACAAATTTGTGACGTAAACACATTCCACACAAATATGTGACGTAAACACATTCCACACAAGTATGTGACGTAAACACATTCCACACAAATATGTGACGTAAACACATTCCACACAAATATATGACGTAAACACATTCCACACAAATATGTGACGTAAACACATTCCACACAAATATGTGACGTAAACACATTCCACACAAATATGTGACGTAAACACATTCTATACAAATATGTGACGTAAACACATTCCACACAAATATGTGACGTAAACACATTCCACACAAATATGTGACGTAAACACATTCCACACAAATATGTGACGTAAACACATTCCACACAAATATCTGACGTAAACACATTCCACACAAATATGTGACGTAAACACATTCCACACAAATATGTGACGTAAACACATTCCACACAAATATGTGACGTAAGCACATTCTACACAAATGTGTGACGTAAACACATTCCACACAAATATGTGACTTAAACACAGTCCACACAAATATGTGACGTAAACACATTCCATCCTCTCTACCGCGAAATTCTAATCTGTTTGTACCTAATTATGCTCTATGTAATATGTTTATTATTTTTCTTCTCCAAATTCTATTATTAAACAGTATTGGTTTGGTACTAATATTTAACTCCGGTACAAGAAAAATAATTTTCTAGATGTCTAAGCTAAAAAAAAAAATAATTGCATGATTACCCGTACTTTTCAATTAGGTCGTTAGGCGCATATAAATATAGTACAACGAGGCGACCTCGATAGCGTCCGCGGATTCCACGAATGTCCTAAAGTCTGCATCATTAAAATTGGTCATAGCTACCAGGGGCGGATCCAGGATTTCAAGTTAGGGGGCGCACTTGAAAAAATTGCGCCGAGCGGAGGGAGGCGCGAACATTTTTGGGGTATTTCGTGTGAAAAATCACGATTTTACGCCAAAAATCATATTTTTTCCAATTTTAGGGGAGGGGGGGGGGGGCGTGCCGGGTGCCCCTGGATCCGCCCCTGGCTACAGTTCTGTGCACAGATATTCAAAACAATACATTCTGTGAGTTTTATCGACTATACCTTTTGGTCATTGGCTGTTCTTCTTAGATTTCAATTACGCCTTCTGGTTAACCCTATGACATCTTCAAATAATCTCATGTAGGTTTAAGAACGAACGTTCTAAATTCACACAGTACAGACGTATTAAAATTTTAAAACAAATTATGGAATATCTGTGTCACAAATGACCACGGATATGTTCCACCTGTCGTAAACATTTCCCGGTCCTTTCCTCATTCACGACTTATTACCGGGTTTGTAACTAGATTAACACGACGGGTGCCACTAGTGGAGCAGGAACTGCTTACCCTTCCGGAGCACCTGAGTTCACCCCAGGTTTTTAGTGGGGTTTGTGTTACTCGATATTTAGTTTTATATGTATGTCTTGTTGATCGTTGTTTGTCCTTTTGTGCTTTTTTTTTTGGCCATTGTGTTGTATGTTCTTCTTCGATATACGGTTTTCTGATTGCCCCTTTGGTATCTTCAAACTCTTCGTAAAAAAAGATAAGTTTGATAATTTATAATCATTTTGTTTCTTATTTTTCTAACTTCGTCTGTTTACTACAAAAAAGAAAAAGGTAAATAAAGGAAAATAAATAAAAAAGAAACATAATGCTATTAACATGAAGTCGTTCTTACGAACCATTTCTTGCCCTTTATCATAAGCCGTAACACCGTATCATTTCTTGCCCTTTATCATGTGCCGTATACCGTATCATTTCTTGCCCTTTATCATGTGCCGTATACCGTATCATTTCTTGCCCTTTATCATGTGCCGTATACCGTATCATGTCTTCCCCTTTATCATGTGCCGTATACCGTATCATTTCTTGCCCTTTATCACGTGCCGTATACCGTATCATTTCTTGCCCTTTATCATGTGCCGTATACCGTATCATGTCTTCCCCTTTATCATGTGCCGTATACCGTATCATTTCTTGCCCTTTCTCATGTGCCGTATACCGTATCATTTCTTTCCCTTTATCACGTGCCGTATACCGTATCATGACATTTTCTATGTTTCTTTAATATAAGTATACATTAGCATATGTTATGCACAAACATGATGTGAGAAAATATTGTTGAAAGTTATGGACGAGAGATTTTAACAAAGGTATATAATGATGAAAACATTAAAAATGAAGCTTGAATGATTAGAATGAAATAATATGTAGTATTCTATACATAAATATATTATGACCGATAAATCAAGTCTTACGCATATCAATAAATCACAGGGCCCGGATGGTTCAATGATTTAGGTAATTGGATTACCTAACAACTCATACAAGCCTATGTTCAGTGAAACTAATTTCGATAATGACATATCATAACATGAAGGGAAAAGATACTACACTGCTGGAACAATCTCAAAATCTAATAAAAAATCGTAGAAAGAGGTAAAATTGATATCCCTAACACACAAATATGTGACGTAAACACATTCCACACAAATATGTGACGTAAACACATTCCAAACAAATTTGTGACGTAAACACATTCCACACAAATATGTGACGTAAACACATTCCACACAGGTATGTGACGTAAACACATTCCACACAAATATGTGACGTAAACACATTCCACACAAATATATGACGTAAACACATTCCACACAAATATGTGACGTAAACACATTCCACACAAATATGTGACGTAAACACATTCCACACAAATATGTGACGTAAACACATTCTATACAAATATGTGACGTAAACACATTCCACACAAATATGTGACGTAAACACATTCCACACAAATATGTGACGTAAACACATTCCACACAAATATGTGACGTAAGCACATTCCACACAAATATCTGACGTAAACACATTCCACACAAATATGTGACGTAAACACATTCCACACAAATATGTGACGTAAACACATTCCACACAAATATGTGACGTAAGCACATTCTACACAAATGTGTGACGTAAACACATTCCACACAAATATGTGACTTAAACACAGTCCACACAAATATGTGACGTAAACACATTCCATCCTCTCTACCGCGAAATTCTAATCTGTTTGTACCTAATTATGCTCTATGTAATATGTTTATTATTTTTCTTCTCCAAATTCTATTATTAAACAGTATTGGTTTGGTACTAATATTTAACTCCGGTACAAGAAAAATAATTTTCTAGATGTCTAAGCTAAAAAAAAAAATAATTGCATGATTACCCGTACTTTTCAATTAGGTCGTTAGGCGCATATAAATATAGTACAACGAGGCGACCTCGATAGCGTCCGCGGATTCCACGAATGTCCTAAAGTCTGCATCATTAAAATTGGTCATAGCTACCAGGGGCGGATCCAGGATTTCAAGTTAGGGGGCGCACTTGAAAAAATTGCGCCGAGCGGAGGGAGGCGCGAACATTTTTGGGGTATTTCGTGTGAAAAATCACGATTTTACGCCAAAAATCATATTTTTTCCAATTTTAGGGGAGGGGGGGGGGGCGTGCCGGGTGCCCCTGGATCCGCCCCTGGCTACAGTTCTGTGCACAGATATTCAAAACAATACATTCTGTGAGTTTTATCGACTATACCTTTTGGTCATTGGCTGTTCTTCTTAGATTTTAATTACGCCTTCTGGTTAACCCTATGACATCTTCAAATAATCTCATGTAGGTTTAAGAACGAACGTTCTAAATTCACACAGTACAGACGTATTAAAATTTTAAAACAAATTATGGAATATCTGTGTCACAAATGACCACGGATATGTTCCACCTGTCGTAAACATTTCCCGGTCCTTTCCTCATTCACGACTTATTACCGGGTTTGTAACTAGATTAACACGACGGGTGCCACTAGTGGAGCAGGAACTGCTTACCCTTCCGGAGCACCTGAGTTCACCCCAGGTTTTTAGTGGGGTTTGTGTTACCCGATATTTAGTTTTATATGTATGTCTTGTTGATCGTTGTTTGTCCTTTTGTGCTTTTTTTTTTGGCCATTGTGTTGTCTGTTCTTCTTCGATATACGGTTTTCTGATTGCCCCTTTGGTATCTTCAAACTCTTCGTAAAAAAAGATAAGTTTGATAATTTATAATCATTTTGTTTCTTATTTTTCTAACTTCGTCTGTTTACTACAAAAAAGAAAAAGGTAAATAAAGGAAAATAAATAAAAAAGAAACATAATGCTATTAACATGAAGTCGTTCTTACGAACCATTTCTTGCCCTTTATCATGTGCCGTATACCGTACCATTTCTTGCCCTTTATCATGTGCCGTATACCGTATCATTTCTTGCCCTTTATCATGTGCCGTATACCGTATCATTTCTTGCCCTTTATCATGTGCCGTATACCGTATCATGTCTTCCCCTTTATCATGTGCCGTATACCGTATCATTTCTTGCCCTTTATCATGTGCCGTATACCGTATCATTTCTTGCCCTTTATCACGTGCCGTATACCGTATCATTTCTTGCCCTTTATCATGTGCCGTATACCGTATCATGTCTTCCCCTTTATCATGTGCCGTATACCGTATCATTTCTTGCCCTTTCTCATGTGCCGTATACCGTATCATTTCTTGCCCTTTATCACGTGCCGTATACCGTATCATGACATTTTCTATGTTTCTTTAATATAAGTATACATTAGCATATGTTATGCACAAACATGATGTGAGAAAATATTGTTGAAAGTTATGGACGAGAGATTTTAACAAAGGTATATAATGATGAAAACATTAAAAATGAAGCTTGAATGATTAGAATGAAATAATATGTAGTATTCTATACATAAATATATTATGACCGATAAATCAAGTCTTACGCATATCAATAAATCACAGGGCCCGGATGGTTCAATGATTTAGGTAATTGGATTACCTAACAACTCATACAAGCCTATCACCAATACGGTGTAGGTTCGCACCCGGTTTTGCAAATTACAAAAAAGGTGCACTCGACTCGCAACCGGAAGTGATTAAGTTTACCAGTTGCTTGCCCATGATCGGTGGTTCTCTCCGGATACTCCGGCTTCTTCCACCACTAAAACTGGTCACCATGATATAGCTGAAATATTGCTGAAAGTGGCGTTAAACACAATAAATCAATCAATCAACCAATAAATCAAGTCTTACCCAGGTCATATCATTAGGCAATACTTAAAAACACTTTCAAGCATGTAAAAAAATACTTCCAAAAGATAGCAAAACAATTCTTTGGAATTCTTATGTAAAAGATATTTGGTATGGGCAATTTTGATTTCCATTTTTCCATTGTGAACTTTCCATATACATGTAGCAACATTCCTGCAGCACCTGCATATGAATTATATATCTCTCAGTTGATGCGATATTCCAGAGCTTGTGGTTCCTATCTTGCTTCTTTGGTAGAAGGTTGCTGCTGACAAGGAACCTATTGAACCAAGGATTCCCAGTAGTGAAATTGAAGTCATCACTTCACAAGTTTAGAGGTCGCCACCGTGACTTGGTTAACCGTTACGGAATACCTGTGTCACAGATGACCACAAACATGTTCTGTTTGTCGTAATCACACACCGGGTTTGTAACAAGAGTAACACGACACGTGGCACGTGTGGGACAGGAACCGTTTACCCCTCCGGAGGACCTGATTTCACCCCGGATTTTAGTGGGATTCGTGTTGCTTGATTTTTGTTTTCTGAGTAGCTGTTTGAAGCTCCTTGTTTTCCCCTTTATATTTGTTTGTGGCCATTGTATTGTCTGCCCTTCTTTGATTTACGGCGTCTCATTACCCCTTTAGTATCTTCACACTTTTGGCCATTGTATTGTTTGTTCTTCTTTGATTTACGGCGTCTGATTACCCCTTTGGTATCATCAAACTTTTCGCTCGATGACTGTATAAGTACATTTGTTTTGAATATGACTATATCGTTTGTTTTTTTGTTTTTTTCCCCCCTCCAGAAACCATCAAAAACACGTTATTAAAATGACAGAAAAGGATTTCGTTGGGGAAATATTTTAAAGTCGTTATATTTAAAAACTCCTTATTTTAATGTATTTTATATCACGTAGTTTTATTATAATATTTATGGCCCCATCCTATAGTGTTGTGCTTTGTTTGACGGTATAACTCAATAAGAAAACAATTGTTGAAATTGAAAATGGTCATTTATTATTAAATGACATAATTAAAAATGCACTAAACTACAAAACTACACATAATTAAAATTGCAGTAAACTACACAAAAATAACTACACATAATAACCAGATATTATATGAATCATATAAAAAACATTTTCAAGACAAAGTTCTAGATATTTACTAGAAACTAAAAAACCGTCAAAGATGGGGGTAAAACCGCCAACATCAAAGATACATTTTCACAAAATAGGGAGGGTGGGAGGGTGTTTGTAAAATGAAGTTTCAAAACATGAAATTGATGATGATGTGAACTGTGTAATGATGGCTAGCGAGAATGACCAGTTGTTTCTAGGGCATGCGCAAATAGTTAAACCATTAATGAACTCTGAAAAATTTTACTTTTCAAAGGGAAGTAATTTAGATAATTTTAATGGGATGTGCCATAAAAATATTTATAAGATATAAAATGCCTATTTGTAATTTTAATGTTTTATTACAAATATATACTTTACAATATAAAACAAATTACTGATTTTTTTTTATATATATAAGTGCAATGTATTTGATGAACTTTTCCTCAGGTGTTCAGTCCATCACATGCGGGAAGTCATATGGGAGGGTACTAGTGACTGGATATATGGAGGAGGGGGACGAGGCACTTTTGGTTATATTTGAATAAAGGGTGCAGTTGTGTTTTAAAAAAACCCATTCCTCATTCATATCTTCCCCCAATAAGAACACCATGTTTTTGGTAGCTAGCTACAAATGTACCTAAACCAATATCTTATTTTTGCGCCTAAGAAAGTGATGCTTTTCAGTTTATATTTTCGCCAAACTTTGTATGCTTGTTTGTGGCACCGGCGCTCCTGGTAAGGAATTACCACCCCCCTTTTTTTTAACTTTCTGCTTACATATTTATTTTCAATAAAATGTCTTTATCATTTCATCTCTTTTTCCTTTCTTTAACTTGTTTCGTGTCCACATTCTTGCAATCTTATCATTAACAGTAACTTACACGTGTAGACCCTGTATACCACAATAGGGTCGACACATGTAAGTTCCTGTTGACGTCAAGCTAAATATATATTGCTAAGACCTTAAGTGTCTAGTGTCAGTTCTTAATAAATTGAACAGAAAAAAATTAAGTAAATGACGATGCTATGTATGTACATTCTTCATAATATGTTAATCATATTTGAATATAAAATTAAATCGATTCCGGTTTTATATAATTAAAGTTCCACACAATTCGAGGCGTATCCCGTTACATTAGAAAGTCAAAGCACAAAATGATTGATGAATAACAAAAGTGATTAAACAACATTTTTATCATCCTTTATGAATGGGTATTACGTAAATGTATTACGTTTCTAGTTTTCTAATTGTATTGGGACTTTATTAACGTATTTTAAATGTCACTATAACAGCTATATAACTCAGGTGCTCGCGAACGGTAAGCAGTTACTGATAGTTTCCAATTTGATGGCATTTTGATTTTTGCAACTTAAAGAAGTAAAATGCTCACAAAATCGTAAAATAAATCAGTAACTAGCTTGTGTCAATGTCACCAGCATTTCTTGTACAAACTGTTTCACCGGAAGACGACACATTCATTACAAAGGTCAAAGTTGACAGATGATTGTCTTTAGTAGTTTTTTCCCGAAAAAAATTATATGTAAAAAAAAAATACGAGTATTTCATGTTTGTATGCACAACGGTCCTGTACGAATACATGAATTCACATGGGAATTATGTCAATAATTTGTTCGACAATACGCATGTGCAATTAAAATATATCGGGAGTTTATCACGATATTATTTAAATAGACAATGAAGGACGTCATGTTAGAATAAATATTAAATTAAACGAATCCCAGGTGTCACGGAAGGGTAAGCAGTTCCTGTTCCACATGTGGCATCCGTCGTCGTGTTACTCTCTTCTTCAAAATCACGTGATAAGTCGGGAAAAGAACGGGATTGTGATTACAACAAACGGAAAATACCCGTGGTCATTTGACACACATATTCTGTAAGGTTAACCAAGTTATGGTGGCGATCGTAAAGCTGTACAAAGTCTTGTGGAATCTTAATACTCTTTTCTAGGAGTGCATTACGCATCTGTATCAGAGTTTGTGCTGCGGAAAGACGTGTCTCCCGTGTTAATCCCAGAGAGGCTCAGTTAGGGATAGATCAGGCATTATGATCCCGAGTCCTTTCAGCCTATCTCTGAGCACGGAATATGTTTCTTTTTCTAAGTTCTTTCCTGCCCCCCCCCCCCCCTCTTGGTGTACAATAAGAGGACAACCCTTTCAGAGAGGTTGTGCCCCTCATGGGAGAAACGTTGTCCTATTTCTAATGCTAGGCATAGTGGTTACCGCGGGGTGTTAAAACTAGGAGGTTTTCGAATTCAGCAGATATTAAGATATATTCTAATATGACGTCCTTCAAACGCTTTGAGTCCAAACCCGTGGTAAAAATAATATTAATCTATGACCTATTAAATTTATGACGTCATCGACAATTTATAACGATATTTGACCAATTTTAACATATTAAAATCGAAATAATTCATGGAAGCCATATGTATATATTGTTTTTACCACGGTGAGGCCTTTATGTCAGCTTTTTACACTTGGTAACGCTCGGGGTAAAACTTCGTGACATAAAGGTTTACCCGTGGTAAAAACAATATATACATATGGCTTCCATGAATTATTTCTTAAATATAATAGCATGTCGAATACGAAACAGTGACTAGTTACTCTATGTTGTTTTTTTAAGTTATGTATTTTGTTTTGTTTATCTTCGTTCTGTGTCTAATGTTCTGTTTGTCCATTAGTGATGGTTCCTTCGGGTTTCTCTAATGTTTATTTACACTCTAAAAAAAAAGTGATGTTATGATGAAAATATTATTTGATCAAAAACCACAACGTTGAAATTGATTCGGATTTTTAACGATAAATACATTAGGGGTCATAAATAATAATTTTATATGACTTTATTCACTTAAAATGAAGTTATAAATCTTATCTGATAAAAAAAAAAATACTGGTAATTTGGTTGCATGTTGGTCGATTAATCTTTTTATCTATTTATACTGTTTTTATACTGCAAACGATTGCATTAAATACAATCAATATACCACAAAACATCACGAGAGCCGCCATTATGTTGGAGCTCTTTTGTATAGAAACCACATTTAGTATTTACATATATAGATTTCATTCAAATTAAGATGTGTTAGGGACATTCCTACAAAAGTGAATCGTCTGGATTATACCGTGGGAATCTATATATTATGTATTGTAAAGATTCTATTTTATTGTGCAAATATTACACCGAGGAATAAATTACCAGATTTTAAATTGTTGCCAGGGTTGAAAAAATTAAATTTGTTCATCGACCTTTTAGTTCATAGTATGATATATTGAATTTTTATATTAAAATATTTTTGAAAAAAGAACAGTTCACATAAATAAATGATAAAATAGATATAGAATACCAATTAAAAGTTTAAATATTGACATTTTCAATTTAAAACTGAATAGAAATACAACTGTATTTTATAACAATAAAATATTAGATTTACTTGCATTTGAAGGGTTTTTTTTATTTTTGAAATTTACATTTCCGGTGTCGTATACAAAACCTTCCGCTTAGCAAACCTTCCCCCGGAATATTTGCTATACATATAGTAAACCTTCCCCCCCCCCCCCCCCCCCCCCCGGATACTTTACTATGTAGTAAATATTCAGAGTGTAGTATTAGTTATTTCAGCACCGACATGGTTGATTAGTTATTATTTTTACTTCTATGTCTACCAGAGTTTATGGTGTTTAACGCCACTTTAACAATATTTAAGTTACATCGTTTTATTGGTAGAGGAAAACTGAGTATCCGGAGAAAACCACCAACCTGCTGCAAGTCGCTGACAAACTGTATCACATAATGTTGTATCGAGTACATACCGTCATGAGCGGGATTCGAACTCACAACATTAGTGCTGATAGGCTCTGATTGCATAGGTAGCTGTAAATCCAAACACCATTCAATCACGACCACGATGCCCCCCCAAGAAGTCATTAGAATTGAGGACATGAAACCCATAATATACATGGACGACTCAGATCGACGTCCAGCCTCTAATTGACGTCCATTGTCCATTCCTCAAATCCATGTTTGATTTCTACGTCACAGACATCTGTACCTTAGATATATGTCATTTTTTCAAATTATCAAATGGGCGGCCAATTCTCAAATCTATGTCCCTTTTCAAATGTTCACATCGGCGTTCAATTCTCAATTCTGTTGCCGTTACTTACTTTCTCAAATCGACGTCCAATTACGTCACTGTCATTTTTCAAATTATCAAATCGGCGGCCAATTCTCAAATCTATGTTCCTTTTCAAATTTTCACATCGGCGCTCAATTCTCAATTCTGTGGCCGTTTTTTCAAATAATCAAATCGGCGGCCAATTCTCAAATCTATGTCCCTTTTCACATGTTCACATCGGCGTTCAATTCTCAAATCTGTGGCCTTATTCACCTTCTCAAATCGACGTCAAATTACGTCACTGGCGTATTTTCTACCTCTAACCTCTAACCCTAAACAATAATTATATTGGGTATCATAATTGAATAATAAAACAATTATCATAGTATGTATTTTTAATTTCTTTGCGTTGATAATAAGAATTTATACTATAATGATTGACAAAATAACCAACTGCAGCAATGTTGGAAAAAAAAACAAAATAAATAATTCGTGATAAAGACCTTTACGAAATAAAATGCGATGTTTTGAAAGGAATAATTAATTTAAGATTTCTTTATTATAGGAAACTTTAAATCCTATTTCAAACTTCACATGCATGTGTAGGAGGTACATCACATAAAACATCTACGTCAAATATATGCTTGATAGCTCCCTACTAGCTCACATTATGATAAACATACAAAATACAAAGAATCTTTGACAGACCACCAGCAAATTGCAGCTTTTATGTATCGAGTAAAATTTGTCTGTCACATTCATAACAACTATGTTTACACCAAATTGTGTCTTAAGAGAGTATTTCGACAATGAAAGCCATTTTGATCGAGATTGAAGAGTTTTTAAATTGACGTCATGTGTGCGTTTGACATTACGAACACAAAAGAGACATGTCAAAGATAATTAACGGTCTAACATTGCTGTCCAGGACAAATTTTGAAAATTTTAACGGAATGTAAAAAATGATAAAATAATGGATGTAAACATTTACACAATAAGTAATACTGGAATTGAACACAACGGGGAGATGTAATAATTCAATATTTATGGTTGCATGGTGCATAATAATTATTGAATTATTTCATCTCCCTGTTGTGTAAATGCACAATGTAATCATCAAATAGTAAAAAGTCAAACAAAAATACCACACTGTCAGAACAATTCTAAAAATACCACACTGTCAGAACAATTCTAAAAATACCACACTGTCAGAACAATTCTAAAAATACCACACTGTCAGAACAATTCTAAAAATACCACACTGTCAGAACAATTCTAAAAATACCACACTGTCAGAACAATTCTAAAAATACCACACTGTCAGAACAATTCTAAAAATACCACACTGTCAGAACAATTCTAAAAATACCACACTGTCAGAACAATTCTAAAAATACCACACTGTCAGAACAATTCTAAGAATACCACACTGTCAGAACAATTCTAAAAATACCACACTGTCAGAACAATTCTAAGAATACCACACTGTCAGAACAATTCTAAGAATACCACACTGTCAGAACAATTCTAAAAATACCACACTGTCAGAACAATTCTAAGAATACCACACTGTCAGAACAATTCTAAAAATACCACACTGTCAGAACAATTCTAAAAATACCACACTGTCAGAACAATTCTAAAAATACCACACTGTCAGAACAATTCTAAGAATACCACACTGTCAGAACAATTCTAAGAATACCACACTGTCAGAACAATTCTAAAAATACCACACTGTCAGAACAATTCTAAGAATACCACACTGTCAGAACAATTCTAAAAATACCACACTGTCAGAACAATTCTAAAAATACCACACTGTCAGAACAATTCTAAGAATACCACACTGTCAGAACAATTCTAAGAATACCACACTGTCAGAACAATTCTAAGAATACCACATGGTCAGAACAATTCTAAAAATACCACACTGTCAGAACAATTCTAAAAATACCACACTGTCAGAACAATTCTAAAAATACCACACTGTCAGAACAATTCTAAAAATACCACACTGTCAGAACAATTCTAAGAATACCACACTGTCAGAACAATTCTAAAAATACCACATGGTCAGAACAATTCTAAAAATACCACACTGTCAGAACAATTCTACAAATACCACACTGTCAGAACAATTCTAAGAATACCACAGTGTCAGAACAATTCAAAAAATACTACACTGTCAGAACAAGTCCAAAGTCCAATCGAAACTCCGTAGAAATAGCGACAAAATCGACACCCCTGGCACTTATATACATGGTCGCTCGCTTTCCTGGCTTGGTACATGCACTTCAATAAAAAGGGCGGGTACAAACTAGTTTTATGTACCCAAACCTACCTTCTCAAGGAAAAGCAAGCGTAATTCATTTATTTTAGCAATAAAAATAAATCTGGTATTTCGTTCTTTATGTATCAATTCATAGAAGAAGAAAAAAATAAAAATAATACCATACTGTCAGAACAATTCTAAAAATACCATACTGTCAGAACAATTCTAAAAATACCATACTGTCAGAACAATTCTAAAAATACCATACTGTCAGAACAATTCTAAGAATACCACACTGTCAGAACAATTCTAAAAATACCACACTGTCAGAACAATTCTAAAAATACCACACTCAGAACAATTCTAAAAATACCACACTGTCAGAACAATTCTAAAAATACCACACTGTCAGAACAATTATAAGAATACCACACTGTCAGAACAAGTCCAAAATCCAATCGCAAAATCGTAGAAATAGAGGCAAAATCGATACCTCCAACTCACATATACATGATCACTCACTTTCGTGTCTTGGTACAGACACTTCAATGAAAAGGTAATAAAATAAATCTAATATTAGTCGTTCTTTATGGATCAATTCATAGAAAAAATACCATACGGAACAATTCTAAAATAAAATATGAAAATGGTAGAAAGATACCCCTAACACACAATGTATGACAGCCCTAACACGCCATGTATGACAGACCTAACATACAATGTATGACAGCCCTAACACGCCATGTATGACAGACCTAACACACAATGTATGACAGCCCTAACACACAATGTATGACAGCCCTAACACACAATGTATGACACCCCTGACACACAATGTATGACAGCCCTAACACACAATGCATGACAGCTTTAACATACAATGTATGACACCCCTAACATACAATGTATGACAGCCCTAACATACAATGTATGACAGCCCTAACACACAATGTATGACAGCCCTAACACACGATGCATGACAGCCCTAACACACAATGTATGACACCAGTAACACACAATGTATGACAGCCCTAACACACAATGCATGATAGCTCTAACATACAATGTATTACACCCCTAACACACAATGTATAACAGCCCTAACACACAATGTATGACAGCCCTAACACACAATGCATGACAGCCCTAACACACAATGTATGACACCCCTAACACACAATGCATGACAGCCCTAACACACAATGTATGACACCCCTAACACACAATGTATGACAGCCCTAACACACAATGCATGACAGCTCTAACATACAATGTATGACACCCCTAACACACAATATATGACACCCCTAACACACAATGTATAACACCCCTAACACACAATGCATGACAGCCCGAACACACAATGTATGACCCCCTTAACACACAATGTATGACACCCCTAACACACAATGTATGACAGCCATAACGCACAATGTATGACACCCCTAACACACAATGTATGACACCCCTAACACAATGCATGACAGCCCTAACACACAATGCATGACAGCCCTATCACACAATGCATGACAGCGCTAACACACAATGCATGACAGCCCTAACACACAATGCATGACAGCCCACTTACCAGAATGGTTGCAGTCATTTCAATTAAAACTGTCTGGATAAACTAGTTTTGTGAATCCAGACATTCCCTCTTAATGAAATGTTGCGGTAATGTAAACTTAATTTTTTTTTTTTTTTAGCAATAAAGTAAATCTAGTATGTTTTGTAGATTATTGTTTGTCCGTTTGTACTTATTCTTTTGGTCATTGTATTGTCTGTTCTTCTTCGATTCATGGATTCTGATTACCTCCCTTTGGTATCTTCAAACTCTTCTTAGTATCATGTTGCTCAATTCATTGAATAAAATGACAAACAAAAAATACCACACTGTTGGAACATTTCTTAAAATACCACACTATTGGAATATTTCTAAAAATACCACACTGTTGGAACATTTCTAAAAATACCACACTGTTGGAACATTTCTAAAATACCACACTGTTGGAACATTTCTAAAATACCACACTGTTGGAACATTTCTAAAAATACCACACTATTGGAATATTTCTAAAAATACCACACTGTTGGAACATTTCTAAAAATACCACACTGTTGGAACATTTCTAAAATACCACACTGTTGGAACATTTCTAAAATACCACACTGTTGGAACATTTCTAAAAATACCACACTGTTGGAACATTTCTAAAAATACCACATTGTTGGAACATTTCTAAAAATACCACACTGTTAAAACATTTCTAAAATACCACACTTTTGGAACATTTCTAAAAATACCACACTATTGGAATATTTCTAAAACTGATACCACACTGTTGGAACATTTCTAAAAATACCACACTGTTGGAACATTTCTAAAATACCACACTGTTGGAACATTTCTAAAATACCACACTGTTGGAACATTTCTAAAAATACCACACTGTTGGAACATTTCTAAAAATACCACATTGTTGGAACATTTCTAAAAATACCACACTGTTAAAACATTTCTAAAATACCACACTTCTGGAACATTTCTAAAATACCACACTGTTGGAACATTTCTAAAATACCACACTGTTGGAACATTTCTAAAATACCACACTGTTGGAACATTTCTAAAAATACCACACTGTTGGAACATTTTTAACATCCAACAGAAATATCGTAGAAAAGGCAAGATTAATAACCCTAAACACAGACAGGTCAAAGGTCAAATCAGATTTCATAAATTCTAGTACATAAAAACGGCATTAAAAGTGATCGTAATAACCGTGTTAGACAAATATAACCTGTACTCCGTTAATAACAGGACCATGTTATGATATCAAAAACAAGCAAATCATCCAAATCAAATTAACTGATAAAACAGGGTGTCGCGGTAACCAGTGAGAATCTTCAGGAATTTTGTGTTCATTTTATGAACCTTCACATAAAATTTAATACTTGAAAACAATCGAAGATGTTTAAACAAGAACGTTTTACTGACAAGAACATAGATAAGACCGTACTGCTAATGATAAGCGTTCGAGTGAATATGATCAGAGTCCGTAAAAGGCTTGACACCTTCAACATTATACACAAGAGTGATAACGATGAAGTGAAAACACCATGATTTGTTGTTTAAGATATAACGTCTAGAAATAAAATGTTTTGTTGTTTAAGATATAACGTCTAGAAATAAAATGTTTTGTTGTTTAAGATATAACGTCTAGAAATAAAATGTTTTATTGTTTAAGATATAACGTCTAGAAATAAAATGTTTTGTTGTTTAAGATATAACGTCTAGAAATAAAATGTTTTATTGTTTAAGATATAACGTCTAGAAATAAAATGTTTTGTTGTTTAAGATATAACGTCTAGAAATAAAATGTTTTATTGTTTAAGATATAACGTCTAGAAATAAAATGTTTTATTGTTTAAGATATAACGTCCAGAAATAAAATGTTTTGTTGTTTAAGATATAACGTCTAGAAATAAAATGTTTTATTGTTTAAGATATAACGTCTAGAAATAAAATGTTTTGTTGTTTAAGATATAACGTCTAGAAATAAAATGTTTTATTGTTTAAGATATAACGTCTAGAAATAAAATGTTTTATTGTTTAAGATATAACGTCCAGAAATAAAATGTTTTGTTGTTTAAGATATAACGTCTAGAAATAAAATGTTTTATTGTTTAAGATATAACGTCTAGAAATAAAATGTTTTGTTGTTTAAGATATAACGTCTAGAAATAAAATGTTTTATTGTTTAAGATATAACGTCCAGAAATAAAATGTTTTATTGTTTAAGATATAACGTCTAGAAATAAAATGTTTTATTGTTTAAGATATAACGTCTAGAAATAAAATGTATTGTTGTTTAAGATATAACGTCTAGAAATAAAATGTTTTGTTGTTAAAATATAACGTCTAGAAATAAAATGTTTTGTTGTTTAAGATATAACGTCTAGAAATAAAATGTTTTGTTGTTTAAGATATAACGTCCAGAAATAAAATGTTTTATTGTTTAAGATATAACGTCTAGAAATAAAATGTTTTGTTGTTTAAGATATAACGTCTAGAAATAAAATGTTTTGTTGTTTAAGATATAACGTCTAGAAATAAAATGTTTTGTTGTTTAAGATATAACGTCTAGAAATAAAATGTTTTATTGTTTAAGATATAACGTTCAGAAATAAAATGTTTTATTGTTTAAGATATAACGTCTAGAAATAAAATGTTTTGTTGTTTAAGATATAACGTCTAGAAATAAAATGTTTTATTGTTTAAGATATAACGTCTAGAAATAAAATGTTTTGTTGTTTAAGATATAACGTCTAGAAATAAAATGTTTTATTTTTTAAGATATAACGTCTAGAAATAAAATGTATTGTTGTTTAAGATATAACGTCTAGAAATAAAATGTTTTGTTGTTAAAATATAACGTCTAGAAATAAAATGTTTTGTTGTTTAAGATATAACGTCTAGAAATAAAATGTTTTGTTGTTTAAGATATAACGTCCAGAAATAAAATGTTTTATTGTTTAAGATATAACGTTCAGAAATAAAATGTTTTATTGTTTAAGATATAACGTCTAGAAATAAAATGTTTTGTTGTTTAAGATATAACGTCTAGAAATAAAATGTATTGTTGTTTAAGATATAACGTCTAGAAATAAAATGTTTTGTTGTTTAAGATATAACGTCTAGAAATAAAATGTTTTGTTGTTTAAGATATAACGTCTAGAAATAAAATGTTTTATTGTTTAAGATATAACGTCCAGAAATAAAATGTTTTGTTGTTTAAGATATAACGTCTAGAAATAAAATGTTTTATTGTTTAAGATATAACGTCTAGAAATAAAATGTATTGTTGTTTAAGATATAACGTCTAGAAATAAAATGTTTTGTTGTTAAAATATAACGTCTAGAAATAAAATGTTTTGTTGTTTAAGATATAACGTCTAGAAATAAAATGTTTTGTTGTTTAAGATATAACGTCCAGAAATAAAATGTTTTATTGTTTAAGATATAACGTTCAGAAATAAAATGTTTTATTGTTTAAGATATAACGTCTAGAAATAAAATGTTTTGTTGTTTAAGATATAACGTCTAGAAATAAAATGTATTGTTGTTTAAGATATAACGTCTAGAAATAAAATGTTTTGTTGTTTAAGATATAACGTCTAGAAATAAAATGTTTTGTTGTTTAAGATATAACGTCTAGAAATAAAATGTTTTATTGTTTAAGATATAACGTCCAGAAATAAAATGTTTTGTTGTTTAAGATATAACGTCCAGAAATAAAATGTTTTATTGTTTAAGATATAACGTCTAGAAATAAAATGTATTGTTGTTTAAGATATAACGTCTAGAAATAAAATGTTTTGTTGTTTAAGATATAACGTCTAGAAATAAAATGTTTTGTTGTTTAAGATATAACGTCTAGAAATAAAATGTTTTGTTGTTTAAGATATAACGTCTAGAAATAAAATGTTTTGTTGTTTAAGATATAACGTCTAGAAATAAAATGTTTTATTGTTTAAGATATAACGTCTAGAAATAAAATGTTTTGTTGTTTAAGATATAACGTCTAGAAATAAAATGTTTTATTGTTTAAGATATAACGTCTAGAAATAAAATGTTTTATTGTTTAAGATATAACGTTCAGAAATAAAATGTTTTGTTGTTTAAGATATAACGTCCAGAAATAAAATGTTTTGTTGTTTAAGATATAACGTCCAGAAATAAAATGCTTTGTTGTTTAAGATATAACGTCCAGAAATAAAATGTTTTGATGTTTAAGATATAACGTCCAGAAATAAAATGTTAGAACACCAAAACGGAAGGAATTTCTGTCGGTTTCTTTCGCCAATTGACTTTTATAACTCTACATTTCTGCTTTCATCTTTACATTATCCAAACAGGCTCGGTGGTGTAAAGGTTGCCGTGCTAGGGTCGAGTGCGGTAAATCGTGAGTTTCTCAGTAGGGTTAAGCTAAGGACCAATGAATTGGTATTTCCTATTTCTCCGCTACGTACAGTCGGATAATGTGTTTGAGATGAGAGACTTGTAGACTGGTGTTTCGGTGTGCCAGCACTATGTGAATCCATTCAAGTTCTGGTACAAAAACATCTTTTTTTTTTCTTTTTTTTTCTATAATTTTCTTCTAAATTTGTATAGTTAATACATAAATCTTCGCTCATTAATGGTATGTAATTTTATCTAACATTAAGTATGTATTCTATAGAAATACATCTATTTTGCTAATAGATACAACCTATGTGATACAAAACGTTGTATCACATACAGTGTGCTTTAGTCGGAACTACTTTCGTGAAGTCATAGGTTAGGAATGCGGGAAAACCCCAGTGACGTCTTTGTAAACATTGCGAATCTCAACGTACTCGTATTTTGCTATTGTTTGAATGACGTGACGTAACAATACTTGTGACGTAGACTATAGTTCCTCTATGTTAACTTTTCTTCAAATAATAAATTCAATGAAACTTACATGTTTTATTTTATGTTTTATCATAAAAATGTTAGATACACGTATTATATACACTAAATGTATGTACAACTGTTTGTATCATTTCTCGTCAGCTAGCTGTATCACTACTCGACGCATCGCGTCTCGTAGCGATACGGCTTTTCCAACTGACTCGACATGATACAAACAGTTGCGTCTCGTAGTCATACGGCTTTTCTAACTGACGAGACATGATACAAACAGTTGTACATACACAATGTGTATATATCTTAGATAGCATCGTCATAACATAAAAAAAAATACCTCACTGTCACTGTCGGAACAACTCCAAAATCCAATTGAATACTCGTAGAAACAAAGATAATACACGACCGCCCACTTTTCTGGCTTGGTACAGACACTTCATTGAAACGTAGCGGGATTACGCTAGCTGTATAGGACCATGCCACACCTCTTAGTGGAATGATGTGGTCATCCAGGTGTTCACAGCTTTAGTGGAATGGAGGATTTCCCTATGCCCATGCCACACCTCTTAGTGAAATGATGTGGTAATGCAGGTCTTCACAGCTTTAGTGGAATGGAGGATCTCACTATGCCCATGCATGCCCTCTTAGTGGAATGATGCGGTCATGCAGGTGTTCACAGCTTTAGTGGAATGGAGGATTTCCCTATGCCCATACCACCCCTCTTAGTGGAATGATGTGGTCATGCAGGTGTTCGCATCCTTAGTTGAATGGAGGATTTCCCTATGCCTATACCTCTCCTCTTAGTGGAATGATGTGGTACTGCAGGTGTTCACAGCTTTAGTGGAATGGAGGATTTCCCTATGCCTATGCCTCTCCTCTTAGTGGAATGAAGTGGTACTGCAGGTGTTCACAGCTTTAGTGGAATGGAGGATTTCCCTATGCCTATACCTCTCCTTTTAGTGGAATGATGTGGTACTGCAGGTGTTCATAGCTTTAGTGGAATGGAGGATTTCCCTATGTCTATACCTCTCCTCTTAGTGGAATGAAGTGGTACTGCAGGTGTTCACAGATTTAGTGGAATGGAGGATTTCCCTATGCCTATACCTCACCTCTTAGTGGAATGATGTGGTACTGCAGGTGTTCACAGATTTAGTGGAATGGAGGATTTCCCTATGCCTATACCTCACCTCTTAGTGGAATGATGTGGTACTACATGTGTTCACAGCTTTAGTGGAATGGAGGATTTCTCTATGCCCATACCTCTCCTCTTAGTGGAATGATGTGGTACTGCAGGTGTTCACAGCTATAGTGGAATGGGGGATTTCCCTATGCCTATGCCTCTCCTCTTAGTGGAATGATGTGGTACTGCAGGTGTTCACAGCTTTAGTGGAATGGAGGATTACCCTATGCCTATACCTCTCCTCTTAGTGGAATGAAGTGGTACTGCAGGTGTTCACAGATTTAGTGGAATGGAGGATTTCCCTATGCCTATACCTCACCTCTTAGTGGAATGATGTGGTACTGTAGGTGTTCACAGCTTTAGTGGAATGGAGGATTTCCCTATGCCCATACCTCTCCTCTTAGTGGAATGATGTGGTACTGCAGGTGTTCACAGCTATAGTGGAATGGAGGATTTCCCTATGCCTATGCCTCTCCTCTTAGTGGAATGATGTGGTACTGCAGGTGTTCACAGCTTTAGTGGAATGGAGGATTTCCCTATGCCCATACCTCTCCTCTTAGTGGAATGATGTGGTACTGCAGGTGTTCACAGCTATAGTGGAATGGAGGATTTGCCTATGCCTATGCCTCTCCTCTTAGTGGAATGATGTGGTACTGCAGGTGTTCACAGCTATAGTGGAATGGAGGATTTCCCTATGCCCATACCCCTCCTCTTAATGGAATGATGTGGTACTGCAGGTGTTCACAGCTATAGTGGAATGGATGATTTCCCTATGCCTATACCTCACCTCTTAGTGGAATGATGTGGTACTGCAGGTGTTCACAGCTATAGTGGAATGGAGGATTTGCCTATGCCTCTCCTCTTAGTGGAATGATGTGGTACTGCAGGTATTCACAGCTATAGTGGAATGGAGGATTTCCCTATGCCCATACCCCTCCTCTTAGTGGAATGATGTGGTACTGCAGGTGTTCACAGCTATAGTGGAATGGAGGATTTCCCTATGCCTATGCCTCTCCTCTTAGTGGAATGATGTGGTACTGCAGGTGTTCACAGCTATAGTGGAATGGAGGATTTGCCTATGCCTATGCCTCTCCTCTTAGTGGAATGATGTGGTACTGCAGGTGTTCACAGCTATAGTGGAATGGAGGATTTCCCTATGCCCATACCCCTCCTCTTAGTGGAATGAAGTGGTACTGCAGGTGTTCACAGCTATAGTGGAATGGAGGATTTCCCTATGCCTATACCTCACCTCTTAGTGGAATGATGTGGTACTGCAGGTGTTCACAGCTATAGTGGAATGGAGGATTTACCTATGCCTATGCCTCTCCTCTTAGTGGAATGATGTGGTACTGCAGGTGTTCACAGCTATAGTGGAATGGAGGATTTGCCTATGCCTATACCTCACCTCTTAGTGGAATGATGTGGTACTGCAGGTGTTCACAGCTATAGTGGAATGGAGGATTTGCCTATGCCTATGCCTCTCCTCTTAGTGGAATGATGTGGTACTGCAGGTGTTCACAGCTATAGTGGAATGGAGGATTTCCCTATGCCTATACTTCACCTCTTAGTGGAATGATGTGGTACTGCAGGTGTTCACAGCTATAGTGGAATGGAGGATTTCCCTATGCCTATACCTCACCTCTTAGTGGAATGATGTGGTACTGCAGGTGTTCACAGCTATAATGGAATGGAGGATTTCCCTATGCCTATGCCTCTCCTCTTAGTGGAATGATGTGGTACTGCAGGTGTTCACAGCTATAGTGGAATGGAGGATTTGCCTATGCCTATACCTCACCTCTTAGTGGAATGATGTGGTACTGCAGGTGTTCACAGCTATAGTGGAATGGAGGATTTGCCTATGCCTATACCTCACCTCTTAGTGGAATGATGTGGTACTGCAGGTGTTCACAGCTATAGTGGAATGGAGGATTTGCCTATGCCTATACCTCACCTCTTAGTGGAATGATGTGGTACTGCAGGTGTTCACAGCTATAGTGGAATGGAGGATTTCCCTATGCCTATACCTCACCTCTTAGTGGAATGATGTGGTACTGCAGGTGTTCACAGCTATAATGGAATGGAGGATTTCCCTATGCCTATGCCTCTCCTCTTAGTGGAATGATGTGGTACTGCAGGTGTTCACAGCTATAGTGGAATGGAGGATTTGCCTATGCCTATACCTCACCTCTTAGTGGAATGATGTGGTACTGCAGGTGTTCACAGCTATAGTGGAATGGAGGATTTGCCTATGCCCATACCTCTCCTCTTAGTGGAATGATGTGGTACTGCAGGTGTTCACAGCTATAGTGGAATGGAGGATTTGCCTATGCCTATACCTCACCTCTTAGTGGAATGATGTGGTACTGCAGGTGTTCACAGCTTTAGTGGAATGGAGGATTTCCCTATGCCCATACCTCTCCTCTTAGTGGAATGATGTGGTACTGCAGGTGTTCACAGCTATAGTGGAATGGAGGATTTGCCTATGCCCATACCTCTCCTCTTAGTGGAATGATGTGGTACTGCAGGTGTTCACAGCTATAGTGGAATGGAGGATTTCCCTATGCCCATACCTCTCCTGTTAGTGGAATGATGTGGTACTGCAGGTGTTCACAGCTATAGCGGAATGGAGGATTTCCCTATGCCCATACATCTCCTCTTAGTGGAATGATGTGGTACTGCAGGTGTTCACAGCTATAGTGGAATGGAGGATTTCCCTATGCCTATGCCTCTCCTCTTAGTGGAATGAAGTGGTACTGCAGGTGTTCACAGATTTAGTGGAATGGAGGATTTCCCTATGCCTATGCCTCTCCTCTTAGTGGAATGAAGTGGTACTGCAGGTGTTCACAGCTTTAATGGAATGGAGGATTTCCCTATGCCTATGCCTCTCCTCTTAGTGGAATGAAGTGGTACTGCAGGTGTTCACAGCTATAGTGGAATGGAGGATTTCCCTATGCCTATGCCTCAACTCTTAGTGGTTGGAGTATTTCCTTATTTGGATGTATTAATAGTTAATAAATTATCTATAGATTTTTAGAATTCGTCGTGTTAGTGGCAGGTGAAGGTTGATGATCACAATGACATCGTTGATTAAAGAAATTCACTTAAAAACAGATCACACTTTGATTCACTGTTTTATAATGGCGTTTAAGGAACTACAAAGCTTTGATCTTAATGGAGAAGTACTAAAAAGTTGACGATTAAAGTTGTTTTCTATTCGTGTTAATGAATTTTGAATTATGTTGAGAATAATTATATACACAGTAAAATACTTTTGTGAATTTAAATTGACTTGTACAGGTGATAATGCTAATGATAGCAAGGTTAATACACTTGTACCTCTGTCACGTTCAAGAAGAAACTCCTGTATATGTGTTAGTTCTAACACCATTCACTCACTGATGAGGTCTTCTTCTACTTCTAACAAATACTGAGCTCTTTCAACAAGATAAAATTATAATTTTCTTCAGTTTATTAAAATCAAATATATACCTATGATTCTTCACTTTGTAATGGCCTGTCTAAAACATCAAAGGGATTTTTATGAGTATCGATTAATATATACTTCTAAAACATGACTTGTTGATAGACTTCAAGTAAGCACGGTACATTAACTCTTGATGACACTGTTCAACTTACAGTATTGATGGCTCTAAATCTGCTTCAATGCACATCATATTTACTGTTAAAAACGCGTTTGTTAAATAATATATAGGCAATAGTTTCGTAAGGTGTGGGGTTAATAACTAATGTCTTGTATTCAGTGATGAGAGTCAACCAACTGTTGCAGTCAGTTATTTGATTATTAAAAGAAAGGTTAAAAACAGTGATGGCCATCAATACTAACAATTTCTACAAAACGAACAGTCACCTCTAAACAGTGATGCTATCAATTCCACCAATATCAACAAAGCGAACAGTCACCTCTAAACAGTGATGCTATCAATTCTACCAATATCAACAAAACGAACAGTCACCTCTAAACAGTGATGCTATCAATTCCACCAATATCAACAAAACGAACAGTCACCTCTAAACAGTGATGCTATCAATTCCACCAATATCAACAAAACGAACAGTCACCTCTAAACAGTGATGCTATAAATTCTACCAATATCAACAAAGCGAACAGTCACCTCTAAACAGTGATGCTATCAATTCCACCAATATCAACAAAGCGAACAGTCACCTCTAAACAGTGATGCTATCAATTCTACCAATATCAACAAAACGAACAGTCACTTCTAAACAGTGATGCTATCAATTCCACCAATATCAACAAAACGAACAGTCACCTCTAAACAGTGATGCTATCAATTCCACCAATATTAACAAAACGAATAGTCACCTCTAAACAGTGATGCTATAAATTCTACCAATATCAACAAAGCGAACAGTCACCTCTAAACGGTGATACTATCAATTCCACCAATATCAACAAAACGAACAGTCACCTCTAAACAGTGATGCTATCAATTCCACCAATATCAACAAAACGAACAGTCACCTCTAAACAGTGATGCTATCAATTCCACCAATATCAACAAAACGAACAGTCACCTCTAAACAGTGATGCTATCAATTCCACCAATATCAACAAAGCGAGCAGTCACCTCTCATCATAATTTAACTGAACTCCTGAACACAAAAAGACAACGACGTGTGACGATGGAAATCCAAGTTCCGGCTTGGGACAGGCACAAAAATATGGCAGGGTTAAACCAGCTAATGGGATTCTCTATTGATAACTGGATCTTCAACAACAATATATATACAAACAAACGATAAAAAACATGTACTGATTCGCTTTCACTCAAGAAGACCACATACGATCACAAAACATTAAAGACAACATAATCATGTCCGTTACAATAGCAGGGTCAATGAATACTAAAGACAACATAATCATGTACGTTACAATAGCAGGGTCAATGAATACTAAAGACAACATAATCATGTATGTTACAATAGCAGGGTCAATGAATACTAAAGACAACATAATCATGTACGTTACAAAAGCAGGGTCAATGAATACTAAAGACAACATAATCATGTACGTTACAATAGCAGGGTCAATGAATACTAAAGACAACATAATCATGTCCGTTACAATAGCAGGGTCAATGAATACTAAAGACAACATAATCATGCACTTTACAATAGCAGGGTAAATGAATACTAAAGACAACATAATCATGTACGTTACAATAGCAGGGTCAATGAATACTAAAGACAACATAATCATGTACGTTACAATAGCAGGGTCAATGAATACTAAAGACAACATAATCATGTACCTTACAATAGCAGGGTTAATGAATACTAAAGACAACATAATCATGTACTTTACAATAGCAGGGTCAATGAATACTAAAGACAACATAATCATGTACGTTACAATAGCAGGGTCAATGAATACTAAAGACAACATAATCATGTACTTTACAATAGCAGGGTCAATGAATACTAAAGACAACATAATCATGTACCTTACAATAGCAGGGTTAATGAATACTAAAGACAACATAATCATGTACTTTACAATAGCAGGGTTAATGAATACTAAAGACAACATAATCATGTACGTTACAATAGCAGGGTCAATGAATACTAAAGACAACATAATCATGTACTTTACAATAGCAGGGTTAATGAATACTAAAGACAACATAATCATGTACTTTACAATAGCAGGGTCAATGAATACTAAAGACAACATAATCATGTACGTTACAATAGCAGGGTCAATGAATACTAAAGACAACATAATCATGTACGTTACAAAAGCAGGGTCAATAAATACTAAAGACAACATATTCATGTACGTTACAATAGCAGGGTCAATGAATACTAAAGACAACATAACCATGTACGTTACAATAGCAGGGTCAATGAATACTAAAGACAACATAATCATGTACGTTACAATAGCAGGGTCAATGAATACTAAAGAAAACATAATCATGTACGTTACAATAGCAGGGTCAATGAATACTAAAGACAACATATTCATGTACGTTACAATAGCAGGGTCAATGAATACTAAAGACAACATAATCATGTACGTTACAAAAGCAGGGTCAATGAGTACTAAAGACAACATAATCATGTACGTTACAATAGCAGGGTCAATGAATACCATTAGTTAACTGACTACCCGGTATTAAGTGAAGAAATGATAGACATAACAATAAATGACGCATGCGTTTGATGAATAAAAACGTAGATATCTAATTTAACGCGGACGACGAGTTCTACAATAACCTTCATAAGGTACACTCAAAATAAAGAGAATAGAAAGGTAATAATGATAACAAGTAAACCAATGGTCCTAACAGGATAGCTAAAATCAGGTAAGATTACTTATTTCTCACCCCTTGGATAAATTTTAAAGTAGTCCGTTAATTTAGGCTCATGGGTAAGACAAGCTACACGCCCTTATTCCCGCAAAATTGTTTTCCATTGTTGAATTAAACTGTCGATTCATAGTCAAATCTGTGACTCCCTCGGGTAAGATTTAAAATGTCACAGATTTTACTATCTTGCACCGCTCCTGGTGTTAGACCCCATATGTCTGAGGGACCATAGCTTAAATAGATTACATTATGTAGGAACTATAAATGTCAAGCCTAAATAGTTCTAATAAACCACGTGGGTAGGCGTGTGATAGTTCTAATAAACCACGTGGGTAGGCGTTTGATAGTTCTAATAAACCACGTGGGTAGGCGTTTGATAGTTCCAATAAACCACGTGGGTAGGCGTTTGATAGTTCTAATAAACCACGTGGGTAGGCGTTTGATAGTTCTAATAAACCACGTGGGCAGGCGTGTGATAGTTCTAATAAACCACGTGGGTAGGCGTTTGATAGTTCTAATAAACCACGTGGGTAGGCGTTTGATAGTTCTAATAAACCACGTGGGTAGGCGTTTGATAGTTCTAATAAACCACGTGGGTAGGCGTTTGATAGTTCTAATAAACCACGTGGGTAGGCGTTTGATAGTTCTAATAAACCACGTGGGTAGGCGTTTGATAGTTCTAATAAACCACGTGAGTAGGCGTTTTATAGTTCTAATAAACCACGTGAGTAGGCGTTTGATAGTTCTAATAAACCACGTGAGTAGGCGTTTGATAGTTCTAATAAACCACGTGAGTAGGCGTTTGATAGTTCTAATAAACCACGTGAGTACCCGGAGAGAACCACCGACCATGGGAAAGCAACTAGTAAACTTTATCACTTGTGGCTGCGAGTCGAGTGCACCCTTTTTTGTAATTAGCAAAGTCGGGCGCGAACCCACGCCGTATTGGTGATAGGCTTGTATGAATTGTTAGCGGGTAATCCAAGTTCCAACTACCTAACTCATTGAGCCACCCGGGCACCACGCAGGTCTAAATTCTTAGCTGACATCACGTATTAAAAAAAGACATCACGCAAGAAACGTTTAAAGATGTCAAAGTGGTAATTAGAAGACGTAAATCGAAGGACAGACAATACAATGGCCAAAAGAAAAATGACAAAAGGACAAACAACGACCGTCCAAATACTAAACAGGAAACTAAAGATTGAGCACCACTATCCCCGCTTAAACTCAGGGATGAACTCAGAGTGCTCCGGTAGTGACGTAGAACACACATTATCCAATTCAGTTGTTTTAATGGCACCACATTAAAAATACTAACAGATGTTAGTTCAATGAATGTCTACCATCCGAAGGAGACCGGATGTTCGAAGTCGCAGATTTAAAGGCGGTGTAAGTATGTGTGCTAAAATTGACAAAGCATATGTAATACAGCATTAAATTTATAGAATACAAGTAATGGCCTAGTCGCTACCATTCCTACTGGCCAATACGGTAAGGTCATACAGGGTCATACTAGTATAAACATCCCGAGGTCCGGTAGCTACGTTCTCTTTCCCCTTCCTCATAACCCTAAAGCACTGGATCCACGCCTGGCCTAGTCGGTACCATTCAACTGGCCAACACGGTAAAGGTCACACAAGGTAATACCAGTATAAACATCCTGAATTCCGGTAGCTACGTTTTCCTGTCCCCTTCCCCCATAACCCTAAAACCCTGGATCCACGCCTGTCCTAGTCGCTACCATTCCACTGGCCAACACGGTAAAGGTTATACAAGGTCATCCTGAATTCCGGTAACTTCATCCTCCTGCCCCTTCCCCCTAACCCTAAAAATCGGGATCCACGCTTGGCCTAGTCGGTACCATTCAACTGGCCAACACGGTAAAGGTTATACAAGGTCATCCTGAATTCCGGTAGCTTCATCCTCCTGCCCCTTTCCCCCTAACCCTAAAAATCGGGATCCACGCCTGGCCTAGTCGGTACCATTCCTACTGGCCAATACGGTAAGGTCATACAGGGTCATACTAGTATAAACATCCCGAGGTCCGGTAGCTACGTTCTCTTTCCCCTTCCTCATAACCCTAAAGCACTGGATCCACGCCTGGCCTAGTCGGTACCATTCAACTGGCCAACACGGTAAAGGTCACACAAGGTAATACCAGTATAAACATCCTGAATTCCGGTAGCTACGTTTCCCTGTCCCCTTCCCCCATAACCCTAAAACCCTGGATCCACGCCTGTCCTAGTCGCTACCATTCCACTGGCCAACACGGTAAAGGTTATACAAGGTCATCCTGAATTCCGGTAGCTTCATCCTCCTGCCCCTTCCCCCTAACCCTAAAAATCGGGATCCACGCTTGGCCTAGTCGGTACCATTCAACTGGCCAACACGGTAAAGGTTATACAAGGTCATCCTGAATTCCGGTAGCTTCATCCTCCTGCCCCTTTCCCCCTAACCCTAAAAATCGGGATCCACGCCTGGCCTAGTCGGTACCATTCAACTGGCCAAGACGGTAAAGGTCATGCAAGGTCATACGGAGTATAAACATCCTGTAGAGACGTCTCTAATATTACTCATCTAAAAGCACATTAAAACGTCTTTACATCTTTTAATTACAACTGATAAATTACGATTTTAACATCTTAATTTTCAATTAATAACTGCCTAACTGTACGTTAGGTGTCGCTATATCGTGGGAATGTCATGGTTGACTTGTTCCGTTGAAGTATTATTAAATCATAATGTAAAATATATTTAATTCTCCTTTGAAAAAATCAGGCATGAAATCAGATTAAATTTTAAAATAATCTCGACATAACTTCAGTCATTTTAAATAGCTTCGCATAGAAACAACATATATGAATTGCCAACATTAGCATAACAAGAGGTATCCAATGGGGAAATGCTCAATTTCAGCTGACGTTTTTCTAGCTAGATATTATATTCTGTTCCTGGTTCTGGGGGGTTAGGGTTATAGTGTTTAACGCCACTTTCAACACTATTTCAGTTATATCGTAACTGGTTCTGTATACAGTCGTTGTATTAACATTATTCACATCAAATCACGATTTTTTAAAAAGATTTATCACCATGCTTTAATATCAGCATTTTGTAAAGACTTTTTTGTAATTTGTTTATTTTTAAAGAAAATAGGCTAGGTTAGCTTGTTGGTGTTTAACGCCACTTTCAACAATATTTAAGCTATACCGTGGCGGAATAAAGAAAAGATGGATAGATACAAATTTAAAAAAAAAACATATGACATGCATATACACTTTTACAAGCAGACAAAATGCATTTAATTTATCTAAACAAACATTTTGCAGCATTGCACTGATAATTCAAACGTTAAGGACTTGTAAATCTACGTTTGTTTTGTTTTGCCTCCGTATTTTCTGATTGAGGGGAACGGAGTTTATCTTTAGTTTTAATTGTATAAAAAATGATACATACATTTCAATAAAAATAATTAAAACAAAAATGATAATTATTATTAAAATTATGCTTTTGAAGCTTTTTTTAATCTACGTTTTGAATTATTCCTTTATTTTTGTATATACTTGTGAAAATCTTATAAATAACACAACACTATTATTTCTCTTCAAAGTGTAATGTAAAGGGCGGAGTTCTCTAAGAAACAAAAACAAATGTTTTCTAATGATTTATCTATTAAAAAATTTGATTCGATTTTTCAATAGCATACTGAAGCATCTTTAAACAACCTTTCTGAGTAATCACTTATAGATGATTTAGTGGCAGATCGTGTTTCTCAATCTTTAGTTTTATGTGTATGTTTTGTAGATCGTAGTTTGTCCTTTTTCTTTTTGTCCATTGTGTTGTCTGTTCTTCCTCGATTTACGGATTCTGATTACCCCTTTCAGGGGCGGACCCAGGGGAGGGGGGGGGCGCACCCGGCGCGCGCTCCCCTAAAATTGGAAACAATATGATTTTTTGGCGTAAAATCGTGATTTTTCACACGAAATACCCCAAAAATTTTCGCGCCTCCCTCCGCTCGGCGCAATTTTTTTAAGTGCGCCCCCCATAACTTGAAATCCTGGATCCGCCCCTGCCTTTGGTATCTTCAAACTCTTCTTAGATCCAAAAAACTGACATTTCGAACTTTGATTATAAGATAAGATAAGATATTTTAATTCCAATTAAGGTCCCACAAGGGGCAAAGTCATTACAATGATTATATAACAGTATAATACACAATAATAAATTATACAAAGAAACAATACAAACTGTCAAATCATTTCAATATATATCTCTCTGTTGAATTATGTTCAGTGGTGACATCAGTAAGATGGCTATGCTACGTAGTATCATTAAAAAAAGTAAATTTTAATAGTAAACGCAAACACAATGTCCTCCTCGTGACTGATGCACATGTACCAATCGTAACTACTCGGCCATTCTCGCTACCCTGCAAATAACCTCGTATGCATTAGGCGTATAATTCGCACTACTTTTCACATGTCAGTTACATGAAAGTTTGATAAAGTTATATTTTAAACAATTTTCTATATTTCAATTAAAGTTTTAATTAGTTTTGCATGATTAGATTTTACTTAGTATGTCTTCCATATTGGATTTTGGTGGACTATATTTTTGTGCGGTTTAACTTAACTTAACTTCCGGCAAACAATTTAAGAAGAATTTCTACTACGTACGTACGAGGTTATTTGCAGGGTAGCGAGAATGGCCGAGTAGTTACGATTGGCACATGTACAACATAATTGTCGTCCATATGTAGGAGTCAACAAGGGCAGGTGCAAAGTTGGACTTGTATTGCTTTAATAGTGTTTCATCATTTAGAAATATATACGTTCCTATTTATGACTGGTATAATACTTGTCTATATATACAACTTTTATATAAAAATATCAACATTTACAGACATTCTAAAAATAACAAAAACACAAAAACCAATCCGGCAACACCCTTCTAAAAATAGCAATATTTCCAGACATTCTAAAAATAACAAAAACACACAAAAATCAGCCAAAACCCTTCTAAAAATAGCAACATTTACAGACATTCTAAAAATAACAAAAACACAAAAACCAATCCGGCAACACCCTTCTAAAAATAGCAATATTTCCAGACATTCTAAAAATAACAAAAACACACAAAAATCAGCCAAAACCCTTCTAAAAATAGCAACATTTACAGACATTCTAAAAATAACAACAAAAAAAAACCAATCTGGCAACACCCTTCTAAAAATAGCAATATATTTACAGACATTCTAAAAATAACAAAAACAGGCACAAAAATCAGCCAAAACCCTTCTAAAAATAGCAATATTTCCAGACATTCTAAAAATAACAAAAACACCAAAAAAAATGAGCCAAAACCCTTCTAAAAATAGCAACATTTCCAGACATTCTAAAAATAACAAAACATAAAAAAAAACAATCAGGCAACACCCTTCTACAAATAGCAACATTTCCAGACATTCTAAAAATAACAAAAACACGAAAAAATGAGCCAACACCCTTCTAAAAACAGCAACATTTCCAGACATTCTAAAAATAACAAAAACACCAAAAAATCAGCCCAACACCCTTGTTACTAAGAATGAAAAGAAAGTACACATAGCCGGTCCCTATGGTGTACCTCTTGATATTATGTATTTTTTTCACATTTGGCCAAGATTAATAAAAAAGATATTGCCGATCAAAATATTTTTATTGGTGTTAAAATTTAATATAAAAATATAATCGTCTATAAGAGTTAGATTTCCCACGGAAGATCGAAGTTTGATGAATGGTGTTATTGACGTTTTATATCATCCTATATACTTGTGGTATAAAACAGTTATATCTATGTACAAAATATGCTGATCGTCATGGTTTTCGGTTTACTGACAGCCTGTGTTGATAAGTTAGCGTGTGTTGTACACCATTGACAAATTCTAACGGATTATTTATTCCGACGGACATTTTTATATTATAATTTTGTGTAGATGGGAATACCATTTTAGAAGATCCATCTTTTCTTAAAACACTGTAAATGTCTATCAAATGGGCTAACTTCTACACTACCCAACCATGATTGATTAGTTGTTCTTTAAAGTCAGTATTTCAGGTTTATTGATTGGTTGTTGTTTAATGTTAAGTGAACAGTAATTCAGCTTTATGAATTGGTGGTTGCTTAGCATCACGTGAGCAGTGTTTCAGCTATGTTGATTGGTTGTTGTGTAACGTCATGTGGGCAGTATTTTAGCTATATTAATTGGTTGCTGCTTAACGTCATGTGAGCAGTATGTACGTTGAATTTATTGAATGATTGATGTTGAACGTCAAGAAGGCAATATTTTATTTCAGTTTTATTCATGACGAAAACATGATTTAAAGAAATACAAATCAAGTAGGTAAAAAGATGTTACTGAGATGGGCCAATGGGTGGAATATTTAGATT
Source organism: Bathymodiolus brooksi (assembly GCA_963680875.1). NCBI lineage: Eukaryota > Metazoa > Mollusca > Bivalvia > Mytilida > Modiolidae > Bathymodiolus > Bathymodiolus brooksi. The sequence goes on along the minus strand of OY804586.1, from coordinate 66,426,644 downwards.
GTCACAGGCGACATTACAGGGGGTAATCAGAAACTGTAAACGACAGACAATACAATGACCAAAAGAAAATGAGTGAAAAGACAAACTATGACCCACAACATACTACACAGAAAACTATGACCCACAACATACTACACAGAAAAGTATGACCCACAACATACTACACAGAAAATTATGACCCACAACATACTACACAGAAAACTATGACCCACAACATACTACACAGAAAATTATGACCCACAACATACTACACAGAAAACTATGACCCACAACATACTACACAGAAAATTAAAGATTGAGCAACACGAACACTGCGAACGAAAGAGCGAAAAGACAAACTATAACCCACAAAACAATACACAAAAAACTAAAGATTGAGCAACACAAACTAAATACCGGGTTGAATTCAGGTGCTCCGGAAGGGTAGGCAGTAATATATTTATTGTATTGGTACTTTCAACATAATCAATGTTTAAACATTAAAAAACATGATCTACACAACATACATAGATTAGCATGGGAGCCCTATATTCGTGGGGCCCCCGGGCAACTGCCCGGCGTGCCCATGGGGGTAACACGCCAAGTCTGTGTACTGTTATGAAACTAAAGTTTAAACAGTGATGGTCATCAATTCCACCAAAATCTATAACTTCCTCTCATCTTAATTTGTTTTTAACATTTAATCATTTTCATGTGTTCTATTAATAACTTATTAATGAATCAAATAAATTTTTTATTAAAAACAAATAAAAATGTATTGAAGAAATTGAAATTTAATGAACAAAATAAGATAATATTTTGGCTTTAAAATAAAACAGGGTAGAAACATACAGTTTGTTTTTGCTGTTGAAAAAGTTGTTACTGGTATATCTTAAAACCCACGAGCCTGTGGTGTATGATCAGGTCAATGTCACGGAATTCCCGTAAAATTTGATCACTTGACTCCTTCTTCACCAGTAAGTAGTAATGAATTGATACTTCAATAGTAGTACACACATCAAGTGTAAATACGACCTTTATCAAGTCTAACACAGGTGTTTAAGTTGATACAAAATGTGTCTTTTATGTTTTAATTAAATGTATCTGAATTCTTTCCGTTTTGAATGGATATCTCAACCGATCCAATCTGACGAAAGTGTTTCTAATAACATCTGATTCGAGCAGACGACAACAAGCAAGGATCATGTTTCCCTGCCTCCCTCCACCCTCCCCCACCCCAAGACGTGGGAGGGATTATTGTGAAAAGGAGGGGTGGTGGGTTCCAGGTCAACCTTCGGCATAATTTTATAAAAAAAAATCCTAGAAAGAGGGAATTAAAAAGTCCGGGACCTATGAGCACCCTGGATCCTGTTCTAGTTGTGACACCCGTCGTGTTACTGTTAATCGACACGAACATCATCGGACATCATCGGAATCATGTAGTGACCAAGGGAGTGGTACGTGTTGTTGAGTCGAACATTGTCTAATTGCCATCACCACTAAAATTACGACTTCCCTCTCCGACCGTGGCCAAGTGTAATCGATACAATATTATTGAACAAGTTTGTCTGACTTCCGTCCGATTGCTCCGCTTTCATACAACAATAAAACTGACGTCCAAGACATAGCTCTAATGTTGCTTTAGGGGGCGTTAAACACTCAGAACTCTATATGACTTTCGTTTTATGAATACATAAATGTTATTAATCCCCGAGGGTATCATCCGTTCAGTAGTCAGTGCTTCGGCACTGACATGCTTTATTAGATATATTTATTACTGAAATTTACAATTCTTAAACAATGTAATTATTAATCAAACTAATGTTCTCCTCCCTCAGCCCTAGGTGACTTTAACAGATTTTAGATATCCTGTTTATGCCCTATGATTTTATTGCTCCCAAGAGTTTAAATTTTTTACTTTCCAATCTGTCGATTTTGAGCGTTACCAGATGAAAGTTATTTCACAACGCATTGTGCGCACTAAATGTGATATCTACCCTTTCTTCTTTTAAATATCATTTATTGTAAATAAAGAAGTATTTCTTTTCATGATTGTCATTTGGAAAGTTAATATTTTTGTGGGAAAGAGAAAAATGCAATGAATTTAAACAGGAATTGACCCCTAGCTCTGAAAGGTCATTTACTTTTGTGTTATATAAATATGTTAATATTTCTGGAATAAATACTTCATATTATATTATAATAATTTCATCAATCGTGTAAAATTACCTTACGTTAAGAAATAATGAGGAACAATTGCTTAACAAAATGACTTGGTTAACATAAAACACGTGAAGATATTTATAACGGTGAATTAACCAGGAATTATCACACAAAATTAGAGTAGAATGGAGGCCTTTCTCCTTCACAGACCTTTCATATAATAAACACTCTTTATTAATAATTGTGAGAAGATTATGATGGGTCTTTTATATTATGAAGTTCAATTTGATCGTCTTAAGTAATAAGGTCCATTATAAAGACCATTTAAAGTCAATTATAAACTGTCTTTTATTAATAAAAATACATTCCCACGCCTTCTATACAACGCATATCTTCCTTTTCTTGTTCACAGTGATAAAATTGTTGACCTTCGTATTGTCTCTGCTCTTATCGATAATTGATATAGGATTTTATCATCTATCAGAATTTTGACAATATGATCGTAATCTATTCTATATTTCAGTTTATTGGTTATCGGTGGAGATTTATGGCTAATGCACCTTAAATGCTGGAGATCTTTGTTAAATAAACCAAATGTTGGAGATCTTTGTTAAATAAACCAAATGCTGGAGATCTTTGTTAAATAAACCAAATGTTGGAGATCTTTGTTAAATAAACCAAATGCTGGAGATCTTTGTTAAATAAACCAGTCAGAGCTACAGTTGTATAGTCAACTTTTGTAAGATTTTGTTTCTTTTGTCTGAAAGATTTGGAAAAAAATGTTGGAGATTAGTTGATAATGTATGCAGGACATTACTTTGTGCAAAAACTTAATCTCAGCAAATCCTCGAGAGAGCTTTGCGTTATAGACTTAGGGTCATTGTTTATCACTCTTAAAAGTCTGCATTCGAACCCCGCTCATGTACTCGATACACCATTATAGAATAATGTTTGTCAGTGACATGCGACTGGTCGGTGTTTTTTCCCGGTACTCCGGATTCCTCCACCAATAAAACTAACTGCCAGGATATAACTGAAATATTGTTGAAAGTGGCGCTAAACACCATAATGATAACCCCTTGGTAAATTGAGTACATTTGACCTAATTCTAAGTACTTAGAGTGTTCACAGTATACAATGACAGTGAGACAGCTAAAGAGATCCTAACCCTAACCCTAACCCTATTCCTACATGACATGGACTATTGTTTGTCAACTTGTTCTAGACCCTAACCCTAACCCTATACCTACATGACATGGATTATTGTTTGTCAACTTGTTCTAGATCCTAACCTTAACCCTATACCTACATGACATGGATTATTGTTTGTCAACTTGTTCTAGATCCTAACCCTAACCCTATACCTACATGACATGGATTATTGTTTGTCAACTTGTTCTAGATCCTAACCCTAACCCTATACCTACATGACATGGATTATTGTTTGTCAACTTGTTCTAGATCCTAACCCTAACCCTATACCTACATGACATGGATTATTGTTTGTCAACTTGTCCAAATCCTAACCCTAACCCTATACCTACATGACATGGACTATTGTTTGTCAACTTGTTCTAGATCCTAACCCTAACCCTATACCTACACGACATGGATTATTGTTTGTCAACTTGTTCTAGATCCTAACCCTAACCCTATTCCTACATGACATGGATTATTGTTTGTCAACTTGTTCTAGATCCTAACCCTAACCCTATACCTACATGAGATGGATTATTGTTTGTCAATTTGTTTTCGTCAAGAATAACTCAATTGAAGTTGAAAATTGAATAATTAAATGATCTAAGTAAATTAAGCTCATAATTAAAATCAAGAATTATTTTCTGTCTTGTCTCACTTTGATTATTTTATAGTCATCAGTTCCCAGCATGATACACAGAAAGGAACCGCCACGATATAAATGAAATATCGTTGAAAGTGGCGTTAAACACCATAGACCTAACCCTGGAAAGGTCTTTTCTGACATGAAACAATGTGTTTTGAAAATCTAGACTTCTGACGACCTTTCATAAAAGGTGACCAGCACATCTCTCGTCGGTACGGAGTTTTATTGCAGACTTGTCAATACATTCCATTAATCTTCACATGTCGAGGAGACACTTGTACTTTGTGCAGTTAAGTATTTGTCTTAAACTAGTGCTATAATATATGACAACCAATCAGAGTTCCTTAAATGTTTAACAACACTTTAAAATGTAAACATTGTAATCTTCTGTAACGAACCGCTGATTACCAGTAGAACATTCCCAATATCCGGGAACAAATAGTTTTTGGAAAGTAGAACAAATATTGTTGTTTGTAAACAAATTATGGCTGTGGTTTAAAGATAATATTTGTTCTCAAGGGGAAATCATATATATAGTGATTTTGATTGTTGTTTAACGCCAACTCAACAATACTTCATCTATATCATTGCGAGAACAAGTTAATTTTCAATGAGATGATGATGAGGTCCGCTTTGTACTAGACCAACACGCTTAGTTGGATTTTTATAGTGCTAGGTCACAGAAGCTGAAACAACAGTCCTCGGATAGAAATGTCGCCCCACTCAGACACATTATCTTTATTCCGAACAAACCAATATATAAATTTCCTCCACCAATAAATCTGACCACCACCATATAGCTGAAATATTGTTGAAAGTGGCGCTAAACACCATACCCTTAACCCTGATCCTCATAAAGGGAGACCCCATTGACCAAAATTGCTTTGCAGTTAGATTTATTTTAATGACATATGCAATTAACACGGCTGGTAATCGGCACAAGCAGAACAATTGGTTCTGCAAAAAAATTCGTGAGGATAACTTCCGGTTTTGGTGGAGGAGAGTTCACGTAGACGCTTCGTAAGGTATGTGCATGTCAAAAATTGAAATTTTCTTTTTTACTGCTCGAAAATTGCCAAATCAGAGAATGCTATGCTGTGGCGAATGCTTTCTCGATTAGAAACATGTATAGTTTATTCTTGTACATGAAGTGTAACTCTCGCAAAATCAATCGTCCCACGAAAAACATGACGAAAATTGTGACACTCTTACATTTCTAAGTTGTTCTTGACAAAGATGCAAGTTAAATTTTCAATATTTTTTCATCATGGGAGTCTAAATGTAATCGGGGATAAAATCCGATTCGTCAGAAGTAAATTGAAGTCTAGATAAATCTACAAACTGTCAATTTTCTCGTTTTCCTGCTTGAGGAGATCGGTTCTGATAGAGCATATTGCGAATGCATGAGGAGATTTGCTAGTTTTGTTAATTGTTTTCTGCAAAATTGATAAATTGACACTTTTAAACACAAAACTGATAAATACTCTAATCAAAATAAACTATTCTCTGTCCACTTTCAGGAGAAACCAGGATTCAAGGGAAAGAGGAAAAGGGGACTGACATTGACTCTTTAAAAAAAACCATTTCGATATAGATTGCCTGTATCACCGCCAAGGAAACGAACAAAAACGAGTAGCGGTACACCAAATTTAAAATCCCTATCAGTCAGGACACCAAGTTTATTAAAAAAGTCTCTTTCAATTTCAAAATATTTATATCCTTTCAAACGGGTTTACACATCTACACAAGTTATAATATTACATGATTTCAGCACATACATAGGTCTAACGTAAATAAACATTCACTTAGTGCTAATAGTCATGAATAAATTAAACACAAGATATCAATTAAACTGTGGACATATCCTTAAAATCGGTAAAGCGCTTTACATCTTGTAACCACTACTAACAGAGATCTTTTTTATTTACAAGTCTGTATACATAACACACTACATAATAGAAAAACAAACCACAAATTAATATTATTCTCAACTGTATGATATTTAATTTAGAGTGTATCATTTGTATTAGAAATTATAAAGATATGATTCACATTAGGTTAATTATTCTTAATTATAAAATTATCTTACAGTGCATTTTCAATTGTTTCCAATGTACAGATGTAAGGGAAGTTAATCTTGTGTATCAAATACACAATGGAAGTTGTCACAAACAACAAATGATCAATAATGACAAGTTAAATCATGGGAAACCGCATTTACAATTATGAATTGATTCCTTAAATGAAATGTTTCTTTCTATGTGGACAGCCCATGAACAATGAAATATTACTTTTATACTTTTAAAAACCCGACGGGAAGAAGGACATCAGTTCGTGAATTCATTACCAGACAGACATGCAAAATTTGTGATTATACAGTGGATTACATGTGTCGTACAAAAACTAGCAAATCTCCTCATGCATTCGCAATGTGCTCTATCAGAACCGATCTCCTCAAGCAGGAAAACGAGAAAATTGACAGTTTGTAGATTTATCTAGACTTCAATTTACTTCTGACGAATCGGAATTTATCCCCGATTACATTTAGACTCCCATGATGAAAAAATATTGAAAATTTAACTTGCATCTTTGTCAAGAACAACTTAGAAATGTAAGAGTGTCACAATTTTCGTCATGTTTTTCGTGGGACGATTGATTTTGCGAGAGTTACACTTCATGTACAAGAATAAACTATACATGTTTCTAATCGTGAAAGCATTCGCCACAGCATAGCATTCTCTGATTTGGCAATATTCGAGCAGTAAAAAAGAAAATTTCAATTTTTGACATGTACATACCTTGCGAAGCGTCTTCGTGAACTCTCCTCCACCAAAACCGGAAGTTATCCTCACGAATTTCTTTGCAGAACCAACTGTTTTGCTTGTGGCGATTACCAGCCGTGATTAAGGTCTATCCCGACCTAGGGGGATTGGGGGTGTTCTTGGTTATCATCACCATTAGCATTTTTTCAGCTATGTCGTGACTACCAGATTTATAATAAACTGACCGGTAAAAAACCCGGCCTTGGGTAGATGACCATGTCGAAAGTGATCTGGGGTTTTATTTCATATATGTATGGTAATAGGAAAAAAATATATCCTTTTCCTATTGTCATACATATACAAATGAATTAACGACTCTCATCGAACCCTCATCATTCATGTTAGGCTTGTGATCGCAAGTCAACGAACTAACCACTCGTGTTACCCCTAGCCTACCCACTCGCTTTACCCCTAGCCTACCCACTCGTGCTACCCCTAGCCTACCCATTCGTTTTACCCCTAGCCTACCCACTCGTGCTACCCCTAGCTTACCCACTCGTGTTACCTCTACCCTAACCACTGGTGTTATCCCTAGCCTACTCACTCATGTTACCCCTAGCCTACCCACTCGTTTTACCCCTAGCCTACCCACTCGTGTTACCCCTAGCCTAACCACTCGTGTTACCCCTAGCCTACCCACTCGTGTTACCCCTACCCTAACCACTCGTGTTACCCCTAGCCTACCCACTCGCTTTACCCCTAGCCTACCCGCTCGTGTTACCCCTAGCCTACCCACTCGTGCTATCCCTAGCCTACCCACTCGCTTTACCCCTAGCCTACCCACTCGTGTTACCCCTAGCCTACCCACTCGCTTTACCCCTAGCCTACCCACTCGTGCTACCCCTAGCCTACCCACTCGTTTTACCCCTAGCCTACACACTCGTGCTACCCCTACCCTAACCACTCGTGTTACCCCTAGCCTACCCACTCGCTTTACCCCTAGCCTACCCGCTCGTGTTACCCCTAGCCTACCCACTCGTGCTATCCCTAGCCTACCCACTCGCTTTACCCCTAGCCTACCCACTCGTGTTACCCCTAGCCTACCCACTCGCTTTACCCCTAGCCTACCCACTCGTGCTACCCCTAGCCTACCCACTCGTTTTACCCCTAGCCTACACACTCGTGCTACCCCTAACCTACCCACTCGTGTTGGCCCTAGCCTACCCACTCGTGTTACCCCTAGCCTACCCACTCGTGTTACCCTACCCTAACCACTCGTGTTACCTCTAGCCTACCCACTCGCTTTACCCCTAGCCTACCCGCTCGTGTTACCCCTAGCCTACCCACTCGTGCTACCCCTAGCCACCCACTCGTGTTACCCCTATCCTACCCACTCGTGTTACCCCTAGCCTACCCACTCGTTTTACCCCTAGCCTACCCACTCGTTTTACCCCTAGCCTACCCACTCGTGTTACCCCTAGCCTACCCACTCGTGTTATCCCTAGCCTACCCACTCATGTTACCCCTAGCCTACCCGCTCGTGTTACCTCTAGCCTACCCACTCGCTTTACCCCTAGCCTAACCACTCGTGTTAGCCCTAGCCTACCCACTCGTGTTACCCCTAGCCTAACCACTCGTGTTGCCCCTAGCCTACCCACTCGTGTTACCCCTAGCCTACCCACTCATGCTACCCCTAGCCTAACCACTCGTGTTATCCCTAGCCTTTCCCGCTCGTGTTATCCTTAGCCTACCCACTCGTGCTACCCCTAGCTTACCCACTCGTGTTACCCCTAGCTTAACCACTCGTGTTACCCCTAGCCTACCCACTCGTGCTACCCCTAGCCTACCCACTGGTGTTACCCCTAGCCTACCCACTCGTGTTACCCCTAGCCTACCCACTCGTGTTATCCCTAGCCTACCCACTCATGTTACCCCTAGCCTACCCGCTCGTGTTACCTCTAGCCTACCCACTCGCTTTACCCCTAGCCTAACCACTCGTGTTAGCCCTAGCCTACCCACTCGTGTTACCCCTAGCCTAACCACTCGTGTTGCCCCTAGCCTACCCACTCGTGTTACCCCTAGCCTACCCACTCATGCTACCCCTAGCCTAACCACTCGTGTTATCCCTAGCCTTTCCCGCTCGTGTTATCCTTAGCCTACCCACTCGTGCTACCCCTAGCTTACCCACTCGTGTTACCCCTAGCTTAACCACTCGTGTTACCCCTAGCCTACCCACTCGTGTTACCCCTAGCCTACCCACTCGTGCTACCCCTAGCCTACCCACTGGTGTTACCCCTAGCCTACCCACTCGTGCTACCCCTAGCCTACCCACTGGTGTTACCCCTAGCCTACCCACCGAATGCAGTGAGTTCTTTTCACACCCGTTTTGAAGTGTCCTTAATGTGGTAAAATTGTTATAATCTAAGGAAGGTCGGTGGTATTCATAAAAAGAATAGTAATGTGATTAGGAGGAAGTCATCATAATTCACAAAAATGTAAAAACCCAGTAAGGGGGTACCATACACTACAGGGAGATAACTCTTTAAAATCAATTGAATGTTTTGAACACAGAGAGAAAAGCTGCTATGCGGCTAGTGAATTTATAACTGTGAGTCTGTTGGTTGGAATTTGTTAAAATTTTGATATTTATTACAGTGGATATATTCAAATACACTGCCAAAAAAAAAATAAGAAAATTAAACGAGCAGATCAAATTTTACCTGAAGTGTATGGTACCACCTTAAATATCCGATATAGTATGGTTTACTGGGTAGCAATATATATATAACCTTAACCCTAACCCTATATATATACATCGACATCATCATACTACTGATAATGTCCCACTTCCAAAGTAAACTTCCATAACCGTGCTATCCCGCACCGAATAACTACATAGTAAAACTTCCATAACATTGGTATCCCGCACCGAATAATTACATAAGGAATTCAAATAAAGTTATTAAAAAACGTTATTGCATATTTTCTTGTCAGTACCATGAGTACTGCTTATATAATCAATGTATTACTGTTTTATTATCGAGTTCTACAAATGTGCAGGATATCAAGGTCAAGGACGTTTAACAAGTTGAACTACCTTAAAGATATTGATAGCTTTTTTGTGGGATAATAAACCGCCAAAAATAAATAATAATATCATATTTATCAAAGATATCTTAGATGAAGAAAATACATTTAAAACTTATGATGAATTAAAAAATCAGTTTAATTGAAACTTAACTTCTTGAAGTACTTTAATCTAATATCCATGATTAAAAGTAAGAATGTAACCAACATAACAAATGCAGAATATAGAAGCCATTTAATTAACACAATTCTGAATTCCAAGAGCTTATCAAAGGAAATATATAACAAACTTAGCCCACTAGAAGATTTAGAAGTTGATTCAATAAAAAGCATTCCTAAGTGGAAATCAGATATGGAGACAGATATTAATTTCAGTGACGTCATCTGTAATTTATATCATGTCACAAATGATTCGAAACTAAAAAAAAATCCAGTACAAACATCTTCATAGAGCTTTACCGACAAACACATTCTTGGTTAAAATTGGGATAAAGAATTCGGACCTTTATAACTTTTGTAAAAATGCCTCTGACTCAATTCTTCATTATATCTGGCTTTGCCCGGTAGTAAAACTGTTTTGGAATCGGATAAAAACCTGGCTAGAAGAAATTTTTGATATTCCTATTGAGTTAAATATGGCAAATATAGTGTTTATAACAAATGTCAATGAATATCCATTCGAGATCATCGAATTTGTGATGCTATTCACAAAATATTATATTCATTGCTGTAAGTGGTTAAATAATTTGCCAACAATAGAAGTACTTAAAGCAAAATTAAACAGTAAGGAAAACATGGAGAGATGAAATTCAATCTTTAAGGATAAGTTGAAAGACCATGAGTTGGCTGAAATTACTGTAATTTAGCATTGTTATTGCTGTTCTATGCCCTTAGCAGAAACAAATTATATCAACTATTTGTAACAGTTTTATCATTCTGATCATTTACAACTTAATTTTTAGATTAATTTATATATTTATGAATATATAATGGTTTTGGGGGAATAGGGTGGTAATTACAATTACAATTGATTTCAGAAAAAAGTTGTTATGTGCTGAGCACACAAATAGCAATGACTGTTATTTACACTTATAATATGTTTGTCTTGTTCTGTGCATGTGATGTGATGAATGTGTTGTCTGTAAAAAAAAATGAAAATTTACAAAAAAAAAAAAAAAAAAAAAAAAAAAAAAAGTTGGGCATCACAACAAACAAACAAAAAAGACCGTAGTTTCTTTGCAATTTTGTAATTTGTTTTGCATTGGCTGTCTTTTCTTTGAACCTCCTACTTTACACAACTACCCTTCTATAAACCCGATGGCATTCATATTGATATAGTTTATAACGCCTGTAGTGTAACCGAACTATAACTACCACATACAGACTATATATTATATAAATTCATGTAAAACTGTATTTCTGTGTTCACAACAGCGTTGACACATTTTATTTTTGAATTTAAAAAAAATGAAATTTTGATATTTACACATTTTCGATATAAAACATGTGTATTGAACCATTTTATGTCAGAGTATGTAGAATTGATCGTGTGAGGTATGTTAATATGGAGTTAGTGTTAGATAAAGAATTACACATTGTCATGGCGATCTGTAATTGTTTCTTTTATAAAAGGTTAACCGGGTGTCGATGTCAATCGGATTATGACATTGTTATATTATAATTTTTATAACGTGTTTATTACTTATCTTTCTGGCCACGTGGTGGGAAGTGGACAGATAGAATAATTTTCTTACAAGACAGAATACTAATGGCAGTTAACACGTGGTACCCTCATTCAAGCGTTTAATTGATTCACACAGTCATTTGAACGCTTCAAAGAATAATTTGAAAGTCATGTTTTTGAGTTATTATATCGTACAATAGAATTTGAGGATAATCCCGGTGAACTATTTACGGTTATAGTGTGAAAAATAGTCAGCAATTTAAACTATTGGCTTTGTAAACAAATAAACAAAAACAAATTGATGCTTTTGTTGTTATTTCTTTTATTAAAGAGGAAAATTGGTATAACTGGTCACCGTAGTCCTTGAGTCACAGAGAAAATAGCGTGTATTATTTGTATACTCTATATTAATAAGATAATAAGACATATTCGGTGACTTGATTCTGCTTAGTCATGTTTTAAAATAATACAAGGTAGTTACACGATGACGGAAGGTTGTAAGAGCACCAATTTAGATCTTACCAAAAAAAAAAACAAACAAAAAAAAAAAAAAAAAACTGAAAACTAGAAAAACAAATAACATAGAAAATATAGATAAGAAAGGCAAACTTAGACACCAACAAAAACAGCTAGATAAACACATGCAAACACAGAGAACGACCATGAAAAACAATGATTGACCAATTACCTGGTGTGGTACAGGAACATAATATATGCACCAACAATAGCTAACACACAATTTAAACCAGGACCGATCATTTGTCTAATGTGATACAGGAAGCTGTATGTACCAACGAGAACTATGATGATAAACCAGGACCGATCATTTGTCTAATGTGATACAGGAAGCTGTATGTACCAACGAGAACTATGATGTAAAACCAGGACCGATCATTTGTCTAATGTGATACAGGAAGCTGTATGTACCAACGAGAACTATGATGATAAACCAGGACCGATCATTTGTCTAATGTGATACAGGAAGCTGTATGTACCAACGAGAACTATGATGTAAAACCAGGACCGATCATTTGTCTAATGTGATACAGGAAGCTGTATGTACCAACGAGAACTATGATGATAAACCAGGACCGATCATTTGTCTAATGTGATACAGGAAGCTGTATGTACCAACGAGAACTATGATGTAAAACCAGGACCGATCATTTGTCTAATGTGATACAGGAAGCTGTATGTACCAACGAGAACTATGATGATAAACCAGGACCGATCATTTGTCTAATGTGATACAGGAAGCTGTATGTACCAACGAGAACTATGATGATAAACCAGGACCGATCATTTGTCTAATGTGATACAGGAAGCTGTATGTACCAACGAGAACTATGATGATAAACCAGGACCGATCATTTGTCTAATGTGATACAGGAAGCTGTATGTACCAACGAGAACTATGATGATAAACCAGGACCGATCATTTGTCTAATGTGATACAGGAAGCTGTATGTACCAACGAGAACTATGATGTAAAACCAGGACCGATCATTTGTCTAATGTGATACAGGAAGCTGTATGTACCAACGAGAACTATGATGATAAACCAGGACCGATCATTTGTCTAATGTGATACAGGAAGCTGTATGTACCAACGAGAACTATGATGATAAACCAGGACCGATCATTTGTCTAATGTGATACAGGAAGCTGTATGTACCAACGAGAACTATGATGATAAACCAGGACCGATCATTTGTCTAATGTGATACAGGAAGCTGTATGTACCAACGAGAACTATGATGTAAAACCAGGACCGATCATTTGTCTAATGTGATACAGGAAGCTGTATGTACCAACGAGAACTATGATGATAAACCAGGACCGATCATTTGTCTAATGTGATACAGGAAGCTGTATGTACCAACGAGAACTATGATGTAAAACCAGGACCGATCATTTGTCTAATGTGATACAGGAAGCTGTATGTACCAACGAGAACTATGATGATAAACCAGGACCGATCATTTGTCTAATGTGATACAGGAAGCTGTATGTACCAACGAGAACTATGATGATAAACCAGGACCGATCATTTGTCTAATGTGATACAGGAGGCTGTATGTACCAACGAGAACTATGATGTAAAACCAGGACCGATCATTTGTCTAATGTGATACAGGAAGCTGTATGTACCAACGAGAACTATGATGATAAACCAGGACCGATCATTTGTCTAATGTGATACAGGAAGCTGTATGTACCAACGAGAACTATGATGTAAAACCAGGACCGATCATTTGTCTAATGTGATACAGGAAGCTGTATGTACCAACGAGAACTATGATGATAAACCAGGACCGATCATTTGTCTAATGTGATACAGAAAGCTGTATGTACCAACGAGAACTATGATGATAAACCAGGACCGATCATTTGACTAATGTGATACAGGAAGCTGTATGTACCAACGAGAACTATGATGATAAACCAGGACCGATCATTTGTCTAATGTGATACAGGAAGCTGTATGTACCAACGAGAACTATGATGATAAACCAGGACCGATCATTTGTTTAATGTGATACAGGAAGCTGTATGTACCAACGAGAACTATGATGTAAAACCAGGACCGATCATTTGTCTAATGTGATACAGGAAGCTGTATGTACCAACGAGAACTATGATGTAAAACCAGGACCGATCATTTGTCTAATGTGATACAGAAAGCTGTATGTACCAACGAGAACCATGATGAATAATCATGACCGATCATTTGTCTAATGTGATACAGAAAGCTGTATGTACCAACGAGAACCATGATGAATAATCATGACCGATCATTTGTCTAGTGTGATACAGAAAGCTGTATGTACCAACGAGAACCATGATGAATAATCACGACCGATCATTTGTCTAGTGTGATACAGAAAGCTGTATGTACCAACGAGAACTATGATGTAAAACCAGGACCGATCATTTGTCTAATGTGATACAGGAAGCTGTATGTACCAACGAGAACTATGATGTAAAACCAGGACCGATCATTTGTCTAATGTGATACAGAAAGCTGTATGTACCAACGAGAACCATGATGAATAATCATGACCGATCATTTGTCTAATGTGATACAGAAAGCTGTATGTACCAACGAGAACCATGATGAATAATCATGACCGATCATTTGTCTAGTGTGATACAGAAAGCTGTATGTACCAACGAGAACCATGATGAATAATCACGACCGATCATTTGTCTAGTGTGATACAGAAAGCTGTATGTACTGACGAGAACCATGATGATAAACCAGGACCAATTATTTGTCTAATGTAATACAGAAAGCTGTATGCACTGACGAGATCCATGATGAAAAACCAGAACCAATCATTTGTCTAATGTGATACAGAAAGCTATATGTACCAACGAGATTTCACAATTTCACATACAGGTATATTGATGACGTTTTATCTATCAATAATTCTAGATTTGCAGAATTTCTTCCATTGGTATATCCTCCAGAGCTGGAAGTTAAAGAGACCACCGATACAGTTTCGTCCGCATCATTTTTGGACTTATACCTCGAATTTGACGACAGTGGTCAACTCAGTACTAAAATTTATGATAAGCGGGACGACTTCAATTTTAAAATCATAAATTTTCCAAACATGTGCAGCAATATACCAGCTTCTCCTGCATATGGTGTTTACATCTCGCAATTGATTCGCTATGCAAGGGCCAGTAGCAATTATTCTGATTTCCTGAAACGTCATCTGAGAAACAGGCTACTGGACCAGGGCTATGAAAAGATTCGCCTTATTCGATCTCTTAAAAAGTTTATATTCCGATACCAAGATATTGTCGAAATATATTCCGTCTCTGCAGAAAAAATTATAAGCGATGCATTTTCATATAGTGAAAATGTATAAAGATAAGAAGTCAAAAATGTCAAGGATATTTTTTTTGTCAATGTGTGACGTAAAAATATTTTTGACATTTACGTCACCGAATATGGTACTGCTTTGACAACTATTTTACCTATTTTGTTCCTGTATTTAAATACTGTTACAGTGACAGCCGGAACCTTTGAACCGTAATGAGAGCGGGAGGTTTGGCGCCTTAAAATCTGATTCAACCCAATCATTTCTTTAGAAATGCCTGTACCAAGTCAGGGTCATTACGGTTTTCACAGTTTTCCGGTTGTTGACTGATTTTGTCTGTTTATATAATTATGAGTTTTGACTTTCCCTTTGTAAGATTGTTCGGAGTTCGGTAATTTTGTTATTACCCTTATTTATGATAAACCAGGACCGATTATTTGTCTAATGTGATACAGAAAGCTGTATGCACTGACGAGAACCATGATGAAAAACCATGACCGATCATTTACGTAGCCTAATACAGACATATCAGCTACACCGAGTGTTGTTATCAGACACTCTATCATATAGTCTCTGAGATTACGAACGCCTTAGTCAGGAAGTTTGGGATATTGATATAGCAAATACCGATGACACTACTAACAACTGTGGTGTAATGGTTGTCGTGTTCGACGCGAGTGCGGTAGATCGTGGATTCGAGACCCGATCGGGTCAAACCAAAAACTATAAAATTGGTATTTGTTGCTTCTCCGCTAAGCACGCAGCATTAAGGAGAAAGAGCAAAGACTAGTTGACACAGAATCAGGATACTCTGTCCAAGTGGGGCGACATGTATACCCACAGACTGTTGTTTCAGTGAGCTAACACTATAAAAATCCAACTAAGCATGTTGGTCAAGTACAAAGCGGACCTCATCATCATCTCATTGAAAATTAAATTGTTTTCGCCATGATTTAGATGAAAAATTGCTGAGCTGGCGCTAAACAACAATCGGAGGAATGTAACCTCCAGGCCTCATATCTACAGGGAATGCTTACTGTCGAATGCTATGCCTATTGTAGCAACTGATAATCCGGTGAACTTTCAATTTTTGTCTTGTTTGAGATGATTGAATGACATGTATACAATATAAATTGATTTAAACTTTATTTCTTATTTTTTCTGTCGGTACGTATGTACACACCATTAATAAATAGACAATTAGTTGTAAGTTTCATCCTCAAATTTCAGAGGTCTTTAAACTTTCTTACAATAAAACCGTTTATAAGAATATCGTTTACTTAATCAACGTAAATTAACTTCAGTCAACGTTAAGTTATTTCGTCGTGACGTGTCGTATTTCAATGTTAAGCCAGGGTACAGCTTTCTTTTATGATCTGAAGAAAATTTATGTCAAATTGAAAATACAAAAATGTAATTTAATTGTGGTTTTTGAAATGATCTGACCAGATAGCATGTCAAATTGATATACAATGTTTTATCTGATCACAGAAATGTCAAACTGAAATATCACTTATATCAAATTCACTACATTCTTTTCTACGAAAGTCAAAAAGAAGGATTGAATCAAATTCACGTGTAGAAAACACGTGCACCACCGCATCATTTCACTAAGAGAGGACGTTTGGTTCCACAGTTGAACCCCGCCACTTTTATTTGAAGTGCCTGTACCAAGTTAGTGTTATCGATGTTGCCTCTTTCTACGATTTGTTTGTTTGTTTGATGTTTAACGCCACTTTCAACAATATTTCAGTTATATGGTGGCGGCCAGTTTTATTGGTGGAGAAAACCGGAGGACCCCGAAAAAAACCACCGACCTCTCGCAAGTCACTAGCAAACTTTATCACATAATTTGGAGATTTAGGCGATGATATTTTTAAACTTGATATTCTGTAAACAGGAAGATTACTGTTCTTCGGGAGCGTTTCAGGTTGCACCTGTCTCATATTATATAATAGAGCAACAAACAGGGATAGTGTAATGGGGTTACACGTACGCCATTTCAGCATTTTTTCCCATTTAAACCTTCTTTTTTGTGGAGAAAATTGGAGTACGCCGACAATACCGGCCACCTGTTACAACATACAAGTAACTGATAAACTATTATCATATAAGGTTGTATCTAGACCATAGCGTGACGGACAGGAATCGACCTCATATCTTTAATAGTGACTCCTGACTGCATATGAAGATATATTTCGAACGTATGATGATGATGTCTGCATTTTACTAGAGCAGCACGCTTAGTTCGATAACGTATGGCTAGCTCACTAAAACAAATGTTTATGACTAGATATGACGGTTCACTTGGACACATTGTCCCAATAACGTATGGCTAGCTTACTAAAACAAATATTTATGACTAGATATGACGGTTCACTTGGACACATTGTCCTGATAACGTATGGCTAGCTCACTAAAGCAAATATTTATGACTAGATATGACGGTTCACTTGGACACATTGTTCCGATAACGTATGGCTAGCTTACTAAAACAAATAGTTATGACTAGATATAACGATTCACTTGGACACATTGTCCCGATAACGTATGGCTAGCTCACTAAAACAAATATTTATGACTAGATATGACGGTTCACTTGGACACATTGTACCGATAACGTATGGCTAGCTTACTAAAACAAATATTTATGACTAGATATGACGATTCACTTGGACACATTGTCCCGATAACGTATAGCTAGCTTACCAAAACAAATATTTATGACTAGATATGACGGTTCACTTGGACACATTGTCCCGATAACGTATGGCTAGCTTACTAAAACAAATATTTATGACTAGATATGACGGTTCACTTGGACACATTGTCCCGATAACGTATGGCTAGCTTACTAAAACAAATGTTTATGACTAGATATGACGGTTCACTTTAACACATTGTCCCGATAACGTATGGCTAGCTCACTAAAGCAAATGTTTATAGCTAGATATGACGGTTCACTTGGAAACATTGTCCCGATAACGTATGGCTAGCTCACTAAAACAAATAGTTATGACTAGATATGACGGTTCACTTGGACACATTGTCCCGATAACGTATGGCTAGCTCACTAAAACAAATATTAATGACCAGTTATGACATTCACTTGGACACATTGTCCCGATAACGTATGGCTAGCTCACTAAAACAAATGTTTATGACTAGATATGACGGTTCACTTGGACACATTGTCCCGATAACGTATGGCTAGCTCACTAAAACAAATATGTATGACTAGATATAACGGTTCACTTGGACACATTGTCCCGATAACGTATGGCTAGCTCACTAAAACACAAATTTATGACTAGATATGACGGTTCACTTGGACACATTGTCCCGATAACGTATGGCTAGCTCACTAAAACAAATATGTATGACCAGATATGACGGTTCACTTGGACACATTGTCCCGATAACGTATGGCTAGCTCACTAAAGCAAATGTTTATAGCTAGATATGACATTCACTTGGACACATTGTCCCGATAACGTATGGCTAGCTCACTAAAACACATATTTATGACTAGATATGACGGTTCACTTGGACACATTATCCCGATAACGTATGGCTAGCTCACTAAAGCAAATGTTTATAGCTAGATATGACGGTTCACTTGGACACATTGTCCCGATAACGTATGGCTAGCTCACTAAAACAAATATTTATGACTAGATATGACGGTTCACTTGGACACATTGTCCCGATAACGTATGGCTAGCTCACTAAAACAAATATGTATGACCAGATATGAGGGTTCACTTGGACACATTGTCCCGATAACGTATGGCTAGCTCACTAAAACAAATGTTTATGACTAGATATGACGGTTCACTTGGACACATTGTCCCGATAACGTATGGCTAGCTCACTAAAGCAAATATTTATGACCAGTTATGACGGTTCACTTGGACACATTGTCCCGATAACGTATGGCTAGCTCACTAAAACAAATGTTTATGACTAGATATGACGGTTCACCTGGACACATTGTCCAGATAACGTATGTCTAGCTCACTAAAACAAATATGTATGACCAGATATGACGGTTCACTTGGACACATTGTCCCGATAACGTATGGCTAGCTCACTAAAGCAAATGTTTATAGCTAGATATGACGGTTCACTAGGAAACATTGTCCCGATAACGTATGGCTAGCTCACGAAAACAAATAGTTATGACTAGATATGACGGTTCACTTGGACACATTGTCCCGATAACGTATGGCTAGCTCACTAAAACAAATATTAATGACCAGTTATGACATTCACTTGGACACATTGTCCCGATAACGTATGGCTAGCTCACTAAAACAAATGTTTATGACTAGATATGACGGTTCACTTGGACACATTGTCCCGATAACGTATGGCTAGCTCACTAAAACAAATATGTATGACTAGATATAACGGTTCACTTGGACACATTGTCCCGATAACGTATGGCTAGCTCACTAAAACACATATTTATGACTAGATATGACGTTCACTTGGACACATTGTCCCGATAACGTATGGCTAGCTCACTAAAACAAATATGTATGACCAGATATGACGGTTCACTTGGACACATTGTCCCGATAACGTATGGCTAGCTCACCAAAGCAA
The DNA here is from genome assembly GCA_963680875.1 of Bathymodiolus brooksi. Taxonomy (NCBI): domain Eukaryota; kingdom Metazoa; phylum Mollusca; class Bivalvia; order Mytilida; family Modiolidae; genus Bathymodiolus; species Bathymodiolus brooksi. The sequence continues at coordinate 66,406,682 of OY804586.1, read as the reverse complement.
ATGTTTATAGCTAGATATGACGGTTCACTTGGACACATTGTTCCGATAACGTATGGCTAGCTCACTAAAACAAATATTTATGACTAGATATGACGGTTCACTTGGACACATTGTCCCGATAACGTATGGCTAGCTCACTAAAACAAATATTAATGACCAGTTATGACGGTTCACTTGGATACATTGTCCCGATAACGTATGGCTAGCTCACTAAAACAAATGTTTATGACTAGATATGACGGTTCACTTGGACACATTGTCCCGATAACGTATGGCTAGCTCACTAAAACAAATATTTATGACTAGATATAACGGTTCACTTGGACACATTGTCCCGATAACGTATGGCTAGCTCACTAAAACACATATTTATGACTAGATATAACGGTTCACTTGGACACATTATCCCGATAACGTATGGCTAGCTCACTAAAGCAAATGTTTATAGCTAGATATGACGGTTCACTTGGACACATGGTCCCGATAACGTATGGCTAGCTCACTAAAACAAATATTTATGACTAGATATGACGGTTCACTTGGACACATTGTCCCGATAACGTATGGCTAGCTCACTAAAACAAATATTAATGACCAGTTATGACGTTCACTTGGACACATTGTCCCGATAACGTATGGTTAGCTCACTAAAACAAATGTTTATGACTAGATATGACGGTTCACTTGGACACATTGTCCCGATAACGTATGGCTAGCTCACTAAAACAAATATGTATGACTAGATATAACGGTTCACTTGGACACATTGTCCCGATAACGTATGGCTAGCTCACTAAAACACATATTTATGACTAGATATGACGGTTCACTTGGACACATTGTCCCGATAACGTATGGCTAGCTCACTAAAACAAATATGTATGACCAGATATGACGGTTCACTTGGACACATTGTCCCGATAACGTATGGCTAGCTCACTAAAGCAAATGTTTATAGCTAGATATGACGGTTCACTTGGACACATTGTCCCGATAACGTATGGCTAGCTCACTAAAACAAATATTTATGACTAGATATGACGGTTCACTTGGACACATTGTCCCGATAACGTATGGCTAGCTCACTAAAACAAATATTAATGACCAGTTATGACGGTTCACTTGGACACATTGTCCCGATAACGTATGGCTAGCTCACTAAAACAAATAGTTATGACTAGATATAACGGTTCACTTGGACACATTGTCCCGATAACGTATGGCTAGCTCACTAAAACACATATTTATGACTAGATATAACGGTTCACTTGGACACATTGTCCCGATAAAGTATGGCTAGCTCACTAAAACACATATTTATGACTAGATATGACGGTTCACTTGGACACATTGTCCCGATAACGTATGGCCAGCTCACTAAAACAAATATTTATTTCCAGATATGACGGTTCACTTGGACACATGGTCCCGATAACGTATGGCTAGCTCACTAAAACAAATGTTTATGACTAGATATGACGGTTCACTTGGACACATTGTCCCGATAACGTATGGCTAGCTCACTAAAACACATATTTATTTCTAGATATGACGGTTCACTTGGACACATTGTCCCGATAACGTATGGCTAGTTAACTAAAACAAATATTTATGACCAGATATGACGGTTCACTTGGACACATTGTCCCGATAACGTATGGCTAGCTCACTAAAACAAATATGTATGACTAGATATAACGGTTCACTTGGACACATTGTCCCGATAACGTATGGCTAGCTCACTAAAACACATATTTATGACTAGATATGACGGTTCACTTGGACACATTGTCCCGATAACGTATGGCTAGCTCACTAAAACAAATATGTATGACCAGATATGACGGTTCACTTGGACACATTGTCCCGATAACGTATGGCTAGCTCACTAAAGCAAATGTTTATAGCTAGATATGACGGTTCACTTGGACACATTGTCCCGATAACGTATGGCTAGCTCACTAAAACAAATATTTATGACTAGATATGACGGTTCACTTGGACACATTGTCCCGATAACGTATGGCTAGCTCACTAAAACAAATATTAATGACCAGTTATGACGGTTCACTTGGACACATTGTCCCGATAACGTATGGCTAGCTCACTAAAACAAATAGTTATGACTAGATATAACGGTTCACTTGGACACATTGTCCCGATAACGTATGGCTAGCTCACTAAAACACATATTTATGATTAGATATAACGGTTCACTTGGACACATTGTCCCGATAAAGTATGGCTAGCTCACTAAAACACATATTTATGACTAGATATGACGGTTCACTTGGACACATTGTCCCGATAAAGTATGGCCAGCTCACTAAAACAAATATTTATTTCCAGATATGACGGTTCACTTGGACACATGGTCCCGATAACGTATGGCTAGCTCACTAAAACAAATGTTTATGACTAGATATGACGGTTCACTTGGACACATTGTCCCGATAACGTATGGCTAGCTCACTAAAACACATATTTATTTCTAGATATGACGGTTCACTTGGACACATTGTCCCGATAACGTATGGCTAGTTAACTAAAACAAATATTTATGACCAGATATGACGGTTCACTTGGACACATTGTCCCGATAACGTATGGCTAGCTCACTAAAACAAATATGTATGACTAGATATAACGGTTCACTTGGACACATTGTCCCGATAACGTATGGCTAGCTCACTAAAACACATATTTATGACTAGATATGACGGTTCACTTGGACACATTGTCCCGATAACGTATGGCTAGCTCACTAAAACAAATATGTATGACCAGATATGACGGTTCACTTGGACACATTGTCCCGATAACGTATGGCTAGCTCACTAAAGCAAATGTTTATAGCTAGATATGACGGTTCACTTGGACACATTGTCCCGATAACGTATGGCTAGCTCACTAAAACAAATATTTATGACTAGATATGACGGTTCACTTGGACACATTGTCCCGATAACGTATGGCTAGCTCACTAAAACAAATATTAATGACCAGTTATGACGGTTCACTTGGACACATTGTCCCGATAACGTATGGCTAGCTCACTAAAACAAATAGTTATGACTAGATATAACGGTTCACTTGGACACATTGTCCCGATAACGTATGGCTAGCTCACTAAAACACATATTTATGATTAGATATAACGGTTCACTTGGACACATTGTCCCGATAAAGTATGGCTAGCTCACTAAAACACATATTTATGACTAGATATGACGGTTCACTTGGACACATTGTCCCGATAAAGTATGGCCAGCTCACTAAAACAAATATTTATTTCCAGATATGACGGTTCACTTGGACACATGGTCCCGATAACGTATGGCTAGCTCACTAAAACAAATGTTTATGACTAGATATGACGGTTCACTTGGACACATTGTCCCGATAACGTATGGCTAGCTCACTAAAACACATATTTATTTCTAGATATGACGGTTCACTTGGACACATTGTCCCGATAACGTATGGCTAGTTAACTAAAACAAATATTTATGACCAGATATGACGGTTCACTTGGACACATTGTCCCGATAACGTATGGCTAGCTTACTAAAACAAATATTTATGACCAGATATGACGGTTCACTTGGACACATTGTCCCGATAAGTTATGGCTAGCTCACTAAAACAAATATTTATGACCAGATATGACGGTTCACTTGGACACATTATCCCGATAGCGTATGGCTAGCTCACTAAAACACATGTTTATGACTAGATATGACGGTTCACTTGAACACATTGTCCCGATTTCTAAATAATCTTCCTTTACTGCTTAACGTTACGTGAAATAAGTGCCTATCACCACAAAAGTTGAGAGTTCGATTTGACTTGCAACTGGTCTATGATATTCCACTTTTCTCCATCAATAGGACACCGTATAGAACATCATGTGATAAAGCTTGTCATTGACTTCTGACAGATCGGTGGTTTTCTCCAGGTATTCCTGTTCCCCCCACCAAATAAAACTGATATATTGTTGAAAGTGAAGTAAAGCACACATATTAAGTTCAATAAGTATTTTAAAACGAGACTTTTGCGTCAAAAATAATATTCATATCTAGAATTGAACAATTATGACTCTCCTTAAATTACATATTTTTGACGCTAATACCGCACCATAGTAGTATGCTCAATCATGGAAACTAATTATTTTAGATAAACAAGAATGGGTGTAAATGTATGTCAACATGAAAGATAATCCAAATGAAACGTCAAGGTACAGCGTTATTTGGTAATAGATAGTCGAACTACGATATCTCAAAGTCATGTGACTTACTTATCTAGTTCGAATTAATCGAGTATTTGATTTATCAGGGAAATGTACGTACAATTACTATGAAGGGATCATATTCTTATTTCTAATTTTTATTTCTACCAGCAAACTTTTCAGATTGAGTAACATGAACACCACTCATATGAAATTTTCTATGACAGGACAAGTAAAAGGTGACCTTTTAATAGAGGTGATCACATGGGCAGGATTGACTGTAAAAACTTAACAGGTTTCTCACATCTAGGATCTCTCTAATTTCCTTTGATAAACCATACATTAATAATGCCCGACATCTACCGATTGCTGACTGTTTGTTTGTTTACAATGTGACCTTTGACCTAAACTGATATGAGATGTTAAATCAGATATTTAAAAAAGAACATTTGGATAAAATTCTTATGAAAATTATGTTACCTGTGTTAAGACTACATACAAACTATGTCTTCTATGTAAGCAAGAAGAGTTTGAAGATACCAAAGGGAGGTAATCAGAATCCGTAAATGGATGATGAACATACAACACAATGGCCAAAAGAAAAAGGACAAAAGGACAAACAAAGACCTACAAAACATCACATAAAACTAAAGATCGAGTAACACGAACCCCACTATAAACCGGGGGTCAACTCAAATTCTCCGGAAGTGTAAGCAGTTCTTGCTCCACTAGTGGCACCCGTCGTGTTACTCAACATCATCACCCGGTTCACCTTAGTCGATGTTTCATTGTATCCATGGAAACGACTTATCTGAATTCGATGTAACGATATATGACTGCTGACAAAGAATAAAAATTGTCGCACTCTAATCACTCGTCTGCCAGACATGTACATATTGACTACAATGAATTTATAAAAAGAGCACAAACAATTCGTAAAGAGTACAGAATGTTCCATTTCATGTGCCCATATCTTTCATTTTGCGCCGACATTTTACCGACCACAAATATGTCCATCAAATAAAAGAATTATATGATTAAACATTTATACAGTAGAGACTACAAACAAAATCACCAGCCAAGAATCTGATTTAAATATTTGATCATGTTTGTTCTGGAATTATTCTATTTATAGACAAACATTGTATCATATTCTACAGTCTGTGATCTTACGTGATCTGGTGTTTAATTTATACATTAATGAAAAAGAAATCAAGTAGGGATTTTGGTGTGAAAATTGTGTGGCTTTTCTTTATTTTCTTTTTATATAGAAATCTGTGTGAATCTATTTTTTCCATTGTGTTAGCCGCCTCAGTGATGTATTTGTAAGCGTGCTTGTCTCGAGTGAGGAAGATTGTGGGATCGTGGGTTCAATTTACTTGTACTCTTAATGTCATGACTGACATTAAGAAGAATTTAAAGATACCAATGTGTAATCAGAATCTGTAAATCGAAAAGAACAGACAACACAATGGCCAAAAGAAAAAGGACAAAAGGACAAACAACGATCTACAAAACATACACCTAAAACTAAAGATCGAGTAACACGAACCAGGGGCGGATCTAGGATTTCAAGTTAGAGGGGGCGAACTTAAAAAATTTGCGCCGAGCGGAGGGAGGCGCGAACATTTTTGGGGTATTTCGTGTGAAAAATCACGATTTTACGCCAACAAATCATATTTTTTCCAATTTCGGAGGGAGGCGCGAAAATTTTTGGGGTTTTCGTATGAAAAATCACGATTTTACGCCCAAAAAATCATATTTTTTCCAATTTTAGGGGGGGCGGGGCCCCCCTCTGGATCTGCCCCTGCGAACCCCACTAATAACATATCAGTCACACACTGACCCGTATACAAATGTAGTAGTAGAAAATTTAAGCTTTCTGTAAGAATATGTTTTAATCCTAGATGATGTGAACGTATCATATAGACCTTTGAGATGATGTGAACGTATCCTATAGACCTTTGAGATGATGTGAACGTATCCTATAGACCTTTGAGATGATGTGAACGTATCCTATAGACCTTTGAGATGATGTGAACGTATCCTATAGACTTTGAGATGATGTGAACGTATCCTATAGATCTTTGAGATGATGTGAACGTATCTATAGACCTTTGAGATGATGTGAACGTATCCTATAGACTTTGAGATGATGTGAACGTATCCTATAGATCTTTGAGATGATGTGAACGTATCCTATAGACCTTTGAGATGATGTGAACGTATCCTATTGACCTTTGAGATGATGTGAACGTCTCCTATAGACTTTTGAGATGATGTGAACGTATCCTATAGACCTTTGAGATGATGTGAACGTATCCTATAGATCTTTGAGATGATGTGAACGTATCCTATAGACCTTTGAGATGATGTGAACGTATCCTATTGACCTTTGAGATGATGTGAACGTCTCCTATAGACTTTTGAGATGATGTGAACGTATCCTATAGACCTTTGAGATGATGTGAACGTATCCTATAGACCTTAGAGATGATGTGAACGTATCCTATAGACCTTTGAGATGATGCGAACGTCTCCTATAGACCTTTGAGATGATGTGAACGTATCCTATAGACCTTTGAGCTGATGTGAACGTCTCCTATAGACCTTTGAGATGATGTGAACGTATCCTATAGACCTTTGAGATTATGTGAACGTCTCCTATAGACCTTTGAGATGATGTGAACGTATCATATAGACCTTTGAGTTTATTTAGATCATTGTGAATATATCTTAGTCATTGTTAATGTATCCTAGTTCTTGTAACAACATATTTGTTATGCTTGGTGGACGTGTTTTTCAACAGATAATCGATCTCCCTATGGGTTCCAAATGTGCTCCTCTTTTCGTCGACTTGTTCCTTTATGCGTATGAGACAGACTTCGTATAGGATCTTCTCAAGAAAAACGTAAAGAATGTAAAAATGTATTTAAAAAAGAGTTTGAAGATACCAAAGGGGCAATCAGAATCCGTATATCGAAGAAGAACAGACAACACAATGGCCAAAAGAAAAAATACAAAAGGACAAATAACGATCTACAAAACATACTTATAAAACTAAAGATCGAGTAACACGAACCCCACTAAAAACCGGGGGGTAGGGGGGACAACAAGATAAAGGAGGGGGCTGGTACGTTTACGACTAAGTGATTTTTACTTCTTCTATGTCTACTTCTACTGAGTGCCTTTAGCAAGTTGGATGTTATGTACGAGGTTGCACAAGACAATTGATATGTCAGAGTAGTAACCGTTCTTGTTATTGTTGTTGTGTTATTGTTGTTGTGTATGTTGTCGACCAATATTGTTTACTGTTGTACATGTATATACAGAAACTGTGTCAGGTATCTTGACAATTGTGTTACGATATTGTCGTTTATTTACATTTAAATGGCGATGAAGATTGTATTTAGAACTGTTTCCATTAATTTACAATCTGATATAAAACATTATCTGTAAATATTTGTTAAATCTTCATTATTATAACATTTAGCCCGTGTCACATAAAGTTGTCTGTCACAATCTAATCAGTATTTTATTGTCCTGTTCTATCTAATGTGTTTCATTTGATTCACTTTATCGCGTACTAATAGTGCTATCGTAGATTTGCTTCACACCGAAATCTTTATCAATCCGAGAAAAGAATTAGTCCTAATGGTATGCAAATTGAAAAGTAGATATAAAATCTATAACAACCCAATAAACGTGTTACTAGGTAATTAAAATAGAGATACAATCTCGTAAGTACCCGAGATTATACGAGATCTATCGCCCCTGGTCAAGTGACACTGTCTGTGTGATAAACAACAAGTTTGACCTCCGCTTAACTTTGGCTGAATCACCTTTTTTTTTGTATGAATTAAGTGTAGGTAATCCACCTCATGATTATAGATGAGGTCAGGCAAGCCCTTCTAATTTATAAACATGAGGTTGATTGCCAACACGTTTTACCGTTTTATTCTTGATCTCTGAATCTTTCATGCAGTGTCAGTTTGGAATAGTTTACCCCAGTCAATAGCTCTTTAATACAGTCTCAGTTTGGAATAGTTTACCTCAGTCAATAGCTCTTTAATACAGTCTTAGTTTGGAATAGTTTACCTCAGTCAATAGCTCTGTAATACAGTCTCAGTTTGGAATAGTTGATCTCAGTCAATAGCTCTTTAATACAGTCTTAGTTTGGAATAGTTTACCTCAGTCAATAGCTCTGTAATACAGTCTTAGTTTGGAATAGTTTACCTCATTCAATAGCTCTTTCACCTAACCTAGAATCCTTCAAAAGTGGTATTTCCACATTAGCATTTGAAGGATTCCCAACCCACCTTTAAGGTGGTACCATACACTTCAGGTAAAATTTGATCTGCTCGTTTAATTTTCTTATTTTTTTGGCAGTGTGTTTGAATATATCCACTGTAAATAAATATCAAAATTTTAACAAATTCCAACCAACAGACTCAGAGCTGTAAATTCACTAGCCACATAGCAGCTTTTCTCTCTGTGGTTTTGATCACCGAGATGCTTGAAATCTGCATACAAACATCATATGATCAAAACGTTCAACTCATTTTAAAGAGTTATCTCCCTGTAGTGTAAGGTACCACCTTAAATACATATAACAAGCCACTCTACATATATATGTCAATAGTTAATTTGTTTATTTTTGGTATCATACTTTTAAAGTAAATTGTCCATGTACATAGCGTACACAGTTCCACGAAGTTACCCACTCTATCCTTAGAGCCTTGTCTCGTACTTGTAGAAAGAAGAAATGATATGTCCTTTAAAGATACTTAACCTTGTTCAATTGTCATGCGCAATCTCTGAGATAATCTTCAACTTGTTGAAGACGGTCAGTATTTGGTAGAAGTAAAACAATCTCTGACATAACCTTCACCTTGTTGAAGACGGTCAGTATTTAGTAGAAGTAGAACAAGCTCTGACAAAAATCTTCAAATTGTTGAAGGCGGTCAGTATTTGGAAGAAGTAGAATAATCTCTGACATAACCTTCACCTTGTTGAGGACGGTCAGTGTTAGGTAGAGGTCAGAATGTCACCAGTTAAAATGACCGGTGAGCGTACTGTTGGTGGTTGTCGATAAACAACACTACGGTCTACAGCTGGTTAGCACATTTTATGACTGATAAAATGAGTTTAAAAGTTAAGTCGGTAACCCACTTCTTACAACCTATTTAGGGACCGACCATTTAACTTGAAGGGGGGGGTTATGGTTTTTTGTTTCGTTCAGAAATTTTTTTTTGGACAACACAAGAGTTAGAATATTATTTTTTTTTTGTAGCGCAAAGCGCGAATTTTTTTTCCAGAATTAAACATTAGGTTATGACAAAAACTCTGAATCAGATTATTTTTTTTTCCTCCACCAAAATCAGAATATTTTTTTCAGCAATATTGGGAATCAGAATATTTTTTTACAAAAAAAACATAACCCCCCCTTCAAGTTAAATGGTCGTTCCCCTATCTTTTCCGAATAAAATAGAGCATCATTAATATGCATACTTTTTTTTATTCTGTCGTTTATTTCTTTTTAAAATTAATTATTCATATAAATTCACTTGATTTCTTTGAACACTATATTTGGGTATGTCACTTCAATGCAAACAGGTATTTTACATATAATTAATTTGATGACAATAGATCTTAAATTTAATTTTAATTTTCGTGTACATGTAAATCTTTAGTTGTGTATCGTCTATTCTTATGACATTGTAATACGGAATTAATTTTGTATGAAATGAATGTATGTCATCACGTTTTAAGTCTGATCACGAAATAGGACGCCATTTTGTTCCGCCTCTAGAGATAATTTTTATCATTTCTACGAATTGATATTTGTTGTACAACCCAGTCGTTATATCTGCTGTGTAAGCGTCCATCCTTGGATGTTATAAATGCACACGTCCGTCGTGGTCGTGATCGTATGGTAGTTAGATTTACATCTATCTGTTCAATCAGTGCCTATCACCACTAAAGTTGTGAGTTCGAACCCCGTTCATTGCGAGATGTACTCGATACAACATTATTTGATAAAGTTTGTCAGTGACTTGCGACAGGTCGTTGGTTTTCTCCGGGTACTCTGATTTCCTCCACTAGTAAAACTGACCGCCAAGATATAACTAAATTATTGTTGAAAGTGTCGTGAAAAATCATAACCCTAACCCTTTCTATTGTTTTATTTTAACTTTGCCGATCTATATACTACTCTCACATCCAATTGTAATTACTCGGCCGTTCTCGCTACCCAGCAAATAACCTCGTACGTAGGTGGCGGATAAATAGAACTACTTTGTGGATGTCAGTTACATAAAAGTTTGATAAAGTTATACTTTAAACAATTTTCTATATCTCAATTATTTTCATGGATAAAGTTAAAGTTTTAATTAGTTTTGCATGATTAGATTTTACTTAGTATGTCTTCCATATTGGATTTTCGAGGACTGCATTCTTGTGCGGCTTAACTTCCGGCAAACAATTTGAGAATAATTTCTACTATCTACGTACGAGGTTATTTGCAGGGTAGCGAGAATGGCCGAGTAGTTACGATGGCTCTCACATCGTCGTATGATATCGACATACAAATCTGTGTAGATTTGGTGTCGATGATGAGTACATTTTTTTTCTTCTTTTCAAAGAGCCTACTAATAAAATAGCACTATATGACATTATAATTCCACCGATCTTACAATGTTAGAAAAACATTCAAATTCTCAGTCATTTAATATCTTGTTCAATGATTTCAAGTAGTAGCTTTTATAATGACATACAAACACTTCAGAGATAATGTAATTTCAAGATGGCACCATGTTACAAAATGGTTTGTTTGTACTAAGTAGATTAAGCAATGTGATATGATATATATATATATAGATAATGACGTTATCATATAGGCCATTTCGAGGACGCTGAGGAATCGCAGTCTCAATTACGAAAACGCAAGAATTATTTTTGAATTTGCTGTATTTTTACCATGTTTTGAGAACTGCATCTTCCGTGCACGTTAGAAAATTGTATAAAATCATAATGAGTAGTCTTTGGTAGCACAAGTGCAAGTCAACATTTTTATATATCAGTACAACATTTTACATAGATACAGATTCACCATTTCTCTCTCGATATAGATATACATGTAGTTAAAACTGCCCTCGTGGCAGCTAAACTAAAATCAATTAATCGTTTCACGAGCACCTATGTATCACGAGCAACTGTGTTTCACGAACACCTATGTATCACGAGCACCTGTGTTTCACGGGCACCTGTGTATCACGAGCACTGTGTATCACGAACACTGTGTATCACGAGCACCTGTGTTCTCCCTGGTTTTTTAAGGATCCATGTTGTTCATGTTATCAGTTTTCTGCTTTGTGATTTTTGTTTGTTCCGACGGTGTGGTATTTTTTGTTTGTCGATTTCTACAGTTTAACCAGGGGGTAGGAAACATAAGCTTCATTTTAACACAGAGAAGGAGTGGGTAGTGGGTATGGATGAGGGGGGTATCCAACCTTTTAAAATCATTATTTTATGGGACGTGAAGTAATCATAATATTTTTTTCTATAAAGTTGTCCTTTGAAGTAAGTTTTCGTATCTTGTACTTTGATTTAAAGTCGGCTATTGAGGGAGAGGGTTCATTTGACCTTGGTGGTAAAGAACAATCCCATCCTCTTTGAAAATCATGGCTTAATCGCTTTATGAAATAATATCTGAAATCCCCCATATATAACCTTGATCAGTGATTAAAGATATCAATGGAAATGCAACATAAAATCACATGATTCACCTGTCTTTATAGTATTAGTAAAAGTTAATCTATTTGTCATAAAAGTTCGCGAGATTGTCATGTACTTATTGCAGACGACCATCTTAAATAGATCAAAGTGAACAGTAGACAATGCCGTAATTAAAATCAAAATAAAATTGACGGTCTGTTGTCTTAAAGTCATTGTCGTAAAGGCTGGTCAAGACGTTTAAAGTGGTCTAATATTTTATAAGAAGTCAATACAGGGATTTGTTTACCGAGCTGATACAGTAAATAAACGCCCATTTTGTCAATTCAGCAGAAAATACTAAGGATTTAAATAAATAATCTTTGTGACTCTGAGTGCATCGTTTACAGTGTAAAATACTTAAGTAGGAAATTCATTTACTTTTTGGGCGGTGCACTAAAATTGATCTCCAGATTATATAAGTTTAAATATAGTAATCTAAGCTTTTTTCTTCATTTAAAAGACGGTAGTTTTGATGTTGTGTTTTGAGAAGGGATGGGGAAAGGGGGGTGTTCGGTTAATGAAAAAAAAAATTGTCGACCTAACAAAAAATTGTTATGATTCGATATACTCACTTTACCGTATATGTCCTTTCTAAATTTATTAAATCAAAATTACACGTAGCCTAAAACACAGGATAAAATCTGTCTGAAAAATAAATCATCCCCCCGATAAGAAAATGGTGCTTTTTAAATCGTAAATTTTGATATTAATGGATATAAGATGTAACATTGAAATTCATGATTAAAATTAAAATGTCACCGTTTACCTCATAGTGTCTTAGAAATCTACACAAGTGATTCTAAACTTGATTTACTATGCAAAATTTATTTCATGAATATATGTTATATATACACAAAGATTTTGTGAAGTGTATTTTGTACACAAACATGTTGCTGAGTAAGGGAACGACCATTTAACTTGAAGGGGGGGGGGGGGGGGGTTATGTTTTTTTTTCTAAAAAAAATATTCTGATTCCCAATGTTGCTGAAAAAAAATATTCTGATTTTGGTGGAGGAAAAAAAAATAATCTGATTCAGAATTTTTGTCATATAACCTAATGTTGAATTCTGGTAAAATATTTCACTCTGGTTTTTTTTCTAAAAAAATATTCTGATTCCCAATGTTGCTGAAAAAAATATTCTGATTTTGGTGGAGGAAAAAAAAATAATCTGATTCAGAATTTTTGTCATATAACCTAATGTTGAATTCTGGTAAAATATTTCGCTCTGGTTTTTTTTCTAAAAAAATATTCTGATTCCCAATGTTGCTGAAAAAAATATTCTGATTTTGGTGGAGGAAAAAAAAAATAATCTGATTCAGAATTTTTGTCATATAACCTAATGTTGTTTTCTGGAAAAAAATTTCGCTCTGCGCGACAAATAAAATAAATTTTCAACTCTCGTGTTGCCCGAAAAAAAATTTCTGAACGAAACAAAAAAACATAACCTGGTAGATCGTGGGTTGGAGCCCCGGTGGTGTAACGTTAGCATGCTCACCTCGAGTATGGTAGATCGTGGGTTGGAGCCCCGGTGGTGTAACGTTAGCATGTTCACCTTGAGTGTGGTAGATCATGGGTTGGAGCCCCGGTGGTGTAACGTTAGCATGTTCACCTCGAGTGTGGTAGATCGTGGGTTGGAGCCCCGGTAGTGTAAAGTTAGCATGCTCACCTTGAGTGTGGTAGATCGTGGGTTGGAGCCCCGGTGGTGTAATGTTAGCATGTTCACCTCGAGTGTGGTAGATCGTGGGTTGGAGCCCCGGTGGTGTAATGTTAGCATGTTCACCTCGAGTGTGGTAGATCATGGGTTGGAGCCCCGGTGGTGTAACGTTAGCATGTTCACCTCGAGTGTGGTAGATCGTGGGTTGGAGCCCCGGTGGTGTAACGTTAGCATGCTCACCTCGAGTGTGGTAGATCGTGGGTTGGGGCCCCGGTGGTGTAACGTTAGCATGTTCACCTCGAGTGTGGTAGATCATGGGTTGGAGCCCCGGTGGTGTAACGTTAGCATGTTCACCTCGAGTGTGGTAGATCGTGGGTTGGAGCCCCGGTGATGTAACGTTAGCATGTTCACCTCGAGTGTGGTAGATCGTGGGTTGGAGCCCGGTGATGTAACGTTAGCATTTTCACCTCGAGTGTGGTAGATCATGGGTTGGAGCCCCGGTGATGTAATGTTAGCATGTTCACCTCGAGTGTGGTAGATCGTGGGTTGGAGCCCCAGTGATGTAACGTTAGCATGCTCACCTCGAGTGTGGTAGATCGTGGGTTGGAGCCCCGGTGGTGTAACGTTAGCATGTTCACCTCGAGTGTGGTAGATCATGGGTTGGAGCCCCGGTGGTGTAACGTTAGCATGCTCACCTCGAGTGTGGTAGATCGTGGGTTGGAGCCCTGGTGATGTAACGTTAGCATGCTCACCTCGAGTGTGGTAGAGCGTGGGTTGCAGCCCCGGTGGTGTAACGTTAGCATGCTCACCTCGAGTGTGGTAGATCGTGGGTTGGAGCCCCGGTGGTGTAACGTTAGCATGCTCACCTCGAGTGTGGTAGATCATGGGTTGGAGCCCCGGTGGTGTAACGTTAGCATGCTCACCTCGAGTGTGGTAGATCGTGGGTTGGAGCCCCGGTGGTGTAACGTTAGCATGTTCACCTCGAGTGTGGTAGATCATGGGTTGGAGCCCCGGTGGTGTAACGTTAGCATGCTCACCTCGAGTGTGGTAGATCGTGGGTTGGAGCCCCGGTGGTGTAACGTTAGCATGCTCACCTCGAGTGTGGTAGATCATGGGTTGGAGCCCCGGTGGTGTAACGTTAGCATGCTCACCTCGAGTGTGGTAGATCGTGGGTTGGAGCCCCGGTGGTGTAACGTTAGCATGTTCACCTCGAGTGTGGTAGATCATGGGTTGGAGCCCCGGTGGTGTAACGTTAGCATGCTCACCTCGAGTGTGGTAGATCGTGGGTTGGAGCCCCGGTGGTGTAACGTTAGCATGTTCACCTTGAGTGTGGTAGATCATGGGTTGGAGCCCCGGTGGTGTAACGTTAGCATGTTCACCTCGAGTGTGGTAGATCGTGGGTTGGAGCCCCGGTAGTGTAAAGTTAGCATGCTCACCTTGAGTGTGGTAGATCGTGGGTTGGAGCCCCGGTGGTGTAATGTTAGCATGTTCACCTCGAGTGTGGTAGATCGTGGGTTGGAGCCCCGGTGGTGTAATGTTAGCATGTTCACCTCGAGTGTGGTAGATCATGGGTTGGAGCCCCGGTGGTGTAACGTTAGCATGTTCACCTCGAGTGTGGTAGATCGTGGGTTGGAGCCCCGGTGGTGTAACGTTAGCATGCTCACCTCGAGTGTGGTAGATCGTGGGTTGGGGCCCCGGTGGTGTAACGTTAGCATGTTCACCTCGAGTGTGGTAGATCATGGGTTGGAGCCCCGGTGGTGTAACGTTAGCATGTTCACCTCGAGTGTGGTAGATCGTGGGTTGGAGCCCCGGTGATGTAACGTTAGCATGTTCACCTCGAGTGTGGTAGATCGTGGGTTGGAGCCCGGTGATGTAACGTTAGCATTTTCACCTCGAGTGTGGTAGATCATGGGTTGGAGCCCCGGTGATGTAATGTTAGCATGTTCACCTCGAGTGTGGTAGATCGTGGGTTGGAGCCCCAGTGATGTAACGTTAGCATGCTCACCTCGAGTGTGGTAGATCGTGGGTTGGAGCCCCGGTGGTGTAACGTTAGCATGTTCACCTCGAGTGTGGTAGATCATGGGTTGGAGCCCCGGTGGTGTAACGTTAGCATGCTCACCTCGAGTGTGGTAGATCGTGGGTTGGAGCCCTGGTGATGTAACGTTAGCATGCTCACCTCGAGTGTGGTAGAGCGTGGGTTGCAGCCCCGGTGGTGTAACGTTAGCATGCTCACCTCGAGTGTGGTAGATCGTGGGTTGGAGCCCCGGTGGTGTAACGTTAGCATGCTCACCTCGAGTGTGGTAGATCATGGGTTGGAGCCCCGGTGGTGTAACGTTAGCATGCTCACCTCGAGTGTGGTAGATCGTGGGTTGGAGCCCCGGTGGTGTAACGTTAGCATGTTCACCTCGAGTGTGGTAGATCTTGGGTTGGAGCCCCGGTGGTGTAACGTTAGCATGCTCACCTCGAGTGTGGTAGATCGTGGGTTGGAGCCCCGGTGATGTAACGTTAGCATGCTCACCTCGAGTGTGGTAGATCGTGGGTTGCAGCCCCGGTGGTGTAACGTTAGCATGCTCACCTCGAGTGTGGTAGATCGTGGGTTGGAGTCCCGGTGGTGTAATGTTAGCATGTTCACCTCGAGTGTGGTAGATCGTGGGTTGGAGCCCCGGTGGTGTGAGAAATTTTGCAAGGCCGAACAAGATTGCTATTCTCAAGCTAACACGTCTTTGCAAAGTGTGTAGTCCAAATTCAGAAGTCTAAGTGAATTTCATATAATTTTTTTCTAAATAAAATGAAAATAGTTGAAAATACTAAGCAAAAATGAAAAAGTCAAAATAAAAGTCTATGGTTAAAGGGGCTCTTCAGAGATTCACAGACCCCTTCTTGGCTCTCCGAGTTCCGAACCGATGTACCTGGTGAACTCCCCGCCCCGAAAACCAAAGACTATAATATGGATATTAGCCACTTTTCCGCTAAGCATGCAACATTAAAGAGTGAGAACAAAGAATTGTTACTCGGAATCAGGATAATGTGTCCAATGTTGTTTGTCCCAGTGGAACGACATGTCTTCTCGGAATCAGGATAATGTGTCCAATGCTGTTTGTCCCAGTGGAACGACATGTCTTCTCGGAATCAGGATAATGTGTCCAATCCCAGTGGAACGACATGTCTTCTCGGAATCAGGATAATGTGTCCAATGCTGTTTGTCCCAGTGGAACGACATGTCTTCTCGGAATCAGGATAATATGTCCAATGTTGTTTGTCCCAGTGGAACGACATGTCTTCTCGGAATCAGGATAATGTGTCCAATACTGTTTGTCCCAGTGGAACGACATGTCTTCTCGGAATCAGGATAATGTGTCCAATGCTGTTTGTCCCAGTGGAACGACATGTCTTCTCGGAATCAGGATAATGTGTCCAATGCTGTTTGTCCCAGTGGAACGACATGTCTTCTCGGAATCAGGATAATGTGTCCAATGCTGTTTGTCCCAGTGGAACGACATGTCTTCTCGGAATCAGGATAATGTGTCCAATACTGTTTGTCCCAGTGGAACGACATGTCTTCTCGGAATCAGGATAATGTGTCCAATGCTGTTTGTCCCAGTGGAACGACATGTCTTCTCGGAATCAAGATAATGTGTCCAATGCTGTTTGTCCCAGTGGAACGACATGTCTTCTCGGAATCAGGATAATGTGTCCAATACTGTTTGTCCCAGTGGAACGACATGTCTTCTCGGAATCAGGATAATGTGTCCAATGCTGTTTGTCCCAGTGGAACGACATGTCTTCTCGGAATCAGGATAATGTGTCCAATGCTGTTTGTCCCAGTGGAACGACATGTCTTCTCGGAATCAGGATAATGTGTCCAATGCTGTTTGTCCCAGTGGAACGACATGTCTTCTCGGAATCAGGATAATGTGTCCAATACTGTTTGTCCCAGTGGAACGACATGTCTTCTCGGAATCAGGATAATGTGTCAAATGCTGTTTGTCCCAGTGGAACGACATGTCTTCTCGGAATCAGGATAATGTGTCCAATGCTGTTTGTCCCAGTGGAACGACATGTCTTCTCGGAATCAGGATAATGTGTCCAATGCTGTTTGTCCCAGTGGAACGACATGTCTTCTCGGAATCAGGATAATGTGTCCAATGCTGTTTGTCCCAGTGGAACGACATGTCTTCTCGGAATCAGGATAATGTGTCCAATACTGTTTGTTCCAGTGGAACGACATGTCTTCTCGGAATCAGGATAATGTGTCCAATGCTGTTTGTCCCAGTGGAACGACATGTCTTCTCGGAATCAACATAATGTGTCCAATGCTGTTTGTCCTAGTGGAACGACATGTCTTCTCGGAATCAGGATAATGTGTCCAATGTTGTTTGTCCCAGTGGAACGACATGTCTTCTCGGAATCAGGATAATGTGTCCAATGCTGTTTGTCCCAGTGGAACGACATGTCTTCTCGGAATCAGGATAATGTGTCCAATGCTGTTTGTCCCAGTGGAACGACATGTCTTCTCGGAATCAGGATAATGTGTCCAATGCTGTTTGTCCCAGTGGAACGACATGTCTTCTCGGAATCAGGATAATGTGTCCAACACTGTTTGTCTCAGTGGAACGACATGTCTTCTCGGAATCAGGATAATGTGTCCAATGCTGTTTGTCCCAGTGGAACGACATGTCTTCTCGGAATCAGGATAATGTGTCCAATACTGTTTGTCCCAGTGGAACGACATGTCTTCTCGGAATCAGGATAATGTGTCCAATGCTGTTTGTCCCAGTGGAACGACATATCTTCTCGGAATCAGGATAATGTGTCCAATACTGTTTGTCCCAGTGGAACGACATGTCTTCTCGGAATCAGGATAATGTGTCCAATGCTGTTTGTCCCAGTGGAACGACATGTCTTCTCGGAATCAGGATAATGTGTCCAATGTTGTTTGACCCAGTGGAACGACATGTCTTCTCGGAATCAGGATAATGTGTCCAATGTTGTTTGTCCCAGTGGAACGACATGTCTTCTCGGAATCAGGATAATGTGTCCAATGCTGTTTGTCCCAGTGGAACGACATGTCTTCTCGGAATCAGGATAATGTGTCCAATGCTGTTTGTCCCAGTGGAACGACATGTCTTCTCGGAATCAGGATAATGTGTCCAACACTGTTTGTCCCAGTGGAACGACATGTCTTCTCGGAATCAGGATAATGTGTCCAATGCTGTTTGTCCCAGTGGAACGACATGTCTTCTCGGAATCAGGATAATGTGTCCAATACTGTTTGTCCCAGTGGAACGACATGTCTTCTCGGAATCAGGATAATGTGTCCAATGCTGTTTGTCCCAGTGGAACGACATGTCTTCTCGGAATCAGGATAATGTGTCCAATACTGTTTGTCCCAGTGGAACGTCATGTCTTCTCGGAATCAGGATAATGTGTCCAATGCTGTTTGTCCCAGTGGAACAACATGTCTTCACGGAATCAGGATAATGTGTCCAATGCTGTTTGTCCCAGTGGAACGACATGTCTTCTCGGAATCAGGATAATGTGTCCAATGTTGTTTGTCCCAGTGGAACGACATGTCTTCTCGGAATCAGGATAATGTGTCCAATACTGTTTGTCCCAGTGGAACGACATGTCTTCTTGGAATCAGGATAATGTGTCCAATGCTGTTTGTCCCAGTGGAACGACATGTCTTCTCGGAATCAGGATAATGTGTCCAATGCTGTTTGTCCCAGTGGAACGACATGTCTTCTCGGAATCAGGATAATGTGTCCAATCCCAGTGGAACGACATGTCTTCTCGGAATCAGGATAATGTGTCCAATGCTGTTTGTCCCAGTGGAACGACATGTCTTCTCGGAATCAGCATAATGTGTCCAATGCTGTTTGTCCCAGTGGAACGACATGTCTTCTCGGAATCAGGATAATGTGTCCAATGCTGTTTGTCCCAGTGGAACGACATGTCTTCTCGGAATCAGGATAATGTGTCCAATCCCAGTGGAACGACATGTCTTCTCGGAATCAGGATAATGTGTCCAATGTTGTTTGTCCCAGTGGAACGACATGTCTTCTCGGAATCAGGATAATGTGTCCAATACTGTTTGTCCCAGTGGAACGACATGTCTTCTCGGAATCAGGATAATGTGTCCAATGCTGTTTGTCCCAGTGGAACGACATGTCTTCTCGGAATCAAGATAATGTGTCCAATGCTGTTTGTCCCAGTGGAACGACATGTCTTCTCGGAATCAGGATAATGTGTCCAATACTGTTTGTCCCAGTGGAACGACATGTCTTCTCGGAATCAGGATAATGTGTCCAATGCTGTTTGTCCCAGTGGAACGACATGTCTTCTCGGAATCAGGATAATGTGTCCAATGCTGTTTGTCCCAGTGGAACGACATGTCTTCTCGGAATCAGGATAATGTGTCCAATGCTGTTTGTCCCAGTGGAACGACATGTCTTCTCGGAATCAGGATAATGTGTCCAATACTGTTTGTCCCAGTGGAACGACATGTCTTCTCGGAATCAGGATAATGTGTCCAATGCTGTTTGTCCCAGTGGAACGACATGTCTTCTCGGAATCAGGATAATGTGTCCAATGCTGTTTGTCCCAGTGGAACGACATGTCTTCTCGGAATCAGGATAATGTGTCCAATGTTGTTTGTCCCAGTGGAACGACATGTCTTCTCGGAATCAGGATAATGTGTCCAATGCTGTTTGTCCCAGTGGAACGACATGTCTTCTCGGAATCAGGATAATGTGTCCAATGCTGTTTGTCCCAGTGGAACGACATGTCTTCTCGGAATCAGGATAATGTGTCCAATGCTGTTTGTCCCAGTGGAACGACATGTCTTCTCGGAATCAGGATAATGTGTCCAATGCTGTTTGTCCCAGTGGAACGACATGTCTTCTCGGAATCAACATAATGTGTCCAATGCTGTTTGTCCTAGTGGAACGACATGTCTTCTCGGAATCAGGATAATGTGTCCAATGTTGTTTGTCCCAGTGGAACGACATGTCTTCTCGGAATCAGGATAATGTGTCCAATGCTGTTTGTCCCAGTGGAACGACATGTCTTCTCGGAATCAGGATAATGTGTCCAATGCTGTTTGTCCCAGTGGAACGACATGTCTTCTCGGAATCAGGATAATGTGTCCAATGCTGTTTGTCCCAGTGGAACGACATGTCTTCTCGGAATCAGGATGATGTGTCCAACACTGTTTGTCCCAGTGGAACGACATGTCTTCTCGGAATCAGGATAATGTGTCCAATGCTGTTTGTCCCAGTGGAACGACATGTCTTCTCGGAATCAGGATAATGTGTCCAATGTTGTTTGTCCCAGTGGAACGACATGTCTTCTCGGAATCAGGATAATGTGTCCAATGCTGTTTGTCCCAGTGGAACGACATGTCTTCTCGGAATCAGGATAATGTGTCCAATGCTGTTTGTCCCAGTGGAACGACATGTCTTCTCGGAATCAGGATAATGTGTCCAACACTGTTTGTCCCAGTGGAACGACATGTCTTCTCGGAATCAGGATAATGTGTCCAATGCTGTTTGTCCCAGTGGAACGACATGTCTTCTCGGAATCAGGATAATGTGTCCAATACTGTTTGACCCAGTGGAACGACATGTCTTCTCGGAATCAGGATAATGTGTCCAATGCTGTTTGTCCCAGTGGAACGACATGTCTTCTCGGAATCAGGATAATGTGTCCAATACTGTTTGTCCCAGTGGAACGACATGTCTTCTCGGAATCAGGATAATGTGTCCAATGCTGTTTGTCCCAGTGGAACGACATGTCTTCTCGGAATCAGGATAATGTGTCCAATGCTGTTTGTCCCAGTGGAACGACATGTCTTCTCGGAATCAGGATAATGTGTCCAATGTTGTTTGTCCCAGTGGAACGACATGTCTTCTCGGAATCAGGATAATGTGTCCAATACTGTTTGTCCCAGTGGAACGACATGTCTTCTCGGAATCAGGATAATGTGTCCAATGCTGTTTGTCCCAGTGGAACGACATGTCTTCTCGGAATCAGGATAATGTGTCCAATGCTGTTTGTCCCAGTGGAACGACATGTCTTCTCGGAATCAGGATAATGTGTCCAATGTTGTTTGTCCCAGTAGAACGACATGTCTTCTCGGAATCAGGATAATGTGTCCAATGCTGTTTGTCCCAGTGGAACGACATGTCTTCTCGGAATCAGGATAATGTGTCCAATGCTGTTTGTCCCAGTGGAACGACATGTCTTCTCGGAATCAGGATAATGTGTCCAATGCTGTTTGTCCCAGTGGAACGACATGTCTTCTCGGAATCAGGATAATGTGTCCAATCCCAGTGGAACGACATGTCTTCTCGGAATCAGGATAATGTGTCCAATGCTGTTTGTCCCAGTGGAACGACATGTCTTCTCGGAATCAGGATAATGTGTTCAACACTGTTTGTCTCAGTGGAACGACATGTCTTCTCGGAATCAGGATAATGTGTCCAATGCTGTTTGTCCCAGTGGAACGACATGTCTTCCCGCAGACTGCTGTTTGTGTGAGACAGCACTATTAAAATCCAACTAAGTGTGTTGGTCTAGTACAAGGCTGGCATTATCATCATCTCATTGAATGTACACTTCTGAGTAATTGCGACGATATCAATATCAATATTGAAACTTTGCTCTTTGGGAACGATAAGTATAGTTATGACGTCAACTCCAAAATATTTGGAAAAGTTCGAACTTTTATAAATCAATCAAGCAGGTTTTAGGGCTAATGTCAGCAATTTTTCACTTTTTCACTTTTCCACTTGTACTTCTTACTTTCTTCCAGTGTCAAAAATTTAAATGTCTATTGTCTGTGTTTTGTTTTGCTGTCATTAATTCATGTGTATAATTTGTAAGGAGAGGACTTCATATAAGTTGGTATTACTTGCTGTCCAATCATATTGTTTATGTACAATAAAATATTATTAAGCTAAAATTGAATGTAACTTGAACTCGCTATGAGATAGCTGAAACATTGCTGAGTTGGCATTTAATCAAAATGATTGACTTACTCAACATTAGGTGTCTAATGTCACGCCTGTCTATATTAATGATACACTGATAAGACGTTCTAATACTTTTACATTCTTTTTAGCTAATGTAACCAGAATTAAAATACATTTTACAATTTCCGCCGTACATGTAGAGGTATTCGGCTAACCCCCATCCCACCATCCCCACTCACCCAGGTTTAATTGAGCTGACGAAAAGAACAAACTGGTGTTAAAATTGAATTTTAATATAAGACAATTATGTCAATAAGTCATATTTCCGCAAATGAAGCTTCTTTCCTGCTAAGACAAATTCTTCTATAATTATGTTATAATTTAACATAATATACCCGGTAATACAAAATTGACCCGGCCGTCTGTTTAGTTTGGATTTTAGTCTAATATATGAATGTGTATGGTTTTCATGCTAGGCAATGCATGAATAGAGTGTTTTTCAAACTCCTGCGGCACCACTGTGTCCAATTGTACCTCCATTAGGGACCGACCATTTAACTTGAAGGGGGGTGTTATGGTTTTTTGTTTCGTTTAGAATTTTTTTTTCGGACAACACGAGAGTTAGAATATTTTTTTTTGTCGCGCAAAGCGCGAATTTTTTTTCCAGAATTCAACATTATGTTATATGACAAAAACTCTGGATCAGATTATTATTTTTCCTCCACCAAAATCAGAATATTTTTTTCAGCAACATTGGGAATCAGAATATTTTTTTAGAAAAAAACCATAACCCCCCCCCCCCCCCCCTTAAGTTAAATGGTCGTTCCCTTACCGCTCTCTCGTGTGTGACTCGCGACTGGTCGGTGGTTCTCTCCTGGTACTCTGGTTTCTTCCACCTATAAAACTGACCGCCAGGATAGTACTGAAATATTGTTGAAAGTGGCGTTAAACACCATAAACCATAAACCATCGTGTGTGAATCGATGCTGAAATTTGTTATACTCAAAGGGAGACAAATCAGTATTGTACGATCTCGGCTAACGTAAAGATATATCATTTACCTGAGTGGACCTGAGTGGACATGATTAAAAAGTGTAAATATTTCATCAGAACCCACTTGATGGTATAAATATTGACACAAACAGTTTATCTTGAAGTAGAACAAGAAATAAATATTTAACAAACGTCAGACAAGTTAGGTATTATTGTGTATTAAGTTAGTACAACAAGAGCTTTTCAATCCCGAGTTCGTGTGCCGAGTAAAATATAAAATATATACACGTCTGTCTCTATAACGAGAACGTTCAGAAATGTCTACTGTTAAAATAAGAAAGATACAAATCTTTCAACAAGAAATTTTGATAAAATTTGAAGGAAAATTGTTCATGTCAAAAATAATCTGATTTTTGTTTCGTGGGAAAAACATCACCCTTAAAAGTTAAATGGTCTTCATGGATTCTACCAGGTGTGCGGTTCTCTTTAATAAATCTGGAAGATTTTTCGAATCCGTTTTATGTTTCAACATTTTAATCGAAACAGAAACATAATATCGAATCAAGAGAATCATATTTCGTTTATGTTTCACCCACTTGATCAAATTTTCAAATATGGCGACGGTTTGTGATTTGACATACCGGATACTGAATTGCATTTGGAGATATTTAATATGCGAGCGTAAGCGAGCTCTTTATGGTATAAAATGTGTACTTAGGATTTTTTGACAAACATGGCTGCACATACTGATGACAAAAAAAATTTCGACGCATTGTAAAAACGTTCCGTGTAGCAAACTAACACACTCAACTAATGAAGATCTTCTTAACATAAAGCGCAAAGGTGATCCTGAAGTCTCTTAACCTCCCTCGTACGTCCGATACCACTGAAACCCGGAACCCGTGTGTAATAAAAGTCATTTTGTTAGCTTGTTTTACTTATATTTATATTTTTTAATTTATTAAATCTCTTCTGACATACTGACAAGAATTTTTGTTTCTATGTGGAAGTTAACTTTTGAGATTTCGTAAGGAACGACAGTTCGATTGAATGAGACTAGATTCGGCCCTAAAAAAAAGTCGTCCCCGATATATCTCGGCCCAAAAAATCTCGACACTTTTTGATGCACTGGATGAGCGTGAAATTGCCAGATAATTTACAGATTCGCGAGCATGCATGGCCCTGCCGGTTTCATATTAACATATTTTTCCATATATCACGGTATAGCACATGTACATGTTTCTATTACTTTTCCTACTTTTTATAGCCACCCATATTCCCTTTTGTGTGGGTGTGGAAAACACACACACGCAAGCACATTTTTATTTTTATTTATTGTATCCGATTATTAATACGACAGTTCGGAGTTAGGGGAAGAGTTATGTCCCGTGTCTAGCTCTTTGCCGTTAAGAGTACATAAGGTGTACATCCGGGTCTCATTTTCGGACAATTTTTTAAGATGGCTGCCGCCCTTTGTTACAACAAATAGCTGTCATTATCAGTAGAGAAAAAACTTTCCCTTTTATACCTTATTGGGTAGTGGTTGCGTGTTAATTTCATATTCTATGTTATCACTGATCATTGCCTGGCTAGGTTAGGATTATTCATCAGAAGCTGAAACTGCAGATAAAGAAACTTTGCTGTAATCCTATATTGTGCAGTATCGCCGCATCGGATGTAATGACAATGTTCAAATTTAGTTACCGTAGATGACACTGAACAGGTGTAACGTTACTTGCTTTATGAAAACAAAATATTGAGCAGACTATATTTAATGAAAATAATTGACATTTTATGATTTTAGTTGTCACACTAAAAGAAACATACTTCTTTTTTTTACGAAGGTATTTTCCCTGTATCAATGTTAGATATACAGTAGTATAATATACAGACAAACCAATTATTATTTTTCATATTAGAAAGAATACATAAATAGCTGTGGGTATTATTTTTTAAATATTTTCCTGCATCAATGTTCAATTCAAAGGAACATATACAGAGTAAAACCCGCCATTTTGAATAAACATCCAACGGCGGGAAATATAATAGTACTATTTTACCTCCTTCACAAAAGACTTTCTAACTCCGAACTCCCGTATTGAATGGTTGTTGATTAGCGTCACGTGATCAATCAATACATTTGAATTTCACTTACTGTATTTTGCTTGTACCTGTTACTTCAATATCCCTCGGGCTTTAGGACTCTCTGTTTGTATTTTCGTGATCTGGATCTTCCCATCACTTCCGATTGTCTATTCTGACTAAGGTATTGTGTTGTCGTGAGGATACAGTTGTGAGAAGGAAGGGGTCATATTCTTTTACATGTACATTTCTTTTGTTAAGTGATTTCAGAGTAAAACAATGGTAGGGACAGGAGCGCAATCCGTTTCGGAGAACATGATCTCACTTCCGGTTTTTGTGGGAGATCGTGTTGTCTGATGGTTTGTTATGTTGTTTTTTTATACCTATATCTTTGTTCTCCTGTTTTTGCATACGGGTTGTTCGCTTAATATTTCTCTTCAATGCTTTGGTTCTCAGCTATCGTCTCTTGGTGATGTCAAATTTTAATACATTCCTTTATCGTAGAGTATTTAAATAAAGACGTAGAAATCAAATTTAGTGAACACAACGTATTTCTGGAATAACCTTTAATCTTTATCAGGCAGGAATAACCTTTATCAGGCAGGTACGCTCAAAATCCGGAGCACCTGAGTTCATCCCCGGTTTTTAGCGGGGTACGTGTTTCTTGATCTTTAATTTGTAGATCGTTGTTTGTCCTTTTGTACTTTTTCTTTTGACCATGGTGTTGTCTGTCCTTCATCGATTTACGGATTCTGATTACCTCTTTGGTATATTCAAGCTCTTCTTGAAAGACAAATAATCTTAAAAATGTTTGGGAGCAATGAAACTAAATGGCGTAAAACGAATAGTCAAACGCACTTTTATTTAACGGAAGAAAAAAACTATCACATGACTTCATATTACGCAAAACATGTCCTTTACAGCAACATGTTTAATTTACAAATGTCATACTTCCTTTAATGATGGCCTACATTTGACGCTGTGAATATATTGATGTACTTTTATTAAAGAAATCTATAATTAATTATAGATGTTTGTATTTACAAGACAGATACATGTATATCTATTACAATACAGATGGCGCTATTAAATTACAAATATATGCATTAGAATAGAGATAATTGTATCTAAAATAGATTTATCCAACATTAAGTATGTATTCTATAGAAGTACATGATGATGTTTTCTATAGAAAACAGGATATTAGCCATCAGTTACTACCAATCAGATACAAAACATTGTAACATATATATGTGTGATACAAGATGTACTTTTGTCGGTTTTGCTTTCGTGACGTCATCAGCTTGGAATGATGGAAAACCCTGTGACGTCTTCGTTGATAAAGACAAAATTCCACTGTGGAATACTTTTAAAACAAATACGTTCGTTTCATATTGTAAGCAACTGTACCATTAACAATTAGATTTCAGACAAATATTTTCGTGTCAAAAAAAAAACGTAGAGCAAGCCTTGTGCATTCGGAGAATGATAGCGATTGGTGAATGGAATGTTTGAATGGAAATGGAAAAGTGACGTATACAGCTATTTCTAATGACCTCTAACATCAAACACTTCCCGGTCCTCGTTCATAACCTATCCTCGGGTTTGTAACTAGATTGACACAACGGGAACTACTCACCCTTCCGGAGCACCTGCGTTCATCCCCGGTTTTGAGTGGGGTTCGTGTTACTCGATCTTTAGCATTATGCATATGCTTTGTAGATCGTTGTTTGTCCTTTTTCCTTTGGGCATTGTGTTGTCTGTCCTTCGATTAACGGATTCTGATTACCCCTTTGGTATCTTCAAATTCTTCTTATTAAAATAAATATAATAATCAAATCCAACAGTATTACCCAAATGAAAAGGTAGATCCTCCCGCAGGCATAGATGACATTAGTCGGTTTTAGCTATCCTGTATATGCCTTTTACCTGATGAAGATTATTCCAGAAACGCGTCGTGCGCACTAAATTTGATATCTACGTTTTCATTAGTTGAACGTATTATAAACATTAAGTGTGTTGGTACTATCGTTTATATCATGTCTCGTCAGTTGTGTAAGCTACATCTCTACTCGTCACCTTACATCTCGTAGTTATACGGATTACACAATTGACTCGAAAGTATCACCGCAATGTGTACATTTCTCTGTTTATAATATAGATCTCTATATTTTTGTTCTCTCCACTTATTAATAGAGATATATGTAATAAATGGCTATGCACCCAAACGACCTGTCATGTGTGCTTGTTGTCCAGAAATAAATACAGTCACCCTACAAGATAGACATATATGCCATCGTTGACATAGAGCATACCTCTACTGGTGGAATACTAGTCTAGTATATAATGCACCCTACAAGATATACTGTGTCATTTGACCATCGTTGACATGGAGCATACCTCTGCTGGTGGACTACTAGTCTAGTATGATATGATTCACCCTACAAGATATACTGTGTCATTTGACCATCGTTGACTTGGAGCATACCTCTGCTAGTGGACTACTAGTCTAGTATGATATGATTCACCCTACAAGATATACTGTGTCATTTGACCATCGTTGACTTGGAGCATACCTCTGCTAGTGGACTACTAGTCTAGTATGATATGATTCACCCTACAAGATATACTGTGTCATTTGACCATCGTTGACATGGAGCATACCTCTGCTAGTGAACTACTAGTCTCGTATGATATGATTCACCCTACAAGATATACTGTGTCATTTGACCATCGTTGACATGGAGCATACCTCTACTAGTTAACTACTAGTCTAGTATGATATGATTCACCCTACAAGATATACTGTGTCATTTGACCATCGTTGACATGGAGCATACCTCTACTAGTGTACTACTAGTCTAGTATGATATGATTCACCCTACAAGATATACTGTGTCATTTGACCATCGTTGACTTGGAGCATACCTCTACTAGTGTACTACTAGTCTAGTATGATATGATTCACCCTACAAGATATACTGTGTCATTTGACCATCGTTGACATGGAGCATACCTCTACTAGTGGACTACTAGTCTAGTATGATATGATTCACCCTACAAGATATACTGTGTCATTTGACCATCGTTGACATGGAGCATACCTCTACTAGTGGACTACTAGTCTAGTATGATATGATTCACCCTACAAGATATACTGTGTCATTTGACCATCGTTGACATGGAGCATACCTCTGCTGGTGGACTACTAGTCTCGTATGATATGATTCACCCTACAAGATATACTGTGTCATTTGACCATCGTTGACATGAAGCATACCTCTGCTGGTGGACTACTAGTCTCGTATGATATGATTCACCCTACAAGATATACAGTGTCATTTGACCATCGTTGACTTGGAGCATACCTCTGCTAGTGGACTACTAGTCTAGTATGATATGATTCACCCTACAAGATATACAGTGTCATTTGACCATCGTTGACATGGAGCATACCTCTGCTAGTGGACTACTAGTCTAGTATGATATGATTCACCCTACAAGATATACAGTGTCATTTGACCATCGTTGACATGGAGCATACCTCTGCTAGTGGACTACTAGTCTAGTATGATATGATTCACCCTACAAGATATACAGTGTCATTTGACCATCGTTGACATGGAGCATACCTCTGCTAGTGGACTACTAGTCTAGTATGATATGATTCACCCTACAAGATATACAGTGTCATTTGACCATCGTTGACATGGAGCATACCTCTACTAGTGTACTACTAGTCTAGTATGATATGATTCACCCTACAATATATACTGTGTCATTTGACCATCGTTGACTTGGAGCATACCTCTGCTAGTGGACTACTAGTCTAGTATGATATGATTCACCCTACAAGATATACAGTGTCATTTGACCATTGTTGACATGGAGCATACCTCTACTAGTGTACTACTAGTCTA
Organism: Bathymodiolus brooksi; assembly: GCA_963680875.1. NCBI lineage: Eukaryota > Metazoa > Mollusca > Bivalvia > Mytilida > Modiolidae > Bathymodiolus > Bathymodiolus brooksi. The sequence continues at coordinate 66,377,053 of OY804586.1, read as the reverse complement.
GTATGATATGATTCACCCTACAAGATATACTGTGTCATTTGACCATCGTTGACTTGGAGCATACCTCTACTAGTGGACTACTAGTCTAGTATGATATGATTCACCCTACAAGATATACAGTGTCATTTGACCATCGTTGACATGGAGCATACCTCTGCTAGTGGACTACTAGTCTAGTATGATATGATTCACCCTACAAGATATACTGTGTCATTTGACCATCGTTGACTTGGAGCATACCTCTGCTAGTGGACTACTAGTCTAGTATGATATGATTCACCCTACAAGATATACTGTGTCATTTGACCATCGTTGACTTGGAGCATACCTCTGCTAGTGGACTACTAGTCTCGTATGATATGATTCACCCTACAAGATATACTGTGTCATTTGACCATCGTTGACATGGAGCATACCTCTACTAGTTAACTACTAGTCTAGTATGATATGATTCACCCTACAAGATATACTGTGTCATTTGACCATCGTTGACATGGAGCATACCTCTACTAGTGGACTACTAGTCTAGTATGATATGATTCACCCTACAAGATATACTGTGTCATTTGACCATCGTTGACATGGAGCATACCTCTGCTAGTGGACTACTAGTCTCGTATGATATGATTCACCCTACAAGATATACTGTGTCATTTGACCATCGTTGAGATGGAGCATACCTCTACTAGTTAACTACTAGTCTAGTATGATATGATTCACCCCACAAGATATACAGTGTCATTTGACCATCGTTAACATGGAGCATACCTCTACTAGTTAACTACTAGTCTAGTATGATATGATTCACCCTACAAGATATACAGTGTCATTTGACCATCGTTGACATGGAGCATACCTCTGCTGGTGGACTACTAGTCTAGTATGATATGATTCACCCTACAAGATATAATGTGTCATTTGACCATCGTTGACTTGGAGCATACCTCTGCTGGTGAACTACTAGTCTCATATGATATGATTCACCCTACAAGATATAATGTGTCATTTGACCATCGTTGACTTGGAGCATACCTCTGCTGGTGAACTACTAGTCTCATATGATATGATTCACCCTACAAGATATAATGTGTCATTTGACCATCGTTGACTTGGAGCATACCTCTGCTAGTGGACTACTAGTCTCGTATGATATGATTCACCCTACAAGATATACAGTGTCATTTGACCATCGTTGACATGGAGCATACCTCTACTAGTGAACTACTAGTCTAGTATGATATGATTCACCCTACAAGATATACAGTGTCATTTGACCATCGTTGACATGGAGCATACCTCTGCTAGTCAATGTTTCCACACTGACATGGTTATTAGATGTTTTTTATTGAGATATACAGTTCCTTCATAATGTCTTTATTATTAAAGTTTCCTTTCCCTCAGACATAGGCAGCCTTATCTGATTTTGTCTATCCTGCCTGACCATCGTTGACTTGGAGCATACCTCTACTAGTGTACTACTAGTCTAGTATGATATGATTCACCCTACAAGATATACAGTGTCATTTGACCATCGTTGACATGGAGCATACCTCTGCTGGTGAACTACTAGTCTAGTATGATATGATTCACCCCACAAGATATACAGTGTCATTTGACCATCGTTGACTTGGAGCATACCTCTGCTAGTGGACTACTAGTCTAGTATGATATGATTCACCCTACAAGATATACAGTGTCATATGACCATCGTTGACATGGAGCATACCTCTGCTGGTGGACTACTAGTCTAGTATGATATGATTCACCCCACAAGATATACAGTGTCATTTGACCATCGTTGACTTGGAGCATACCTCTGCTGGTGGACTACTAGTCTAGTATGATATGATTCACCCCACAAGATATACAGTGTCATTTGACCATCGTTGACTTGGAGCATACCTCTGCTGGTGGACTACTAGTCTAGTATGATATGATTCACCCCACAAGATATACTGTGTCATTTGACCATCGTTGACATGGAGCATACCTCTACTAGTTAACTACTAGTCTAGTATGATATGATTCACCCTACAAGATATACAGTGTCATTTGACCATCGTTGACATGGAGCATACCTCTACTAGTGTACTACTAGTCTAGTATGATATGATTCACCCTACAAGATATACAGTGTCATTTGACCATCGTTGACTTGGAGCATACCTCTGCTAGTGGACTACTAGTCTAGTATGATATGATTCACCCTACAAGATATACTGTGTCATTTGACCATCGTTGACATGGAGCATACCTCTACTAGTTAACTACTAGTCTAGTATGATATGATTCACCCCACAAGATATACAGTGTCATTTGACCATCGTTGACATGGAGCATACCTCTGCTGGTGGACTACTAGTCTAGTATGATATGATTCACCCTACAAGATATACAGTGTCATTTGACCATCGTTGACATGGAGCATACCTCTACTAGTGGACTACTAGTCTAGTATGATATGATTCACCCTACAAGATATACAGTGTCATATGACCATCGTTGACATGGAGCATACCTCTTCTGGTGGACTACTAGTCTAGTATGATATGATTCACCCTACAAGATATACAGTGTCATTTGACCATCGTTGACATGGAGCATACCTCTACTAGTGTACTACTAGTCTAGTATGATATGATTCACCCTACAAGATATACTGTGTCATTTGACCATCGTTGACATGGAGCATACCTCTACTAGTGGACTACTAGTCTAGTATGATATGATTCACCCTACAAGATATACAGTGTCATTTGACCATCGTTGACATGGAGCATACCTCTACTAGTGGACTACTAGTCTAGTATGATATGATTCACCCTACAAGATATACAGTGTCATTTGACCATCGTTGACTTGGAGCATACCTCTGCTAGTGGACTACTAGTCTAGTATATGATTCACCCTACAAGATATACTGTGTCATTTGACCATCGTTGACATGGAGCATACCTCTACTAGTTAACTACTAGTCTAGTATGATATGATTCACCCCACAAGATATACAGTGTCATTTGACCATCGTTGACTTGGAGCATACCTCTGCTAGTGGACTACTAGTCTAGTATGATATGATTCACCCTACAAGATATACTGTGTCATTTGACCATCGTTGACTTGGAGCATACCTCTACTAGTGGACTACTAGTCTAGTATGATATGATTCACCCTACAAGATATACAGTGTCATTTGACCATCGTTGACATGGAGCATACCTCTACTAGTGAACTACTAGTCTAGTATGATATGATTCACCCTACAAGATATACAGTGTCATTTGACCATCGTTGACATGGAGCATACCTCTGCTCGTGGACTACTAGTCTAGTATGATATGATTCACCCTACAAGATATACAGTGTCATTTGACCATCGTTGACTTGGAGCATACCTCTGCTAGTGGACTACTAGTCTAGTATGATATGATTCACCCTACAAGATATACTGTGTCATTTGACCATCGTTGACATGGAGCATACCTCTACTAGTTAACTACTAGTCTAGTATGATATGATTCACCCTACAAGATATACTGTGTCATTTGACCATCGTTGACATGGAGCATACCTCTACTAGTGGACTACTAGTCTAGTATGATATGATTCACCCTACAAGATATACTGTGTCATTTGACCATCGTTGACATGGAGCATACCTCTACTAGTTAACTACTAGTCTAGTATGATATGATTCACCCTACAAGATATACAGTGTCATTTGACCATCGTTGACTTGGAGCATACCTCTGCTAGTGGACTACTAGTCTAGTATGATATGATTCACCCTACAAGATATACTGTGTCATTTGACCATCGTTGACATGGAGCATACCTCTACTAGTGGACTACTAGTCTAGTATGATATGATTCACCCTACAAGATATACAGTGTCATTTGACCATCGTTGACATGGAGCATACCTCTGCTAGTCAATGTTTCCACACTGACATGGTTATTAGATGTTTTTTATTGAGATATACAGTTCCTTCATAATGTCTTTATTATTAAAGTTTCCTTTCCACTCAGACATAGGCAGCCTTATCTGATTTTGTCTATCCTGCCTAGGCCCGCTGGTTTATTTACTCTCAAAAGACTTTTATATTATTTGGTTTTCCAATCTTATGACATTAATGAAGGGTATCCCAGAAACGCTACGTGTTCATTGAAGTAGATATCTGTTTTTATTTTTAAATATTCGTTTTCATCATTTTCTTTGATTTTGAGACGAAGTACAAAAATGAAAATTACAGTTTTCTGTCTTATTTATTTAAAGTTCCTAAATAAAATAATTATTAATAAAAGTAAGGTTCTCCTCCCTCAGATATATGTCACCTTAGCCGATTTTGTCTATCCTGTTTAGACCCTTTGGTTTTATTGCTCCCAAAACTTTAAATTATTTGGCTTTCCAATCTTCCGGGTTTGAGGTTTGATGAAGGTTATCCCGGAAACACTTCGTGTGCATTAAATTTGATATCTACGTTTTAATCACATCAACGCTTTTTCTTCTTGCCAACTTGTATTTGTCAAAGATGCAAAAATGACTTAGTTGGGGCCTGTTTAAATAACAACAAGACACAATCTTTTTTCAGATATTCTATGTTACTGTTCTCTCTGATTATCTATAGATAATAATATATTACAATCTAGACAGCACAAGTAATTAAATAATGTAATTAAAATTATTTAAAAAAAAAAAAACAATTTAAAATGCATAAATATATTATGTAGCTTTAACACAAAAATAAATATTTCAATAAATACATATATTAATAGAAATAAATAAGATTTATCTAAAATTATGTGATCCATGTGTGAGGAACAGTGAAAAATAAAATCCTGATAAAACAGCGGAAGGGAAATAAAAATCTAATAAATAACAGAAATAAATCTTTAAAAAAACCAAACCCTCACCACTCCCAGAAAAAAGGGGAAAATCCACCAAAATAACACAAAACAATGAGGCTTGAGCTGATTGACGTGTTCATGTTATTTCAGATGTGGAACAGGAACTGCTTACCCTTCGGAAGCACCTGAGTTCTTCGCCGTTTTTAGTGGGGTTCGTGTTGTTCGATCTTTTGTTCTCTATGTTTTACATATCATTGTTTGTCCTTTTTCATTTTGTCATAGTATCGTCTGTTCTTCGATATACGGCTTCTGATTGTCCCTTTGGTATCTTCAATTTTTCTAACCACACAGCCAAGCACACAAATATTTCATGTACAACATTGGTTAAGGAATAAAACATGATAGATACATCTGTATAAAGAGCTTAAGATACTAAGAACATGAGAATCGAAGAAGAACAAACAACACAGTGGTCAACAGATAAAGGACAAGGGACAAACAACGATATACAAAACATACATATAAAACTAAAGATCGAGTAGCAGGAACCCCACAAAACACGGGGGTTAACTCACATGCTTCGGAAGGGTAAACAGGTCCTGCTCCACTGGTAAACGTTTTATGTATAGGTTCTTACATGATTACTCGTGTAGTATAAAATTTATTTCAAACATTTACAATAAAATATATAATCAATACAAAAAAAAAGTAAAATAAATAAAAACTTAATACAATTCAAAGTTATATTTTAAATAAACGTCATTTATGTAACGTTAATTACTAGCAAAACAGTCAATGATGCTTTTTTTGGTAATAAAGAATTAGGAGCAAACTCATATGTGTAAACTAAGTCTAATAAAATCTTAACTTAATTTTAATTGAACTACAAATATGTATATATTCAGTTACAATAACGTTAAAGTTAAATGTATCAATAATAATCAAAATTAATTGTTCTACTACAGATATCAAGCGAACTAAAAAAAAAAAAAAAAGAAAAAAAAGTAAAATACATAAATGTCGGAACAGCTCCAAAATCTAACCGAAAAATCGTATAAACGTACAGAGGCATAATCTGCACCCCTGACACAATCTTAATAAATTTAAATGTATTTAGATAAACTATATTTATAAAACTTTAACTGCTCTTAAAGCGGCATTAGCTACGATTTTGACCAAAAAAATTTTATGTTTTGGAAATTTGCTAATAGCTTTAAAATGATGAAATGAAGGTAAATATTTCACATTATTTACACAGCTTATCGTACCACTTTTCGCCTTTTGAGAACGAAAATTACCATCGATTTATTATTTCCTTGCAAGCAAATAATTTGACCTCGCTTTCTCCGTATGCAACTGACCTTACTAGTGACAGGTAAAAACGAATTATTTGTATTTTGTCTCTTATTAAATGCAAACTTGCATGGTTCTTTGTCCGTAATTAACGCCGACTAAAAGCAGATTCACAGAAAATAAGAAATAAGTGCATTGTTGTACTGATTTAATGACGATTCGGCAAATTCCGTAAACAATGCCGATAATTAATAAGATGGCGTCCATTTCTTGATCGATCTCAAAACATGAGCAGTTGCACCTTTTTTTCCCCGATGCACGTACATTTCATAACATTTATAAGTTACAGAAACACGTGTTATTAAGGCATCAATCATATCTGATAGTTTTTATGGGTAACAAAAATTTACGATTTTGGCAGATAATGCAACTTTAAACTACACCAATTAATACAAATGTATCGCAGAGAACCCATATATAATACACTGAATGAAATACCACATCTTATAAACAGGTTCCAAAATCCTATCTAAAAATCGTTAAAAATAGAGGCAAAATAATTTAAAGATTATATTTAATAAAAATCTTCACTTTAAGAAATAGCTAAATTTACAAAAAAGTTTAATAAATATAGTAAAATATTATTTTAAATAAACTGATTTTATATCAAAAGTTAATTCATCTTAAGCATCGAAGTTAGTATGCTTTAGTTTATTATGAAATATAGACATATAAGGATCACATCTCTAAGCAAAAATTAGGGAGATAAAAAACCCAATAATAATGATAAAAAAAAAGAAATTTCAATGGAGCAATAAGTTTGTATGTACTTTTCATGAACACACAATAATTGTAGGATGTGGAACAATAATGCAGGCACAACAAAGAACACATCTGTAGCCTCATTCAATAAATAAATAATTGTGGATGGCTATATTGAGGACCTTTGACAACGAACATGGCTGGATAGACCAATTAACCCCTCTAACGTTAGATTGACAATGGATATTACCGGATAGACCAATTAACCACTCAAAAGTCAGATTTACAATGGATATCACCGGATAGTCGATAGTCAACAACTTATATCCACCGGTGTTTAAATTACCCACTACATATATCCACAGATTGTAACTAGTTATGCCCATATATCAACTGATATTGATATCGTCAATATATCCATCAATATTGATACTGTCCTCAACATAAATCTACAGGTATTTATATCCTCAATCACGTATCGTTTTACGTGTAATATTGATACTGTCCTCAACATAAATCTACAGGTATTTATATCCTCAATCACGTATCGTTTTACGTTTAGGCGAGGACGTTTCCTTGTATACATTGTCATTGTCCCAAGGCATCAGCTCTCCGAATGTTTTACGTTTAGGAGAAGATTTGGACGTTATACTGACGTCAAAATCAAATACTTTCTTCGCAGTTGGGGATCCTGTATTTAGTACTGGAGAATCTGTATTGCTGTAAACATAATCATATTATTGTTTATTTTAATGAATTCTCACTATCTGCATTCTGGTTGTATCTACATCTACATAGAGAGTCAATGTATATATACATACATATAACAACATCGCTGGTGTATTTGTTAGCATGCTCGCCTCGAGTGCGGTAGATCATGGGTTCGAACCCCGGTCGGGTCAAACTGAGAACTATAGAATTGGTAATTGCCTCTTCTCCGCTAAGCACAAAGTTTTATGTAGAGAGTAATGACTGGTAGATGCGGTAGATGTGTCCGAATGGAGTAATATGTCGACCTGCAGACTGTTGCTTCAGTGAGCTAGCACTATACAAATCAACTAAGCTTGTTGGTCTAGTACAAGGCCGACATCATCATCATTTCATTGAAATGTAATTGTTCTCGCCATGATAGGGCTGAAACGTTGCTCCACATCATCATCATTTCATTGAAATGTAACTGGTTCTCGCCATGATAGAGCTGAAAAGTTGCTCCACATCATCATCATTTCATTGAAATGTAACTTGTTCTCGCCATGATAGAGCCGAAAAGTTGCTCCACATCATCATTTCATTGAAATGTAACTGGTTCTCGCCATGATAGAGCTGAAAAGTTGTTCCACATCATCATCATTTCATTGAAATGTAACTGGTTCTCGCCATGATAGAGCCGAAAAGTTGCTCCACATCATCATCATTTCATTAAAATGTAACTGGTTCTCGCCATGATAGGGCTGAAAAGTTGCTCCACATCATCATCATTTCATTGAAATGTAACTGGTTGTCGCCATGATAGAGCTGAAAAGTTGTTCCACATCATCATCATTTCATTGAAATGTAACTTGTTCTCGCCATGATAGAGCCGAAAAGTTGCTCCACATCATCATTTCATTGAAATGTAACTTGTTCTCGCCATGATAGAGCCGAAAAGTTGCTCCACATCATCATCATTTCATTGAAATGTAACTGGTTCTCGCCATGATAGAGCTGAAAAGTTGCTCCACATCATCATCATTTCATTGAAATGTAACTGCTTCTCGCCATGATAGGGCTGAAAAGTTGCTCCACATCATCATCATTTCACATAGCCAGAAATGATGGGTACTTTGCTCATTTGCATATCTAAGATGGCGGCGCCGGGACGTCTGCAATTTTCATATGATCTATATAGACGATATCATTCATAATTGCATGTGTGTCATTTTCTGAACTTGAAAATGATACATTGAATCAAGCTGAATGAAATGAAATAAAAATTAATGAAAACAATTAAATATTCGAGGTTCCTGGACTAAATGAAAATCCGAGGCGACGAACCCTTTTTTGGCCTTTAGAGTCTATGTAAAAATGTCTGAAATACATGAAACTGGTGGCGTGTGACACAAAATTTAACAATGAATGACATTTGGCGACATATTTTCTGAAATTAATTTAGATTCCTCAATAATATATGTAATTATATTAACTAACCTTACATTTCTAGCTTCTAAACTCGGGGTTCCCACATTAAATATAATATGATCATTTTTGCATGATCGCGATATCAAAGACATGTCTAAAATCGTTACAAAACAAAAATATTTGAATTTTGACAGAAGAAAAACTTTGCGGAAATAAACAATAACTTTTAATTTTCGAATCATTGACGGACACATTGAATTTCCGTACTATAGGCTATTTTTTGACAAATCTAATAAACGATCCATTAAGCTTGAAACTGCAGTCACGTGATCAAAATCTAATTTAAATATGATGAATATTTATGAGGAAAGTACCCTCAATTTCTGGATATGATTGAAATGTAACTTCCATGTGTGTTAAACAACAACCACACACTCACCTGATGTACATAACCGCTATGTGTTAAACAACAACCACACACTCACCTGATGTACATAACCCTATGTGTTAAACAACAACCACACACTCACCTGATGTACATAACCATATGTGTTAAACAACAACCACACACTCACCTAATGTACATAACCCTATGTGTTAAACAACAACCACACACTCACCTGATGTGCATAACCCTATGTGTTAAACAACAACCACACACTCACCTGATGTGCATAACCCTATGTGTTAAACAACAACCACACACTCACCTGATGTACATAACCCCATGTGTTAAACAACAACCACACACTCACCTGATGTACATAACCCTATGTGTTAAACAACAACCACACACTCACCTGATGTACATAACTGCTATGATTTGTGAGTTTTATTCCAGCGATTGGCGAAATGTAGTCGATAATGTTTGTTATTGACTTTTGGAATGTCCGTGATTTTATCTGTGCGCTCTTGTATACTCGGGTTCGCTTCTTCGCATAATTAAAATGACCAGACGATAAAACTGAAATATTGTGGAAAGTGCCATTAAAAAGCCATAATCTAAAATCTGTCAAAAATAGTCTGTCGCCTTCTTCTATAAAGTGTATACAGTTATTGTCCCGACCCTAGAGATGCCATGCTTTCTAGTCCCGACCCTAGAGATGCCATGCTTTCTAGTCGATAGCCAGGTCCCGACCCTAGAGATGCCATGCTTTCTAGTCGATAGCCATGTCCCGACCCTAGAGATGCCATGCTTTCTAGGCCATATTCATGTCCCGACCCTAGAGATGCCATGCTTTCTAGTCCCGACCCTACAGATGCCATGCTTTCTAGTCCCGACCCTAGAGATGCCATGCTTTCTAGTCCCGACCCAAAAGATGCCATGCTTTCTAGTCCCGACCCTACAGATGCCATGCTTTCTAGTCGATAGCCATGCCCTATCAGAGCATTATATTGAAGAACATGAGATCACCAGTCACACGCGTCTGATTTTCATTGATAATCTTTATCATACTTACATTTCCTGAAACACCTTTCTCGGTGACTGGTCCCCTGTATTAGAAAATGAAAACTTTCTGTCTTTCGAGAATGGTGAATTAGACAACGGTGACATCCGGGATGGGCTCGGTGAAGGTGACTGGTTTACACTTGGAGCTGATTGACTGCGCATGTGTATAATGGCCAAAGCGGAAGGCTTTACTTTCTTTCTAGCTGATGTATCTCGTATATAATTCTCTTTAGATGAACTACATACACTTGCTATCTCTGTATCACTCTTTGATAAAGTAGTGTTTAACTTTGGTGGCGTTGTGTTAGCTAGAAATCAAATAGTTTAAAAATAAATGATAAAATAAAAAAAACCAAAATACCACACTGTCAAAACAGTAGAGAAACCTAATGGGAAAATTGTAGAAAATAAATATAAAATCTACATGTATTCGCCTAACACACATATCCATGATGGCTTGTTTTTCTGACTTGGTACCGATACTTTAATAAAAAATGGCTAGATTAAGATGAGTTAGAAGATATCAAAGGGTTAGAAGATATCAAAGGGTTAGAAGATATCAAAGAGTTAGAAGATATCAAAGGGTTAGAAGATATCAAAGAGTTAGAAGATATCAAAGGGTTAGAAGATATCAAAGGGTTAGAAGATATCAAAGAGTTAGAAGTTATCAAAGAGTTAGAAGATATCAAAGGGCACCTGTCGTGTTAATCTAGTCACAAACCCGGCGATAAGTCATGAATGAGGAAAGGACCGGGAAGTGTTTACAACAAGTGGAACATACCCGTCGTGTTAATCTAGTCATAAACCCAGTGATAAGTCATGAATGAGGAAAGGACCGGGAAGTGTTTACAAAAAGTGGAACATACCCGTCGTGTTAATCTAGTCACAAACCCGGCGATAAGTCATGAATGAGGAAAGGACCGGGAAGTGTTTACAACAAGTGGAACATACCCGTCGTGTTAATCTAGCTACAAACCCGATGATAGGTCATGAATGAGGAAAGGACCGGGAAGTGTTTACAACAAGTAGAACATATCCGTCGTGTTAATCTAGCTACAAACCCGATGATAAGTCATGAATGAGGAAAGGACCGGAAAGTGCCTACGACAAGTGGAACATATCCGTGGTCATTTGTGACACAGATATTCCATAACGGTCAACCTAGTTTTAAAGTAGTTTTACCTAGTCTACCTACTTTTTCTCACTTCAAATCATTGAACATTGAGCAAAGCAAAAAGGCCATGACGTATGCCACTAAACATCGATCTTTCATTGACATATTCCATCTACGTACTGGCTACCTAAATTACATAAAACAATCTTTCAATTTTCTCTTTATATCAGCATATGAATTTATGACCATCTCTGTTTAAACATTATTCTCCTTTCATGATGTAAAATGAACATTTTGTCTTCTTGTTGTTGCATTATTTAGGAACCCATTCACCACCCGTAAGGGGAATACCTCTCGCAAGGGTATATAATTTTAGAATCAAGACGGGAAAATGAAAATGGTCTATTGAATTTCTGAATACGTCTGTTACGTCTCCTCTCTTGGACATAGGTGACGGTACTAATAGACAATTTTGGCGATCCTGTTTCATGATTTTTCTTATTCCTATGTTGAAATGTATTCATGCAACAAATTTGCATCTATCTCATATTTATTAGCTTTTCAATAAAGAAAAATACCGATTTAAAGGGAAATCGTAGCGTCACCTGTCAAATTTGTTACCTCCCTTTATTATTCTACTGTTTCCGGAGAAAACATAGGTACCAGCCCAGAAGTCATTACAGAGTTATCGAACCTAATTTTAGCGATCCTGTTTAGGTCCTTTGGTTCACTTGCTCCCAAAACTTTTTAGATTATTTATTTTTCCAACATTTTGATTTTGAGCGTCACCCGATGAAGCTGATTCCAGAAACGCACTAAATTTGATATCTACGTTTTATTACAAAACACATCGTTTGATATTCATCAGGTAAAGTTAACAGCTATAAATATTAAACTGAACCGCGGTAGACAGGAAAGTTTATCTGGTTCACCTAACAGTGTCTGATACACCCAAATACAATTAAAAAAAAACATACACCTGTTTATATATTTATAGTTTGCATTTCACTTGCATCATAGTAATATTTTCAGTAGCAATTCTGACCAAAAGAAATTTATCTTTAAAATCAGTTTCCCACGACGGTTGTGGATAAATTTACATATATTAATATTCACTAAACAGTTTTAATAGCAAACTCCCTGGTCTGATATAATGGTGCAGATATAAAAATAAATGAAATATATCAAACAGATAATAAAACGTCAGGAAGCAGCATTGGAAAGGTAATTATATCAATATTCAGATTAAATAATATCTTATTGGCCTCTCTGTAAGGAACATTTAAATATTAAAGATAGCAAAGGTAATTAGTGACCGTCAATCGAAGGATAGACAATACAATGGTCAAAAGAAAGAAAAGAACCGTTATGGCCGTGAGCATATGGTAGTTGGATTTGCAACTATATATGTAATCAGTGCCTACCACCAATAAATTTGTGAGTTCGAATCCCGGTCATGGCAAGCTATACTCGATACAACATTATGTGATAAAAGTTGTCAGTGACTTGCGACAGGTCAATGGTTTTTTCCGGGTCCTCCAGTTTCCTCCATCAATAAAAAAGACCGCCACGATATAACTGAAATATTATTGAAAGTGGCGTTAAACACCATAAGCATAACCATAACCCTATAGATAGATATGATATCTTACTGTGTTACTTACCAGGTAATAGTTCATCTTTTGCTCGTTGATAGTCTTCAATAGATATCATCACGTGTAGCCTCGCAGTGGGGCAGTTATATTTCATTTTTAATTTTTCAGACAGAAATGCTTCATTAAGAATGACTGACAGTTCTCCTGATAGATAATCATTCCACAAATGATCTAACGACTTCAAAGTCGGACAGTTAATAAGAAAGACGATGCTTCCGGTGAATATGTCATCAATAATACGACCATATTTACACATAGATTTGATACCACACAACACTTTAACAGAATTAAATATCTGTTCTCTTGTCTCCGTCGCCTCGTTAGTAAATCTATCAAACGAATGTTCACTGGAATCCATACGTCGTATTTTCTGATACGCATCCCTGGCCATTTCCAATATGGCGCTTTCAATTTTTGCACAACTGCAACTTTTCCCGCCAGAATGTTGCACCTTCCGAAGGGCGTTTTGAAGACATCTAGATTTTTCTGAAACTTCGTCTTCTTCACAATTAACACATAATTCAATGTCTCCTGTAAGAATATAATAAACAATAGAACATAATGAATCTTAATTACTTTCTGGTACAATTGTAAAATTTTATTAGGATTTTTCATGAAAAGTTTTTGTTGTGTAGTATCATTCAGAACGTTGTGAAATAGTATACAATAATGAAAACAATACACATTTATAAAGGATTAAACGTATCAATGTTTAATATTTTAATGAATCATAATGTATTACAATGTATTCGAAATAGTTCATAGTTTTGCTTTAATTGTACAATTATCACACTAACCGATTTATCTCTGATCATGAATGGGTAAAGAAAACATGTCTAATTATTTTCCACCGAAATTTAAAACCCTATGGAAATCGGCACTCGTTGGTTATTCGAGGGAAGGGATATACACACACAACTCCCTCTGAGTGCTTCTTGTTTTGTGCCGGTCATGTCATTTCATCCTAGACGACTAACTGGCAGCAGTTTTGTAGTAATGATTGTTGGTGGCAGGTTGCAAGGCCACAATTTCGACCTTTGTGGCAATCGAAACCTCCAGCAATTGTCACATCTCAGTATTATATGTTTATTTACAAGATTTATTCTACTGTTGCTGATTGTTTGTAAAGCTACTGACGTCATGAGTATATATCAATACTGCTACCTTGATGCTAAGTAACGACCCAAAAAACACACACATTTTCCTTTTAAAAATATTGGATTTTTTTTTCTAATATTCTGCAATGTTAACACCTATTAACTGTTATTACCTCGTTTTCGCTTTCGGTTACTATCCCTTGGATACCAAACATTCGAATGAGAACATCCGGGCATGTTACAATCGTATGTCGGACGACCCGTACCACATGACTGATTATACACTTGTGCAGGTCCTTCGGAAATCTGTTTGTCATGTGGATGAAACCTAAAACCATCATCATCACGATTCTGTATTCCACTATACTCTTCGTCATGTCGTTCTTCCGAATGGTGTTTAAATATTTCTGACAGAATGCTTGGAAGATCTGAGTCGCCATCTTGGACGTGTTTGTGATCTCTCATTGGTTGTTTTCCTGCCAAAACAAGGCGGCATTCATCATTTAAAGTTATCATTTCTAATGCGTATGGCACAAATGAAACAAGATGAACTGTGAGCTAATGCTCACTTATGATACCCCCGCATATACATGTATGTTCAATGTGCATAAAAACCAACTAATTCGGCAAACAGGAAGTAGGAATCTGACGGGTCCAAAATATGGCATACCTATATGAAACTTGTGACCAAATATCAGATTTCTGCCATCAATAGTTGCTGAGAAAAATGCGACGAAAAATATCTTGGACGGACGGAAGGACGGACAGATGGAAGGACAGACGGAAGGACGGACGGACAGAGGTAAAGCAGTATACCCCCTCAGGTGGAAAGGAGGTATAATGAACAAAAATGCCACATTGTTGGATTCAATAGAAAAATCATAGAAACAGAGACACAATCGGCTCAACCTAAGTCAGCTTGGGGAATGTAGGCTCTGTGCAACTTTGGAACTCTATATGGGGAGCATAGGATATAACAGAAACATAGTTGTAAAAAGTTTAATCGCAAAATCAACCAACATTTGAGCCGGAGTATTCAGAGATAAGTTATGTCATGGAAAAAAACTTGATCACATTAAACTGTATCGAGTACAAGGGCGGGATTTGAACGGACAGATTTAGTGGGTCAAAAGTAGTAGTAATGGAGTCAAAGATCAAAGAACAATAAATAAAGGTAATAACAAAATTACCCTGAACAATCTTACAAAGGGAAAGTCAAAACTCATAAGTATATAAACAGACAAAATCGGTTAACAACCGGAAAACTGTGAAAACCGTAATGACCCTGACTTTGTACAGGCATTTCTAAAGAAATGGTGGGTTGAATCAGATTTTAAAGCGCCAAACCCCCCGCTTTCATTACGGCTCAAAGGTTCCGGCTGTCACTATAACAGTATTTATAACAATACTGGAACAAAATAGGTAAAATAGTTGTCAAAGCAGTACTAAGCCCAGTGAAGCAAATGTCAAAAACAATTTTACGTCACACATTGATAAAGAAAATATTTTTGACATTTTGTTGACTTCCTTATCTTTATACATTTTCACTATATGAAAATGCATCGTTTATCATCGTCTCTGCAGAGACGGAATATATTTCGACAAGATCTTGGTAACATGGAACATGTTTGCAAGCAGTTAATATACGGATGTCCAAATAAATGTTAGAAAAAACTGAAGGAGCAATCAAGAATTGACAATTCACAGACACTGGTAACATTAGGTACACAAGACACAGAACGATGACAAAACAAAGAAACAAAACACAGAAAACTAAAAATATGAACAACACGTGATCCACAAAAATGAGCAACCAATTCATGATGACGACCTCAAACTGTTTTCTTTTTAAAGAAATCCATTTTTTTAGGCAGCAAGAATCCCTAAACAAGTAAATTGTATCACAGAAGAAGCCCCTCCGAAGCCCCTCCATTATAAGGATAGCGTATGTAACAGATTATTTACTTCCGTTCTTACCTTTTGAACGTATTGACTGTTGTTGAGTCATAGGATCCACAAAGAGTCGTCGTCTGGCATCGTAACTAAAACTATCATCTCTTTGGAACTGATATTCGTTGGAGCAGTGATCACGGTAACCTTGATTTCTTGGTGAATAGTGTATCACTTTGTCTTGTTTCGATGGTGATAAATCGAAAACATCATTTTGAACAGAAAAATCCTCTTTCATAATTTCTTCAATTAACATATTTTTCAAGACTTCTCTCAATTCAGATGGATTTGATATCGAGCGGTACATTTTCCTTACTCTATCGCGGACGTTTTCAATGTCATTTTTAGAAGGCGATAATTCAACAGCGCTATACGACCGGAAAAATCTCTCCATCTCCCCATTGATATAACGATCTTTGTGTGTTTCCTCACAGTGATTATTACCATTGCTATATCTCATATTACATGTCGGCTGTATCATTTGACTTTGAATATAGCCATTAGTTCTTTGTCGAGAGATAGAATTATTTGGATTTGAAAGTGAGGTTGACCTACTTATTGTAGATGATTGCCTTTCTGATGATAAAGTAGGTCTCTGAAGTGAACTATTATCTACAATTTCGGAATCCGATTCAAGACTCGTGTTTTGAGAAGAATATTTGAAATCATGTCGGATTTCCTGTTGTTGACGCGGAGATTGTTGCCATGAGAAACAAACTTTTGTAGGACTCGGTACTGTACGCTTTGACGGAGATGACAATGTATATTTCTTCACGTGCAAATTCGATTCAAGTGTTCTTGGTGTACTTTCGAATCTCGGTTGAAATCTATCGCCAACTATCTGAGGACTGAGCAAAATGGGATCTTTTAACGAATGGTTCGACGGGAAAGAAAACCCCTTTTCTGTCACCTTTAAATGAGATTGTTGCCATGAGCAACCAGACGTCGACGATGTGCTTGATGGTTTGATGTCACGCTCAAATGAATGAGTATTAAAATCTTTGGAAAACATAGCATTACAAATAGTTCTGTCACGTTCGGAATACGTCTGTATGTTACCGAGACTGGTCTGAAGGTGCCCCGGTGATGTTGACGCTACTATTGTCTTATTCAGTAAATCAGGTGACTGGTTGTGGCGGTCAGTGTTAGAGGTTGACTGCATATCTTCTAAACTGGTATCGATATGTTTTTTGGGCGAGGATGATATTACTGGTTTGTCTGATAAATTGTCTGGTCGGTTGAGTTGATTTGCATTAGGGACTGCCTGTATAAAGTCATTGACAGAATTAGGGTTAGGACTTGATATAACCCATTTTAAATTTTTAGTATACGGTTTTTCGGGTACTTTGGCAATCAAACCTGGTATTCCTTGTACATCACTTTCTATAGTTTTTGTGTCACGTGCATCACGTCTATCTTTCACATTTCTTGATACTGCTCTCTTTTCAACAGTCGGTTTATACCCACAATACCATTCGTTGTCTTTGACAGGACATGTGACTTCCGGTTCATTCTTGTTTGTTGTTGCTAGGGAAGCATCCACGCGATCATCCCTATGATGTGGGTGATGATGCATTTCTCTTTGAGAAGCGACATCTGTATTTTGAGGACGTTTCGATGGATAACTTTGTGTTCGGTTATCGTTTGATTCATTGGAATCAGTGGACATTTGCCTTTTTAGTTTGTGTTTAGGTGGATCCTGCAGTGGAAATGGTTGTAGGCAATCCTGATTAAAGCGTTCCTCTGAAATGAAAAAAACCCCACACACCGTCAGAACAGTTCCTTAATACAATTAAAACAACCATAGAAACAGAGATAACATCGATATCCCTAGCACATATATACATGACCGTTCATTCTCCTGGTTTAATACACAAACTTGAATAAATAAATGTAGCGGTGTTAAACTAGTCTTATGGGCCTAAACCTTCCTTCTTATAGACATGATCAATCAATCAATCAATCAATCAATCAATCAATCAATCAATCAATCAATCAATCAATCAATCAATCAATCAATCAATCAATCAATCAATCAATCAATCAATCAATCAATCAATCAATCAATCAATCAATCAATCAATCAATCAATCAATCAATCAATCAATCAATCAATCAATCAATCAATCAATCAATCAATCAATCAACCCATCAACCCATCATATAATAATCAGGGTAATCTTAAGCGGCGATACATGATAATAGTTAAATGAAATTCATGTCCGATGTAGCTTTTTAGTCTTCGTCGGAAATGACAGATTGATACAATGGCATTGAATACATAAGCTAAATATATATTTATATTGATGTTCCAGACACCTTGTGTGTCCAATGTTGCCAGTGTCTCTGGATTGTCCATTCGTGATTGCACCTTCGGTTTTCTCTAACCTTTATCAATTCGGACGTAATTAATATGCGAGCTTAAGCGAGCTCTTTATGGTATAGAATGTGTACTTAGGATTTTTTAACAAACATGGTTGAACATATTGTCGAAGAAAAAAAAATTCTACGTTTTGTAAACACCGGTTTCCGGGTAACACACTAACACACTCAACTAATGAAGATCTTCTTAACATAAAGCGTAAATGTGATCCTGAAGTCTCGTACCCTCTCTCGTACGTCCGATGCCACTGAAACCTGGAACCCGTGTGTAATAAAAGTCATTTTGCCAGCTTGTTTTACTTATATTGATATTTTTTAATTTATTAAATCTCTTCTGACATACTGACAAGAATTTTTGTTTCTAGGCGGAAGTTAACTTTTGAGATTTCGTAAGGAACGATAACTCGAATAAAGGAACGACAGCTCGATTGAATGAGACTAGATTCGGCCCTAAAAAAAGTCGTCCCTAATATATCTCGGCCCAAAAAATCTCGACACTTTTTGATGAAATTGTCAGATAATTTTCAGATGAGCGAGCATTCATGGCCGTGCCGATTTCATATTAGAGCTACGATTTTATCTATAAAGCATGAGGCCATACGTTACAGAAATATAGCACATACCTTTCGCTAAAGCTTCTCTAATGGCATTCTCGATTATCTCCCTTTTACGTTCGTCTGTATACGGTACAAATATCCCAGGAGACTTCAGTGGCGAATAGTAAAAAGTGGAATGTGTTCCGGTATCTCTTCCGTCTGCTGGTAGTGGTATCATGTTTTGTTGTCCACTGTTTGTATCAATTGTAAGAGGTGACATAGGTCTCGGAGTATAAGTGAATTGCTTGCGTTGCTCCAGATTTCGTGTTTGACTTAATGTCTGTAGTTCAGTGTTGTATGGATTTTGCTCATTTAGAGAAGCTCGTTGTTCTATATTACACAATAAACGGTGACTATTATATGCTTGTTGATCAGACTTATATGATGTATTGTCATCTGTCGTTGATGTCTGTTTTTCTGTAGGCCTTTGTGGCTGGAAGTACTCTTTTTTTATGATCTCGTCTGGAAAATGTTTTTCGGGAATCCTCTGTTCTGGAAAATGTTTTTCGGGGATCCTCTGTTCTGGAAAATGTTTTTCGGGATTCCTCTGTTCTTGAAAATGTTTTTCTGGGATCCCCTGTTGTGGATAGTGTTGTTCGGGGATCCTCTGTTCTGGAAAATGTTTTTCGGGGATCCTTTGTTCTGAAAAATGTTTTTCGGGATTCCTCTGTTCTTGAAAATGTTTTTCTGGGATCCCCTGTTGTGGATAGTGTTGTTCGGGGATCCTCTGTTCTGAAAAATGTTTTTCGGAATTCCTCTGTTCTTGAAAATGTTTTTCAGGCATCCATTGTGAATATTGTTTATCTTGGACCATCAATTGTATATTAGGCTGATTAAATCGGATGTTTGAATGTTCAGCGCCACCTATGATTCGAGGATTAGTATTATAGGTGGAATTACTGTGCTTTTGTTGTGCTAACAAATCTAGCATACGTTGATGTTCATCGTCATCGTAGTCCTTAGAATTTATTTCTTTCAGTGGCTGTTGGTGTGCCACATCATTGATGGAATCTTGTTGTTGGTGTGCCACATCATTGATGGAATCTTGTTGTGTGGCTTCTTCATTGTCACTGGATATATGTGAAGACGACTACAAAATACAACAAAATACAGCTAAAGTTATACACAGTTGATTCAATAAACGCTAGAGAATACCGATAGGGCAATAATAAACGGGCAATAATAAACGGGCAATACAGAGAAACTAGCTATGCAGGGCACACAAGACGAAGTAAAACTAAGTGAAAACACAACACAATATGTGTTGGACACCGCCATACGTGAGAAAATACAAAAAACGTAAACAAGACATGATCCTTCCTACAAACAACTAGAGGTAAAAACGAACCGAACATCGTTTCTATGCGGAAATCGTAACGGACATCACAACATGGAATTCAAGGAAGGAATTAATCCGTAGATACTGATTTTCGCGGTTTGCTTATACAAAACATATTCTTAAATTTAAATTTATGGATTCAGAATTTCATGTTATTAAAAATGATTTAAAAATGTGTTATTTATTAATAATTTCACAGTAAATGAAAAGAAAAACACATTTAATTATTATTTTTAAACTCGTGGATTTGTTGATATACAAAATACACCAAAACCAAATATTAGTTCTCACGAATAAAGCGTTTATTAGTAGAACCAATGACTGCTTTAAACCGACTTTTTTAATACCCCGTTTTTGTACACAACGACCTGTGTAAAGAATGAGAAAATGGCATTTATGATGACTCTTCAAAAATTGAGAATTTATTTAAAAGCTATATTATATTATAATATGTTATATCATATATGGGGTACCTTAGGGTTATTGGAGTCATTAACTTGAAAACTAGATATTCTACATCATCAGAATAGTTTACAAAATCTGAATCGGAAAAACGTAGAAAAAGATGCACAAATTATAGCACAATAATGGGTGCAGTCTGATTGCACAAATGTCGTAATTATAGCACAACAACTGGTGCAGTCTGATTGCACAAATGTCGTAATTATAGCACAACAACTGGTGCAGTCTGATTGCACAAATGTCGTAATTATAGCACAACAACTGGTGCAGTCTGATTGCACAAATGTAGTAATTATAGCACAACAACTGGTGCAGTCTGATTGCACAAATGTCGTAATTATAGCACAACAACTGGTGCAGTCTGATTGCACACATGTCGTAATTATAGCAAAACAACTGGTGCAGTCTGGTTGCACACATGTCGCGCCTTCATACAAAAACAGACAACTGGTGCAGTCTGATTGCACAAATGTCGTAATTATAGCACAACAACTGGTGCAGTCTGGTTGCACACATGTCGTAATTATAGCAAAACAACTGGTGCAGTCTGGTTGCACAAATGTCGCGCCTTCATACAAAAACAGACAACTGGTGCAGTCTGATTGCACAAATGTCGTAATTATAGCACAACAACTGGTGCAGTCTGGTTGCACAAATGTCGTGCCTTCATACAAAAACAGAAAACTGGTGCAGTCTGATTGCACAAATGTCTTAATTATAGCACAACAACTGGTGCAGTCTGATTGAACAAATATCGTAATTATAGCACAACAACTGGTGCAGTCTGATTACACAAATGTCGTGCCTTCATACAAAAACAGACAACTGGTGCATTCTAATTGCACACATATCGTGCCTTCATACAAAAACAGACAACTGTCGCCGTCTGATTGCACAGATGTTGTGCCTTCATACAAAAACAGACAACTGTCGCCGTCTGATTGCACAAATGTCGTGCCTTCATACAAAAACAGACACCTGTCGCCGTCTGATTGCACAAATACAATGCCTTCCTCCTTTGTATCTTCAAAGTTTTCATACTGAATTTCTGGAGAAGAACACCACCCCGTAGACTTGATACAAGTACCTGTGTTATTATAGAACACCACCCCGTAGACTTGATACAAATACCTGTGTTATTATAGAACATCACCCCGTAGACTTGATACAAGTACCTGGTACCTGTTTTATTATAGAACACCACCTCGTAGACTTGATACAAGTACCTGTGTTATTATAGAACACCACCCCGTAGACTTGATACAAGCACCTGGGTTATTATAGAACACCACCCCGTAGACTTGATCCAAGTACCTGTGTTATTATAGAACACCACCCCGTAGACTTGATACAAGTACCTGTGTTATTATAGAACACCACCCCGTAGACTTGATACAAGTACCTGTGTTATTATAGAACACCACCCCGTAGACTTGATACAAGTACCTGTGTTATTATAGAACACCACCCCGTAGACTTGATACAAGTACCTGTGTTATTATAGAACACCACCCTGTAGACTTGATACAAGTACCTGTGTTATTATAGAACACCACCCCGTAGACTTGATACAAGAAGTACCTGTGTTATTATAGAACACCACCCCGTAGTTTGATACAAGTACCTGTGTTATTATAGAACACCATCCCGTAGACTAGATACAAGTACCTGTGTTATTATAGAACACCACCCCATAGACTTGATACAAGTACCTGTGTTATTATAGAACACCAATCCATAGACTTGATACAAGTACCTGTGTTATTACAACCCCTTTAAGCAAATTGTTGCTATGAAAGTTGAAGTTTTCATTGACCACTGGTTGTCTATCCACTGGTTGTCTAGCCACATGATGTTGTTAGCGAATATAGGTGGTCAGTTAAGTTTAGAACTTTGATGGCAGCTTGTAATGCTTAAATGATTATTGATAAGATCAGGATTTGTAGCTATTCTAACGAACCCCTTATGTAACCTCAGTTATCTAACCGTTCTAACTCGAGTGTGAAGGACACTTACACTGTATGCATCATCCATCAAGGGAGTCTTTATTTACTGGACCAATAAAGCATAGACACTACAGTTATACAAATTCTAGATGTAATATTTCACCAAGCGATAAATTATTATCTTACATTTGAATGTTACAGACGAGTACATAATGATGATACGATCTGTATTATAACATTAGCCTCTCACAGATAAGATTTAAATAGAAAAATAAGTAATATAGTATAGACAGTTTAGACAGTGATTGAGATGATCAACAATTACACCAATATCAACAAAATGTAACACATACCTCTAAACAGTGATTGTCAACAATTACATCAATATCAACAAAATGTAGTACTACCTCTAAACAGTGATGGTCAACAATTACATCAATATCAACAAAATGTAGTACTACCTCTAAACAGTGATGGTCAACAATTACACCAATATCAACAAAATGTAATACTACCTCTAAACAGTGATGGTCAACAATTACACCAATATCAACAAAATGTAGTACTACCTCTAAACTGTGATTGTCAACAATTACACCAATATCAACAAAATGTAGTACTACCTCTAAACATTGATGGTCAACAATTCTACCAATATCAACAAAATGTAGTACTACCTCTCCACAGTGATTGTCAACAATTACACCAATATCAACAAAATGTAGTACTACCTCTAAACAGTGATGGTCAACAATTACACCAATATCAACAAAATGTAGTACTACCTCTAAACAGTGATTGTCAACAATTACATCAATATCAACAAAATGTAGTACTACCTCTAAACAGTGATTGTCAACAATTACACCAATATCAACCAAATGTAGTACTACCTCTAAACGGTGATGGTCAACAATTCTACCAATATCAAAAAAATGTAATACTACCTCTAAACAGTGATTGTCAACAATTACACCAATATCAACAAAATGTAGTCCTACCTCTAAACAGTGATTGTCAACAATTACATCAATATTAACAAAATGTAGTACTACCTCTAAACAGTGATGGTCAACAATTCTACCAATATCAAAAAAATGTAGTACTACCTCTCCACAGTGATTGTCAACAATTACACTAATATCAACAAAATGTAGTACTACCTCTAAACAGTGATGGTCAACAATTACACCAATATCAACAAAATGTAGTACTACCTCTAAACAGTGATTGTCAACAATTACATCAATATCAACAAAATATAGTACTACCTCTAAACAGTGATTGTCAACAATTACATCAATATCAACAAAATGTAGTACTACCTCTAAACAGTGATTGTCAACAATTACACCAATATCAACAAAATGTAGTCCTACCTCTAAACAGTGATTGTCAACAATTACATCAATATCAACAAAATGTAGTACTACCTCTAAACAGTGATGGTCAACAATTCTACCAATATCAAAAAAATGTAGTACTACCTCTCCACAGTGATTGTCAACAATTACACTAATATCAACAAAATGTAGTACTACCTCTAAACAGTGATGGTCAACAATTACACCAATATCAAAAAAATGTAGTACTACCTCTAAACAGTGATTGTCAACAATTACATCAATATCAACAAAATATAGTACTACCTCTAAACAGTGATTGTCAACAATTACATCAATATCAACAAAATGTAGTACTACCTCTAAACAGTGATTATCAACAATTACACCAATATCAACAAAATGTAGTCCTACCTCTAAACAGTGATTATCAACAATTACACCAATATCAACAAAATGTAACACATACCTCTAAACAGTGATTGTCAACAATTACACCAATATCAACAAAATGTAGTACTACCTCTAAACAGTGATTATCAACAATTACATCAATATCAACAAAATGTAGCACTACGTCTAAACAGTGATTATCAACAATTACACCAATATCAACAAAATGTAGTCCTACCTCTAAACAGTGATTGTCAACAATTACATCAATATCAACAAAATGTAGCACTACCTCTAAACAGTGATTATCAATAATTACATCAATATCAACAAAATGTAGTACTACCTCTAAACAGTCATTATCAACAATTACATCAATATCAACAAAATGTAGTCCTACCTCTAAACAGTGATGGTCAACAATTAATCAACATCAACAAAATGTAGCACTACCTCTAAACAGTGATGGTCAACAATTACACCAATATCAACAAAATGTAGTACTACCTCTAAACAGTGATGGTCAACAATTACACCAATATCAACAAAATGTAGTCCTACCTCTAAACAGTGATTGTCAACAATTACATCAATATCAACAAAATGTAGTACTACCTCTAAACAGTGATTGTCAACAATTACACCAATATCAACCAAATGTAGTACTACCTCTAAACGGTGATGGTCAACAATTCTACCAATATCAAAAAAATGTAATACTACCTCTAAACAGTGATTGTCAACAATTACACCAATATCAACAAAATGTAGTCCTACCTCTAAACAGTGATTGTCAACAATTACATCAATATCAACAAAATGTAGTACTACCTCTAAACAGTGATGGTCAACAATTCTACCAATATCAAAAAAATGTAGTACTACCTCTTCACAGTGATTGTCAACAATTATACTAATATCAACAAAATGTAGTACTACCTCTAAACAGTGATGGTCAACAATTACACCAATATCAACAAAATGTAGTACTACCTCTAAACAGTGATTGTCAACAATTACATCAATATCAACAAAATGTAGTACTACCTCTAAACAGTGATTGTCAACAATTACATCAATATCAACAAAATGTAGTACTACCTCTAAAGAGTGATTATCAACAATTACACCAATATCAACAAAATGTAGTACTACCTCTAAACAGTGATTATCAACAATTACATCAATATCAACAAAATGTAGTACTACCTCTAAACAGTAATTGTCAACAATTACACCAATATCAACAAAATGTAGTACTACCTCTAAACAGTGATGGTCAACAATTACACCAATATCAACAAAATGTAGTACTACCTCTAAACAGTGATTATCAACAATTACACCAATATCAACAAAATGTAACACATACCTCTAAACAGTGATTGTCAACAATTACATCAATATCAGCAAAATGTAGTACTACCTCTAAACAGTGATTGTCAACAATTACATCAATATCAACAAAATGTAGTCCTACCTCTAAACAGCGATGGAAAATAATTACGTCAATATCAACAAAATGTAGTACTACCTCTAAACAGTGATGGTCATCAATTACACTAATATCAACAAAATGTAGTACTACCTCTAAACAGTGATCGTCAACAATTACACAAATATCAACAAAATGTAGTACTGTCTCTAAACAGTGATGAACAATAATTCTACCAATATCAACAAAGTGTAGTCCTACCTCTAAACAGTGATGGTCAATAATTACGCCAATATCAACAAAAAGTAATACCTGCTGCCTCTAAACAGTGATGGTCAATAATTACGCCAATATCAACAAAAAGTAATACCTGCTGCCTCTAAACAGTGATGGTCATCAATTATACCAATATCAACAAAAACTATCTACTACCTCTCATCGTGTTCCTTGAACACAAAATGACCACGACATATGACATCGAACATCCAGTTTTTGGCGAGGGACAGGCGCAAATAATGTGGCAGGGTTAAACTGTTATTGGTTCTCTAACAGCAAAACAAATATAAACAGAAATAAAGCACCTGCATGGATTAAATCAATCTGATTAAAATTATATTCTCATCTTGCTCCCGTTTTCTGATATGTCGCTGCGTGAGAGATCTGACGAAACGCCGTAGACATCCTCGTGTCAGTGACCTAGGGTCAATGAGTGAATTGACCAATCAGATTATCGTAATTACTTTCAAGATCCTGAAAGCGGCAATCTGATTGGTCAATTCACTCATTGACCCTAGGTCACTGACACGAGGATGTCTACGGCGTTTCGTCAGATCTCTCACGAAGCGACATATCAGAAAACGGGAGCAAGATGAGAAAATGATTTTAATCAGATTGGGATTCAATAAACATACAGAGATATACATAGCTAGCTAGGTTTGTTATTTCTGTCTATCGTTACTTTAAGCAATTTCCTAGCTGTATCGTGACTACCATACTTAATAGTGGAGGAAGGAGCTGACCAGAGACACCCCCGGTTAATTGAGATAAGTATCGACACAAGACCAAAACCACAGGTAATATGTTTGTTGCATGAAATAATATTCTTTTTTATTGTGAAAGTGATGGTCTATCATGGATAGATATCTACAATCTTTTCTAGTTTTAAGCATTTTGAGTAAAAGTGAGTTTTCTTACATCGAAATGTATAAGAAGAGTTTTAAGATACCAAAGGGGTAATCAGAATCCGTATATCGAAGAAGAACAGACAACACAATGGTCAAAAGAAAAAGTACAAAGGGACAAACAACGATCTACAAAACATACATATAAAACTAAAGATCGAGTAAAACGAACCCCGCTAAAAACCGGGGGTGAACTCAGGTGCTCCGGGAGGGTCGGCAGTTCCTGCTCCACATAATCTAACATTAAAACTTAATGAAAAACAAAAAAATATCACACTGTCGGAACAGTTCCAAAATCCAACAAGGGCAACGCAAAGCGTGGCGTATCCCCTCGCCTAAAAATTTGACCCGGTGACCTTGACCTTTGAACTATGACCTTGAAAATCAATATGGTTCCAGATTCTCTTAAGGACTAGGTATGTACCAAGTTTGGTCAAAATCCATTGAAGGATGTTGATTCTAGAGTGTTCACAAGGATGTTACGGAAGGACGGACGGACGGAAGGAAAGACGGAAGGACGGATGGTAGGGTTACTATATCCCTTCGCAACTTCGTTGGCGAGGGGATAACAAAAAAATCGTAGAAATTGGCAAATTCTACACACTCCCTAAACACATCAATGCCTGACAGCTCAATTTCCTGACTTGGTACAGGCACTTCAATACAATGCACAGCAGATAAACTAGTTTGATGGGCCCAAACATATAACAGGTACCACCCTGGTATTTATAAAAGAGTCTTCAAAAAAAGTCTTCGTATATTTATACAAATACAAATAATTACATTGTACTGTCCATGTTTATGTTGTCCTGCATTTTTATGATAAAATGTGTTCTTATTGAGTGGAAGCGAACATGTGCATTTTTTCATCGTTTATTTAGATATGTATTGCTGTTGGAGATCCAGTTTTCAAGAGAGGGGGTTAAGAGCCCATTAACCAGCTTAACCTTGCCAGGACCTGGTATTAACCAGTTTAACCTTGCCAGGACCTGGTATTAACCAGTTTAACCTTGCCAGGACCTGGTATTAACCAGTTTAACCTTGCCAGGACCTGGTATTAACCAGTTTAACCTTGCCAAGACCTGGTATTAACCAGTTTAACCTTGCCAGGACCTGGTATTAACCAGTTTAACCTTGCCAGGACCTGGTATTAACCAGTTTAACCTTCCCAGGACCTGGTATTAACCAGTTTAACCTTGCCAGGACCTGGTATTAACCAGTTTAACCTTGCCAGGACCTGGTATTAACCAGTTTAACCTTGCCAGGACCTGGTATTAACCAGTTTAACCTTGCCAGGACCTGGTATTAACCAGTTTAACCTTGCCAGGACCTGGTATTAACCAGTTTAACCTTGCCAGGACCTGGTATTAACCAGTTTAACCTTGCCAGGACCTGGTATTAACCAGTTTAACCTTGCCAGGACCTGGTATTAACCAGTTTAACCTTGCCAGGACCTGGTATTAACCAGTTTAACCTTGCCAGGACCTGGTATTAACCAGTTTAACCTTGCCAGGACCTGGTATTAACCAGTTTAACCTTGCCAGGACTTGGTATTAACCAGTTTAACCTTGCCAGGACCTGGTATTAACCAGTTTAACCTTGCCAGGACCTGGTATTAACCAGTTTAACCTTGCCAGGACCTGGTATTAACCAGTTTAACCTTGCCAGGACCTGGTATTAACCAGTTTAACCTTGCCAGGACCTGGTATTAACCATTTTAACCTTGCCAGGACCTGGTATTAACCAGTTTAACCTTGCCAGGACCTGGTATTAACCAGTTTAACCTTGCCAGGACCTGGTATTAACCAGCTTAACCTTGCCAGGACCTGGTATTAACCAGTTTAACCTTGCCAGGACTTGGTATTTTCAACGTCATATATGTCGTGGTTAGATTTGTATTCAGTGAATTCATCAACATGGGAGCAGATTAATAGTTTTGTTGATATTAATGGAATTGTTGACCATTGTTGTGTAAACTTTCTTTTAATAATGTTATAAAAACTAGAAAAAAAAACAAATTAAAGAAAACAATTTAAAAATACAACCAAAATCATTGATAACAGTCAAATCAATCTCCGTATATCCTTTCTATAAACCAATCCTAGATTTAAAACTCAATAATTTATAAAATGAATATTAAACATTATTGTTTGTACATAAAGACGTTTTTGTTATAAGACCGGATGCGCCATACTTTAACAACCATGACAGTGTGTTGTAAAATGATCTTATCTGCTACTTCCGCTGGTTCTTGATATTGATTATTTCCAATATCAATTGCACCTGTCGCGTGCGAGTTGTCATGGTAATGTCGTCTGCCCCGTGTCTCCTCCTATAAAAAGCAGGTACCCTTTCCATGCTTTGTATCATTTCTATTTCCGTTTGAGGTGTTTAACACATTTTCTGTAATTTTTTATCCGAAAATTACTTTTAAAATTCACTATTTGACTTTTTTGTTGTTTTTTTTTTAAACGTTTTTGTGAATATCTCAAAATGCGTAGAAAAAAACAAGAGACGAGATTCATCTCCTTAGTAATAAAGGAACATAAATTCACAAAGAAAAAAATTGATATTTTCATTGTTGAAAAAAAGATTTGAAGACGAACATTACGCGTAGTGGTTTATTGAATTTTAACAGGAAGATTTTTGGAAGTTTCTTGGAATAGCAAATTATTTCCTACAGAAAAGTGTAAACTTTCCAAATTATATTTCCCGGTATGATTATATAATAAATGTGTGTCGCCATTCTAGTGACAGTGGAGAAAACACAGTGGCAGTTACATTATCTAAAAAATATCGGAAAGGAAGATTTCTGAAAATTAGCGGATTACGCATTTTAAGTTGAGGTATTTTTGTGGAATAATTGATCTTTTGCAAGAAAATGTGAAATCATAATTATGTTACACGTGGGATAACTATTACGTGAATATAACACGTGGAATGTAATTATTACTTAATACCATGTGGAATAATTATGGCGTGAAACAAACAACATGTGGAATAACAATAGCGTAAACAAAAATATGTAGAATAATTATGGCGTGAAAAAACATGTGGAATAACAATGGCGTGAAAAAAAATATGTGGATTAATTATGGCGTGAAAAAAACATGTGGAATAATAATGGCGTGAAAAAACATGTGGATTAATAATGGCGTAAAAAAACACATGGATTAATTATGACGTGAAAAAACATGTGGAATAATAATGGCGTGAAAAAACATGTGGATTAATTATGGCATGAAATAACAAGTGGATTAATAATGGCGTGAAAAAACATGTGGTTCATTATTATGTGAAAATATTTATTATGTGGATTATGATTACTCGATGAAAATAGCATGCACAATAATTATTGCAAAAAAATAATACAGCACATGGATTAATTATGGGGTAAAAAAACATGTGGATTATAATTATTACAAAAAATACCACGTGGAATAATTAAAATTGGATCAAATTTTATTGGAATATTTAAAAGTGGATTAAATTTTAGTGGAATATTTATATATTAGGTAAAACAATAATGGTATATATTTTAATTAAGATATATTTTACTATAGACATACAATGTAGATAAAACTTATTATACATGTAATAGAAATCAAATTGAAGTATGAAACAGTTAAAGATTCGAGCACAGAATACAAGGCTTTCAAGATTAACAAAAAGAGACTTTGAAGAGAAGTTGTATCTTCAAAGAATTGTTAACAACAAGAGTGCAATAAATTTATCTACCATTGTTAATAAAAATGGTTACATCTTGGAATAGGTTCCTATTATTAGTAGAACACCGGAAGAGATGTTTCAGTAAAGAGATGATACTAATACAAACAAAGCAATAATATAGATATACTGGCACAAGATGAGAACAAAACACCTGCGATAACTGGTTGCATCTAGACATTTTTCTAGAGTTTAAGGTGGTACCACAGGGGCGGATCCAGGATTTCAAGTTAGGGGGGGCGCACTTAAAAAAATTGTGCCGAGCGGAGGGAGACGCGAAACATTTTGGGGTATTTCGTGTGAAAAAACACGATTTTACGCCAAAAATCATATTCTTTCCAATTGCGGAGGGAGGCGCGAAAAATTTTGAGGTATTTCGTGTGAAAAATCACGATTTTTTCCAATTCTAGGGGGGGGCGCCGGGTGCCCCCCCCCCCCCCCCCCCCATGGATCCGCCCCTGTACCATACACTTCGGAGACACAGGAAACATTGTGCATCAGACACAGGACGAACAAAAATACAGCTCACAAACCTAAAAGGGGGGGGGGCACTTCCTATTTATTAAGTTATAGGGGCGTGCCGCTGGAATAGGTCACATTTTTGTGCTTCGTAATATATATTACAATATATATATGTTATGTCTATCTGTTAATCAAACAACTCTTTCCCCTTTATATGTGTATTTGTAGTTTAGATTGTTGCCCCTCGAGGGCCCTTGATTGGTTAATAGAATATTTTTATTTACCGTATATATTAAGGTATGGAAATTTACATGAAATATATGACAAGGTTATCAATATTTCACACGACTAATTATATGAAAAACCCTTCAATTTAACCCAGCTGCTGATCATACTGATGTAAGTTCTGATACATGTCAGACATCGTTAACTAGAGGAGACAACATAGAAATGTATCTGCCCTGCTGGTGGTATTGAATTAGGGAAACTTTATCACTGTATAGATAACTTTCCAACCAAAGTGAGGCTCCACAACATACATACATCAATGCATTAGTTAATCAGTTTTATCATTATTTGTTATTGAAAATATGGTTCAGAGCTGTTGCATAGTTGGATGTACACAAAGACAAAGCAAAAAATATATCATTGCATAGAATTCCATCTTTTCCTGAAGAAAAAAGAAAACAATGGATAAATGCAATTAAAAGAAAGGAACCATGGACTCCAACACAATCCTTATAATAATAATAAATTCTTTATTTATAGAGGGTTACACAGTTAGTTAACAACTAATCTTCCCTGAGGCCCTCATTGACATATTTAAACATGCATTGTAAGGTACACAATATAAAGTTACACAATACATTGTAATAAGTATACACAAAAGATTTAGTAAACATTTAATGTTAAATTAAGGTACATCATCATTTAAAATGAGACTTTTAACTTTTGTCTTATATGCATTATGAGAAGAAGCTTGCCGTATCGAAAATGGAAGTTCATTCCATAGCTTTGGTCAAGAGTATGTAAAAGTTTTCTTAAAAAGTTCAGTTTTTGCCTTTGGGATATGTAATTTTTCACTTACAACATTTCGGAGAGAGTACGGATTTCTATCAGACAAGTACTGGATTTTATTTTTTAAATATATAGGTGCTTCATTCTTTAGACATTTTGAAACAAGAAGATATTTATGATATTTGATTCTTTGTTCAATACTCATCCATCCTAGTTGTTTAAATAGAGGCTCAGATGGTGCTATGGGATCTTGATCTAATATCAATCTTGCTGTTCTTTTTTGCAATTTAAGAATGCGATTAAGTCCCTCATTTGCGTGTGTGTAGCTTACATTTCTTACAAGGTAAGCTGTTTTTAATTTACTTGTAATTAAATAAATTTAAAACAAAATCATTATTACATGGAAAACACTCCTTTGTGTTGTCTTATATTAAAATCATTATATTATTTAAAATTCATCGTCTACAGAGCAGAACTGTGTAACTTGGTGTTATCAGTGATTACATCATCTGATACATCTGGAATATTTGTCAACTCAATACTTACTAATCTACAGGATACATTATTTTTGTTCTGATTTTTATCTTGATTTATTAATAAACATTCTTGCCCCAAATTAGCTGCACTAATCATTCAATATTATTTAAACTGTAGGTAAACCCTCAGATGATAGCTCACACCCAGACTATATACCAAATCAAAATCTACCAGGATTGGAACATTGTAAAAAAGATGAAAAATCAATAGACAGATATAAAAGAGCAGTAAAGAGAAAACTGGATGTTGATGAGGAAATCATCCATGACAGTGACCATGGTTCAGAAAATGTTGCCAACATCTTATTAGATCTTAGTACCAGCAAGATTCCAGTTATGAGAATTGAAAAAGGTATAAATATATATACATACACATATGAAACATTAATAAATAATGTGAACATAAATAAATCCGATGTTTTATTAATTTTGTATTTGATTTAAATATATTCAAATACTTGATTAACAAATGAATAAAAAATAATTGAATATAATGACAGGAGAATCAATTTAACTAATTAACAATATAGACCATTACTAATATAATTAATATATCTATTTCATGTTTTAATGATAATATTATAATACAAATAGTTCCTTAACCATATAAATAAAACAAAATTAATTATTTTTCAGAAACGCAGACAAAAGAGGATCCCAACATAGAAAATATTGCATCCTTGAGCAAAAATATATCCTCCCAAGTGAATGCAAATGGCTTTTTAAAATCAAAAATGCAAAAGCTGGAAACACAGGTGCTGAAATCAAGATTTTCCTACAACAACTTAACCGAAAGAGAAATGACATTCTACACTGGTTTGACAATGCAGTTATTTTTATGGGTATTAACCAAAGTATCAATATGTGCAAAGCTTTGTGCTAAAACAATGTCCATGCAAGATCATCTATTAATGGTATTAATGAAGCTTCGTTTGGATTTGTTGAATAGGGATTTGGCATTTCGGTTTAACTTGTCTGACACATCAGTTTCTAGAATTATAAACCAATGGATACCAAATATAGCAAATTGTCTAAAGGGCTTAATCATTTGGCCAGAAAATGATATTACATATTCCAACATTCCAGAATCGTTTAAACCCAATTACAAAAAAGTTGTTTCAACGATCGACTGTTTCGAAGTGTTTATAGAAAGGCCTCACAATTTAACTGCCCGAGCTCAAACATGGAGCAATTACAAACATAACAACACCATCAAATACTTAGTGTCAATAACTCCATCTGGAGCAGTCAATTTTATTTCAAAAGGATGGGGAGGCAGTCTCAGATAAGGAAATTACCCTAAAGTCCGGATATATATATAAACTATCCCATGGTGATGAAGTCTTGGCAAACCGGGGATTTTTGGTATCGGAAGAACTTGCTGCACATGGAGTGACATTAAGGATGCCATCATTCACTCGAGGCAAAAATCATTTGTCTGCAATGGAGGTTCACAAGTCTAAATGTTTATCTAATGTGAGAATTCATGTAGAGAGAGTCATCGGAAAAATGTGGAATTATTTAATACTTCAATCTACTATCCCAGTGAATCAAGTACGCCTGTTGGATGACATTGTGGTTATTATTGCTGCCTAGACAAATATACTTCCTTCAGTTGTTCCATCATAATGAACTATTCTCCATTAATATATATTGATATATATCAGGATAAGATATGTCTGGCCATTTATTTACATCATTATCCCAACAACTCTTTGTTATGCCATAAGGATCTGGTAGTTGTACTCCCATCAACTGTTAATTTTTCAATGTAAAATGCAACATCTTCATGATTTAATGATTTAACATATTCTGATAATGTTACAGGTATTAAATTTAAAGAATCATCCATTTTTCATTACATAAACACAATATATAAATATAAAATTCTCTTTGTTTACAACCTTATCATACACTGAGTTCTATGTAACATGATAATATTTTGCCTCCACTAATGCACGTGTGTGATAAGAGGTCAAAGGTGAAATTATAATTAGACACTTGGAAAGTTATCTATAGATTATCCATTACCCAGTCCATCCCTTATCAGCTGCAATTAATTAACTTGCATGGATTTTCACTTCTCATATTACACAAACATTTCATTTAATGACTATATATGTAATACTCAGGGGCGGATCCAGGGGGGGGAGGGGCGCACCCGGCGCGCGCCCCCCCCCCCCCTAAAATTGGAAAAAATATGATATTTTGGCGTAAAATCGTGATTTTTCACACGAAATATCCCAAAAATTTTCGCGCCTCCCTCCGCTCGGCGCAATTTTTTTAAGTGCGTCCCCCCTAACTTGAAATCCTGGATCCGCCCCTGATACTGGTAGTATGGGAATGGGTTACCTGTGGCTATGCAATATATGAAAAGGTGTATAATTTTAAGATCTGAAATATATGAATAAGGTGGGGGTACAGACCCTCAGCTGCATACCCCTACTAACAAACTTGCGAAGTGCCCCCCGAGAATAGTGGACAGTTTCCAATGTAATTGGTGAATATTGAGTTATGTAACCTTTAACAATATTTTTCATTTTTATCGTGGCTGTCAAGTTTTGTTGGTTGGGAAAATGTAGTACTCTAGAAAACTACCATTACAGGGGCGGATCCAGGATTTCAAGTTAGGGGGGGCGCACTTAAACAAATTGCGCCGAGCGGAGGGAGGGGCGAAAATTATTTGGGTATTTCGTGTGAAAAATCACGATTTTACGCCAAAAAATCATATTTTTTCCAATTTTAGGGGTGCGCACCCCCTGGATCCGCCCCTGCATTACTGACAAACTTGATCACCTGAAATCACACCAAGAACACCTGGCGACTGACGAAACTTAACTCATTAAGTTAGAGAATATAGGTACGGATTGCATGTGCAAAGTTAATATTCAATCACTACATGATCGCTGCTACGAGAGTCTCCGCGTGGATATTGAGTTTTGTTGAGAAAAGTGTAATGTCATGTCATCATTTAATTCTAATAAGATAGTAATATTTATTTAAGGTAATATGTTTGACATGTAATAGGTTTTAGTAATATCTCGTGCA
Organism: Bathymodiolus brooksi; assembly: GCA_963680875.1. Taxonomy (NCBI): domain Eukaryota; kingdom Metazoa; phylum Mollusca; class Bivalvia; order Mytilida; family Modiolidae; genus Bathymodiolus; species Bathymodiolus brooksi. The sequence continues at coordinate 66,340,900 of OY804586.1, read as the reverse complement.
TGCCGCGCCATTTAACAACATTGTAATTTTAAAAGGATGTCTTAACATTCAGGTGTTGAAGTAGCTGCATTGTAATGTGTGCATCTATTTATAATAAGTTTATAAATAGAAATAAAAGCAAACAGTTTCTACAAAGATAAAATGTATATAAAGGCAAATACTCTGAATCGGCTTAACCCCGCCACAGGTGTGTGTGGGCGGACATAGTATTCTGTCGATTTTTTGTCTTTTTAGTTTGAAGTTTTCCACAATAGTGTGGTTCCTGTTATTGTGGTCGGTGATAGTACATGCTTTACTGTATAACTAGTTCATTTCATGTTATGTTAATAACACTTTTCTCGGTAAAACAGTCGTGAATAGCGTAAAATACCTTTACGAAGGCAGCTGTCTCACTGATAATAATTTATCATGTGTAGCTTGTCAACATAGAAGTATACAAGTCAGAATATATGTAAGGGACCGACCGTTTAACTTGCAGGGGGGCTATGGTTTTTTTTTTCTATCAGTAATTTTTTTTCCAGAATTTAACATTAGGTTTTATGACAAAAACTCTGAATCAGATTTTTTTTTTTTCCTCCACCAAAATCAGAATATTTTTTCAGCAACATTGGGAATCAGAATATTTCTTTTTAACATAATACAAAAAACTGACAAGTATCCCCAACACGTTTGTTTTGTTATCAATACCTCGTGATCTCCTAACACAATCAGGTATAGCAGCCTCGGATTAAGGTCTTGTATGTTTTACGATGATTTTTCTACTTCATGTTACGATGTAAATACATCTTTAGGTAATATATTGGTGGTGATAAGTTACTATTTTGTTGATATTAGAGTTTAATGTCACATATAAATGTTGTTATATAGAGTATGAAGTAAAACTGTCAATAGAGGATTATAAATGTTGCTGGACAATAATAATATTTACATACCATCAAAGGCATCCGTAAAACATTACTGGTGTACTAAAACACGGCTTTAAATATTTGTATTGGTAGATACGGCATATTTTTTATTTTCATTCAAGTTTTTAAAAAATGTTTACTTTGATTTAAAAAAAAAAAAAAAAAATCTTTGAATAATATTTACATACCATCAAAGGCATCCGTAAAACATTACTGGTGTGCTAAAACACGGATTTAAATATTTGTATTGGTAGATACGGCATATTTTTTATTTTCATTCAAGTTTTTAAAAATTGTTTACTTTGATTTAAAAAAAAACAAATATTCTTTGGAATTCCCATAAAAATTCCCATATATAGTTTTGGGTAGGAGATTATTTTCGAGTTTCATCCATTTATCGGTCAGGTATTTTTGGAGTCGATTCAGTTACCACGCAATTTTTAGGGTTTACCCGCTTACTGTAAATAAAAATAAAAACTTATGGATGACCCCGAAATGTATGTGCTTTGAATAAACAGTTGAGGAAATAGGAAGGATGGATGTGTAGATTAAGACAGGCGAGAGTCGAAGGTCGAAAGATGTTGACGAAAAATTACCTATTGATTAATTGGATTTGTACACTCAATTATCTACCTCCTCTTTTTACTCAATTTTTGGGGAAGTGTGGGGGTGGTGAAATTTGGTACTCCGATTCCGTCTCTTATCAATAATTAATTTACTACTCCGAAGTAAGAAGCGAACGAAAGTTGACCAATATATACCAGAATTACACTAATTGAAATCTAGAAAAAAAAAATAGGGCTAAGTGTATGGCTTCTGATAACACCTTTAGTATCTTCATATTTTTTTTCTGAAACAGATTTAATAAAACAAAGCACAAAAAAAACAAACAAACAAACAAACAAACAAACAAACAAAGACAACGAATGATGTTATTTTTGTCAAATAATGAATCACATTTAACGGATAATTTCTTTTTTATATTTTTTTTCATTAAAAAAATGTTCAAAGTAGAAAAAAAAGTTATTTCAAAAACTAAATAATAAACAAAAAAATACAGTGACCATGCTATGAAAACATTGAAGAAGACCAGATTTATTTTGTAAAAACATGTAAAATCTACTCACCATACGATATAGGTATTCCTCGTTAAATAAAAACTACTGGAAAAATAAATAACATAGAACTGTCTCTACCATCGTATGGTGGTTTTTACAAAGTTTGAATTCAGCGCCACGGTTCCTATAGATAGTCTTTGCGCATATCCGTTACTAGGGCATAATCTAAATATACTCCAGTTAGAGGTCATGATCACGACGCAGGTAATCATTACTTTTAATACAAACCCCCGGATGGCGTTATAATATGCAAATATTATAGTGTATTGTATTGATTTTTAAACGTTGACAATTTTGTGGTAATTTAAAAGTTTTGAGAACGTACAAGGTAAATGCACCATATCTATTCTGTAATCTATTTTTTGTATTTGCACTTTGTTCAAGTTTTTGTCCGATTTTTCACCAATTTTTTAATTTAACAAGAAAAATGAACATTTTCTTGTATAAAATATAATGAACATTATATGTATAATGGTTCTAGACCTTCAAGCCTAATTATGTACATTTTAGAAATACAGTATATTTAACTGAAATATTGTTGAAAGTGGTGTTAAATACCATACACCGACATCATTTTAAAAACACTTATGTTTTTTTCTCAAGCACAATGGTATATAATATGTTTGAGGTAATACTAACTATGAAATCAATGAAAATAATAAAAACAAAATAATTTTTCTTTTCATTTACATGTTAAGGAAGTTTTGAAGATACCAATTAAGGTGGAACCAGACCGTAAATCTGTCCCAACCCAGGACCTTTAGCAAATGCCATTGTGTCTGTCCCAACACAGGACCTTTAGCAAATGTCATTGTGTCTGTCCCAACACAGGACCTTTAGCAAATGTCATTGTGTCTGTCCCAACCCAAGACCTTTAGCAAATGTCATTGTGTTTGTCCCAACCCAGGACCTTTAGCAAATGTCATTGTGTCTGTCCCAACCCAGGACCTTTAGCAAATGTCATTGTGTCTGTCCCAACCCAGGACCTGTAGCAAATGTCATTGTGTCTGTACCAACCCAGGACCTGTAGCAAATGTCATTATGTCTATCCCAACCCAGGACCTTTAGCAAATGTCATTGTGTCTGTCCCAACCCAGGACCTTTAGCAAATGTCATTGTGTCTGTCCCAACCCAGGACCTTTAGAAAATATCATTGTGTCTGTCCCAACCCAGGACCTTTAGCAAATGTCATTGTGTCTGTCCCAACACAGGACCTTTAGCAAATGTCATTGTGTCTGTCCCAACCCAAGACCTTTAGCAAATGTCATTGTGTTTGTCCCAACCCAGGACCTTTAGCAAATGTCATTGTGTCTGTCCCAACCCAGGACCTTTAGCAAATGTCATTGTGTCTGTCCCAACCCAGGACCTGTAGCAAATGTCATTGTGTCTGTACCAACCCAGGACCTGTAGCAAATGTCATTATGTCTATCCCAACCCAGGACCTTTAGCAAATGTCATTGTGTCTGTCCCAACCCAGGACCTTTAGCAAATGTCATTGTGTCTGTCCCAACCCAGGACCTTTAGAAAATATCATTGTGTCTGTCCCAACCCAGGACCTTTAGCAAATGTCATTGTGTCTGTCCCAACCCAGGACCTTTAGCAAATGTCATTGTGTCTGTCCCAACCCAGAACCTTTAGCAAATGTTATTGTGTCTGTCCCAACCCAGGACCTTTAGCAAATGTCATTGTGTCTGTCCCAACCCAGGACCTTTAGCAAATGTCATTGTGTCTGTCCCAACCCAGGACCTTTAGCAAATGTCATTGTGTCTGTCCCAACCCAGGACCTTTAGCAAATGTTATTGTGTCTGTCCCAACCCAGGACCTTTAGCAAATGTCATTGTGTCTGTCCCAACCCAGGACCTTTAGCAAATGTCATTGTGTCTGTCCCAACCCAGGACCTTTAGCAAATGTTATTGTGTCTGTCCCAAGCCAGACCTTCGGCAAATGTCATTGTAACTTTTTGTTTTAATTGGTTTAAGATGAGAGGTGATTGTTGCTTGCTGTTATTATTAGAATTGTGACTATCGTTTGGTAAACTCTATTTTCATAATACAATGGTCAAAAGACTAAAAGGACAAGAAGATAAGCAATGCTCTACAAAGCACTACATGGACAACTAAAGATTGTGCAGCACATACTCCATTAACAACCGGGGGTTAACTCGGGAGATACGGAAGGGAAGGTAATTCTTGTTCTACTAGTGGCGCCCGCCATGTTACTGTTAAACGACACGAACATCATCATCATCTGATCTGGATGTCGTGTTGGACACCAGAATGCGTAAATAAATGCAATAAATAAATAAATGCAAATAAAATAAATAAATAAATAAATAAATAAATAAATAAATAAGGATATAAACAGGATAGCAAAAACTGGCTGAGAGCACCTAGACCTGAGGTTAGGAGAACCTCAGTGTAACACGAATCACATCCATACAAAACAAATGGTCGTGAAGACGAAATGTGCATGTCTTAAGCTGAAAACGTAGCGGACATCACAATGCAAAACAATAAACATTTAATTGGACAACATGAACAACATAAAATCCTCTTAAAATTGGGGAGGGGGCGATCTGTGGTACTGGGGAAGGATAAGCAATGCCTGCTCCACTATTTACACCCGTCGTGTTACTGTGAATACAAATCCGGTAAAACGTCATGCAAGAGGAAAGTAGGTCGTGACGATGACTACGACGACCAGAGCATTTCCATGGTCATCTGAAATATATTCCGCAACTGTTAACCAAGTTGTGATGGCAACTGTAAAACGGGTGAAGTGATTACTTCAACCAAACCACTATAAGAACAATTGTTTATCATAAACATTATGCTAACAACAAATGTTAACCAAATTATTTCATATTCCAATTATTGGCATTAATCAACACATTTAATTTTAATGAGGTGTTAATGACAGATTGAATATTATCGGATAAATCGTGTTGGTAAATGCACTGGGTCTGATGCAATTTCATTCAAAAATTCTAAAATTAATATAAAAATCTTGGAATCGACAATAACTATTCAAATTTGTATTTTTCAATATCATCAAATTTTAATAATTTCTAGACGGTTCTCACGGTATCGGGTCAAAGTTCGGATTCATCAGGTATAAAACACACCTGTGCATATATGATTATCCAATCAAAGCCTTCTGCTGAGCGGTACATAACTGTTATTTGAAAGTTTGTTCTATTTTATGAATGAAGTTTGACAAGGCTACGAGTTATCGTATCCTCTAACAGTTAAGCACCAGATAAATTTAACCTTTATTTACTCAAAGTTTTGCTAGATTGGGCAGACTGTACGTTGTTGATTTATCAATATCATATCGTTATCCTTTATGAAAACATAAGAAACTTGAAATGTGATTTAAAGGATAGGCGAAAATGTTCAACGAATGATAGCTACTTTCAATAATAAAAAAGAATTAACCTAAATTAAAGGTTATTTAAAAAATGTTAGATTATTGTTTTATAATGAAATTCCAAAATTCTTAAAGTTTAGGAGGGGGGGGAGGGTAAGCAGCCTTTTTGTTTTGGTCAATGACGTCACACCAACTGCTCCCATTTATATAGAACCGCATCGGTGGCGTAATGGTTAGCATGTTGGCCTCGAGTGCGGTAGATCGTGGGTTCGAGCCCCGGTCGGGTCAAACCAAAGATTTTTAAAGTGGTATTTGTTGCTTCTCCGCTAAGCATGCAGCATTAAGGAGAGAGAACGAAGACTGGTTGGCTCGGAATCAGAATAATGTGTCCGAGTGGAGCGACATGTCTACCAGCGGACTGTTGTTTCAGTGAGCCAGCACTATAAAACTCCAACTCAGCGTGTTGATCTTGAACAAAGCGGACCTCATCATCATCTCATTGAAAATTAACTTGTTCTCGCCATGATATAGCTGAGAAATTGCTGAATTGGCGTTAAACAACAATCATTCACTCAATCACTCCCATTTATATAGCATCACTTTCGTCAGCAACTTAATTCAGATAAAATCCAAATGGACAAAGATAGCGATGATAGGCAGATAAAGGGCTTGTTGGATATAATTTTGAATTCAGAATTAAGCAATGCAGAAATTCGTCCACGTGGAAATTGCAAGTTTTCAGTATTTCGTATTTTAGGCTACCTTGCTCTCAGGTCAAGGTCATCGCTACAAAAATTCTACGGTGGTCATCACGCTTGACCGTTATGAAATTTTCATATCTCAAATGACAATGTATCTTTTCGCTCTTGCATAATTTTTGTCTCGTTCGTGTTGTTTGTGTTTTTGCATATAGTGGTGTCCGACGCTTCTTGACTATTTGAGAAACATGGTGGGTGTCTAATAATAGATGGGGGTATGGCCAGTTGATTTGGGTGGTGGGTCATCGAACTAAAAAATTGCTATGGATGGCAAGAAGAAACTACTTTGTGATGAGATGATGATGCTTCCTGAACCCGGTAGCATGCAAAGGCCAAGCAGTTCCTGCCTGAAATAAAACACAACACAGAAAACTAAAGAGATGAGCAACACGGACCCCACCAAAAACCAGGTACCAGCGATGAGCAAGCAGTTCTAGCCTAACATTTTTGATTACCTGATGTAACTAGCTGTTCCATATCCATGGCTTCTAATAAAACTTTATCTATAAAATCATTTATCCCTTACTACTTACTCTTAGCGAGCACCTTGGTTCACCTCCGTATTTGTCTATGTCCTGTGTCTTGTGTCCCCAAAGTTGACTATGATCCTACCTAATGAAGGTTAGAAACGAGTCGTGCGCTATACATTAGATACATTTTTTTTTGTATCTACGTTTTTATTATGCTCTATCATGCGCGTTTTTATTATGCTCTATCATGCACGTTTTTATTATGCTCTATCATGCCACGTTTTTATTATGCTCTATCATGCACGTTTTTATTATGTTCTATCATGCACGTTTTTATTATACTCTATCATGCGCGTTTTTTATTATGCTCTATCATGCCACGTTTTTATTATGCTCTATCATGCACGTTTTTATTATGCTCTATCATGCACGTTTTTATTATGCTCTATCATGCACGTTTTTATTATGCTCTATCATGCCCGTTTTTATTATGCTCTATCATGCACGTTTTTATTATGCTCTATCATGCCACGTTTTTATTATGCTCTATCATGCACGTTTTTATTATGCTCTATCATGCCCGTTTTTATTATGCTCTTTCATGCACGTTTTTATTATGCTCTATCATGCACGTTTTTATTATGCTCTATCATGCGCGTTTTTATTATGCTCTATCATGCACGTTTTTATTATGCTCTATCATGCGCGTTTTTATTATGCTCTATCATGCCCGTTTTTATTATGCTCTATCATGCCACGTTTTTATTATGCTCTATCATGCCACGTTTTTATTATGCTCTATCATGCACGTTTTTAATATACTCTATCATGCACGTTTTTAATATACTCTATCATGCACGTTTTTATTATGCTCTATCATGCGCGTTTTTATTATGCTCTATCATGCCCGTTTTTATTATGCTCTATCATGCACGTTTTTATTATGCTCTATCATGCCCGTTTTTATTATGCTCTATCATGCACGTTTTTATTATGCTCTATCATGCACGTTTTTATTATGCTCTATCATGCACGTTTTTATTATGCTCTATCATGCGCGTTTTTTATTATGCTCTATCAAGCCACGTTTTTATTATGCTCTATCATGCACGTTTTTATTATCCTCTATCATGCACGTTTATGTTGATATGCATATCGTTGAAATTGCGATATACATGACAATCAGTTGTTGTATTTATATTGTATTAGAATCTTCATCTTTCGCATAAATTTAAAATTTAAACTTCCCCCATTTCACATCGCCACCCTGTATTGCTTCTTTACCTAGTAGCAATTGTATGTAACACACACTGCATAACGTTTAAATGTCCTTTTATAGTTAATTATGTATATTATTTATGTTAAGGGAATTATTTAAAATAGTGTAATTTTATACCTGACGCAAACTAGTTAGCACGCGACAAAGGATCAAATGTTCCGTGATTAAACATGTCTGTATTTTCCATAGGTTATTTTTCATTCGAGGACATTTAGAGAAGTGTGGCCTTGTTGAACAATAGTGAAGGTTGTGAATAAGATAGAGCATTAAGACTTAATAAAATTGAAATAGATGTTATCTCCAAGTTGACATTATAAGGAGTACATTTATGTTGTTGTTAAATGATAAATTCTAAAAATACTAAAACGTATACGTAGTATGATGCATCATTTGAAGACGTACATGATTGTGTTGATATCATCTATCTCATTGAGCTTGAAATAAAGGATTCCACAGATACAGCTAGGAATGCCTCATACCTTGACATTCATATACCTCGAAATGGACAGTGAGGGGCGGTTAAGATGAAATTTTACAACAATAGAGATGGTTTCAATTTTTCATTGTAAACTTTCCATTTATATGTAGCTAACAAGAAAGTTACTGAACCAAGGGTTCCTATTGGTTAAGTTAAAGTCATCACTTCTAAAGTTTTACGGTCGCCACCATGACTTGGTTGATCGTTATTTAATGTCTGTGTCAGAAATGACCATGGATATGTTGCACTTGTCGTAGACACTTCCCAGTCTTGCCTCATTCATGGCTTATTACCGGGTATATAACTGGAGTAACATGACTGGTGTCACTAATGGAGCAAGAACTGCTTAACCTTCCGGAGCACTTGAGGTCACCCCCTTTTGTCCTTTTGTCCATTCTATATTGTATTCCTTCTTCGACTTATGTCCCCCTTTGGCATCTTCAAACATTTGTTAACATATACCGGGTATTTATATACAATTTGCGTTTCTTTTTTATAAGAGTCTTCGTACATCCATATTAGGATTTCTTCCAATGGTTTTTCTTGTCTCGCTGTCAATTTTGTTCAACTTCCCCTTTCTGTTGTTCGAATCCCTTTCATGGCGAGGTGTACTCGATACAATATTAAGTGATAATGTTTGTTAGAGACTTGCTGTAGGTCTGATTTATCCGAGTACTACGGATTCCTCCACCAATAAAACTGACCGCCACGATATAACTGAAATATTGTTGAAAGTGGCGTTAAACACCACAATCCGAACCCTAACCCTTTCTATTGTTTTATTTTAACTTTGACGATATATATACTGCTCTCACGTCATCGTTTTCTATGTACTTTAAAATCTCTGTAGATTTTATGTCAATGCTGAGTACATTTTTTATTATTTCATGTCAAGGAAAAAGAAGCAGGTGATTTCAAAAACGATACAAAACAAACATACGACACCTGTAGTGAATTTATAATCATTTTTAGCATATAATTAATTTTTCAATTACTGTGTTGGTCTTAAAAGTCTATTACATTTGTTTAACATTTAAATTTAATACGACTCTTTATAGAAAAATTAGGAGAACTAAACAGCTTCATCTTTTGACAATCATAACTTGAGCTGATGTTTCGCACGCGACAAACGTTTAAATGAGACACTTATGATACAGACCACGCACTTTGTCAGAATTAATTAATTTCATCCCATATTGATGTTAGAATTACAATGTTTTCTAAGTGACAACAATGAACTTCACTTAGTAGAGATACTGTCTAAAAGATAATATCATGTTGCTCTATTACGTTAATACGCTCTTTTGTGAGGAGGTAGAGCTCTTTTGTATGGAGGTGTAAACTTCATCCGTTAAAAATGTGGTAATTACTAATTTGACATGAAAGGTTAACATTCTTGATTAGATATAGGAGACAGAAAGTATCATTTCTGCATATGATTATCACATTAAAGTTGTTGAAGTCACAAAAGTACATCTCTGCACGTATGATTAAAATGCTAATGTTATTTGTAGATCTAGTGGAACGTGGTGTTTACGTCAGGGATAATGAAATTTGAAGATATCAAAGGAGTACTCAGAAGTAGTCAATCAACGAAAGACAGACAATACAATGACCAAAAGAAAAGGTTGAAGATGTCAAAGGAGTACTCAGAAGTAGTCAATCAAAGAAAGACAGACAATACAATGACCAAAAGAAAAGTTTGAAGATGTCAAAGGAGTACTCAGAAGTAGTCAATCAAAGAAAGACATACAATACAATGACCAAAAGAAAAGTTTGAAGATGTCAAAGGAGTACTCAGAAGTAGTCAATCAACGAAAGACAGACAATACAATGACCAAAAGAAAAGCTTGAAGATGTCAACGGAGTACTCAGAAGTAGTTAATCAAAGAAAGACATACAATACAATGACCAAAAGAAAAGCTTGAAGATGTCAAAGGAGTACTCAGAAGTAGTCAATCAAAGAAAGACAGACAATACAATGACCAAAAGAAAAGTTTGAAGATGTCAAAGGAGTACTCAGAAGTAGTCAATCAACGAAAGACAGACAATACAATGACCAACAGAAAAGTTTGAAGATGTCAAAGGAGTACTCAGAAGTAGTCAATCAAAGAAAGACATACAATACAATGACCAAAAGAAAAGTTTGAAGATGTCAAAGGAGTACTCAGAAGTAGTCAATCAACGAAAGACAGACAATACAATGACCAAAAGAAAAGCTTGAAGATGTCAAAGGAGTACTCAGAAGTAGTCAATCAAAGAAAGACAGACAATACAATGACCAAAAGAAAAGTTTGAAGATGTCAAAGGAGTACTCAGAAGTAGTCAATCAAAGAAAGACATACAATACAATGACCAAAAGAAAAGTTTGAAGATGTCAAAGGAGTACTCAGAAGTAGTCAATCAACGAAAGACAGACAATACAATGACCAAAAGAAAAGCTTGAAGATGTCAACGGAGTACTCAGAAGTAGTCAATCAAAGAAAGACATACAATACAATGACCAAAAGAAAAGCTTGAAGATGTCAAAGGAGTACTCAGAAGTAGTCAATCAAAGAAAGACAGACAATACAATGACCAAATGAAAAGTTTGAAGATGTCAAAGGAGTACTCAGAAGTAGTCAATCAACGAAAGACAGACAATACAATGACCAAAAGAAAAGTTTGAAGATGTCAAAGGAGTACTCAGAAGTAGTCAATCAAAGAAAGACAGACAATACAATGACCAAAAGAAAAGTTTGAAGATGTCAAAGGAGTACTCAGAAGTAGTCAATCAAAGAAAGACAGACAATACAATGACCAAAAGAAAAGTTTGAAGATGTCAAAGGAGTACTCAGAAGTAGTCCATCAACGAAAGACAGACAATACAATGACCAAAAGAAAAGTTTGAAGATGTCAAAGGAGTACTCAGAAGTAGTCCATCAACGAAAGACAGACAATACAATGACCAAAAGAAATGTTTGAAGATGTCAAAGGAGTACTCAGAAGTAGTCAATCAAAGAAAGACAGACAATACAATGACCAAAAAAAGAAAACGCACAGAAGAACCAACAATGATCTACAAAACACTACACAGAAAATCCAAAATTGGACAAAAACGGCGGTGGCACTCGTATGCTCTCAAAAGGTTAGTAGTTCATGCTGTTTGCTACACTCGTCACATCCTTCGTGTAATTCTTGCTACAAATAAACGTTAGAGAATACCGAAAAGGCAATCAAAAATGGACAATCGAGAAGAAACTGGCAACATTGGGTACACAAGACACAGGACGAAGAGAAACAAAAAGAACAAAAAAACACCCCACTATATGCATACACAAATAACGTAAATAAGACACGAGTCCTCCTATAGACTGACAAATGCCTGTCTCAATCTAAGGGATATAGAGACAGAGAAAGACTAATTTGTCGTTGGCGTTCATTGGTTCTTACTTAGCTCTTTTTTTATTGGTAGAGCTGTTTTTAGTTACAAATACTGGGTAAAATCGTTTCCGGTATGCAGTGATCATCTCTGTTTGAATATTTCTCCCGCTTGTTTACAACGGAAGTTCAATATTTATGCAAAAACGTTTTAATTTTATTTCATGATTTTTATAGAAAAATAAACTCTACCTTTAAAATACTCATTTGTATAAGTTAAAATAAGTTAAAGATAAAAAGATCAAGGTGATGACGTCACCTAAGTAGAAATTCCACTGCAACAGATTAGTGTTTATCTGTTCCTTTAGCCGAGGTTCGAGCCAGGGGACAGAACTCGTCAATTTAGTCCTCCTACAAACAACTGGAGGTAAAGATAAACCGAACATCGTTTTTTATGCTGAAATCTTAACGGACACCACAACATGGAACTAAGAACAAAATGACGCTTAGAACAATAAAAAAAAATGAGCAACACGAATCCCACCAATATCCCACTCAGGTACTCGCGAATGGTAAGCAGTTCCTTTATCTTATTAAACACCCAACGTGCTACTCATATATACAGTCAAGTCCGGTAAAAGTCTTGGCAGTGATAGAGGACCGAAAAAGTCTATGTAAAAGTAAAAGGTCCATTGCAATTTGAGATATGGATATTTCGTAACAGCTGATATTTGAGCATGAAAGCAGAATATGTGCACTAAAACACGTGATTTAAGTCTACAAATGGTTGCTAAATTACTTTTTTTTACTTGTCAATTTTGAAATAAACGTTAAGAGAATACAGAAGGGGCAATCAAACTAGAGGCTCAGTGGGCTGAGCCTGTGTCGCTCACCTTTCATTCTGCTTTGAAGAAACTTAATACAGAACCTTCAAAGCATGTAGGTGCTACCCACCAAGTTTCGGTTCATTTGGCAAAGCAGTTTCAGAGAAGAAGATTTTTAGAAATCGACCAATCAGAAACAAGAATTGTCTGTGGTGACCATGTTTGTTAATGAATCGGGACGAAATCAACATTCTTTATAGAGGTCCTTCCAAGGATGCTTCCTACCAAATTTCAGTTCATCTGGGAAAGCAGTTTCAGAGGAGAAAATTTCTTAGAAATCAACCAATCAGAAACAAGAATGGCCTGTAGCGGCCATGTTTGTTAACGGATCGGAACTAAATGAGCAATCCTTATAGAGGACCATCCAAGGATGCTTCCTACCAAGATTCGATTTATTTGGCCAAGCGGTCTCGGAGGAGAAGATTTTTTTTAGAAATAAACCAATCAAAAACAAGAATTGCCTGTAGCGTCCATGTTTGTTAACGGATCGGGACGAATTGAGCAAACTTTATAAAAGACATTCGATAGATGCTTCCTACCAAATTTCAGTTTATTTGGCAAAGTGGTTTCAGAGGAGAAGATTTTTAGAAATCGACCAATCAGAAACAAGAATTGCCTGTGGCGGCCATGTTTGTTAACGAATATGGACGAAATGAGCAATCCTAATAGAGGTCCTTCCAATGATGCTTTCTACGAAATTTCAGTTCATTTGGGAAAGCGGTTTCAGAGGAGAAGATTGTTTAGAAATCAACCAATCAGAAACAAGAATGGCCTGTGACAGCCATGTTTGTTAACATATCGGGATGAAATTAGCAACCTTTATAGAAGACCTTCCATAGATGCTTCCTACCAAGTTTCGCTTCATGTGGCTGAGGGGTTTCAGAGGAGAAGATTTGTTTTTTAAATCGGCCAATCGAGACAAGAATTGCCTGTGGCAGCCATGTTTGTTAATGGATCGGGACAAAATGTGCAATCTTTAGAGGGGACCTGTCATATATGCTTCCTACCAAGTTTCAGTTCATTTGGCTGAGGTTTTAGAGGAGAAGATTAAAATGTGAACAGTTAACAGACGACGGACGTCAAGTGATGGCAAAAGCTCACATTGCCTTTAGCAAGGTGAGCTTAAAAGGATAATACAGAGAAACTGACAAGAATATGGTACACAAGACGAAGAAAAACATAACCCTAACAAACACACAACACAATATGTGCTTCCGGAAGTTTGCTAGTTCTAATAATAAAACCGTAAATGCTCGCTTACTCGCAAGGGTTATAATGGGATGCCATTACACGTAATGGAGCAGCCGCCGAGATTTTTTGTGCTCGCTTACAGAGTTTCTGACGCCTGCATTTATCAATAATAAGACATAACCTTTCCTTTTGTCCATTATTATAACAAGTTTTTATTACCTACCAGTATTTTAGAATGTAATTCCCACAAAATAAAAATCCATGTTTACTTTCTCTCTGAACATTTTGAATTTCGTCATTTCCGGCCTCACTATTTGGATGTCGATACCATATTTGGCGATTTGAGGCGTGAATGTTTACATCAGCCGTAGTAAGCATCGTAGTAAGAAATACCATATTTAGAAAAGCTCCGCCTTCCGTAGTTTCCGGTTATGGCAAACGATCGTTAAATTTGAACAAGGTTGTTGCTACCTTTGAAAAGCATATATTTCTCAGCCAAACCGATTTAACCAGGACTGGGATCTTCAGTAATAGTTATAATGAAATGTTTGAAGCGTAAATGGTGAGTTTTTATGTTTCAACTGCAACTTTTTTTTTGCTCCACTGTGACGAATGGGACCGCGTTGTAGCTCTGCCGAGACACAAGTTTGTCACCGGAGCTACATCATTGCAGCTAGAAGTTTGCCACCCGCCCCAATTTTCTGTTCACTTGAAAAGCATGCCCCCCCCCCCCCTTTTTCCACTTACTTGTCCAGCTCTAAAGCTTCCCCACCACAACCACACAAGTTCCGGTCCATTACATGTATATATTGACGACTATCAAGTGTTTTGCATTTTACATTCTAGTGTTAACCACATAATTCAAGGATTAATATATAATCAATTCTCTCTTAAAAATGATCCCCCCCCCCCCCCCCACTTCTTGGAGAACTATTTTGCGGAGGTAAAAATTAAAAAGTTAAAAACGATCACAAATTATTTTTAAGAGAGAATTGATTTGAAATGAGTGATTTATTTCCATCTTTATTGATATTTACATTCATTAAAACAATTTTTAAGTACGTTTTTGTTTACTGTTTCTAAATTTTACAAAAATCTTGTAAAATGGGCGTTGACAGAGATGTTGTGTGGCGTAGCAGGAACGACAACTCTGGATAGAGAATGTGACAGACTATTGTAGTCTTGTTGTCTATCTTTGAGTTGATAAATAAATAAACAATTCTTTCTCAAGTTTGTAGATTTTTATTTGTGGTCTGTTTCAACAATCAACAGTTATAATAATTAAATACACTATATTACTTTTTTCTATGACCCTGAAAATACATAAATTAAAAATAACATAAGCAATGGCACAAAGAAAGATAACTCAAATTATAAATATGTCAAAAAAAGTGCTTGTGCTGCGTAAATAAAAATATAACCAATTTGAACCAAACAATACAATTGTTTTGTATTTCATTAAATAAACCATGAAATACTTATGTTGGTAAATAAAGCAAGGTGTACATTATTTATAAGTTTATCAGTTACTGACTATATACACATCTATATGTAAATCTTGACATTTACATGACATCTTCAAAATAACATAATATAAATAAGCAAAGCAAATAAAGTAAGCAAAAATACTATTAGTAAACTAATAAAAACAACACAATATCTTACCTCACATGAGGTGTAAAGGTCTTTGAATAATTAGGATATAATCAATGCAACTCTGGTAAACTCAGTTGAAAACCTGCGTAACAAAATAAAAATTATGTCATGTGTTTCATGACAAGATAAAAGTTTTCTACATTCAATATAATATATTATTAAAAGTAACAGTTACTATTTTATGTATTTGAAGTCTCTTTAACGTTAACATTGCAATTAATTAAAAATAATACTTTTATGTTTTAATTATTTAATTAAACTGGTTTTACCTGTAAACTTTTCAATGCCTAATTTACATGTGTTTTTATATTCTACATCTACAAAACTCTGATGACTACACGTCGGCGCTGCGCAAGCAGACATATATTAAAGAAAAATTAACTAGAAATATTGCATGAAAATAACAGTGAAATCAAAAATTAACAAAAACAGGTGCAAAAATTTAACACACAATTACAGGTATTTACAGGCCAACTAAGATGTTTAGATGTTCTGACCTTGGATCAGTTGTTTAAACTTATACAGGGACCCAGCATTAACAACTGTATAAGGTAGTGAGTTCCAGAGTACTACTGCATGTGGGGGAAAAAATGTATTTATAATAGTTTGTCCTGGTGGATATAATTTGATATTGTAATGGATTATTGTTTCTTGTACTGAGATAAGGTTGAGGAGTAAGGTAACGTTTTGGATCCACTGCAATAAGGTTGTTGGTGATTTTATAAAGCATTGCAATTCTGCTTAAGCTCCTACGGTGTTCAAGTGTTGGCCATTGAAGATGGTTAAGCATTGCCGAAGCACTGCTGGTATTGTGATAGCGGTTTGTCACGTATATTGCTGCTCTGCGCTGAACTTGCTCTAGCATTGCCGAAGCACTGCTGGTATTGTGATAGCGGTTTGTCACGTATATTGCTGCTCTACGCTGAACTTGCTCTAGCATTGCCGAAGCACTGCTGGTATTGTGATAGCGGTTTATCACGTATATTGCTGCTCTGCGCTGAACTTGCTCTAGCATTGCCGAAGCACTGCTGGTATTGTGATAGCGGTTTGTCACGTATATTGCTGCTCTGCGCTGAACTTGTTCTATGATTTGATATATGTTTAGTTCTCAAAGCATTTTATGTATTTTATAACTTTCATTAACTATAAATATTAAATAAATCTGGACTGTTAAAATGGTTAATACAGAAATGTAAAGAAGCTGACCTTCAGATTAGAATAATGACATTAAAACATGGCGGATAGAGAAGGTCGAGTCATCTGTGTCTTTGTTACTTGTGTATGATAGTTCACAACAGAAGTTTTTGGACATGATTGTGCAGTGAATATGAATGGAATACACAATTTGTAGTGTATGTGCATGTACAAACGTAAGATTTTATGGGTAAAAAAGCACGAAAACGAGCTCGTATGAACAGTTCAAACTCGAACATGTCAAGTGCACCGCCAACCCCGACAGATAATCTGACATATGCCATTCACAGTGCGAATGAGACAATATATGGACAACACCCAGGTATCACAGGTACATCACCATTAACACCAACGCATACTTTATATAATTTACAACCTCGACAATACGCTCCAAATATTATGTATACTTCAACTCCAAATATAGGATTCCATTCAGACCCACCGACAGGTCAGTCCGGTCAAGGTCAACCTATCCAAATGTCAACAACTACCGACCCACTCCCTTGTCAAAATATAAACTCTGTTTTAAATGATATCCAACAAAAATTACAGAAACTTGACATTCTAGACAGTATATCAGAAAGGTTGCGGAATATTGAAGGTAAATTTGACATTGTTGAAAAAGATATATCACAACTGAAACAGTCCGTTAATATACACGATCAAAGGTTAAATACAAACGATCAAGATATGCGTGGTTTTCATCATAGAATTTCGGAACTCGAGGGAGCAAGAGACGAATTGTCAGTTCTCACTAGCGAATTGCACGAGTCCTTCCTTTCACAACAAACTCGATCTATGAAATACAACCTGATCTTCGAGAACATCTCAGAAGAAACAGTTGACCCACCAGCTGCGGAAAACACGGAGGACGTCCTACGTAAATTCATACGAGACGAATTACACATCACGGATGAAATACATTTTCAGAATGTACATAGGCTAAAAGTCCGTTGTGACAGGAAACCTCGTGGTATCATAGCCAGATTTGTATACTTTAAAGATAAAGAGACTGTGTTAAAGGCTGCTCGTACTTCTCTGAGAGATAAACCCCAAAAGATATACTCACAATTTCCTCAAGAAATCGGCAATCGTAGAAGAGAACTAGTACCTATAATGAAAGACTTTAGAGATAGTGGGCGTCGGGCATACATTGATGTTGACAAGTTATACGTTGACGGCAAGAGATATATACCAAATCCAGACGAACGAACGCGACTACGTCACCGACCACAAATTGCGAGAGGACAACAAAATTACAACGTCGAACAGAGGCAGGTCCGTTTCAGCTAGGCCAGGAGGGATAGTGAACATTCCGCTGACGAACAAGCTTTATCATATCAACTAAGTATATGTTGTCTTAATGTGTGTGGACTCGTGTCAAAATTATTAAATCCAGATTTTACTTCTTTGATTGAAAATTATGATATACTTGTTTTTCAGGAAACAAAAACGGATGAATTTGATCAGTTATTATTGCCAAAAGATTACAGTTATAGAGCAAAACATAGAACAAAATTCCAAAAAAAGTCGGGTGGGATCATTATTGTTTTTAAAAATTATTTAAAACCTTTTTTACATTTTCCAGACACCGAGTCTGATTTTGTTTAGTGGCTAAAACTTTCTAAAAAGATACTTAACTTGGATGCTGACCTTTTAATGGGTTGTGTGTATATCCCCCCGGAGAACACGAAATATTCATCTACTGATGCATTTTCTGATATTGAGAATGAAATGTTTAACTTAGTAAAAAATGGTGAACATGTAAGTTTGCTCGGTGATTTTAATGCCAAAAGTGGTAAACTTTCAGATTATGTAAAACCTGATGAGGAGTTACTAGATATTTTTGATTTATATGAAGATATTGATCTGATTAGCTATATGTATGACTATGAAAATTTATTGAGAGCAAATATCCCATTAGATAGAAAAAGTCTATGCACCGGAAAACCAAATACATATGGTCATTGCCTTCTAGATTTTTGTAGAAAAAATAATATATATATATAGTAAACGGTCGAGTGGGGAAAGATGGTCTCGTAGGAGAACGTACATGTAAGGATACTTCTCTTGGGGATTATTTTCTAGCTTCCTCCAAATTATTTTCAAACATTTCTGAATTTGAAGTTCTTAAATTCTCACCAATGTTTTCAGATGTACATAGACAATAACATATTACCCTAAAGTGTACCGGTAAAGTAGTCGGTAAACGTGACCAAACTGATAGATCCCCAAAACCCGAGAGAGCGGCAAATTGGGACCCTAATAAGCGCGAAGAATTTATTGATTGTTTTATCCAGGACAACAGACTGACAGACATGTGTGAAATGACTAACTTGCTAGACATCCAACATAAAAATGGACAACAAGTAACTGTAGAAAATATCAACTCAGTTGTTGATCAAATTGGTAAACTATATGACGACACTGCAAAAAGCATTTTAGGGTTAAGACATAACAGAAATTACCATACCGGACGTGATTCAACAAGAAATACTTACCGAGAACAAAAACCGTGGTTTAACAATAATTGTAAAAAGAAAAGAGCAAATTTTCACAAAGCTAGAAAAGTTTATAAACTGTTCAAGAACGATATTAATCGTGACCAACTTAATAAAACAAGTCGTGAATTTAAGCGCGCATTGAATAACGGTTTCATGAATTATCAAAACAAAATCGCCAAAGATATTAGAGACGCGTCGAAAAATGACCCGAAAATTTTTTGGCAAATTATTAATAGATGCTCCGAGAAGCGAAAAACTGACTCGGATATTTCACTAGAGGAATTATATAATTACTTTAAGGAAACGAATTCGTATGAAGAGAACGACGCGGAACATGTACCCAACGCTAACGATATTAACCTTGATGTTAGAAATGAAATATTGGATGCACCGATAACTGCCAGTGAAATTGAAAGTGTTATTGCAAAACTCCAAAATAATAAAGCGGCTGGTGTAGATAACATCACTAATGAATATATAAAATTTACACTTCATATCATGCTGCCCATATATACAACAATTTTTAATCTTGTTTTTGATGGTGGTGTGATCCCTGAATCATGGTCGATTGGTGTGATCAACCCCATTTTCAAAAACAAGGGTAACCGAAAAGACCCAGCAAACTACAGATCTATAACTTTAGTGAGCTGTTTTGGCAAAGTATTCACTAGTATATTAAACAATAGACTAACTTTGTTCTCGGATGAGATTAACCTAATTTCCCCCTCACAAGCTGGATTCAGAAAAGGGCATTCTACATGCGACAATATTTTTATCTTACATTCTCTAATAAACTTGTACTTATCAAAAAAGAAGAAACTGTTTTGTACATTTATTGATTTCAAAGCCGCGTTTGATAAAGTATGGAGAACAGGTCTCTGGACGAAAATGATTAAAAATAATGTAAATGGGAAATGTTTTGTTGTTATTAAGAACATGTATGAAAATATTAAATCGTGTGTTACCAATAATGGTAATTACTCCGTCTTTTTTCCGTGTAGAATAGGAGTACGACAAGGTGAAAATCTATTCCTTTCTTATTTGCGTTATATATTAACGATATTGAAGAGTTCTTTGAAAATCGTAATGTATCCTCTTTACATATGATTGATGAGATGAATGATAACTTACTAGGCGTGTTTATTAAATTGTTTATTTTGTTATATGCTGACGACACCGTAATTTTTTCGGAAACTCGTGAAGAAATGCAAAATATGTTAGATGTATTCACATATTATTGTAAACAGTGGAAACTGTATGTAAATATCGACAAAACGAAAGTTGTGGTCTTTTCAAAACGAAGATATGAGGCAAATCATAAGTTTAAAGTAATTGGAGAAGAAATTCAATTTTCAGATAACTACTGTTACTTGGAAGTGTTATTTAACTACAATGGTAATATTACTAATGCTAAAAAAAGATTAATAGTACAATCTCAAAGAGCTCTTTATTCCGTGTATTATAAAATCAGGAATATCAAAATCCCTATTGATCTTCAGTTGAAAATATTTGACGCTCTAGTTGCACCGATATTACTCTACGGAAGTGAAGTACTAGGATTTGAAAAGAATGACAACATCGAAAAAGTCCACCTCCAATTTCTGAAAAAAAAATAGGTGTGAGAATAACTACCCCAAATTTTCTTGCATACGGTGAATTAGGCCGTTACCCCCTTATTGTCAATATCAAATGTAGAATGCTATGTTTCTGGAGTAAGCTTGTATCATCTGAAAAATTATCAAGTAAAATATATAATCTCACATATAATTTGAATAAAAATGGTACGAACGGTCTCAAATGGATTGATTTTATCAAGAAAACTTTCGATGAAATTGGTCTAAGTTTTATATTTACAAATCAATTAGAAATTAACCCAAATTGGATTAAAGTTCATGCCAAACAAATACTCTGTGACCAGTTTGTGCAACGATGGCGCGGAGATATTGCTAATTCGTCTAGAGGCCACTTTTATTCTATTTTCAAACAAGAATTTTGTATGGAACCATACCTTACTAGACTCACTGAAGTCCATAGAAAATTTATAATAAAACTTAGAGTAAATAATATAAAATTTCCTATTGAGACCGGTCGCTGGAGAAATATTAATAGAGAAGATAGAATTTGTCAAAAATGTTCTTTAAGTTTAATAGGTGATGAATTCCATTACTTATTTGTATGTAATTGCCATGATATTTTAGAACTAAGAAACAAATATATACCAAATTATGTTACAACCAACGCCAGTTTAGAAAAAATGTCTAGAATGCTATCTTTATGCAATGTAGAACTACTACAAAAAATATCAATATTTATAAAGTGCATCAGTGGTTTATTCCAATAAGTCTTAAATGTTGAATGTGTATTGAATATAATGTATTAGTCTAAAGTATATGCCTTCTCTATCCCCCATGTTTTCTATATTTACATATTGTATTATATTATTATGTTTGCTTATGTTGCACATGTGTGCCTGAGTTATATAATAAATCTTGAAAAAATCTTGAAAAAAACAAACTGACCTTCAGATTAGAATAATGACAAACTGACCTTCAGATTAGAATAATGACAAACTGACCTTCAGATTAGAATAATGACAAACTGACCTTCAGATTAGAATAATGACAAACTCAGTGACCTTCAAATTAGAATAATAACAATCCATATAACTATCAGACAAGAAATTCAGTCAGTGAGACATGTCCAGCCAGTAAACAATAATGAAGTCTATAACAATAGAATGAAAGAGAGTTTCCTGCCTAAAGTTCACCTGACCAAACTGACCAATAAGAAATGAAAAGGATTAAATAGTAGGAGCAGGGGCGGATCCAGGATTTCAAGTTAGAGGGGCGCGAAAATTTTTGGAGTATTTCGTGTGAAAAATCACGATTTTACGCCAAAAAATCATATTTTTTCCAATTTTAGGGGGGTGCGCCCCCCCCCCCTGGATCCGACCCTGAGGAGTATTCATATAACATTATCACTAAACTATAAATACTAATTAAAATATGTACATATTACTGAAACAGAAATAGAAATATATTAACTATTGCATACAAATGTATCTCATCATGATCAGCTAATGATTTGATTTGATTTTTGGTGTTTAGCGTCACTTTCAACAATATTTCAGCCATATCATGGCGACCAGCTTTAGTGGTGGAGGAAGCCGGAGTACCCGGAGAGAACCACCGACCATGGCAAGCAACTAGTAAACTTTATTACTTGCGGCTGCAAGTCGAGTGCACCCTTTTTTGTAATCTACAAAACCGGGCGCGAACCCAAGCCGTATTGGAAATAGGCTTGTATGAGTTGTTAGATCCAACGACCTAACTCATTGAGCCTCCCCGATCAGCTAATAATCCTTTAATAAGTAGAAATAAATTATTAATAAAAACAATCATCATACTGAATAAAATATGTACAAATCCACTGTAACACACCAGGAAACTCTAATATATAATATTAAGAAACATCCCCCCCCCCTTCTAATTCAAAAAGATGATACTATTGATTGTACAAGTTATTTAGTTTTATTACGTGAAACTCTTCGATGAAGGGAAGAAAATATCAGTATTTTATATGATTTAGTAATATCTAAAGATTATAGTGGCCGTCGAGGTCGTGATCGTGATCGAGGTCGAGGTCGAGGTCGTGGTCGAGGTCGAGGTCGTGATCGTACATGGTAGTTGGATTTACAACTATCTATTTTTCTAGTGAGTTCGAATCCCGCTCATTGCTAGGTGTACTCATTATAACATTATGAGATAAAGTTTGTCATGATCAGTGACTTGTGGAAAGTCCATGGTTTCTCCTGGTACTCCGGTTTCCTCCACCAGTAAAACGGACCGCCAATGCTGATATAGCTGAAATATTGTGGAAAGTGGTATTAAGCATCATCAACTCTAAACTTAACCCTAACGATTATATTAGCATTTAGAAAAGTGAAACAGTAGAGAAGACAGAAATTTCATGTAAAATAAAATTCTCCAGTAATAAACGGTTTATAATGAGAAATAACAAGTAAATTAACACACAAATAAATATCAAATGTAAAACAATTAAGAAATTCTTGAATAAATAGAGAAGAAACTTACCCTTCAGGGGCACCTTTAGTTTTCTGTGTAGAAACTTACCCTTCAGGGGCACCTTTAGTTTTCCGTGTAGAAACTTACCCTTCAGGGGCACGTTTAGTTTTCTGTGTAGAAACTTACCCTTCAGGGACACCTTTTGTTTTCCGTCTAGAAACTTCCCCTTCAGGAGCACCTTTAGTTTTCCGTCTAGAAACTTCCCCTTCGGAAGCACCTTTAGTTTTCCATGTAGAAACTTACCCTTCAGGGGAAACCTTAGTTTTCCGTGTAGAAACTTACCCTTCAGGAACACCTTCAGTTTTCTGTGTAGAAACTTACCCTTCAGTGGAACCTTTAGTTTTCCGTGTAGAAACTTACCCTTCAGGGGAACCCTTAGTTTTCCGTGTAGAAACTTACCCATCAGGAACACCTTCAGTGTTCTGTGTAGAAACTTACCCTTCAGTGGAACCTTTAGTTTTCTGTGTAGAAACTTACCCTTCAGGGAAACCTTTAGTTTTCTGTGTAGAAACTTACCCTTCAGGGGCACCTTTAGTTTTCGGTGTAGAAACTTACCCTTCAGGGAAACCCTTAGTTTTCCTGTGTAGAAACTTACCCTTCAGGAGCACCTTCCGTTTTCTGTGTAGAAACTTACCCTTCAGTGGAAACTTTAGTTTTCTGTGTAGAAACTTACCCTTCAGGGGAACCTTTAGTTTTCTGTGTAGAAACTTACCCTTCAGGGGAACCCTTAGTTTTCCGTGTAGAAACTTACCCTTCAGGAACACCTTCAGTTTTCTGTGTAGAAACTTACCCTTCAGTGGAACCTTTAGTCTTCTGTGTAGAAACTTACCCTTCAGGGGAACCTTTAGTTTTCTGTGTAGAAACTTACCCTTCAGGGGCACCTTTAGTTTTTTGTGTAGAAACTTACCCTTCAGAGGCACCTTTAGTTTTCCATCTAGAAACTTACCCTTCAAGAGCACCTTTAGTTTTCTGTGTAGAAACTTACTCTTCGGGTGCACCTTTAGTTTTCCGTGTAGAAACTTACCCATCAGGGGAACCCTTAGTTTTCCGTGTAGAAACTTGCCCTTCAGGAACACCTTCAGTTTTCTGTGTAGAAACTTACCCTTCAGTGGAACCTTTAGTTTTCTGTGTAGAAACTTACCTTTCAGGGGAACCCTTAGTATTCTGTCTAGAAACTTACCCTTCAGGAACACCTTCAGTTTTCTGTGTAGAAACTTACCCTTCAGTGGAACCTTTAGTTTTCTGTGTAGAAACTTACCCTTCAGGGGAACCTTTAGTTTTCTGTGTTGAAGCTTACCCTTCAGGGGCACCTTAATTTTTCTGTGTAGAAACTTACCCTTCAGGGGCACCTTTAGTTTTCCGTCTAGAAACTTACCCTTCAGGGGCACCTTTAGTTTTCTGTGTAGAAACTTACTCTTCGGGTGCACCTTTAGTTTTCCGTGTAGAAACTTACCCTTCAGGGGCACCTTTAGTTTTCCGTCTAGAAACTTCCCCTTCAGGAGCACCTTTAGTTTTCCGTATAGAAACTTACCCTTCAGGGAAACCCTTAGTTTTCCATGTAGAAACTTACCCTTCAGGAGCACCTTCCGTTTTCTGTGTAGAAACTTACCCTTCAGTGGAAACTTCAGTTTTCTGTGTAGAAACTTACCCTTCAGGGAACCTTTAGTTTTCTGTGTAGAAACCTACCCTTCAGGGGAACCCTTAGTTTCCGTGTAGAAACTTACCCTTCAGGAACACCTTCAGTTTTCTGTGTAGAAACTTACCCTTCAGTGGAACCTTTAGTTTTCTGTGTAGAAACTTACCCTTCAGGGGAACCTTTAGTTTTCTGTGTAGAAACTTACCCTTCAGGGGCACCTTTAGTTTTCTGTGTAGAAACTTACCCTTCAGGGGCACCTTTAGTTTTCCGTCTAGAAACTTACCCTTCAAGAGCACCTTTAGTTTTCTGTGTAGAAACTTACTCTTCGGGTGCACCTTTAGTTTTCCGTGTAGAAACTTACCCTTCAGGGGAACCCTTAGTTTTCCGTGTAGAAACTTACCCTTCAGGAACACCTTCAGTTTTCTGTGTAGAAACTTACCCTTCAGGGGCACCTTTAGTTTTCTGTGTAGAAACTTACCTTTCAGGGGAACCCTTAGTATTCCGTCTAGAAACTTACCCTTCAGGAACACCTTCAGTTTTCTGTGTAGAAACTTACCCTTCAGTGGAACCTTTAGTTTTCTGTGAAGAAACTTACCCTTCAGGGGCACCATTAGTTTTCTGTGTAGAAACTTACCCTTAAGGGGCACCTTAAGTTTTCTGTGTAGAAACTTACCCTTCAGGGGCACCTTTAGTTTTCCGTCTAGAAACTTACCCTTCAGGGGCACCTTTAGTTTTCTGTGTAGAAACTTACTCTTCGGGTGCACCTTTAGTTTTCCGTCTAGAAACTTACCCTTCAGGGACACCTTTTGTTTTCCGTGTAGAAACTTCCCCTTCAGGAGCACCTTTAGTTTTCCGTCTAGAAACTTCCCCTTCAAGAGCACCTTTAGTTTTCCGTGTAGAAACTTACCCTTCAGGGAAACCCTTATTTTTACGTGTAGAAACTTACCCTTCAGGAGCACCTTCCGTTTTCTGTGTAGAAACTTACCCTTCAGTGGAACCTTTAGTTTTCTGTGTAGAAACTTGCCCTTCAGGGGAACCCTTAGTTTTCCGTGGAGAAACTTACCCTTCAGGAACACCTTCAGTTTTCTGTGTAGAAACTTACCCTTCAGTGGAACCTTTAGTCTTCTGTGTAGAAACTTACCCTTCAGGGGAACCTTTAGTTTTCTGTGTAGAAACTTACCCTTCAGGGGCACCTTTAGTTTTTTGTGTAGAAACTTACCCTTCAGAGGCACCTTTAGTTTTCCATCTAGAAACTTACCCTTCAAGAGCACCTTTAGTTTTCTGTGTAGAAACTTACTCTTCGGGTGCACCTTTAGTTTTCCGTGTAGAAACTTACCCATCAGGGGAACCCTTAGTTTTCCGTGTAGAAACTTGCCCTTCAGGAACACCTTCAGTTTTCTGTGTAGAAACTTACCCTTCAGTGGAACCTTTAGTTTTCTGTGTAGAAACTTACCTTTCAGGGGAACCCTTAGTATTCTGTCTAGAAACTTACCCTTCAGGAACACCTTCAGTTTTCTGTGTAGAAACTTACCCTTCAGTGGAACCTTTAGTTTTCTGTGTAGAAACTTACCCTTCAGGGGAACCTTTAGTTTTCTGTGTTGAAGCTTACCCTTCAGGGGCACCTTAATTTTTCTGTGTAGAAACTTACCCTTCAGGGGCACCTTTAGTTTTCCGTCTAGAAACTTACCCTTCAGGGGCACCTTTAGTTTTCTGTGTAGAAACTTACTCTTCGGGTGCACCTTTAGTTTTCCGTGTAGAAACTTACCCTTCAGGGGCACCTTTAGTTTTCCGTCTAGAAACTTCCCCTTCAGGAGCACCTTTAGTTTTCCGTATAGAAACTTACCCTTCAGGGAAACCCTTAGTTTTCCATGTAGAAACTTACCCTTCAGGAGCACCTTCCGTTTTCTGTGTAGAAACTTACCCTTCAGTGGAAACTTCAGTTTTCTGTGTAGAAACTTACCCTTCAGGGAACCTTTAGTTTTCTGTGTAGAAACCTACCCTTCAGGGGAACCCTTAGTTTCCGTGTAGAAACTTACCCTTCAGGAACACCTTCAGTTTTCTGTGTAGAAACTTACCCTTCAGTGGAACCTTTAGTTTTCTGTGTAGAAACTTACCCTTCAGGGGAACCTTTAGTTTTCTGTGTAGAAACTTACCCTTCAGGGGCACCTTTAGTTTTCTGTGTAGAAACTTACCCTTCAGGGGCACCTTTAGTTTTCCGTCTAGAAACTTACCCTTCAAGAGCACCTTTAGTTTTCTGTGTAGAAACTTACTCTTCGGGTGCACCTTTAGTTTTCCGTGTAGAAACTTACCCTTCAGGGGAACCCTTAGTTTTCCGTGTAGAAACTTACCCTTCAGGAACACCTTCAGTTTTCTGTGTAGAAACTTACCCTTCAGGGGCACCTTTAGTTTTCTGTGTAGAAACTTACCTTTCAGGGGAACCCTTAGTATTCCGTCTAGAAACTTACCCTTCAGGAACACCTTCAGTTTTCTGTGTAGAAACTTACCCTTCAGTGGAACCTTTAGTTTTCTGTGAAGAAACTTACCCTTCAGGGGCACCATTAGTTTTCTGTGTAGAAACTTACCCTTAAGGGGCACCTTAAGTTTTCTGTGTAGAAACTTACCCTTCAGGGGCACCTTTAGTTTTCCGTCTAGAAACTTACCCTTCAGGGGCACCTTTAGTTTTCTGTGTAGAAACTTACTCTTCGGGTGCACCTTTAGTTTTCCGTGTAGAAACTTACCCTTCAGGGACACCTTTTGTTTTCCGTGTAGAAACTTCCCCTTCAGGAGCACCTTTAGTTTTCCGTCTAGAAACTTCCCCTTCAAGAGCACCTTTAGTTTTCCGTGTAGAAACTTACCCTTCAGGGAAACCCTTATTTTTACGTGTAGAAACTTACCCTTCAGGAGCACCTTCCGTTTTCTGTGTAGAAACTTACCCTTCAGTGGAACCTTTAGTTTTCTGTGTAGAAACTTGCCCTTCAGGGGAACCCTTAGTTTTCCGTGGAGAAACTTACCCTTCAGGAACACCTTCAGTTTTCTGTGTAGAAACTTACCCTTCAGTGGAACCTTTAGTTTTCTGTGTAGAAACTTACCCTTCAAGGGAACCTTTAGTTTTCTGTGTAGAAACTTACCCTTCAGGGGCACCTTTAGTTTTCTGTGTAGAAACTTACCCTTCAGGGGCACCTTTAGTTTTCCGTCTAGAAACTTACCCTTCAAGAGCACCTTCAGTTTTCTGTGTAGAAACTTACTCTTCGGGTGCACCTTTAGTTTTCCGTGTAGAAACTTACCCTTCAGGGGAACCCTTAGTTTTCCGTGTAGAAACTTACCCTTCAGGAACACCTTTAGTTTTCTGTGTAGAAATTTACCCTTCAGTGGAACCTTTAGTTTTCTGTGTAGAAACTTACCTTTCAGGGGAACCCTTAGTATTCCGTCTAGAAACTTACCCTTCAGGAACACCTTCAGTTTTCTGTGTAGAAACTTACCCTTCAGTGGAACCTTTAGTTTTCTGTGTAGAAACTTACCCTTCAGTGGGACCTTTAGTTTTCTGCGTAGAAACTTACCCTTCAGGGGCACCTTTAGTTTTCTGTGTAGAAACTTACCCTTCAGGGGCACCTTAAGTTTTCTGTGTAGAAACTTACTCTTCAGGGGCCCCTTTAGTTTTCCGTGTAGAAACTTACCCTTCAGGGACACCTTTTGTTTTCCGTGTAGAAAATTCCCCTTCAGGAGCACCTTTAGTTTTCCGTGTAGAAACTTACCCTTCAGGTAAAACCCTTAGTTTTCCGTGTAGAAACTTACCTTTCAGGAGCACCTTCCGTTTTCTGTGTAGAAACTTACCCTTCAGTGGAACATTTAGTTTTCTGTGTAGAAACTTACCCTTCAGGGGAACCCTTAGTTTTCCGTGTAGAAACTTACCCTTCAGGAACACCTTAAGTTTTCTGTGTAGAAACTTACCCTTCAGTGGAACCTTTAGTTTTCTGTGTTGAAACTTACCCTTCAGTGGAACCTTTAGTTTTCTGTGTTGAAACTTACCCTTCAGGGGCACCTTTAGTTTTCCGTCTAGAAACTTACCCTTCAAGAGCACCTTTAGTTTTCTGTGTAGAAACTTACTCTTCGGGTGCACCTTTAGTTTTCCGTGGAGAAACTTACCCTTCAGGGGAACCCTTAGTTTTCCGTGTAGAAACTTACCCTTCAGGAACACCTTCAGTTTTCTGTGTAGAAACTTACCCTTCAGTGGAACCTTTAGTTTTCTGTGTAGAAACTTACCCTTCAAGGGAACCCTTAGTTTTCCGTGTAGAAACTTACCCATCAGGAACACCTTCAGTGTTCTGTGTAGAAACTTACCCTTCAGTGGAACCTTTAGTTTTCTGTGTAGAAACTTACCCTTCAGGGAAACCTTTAGTTTTCTGTATAGAAACTTACCCTTCAGGGGCACCTTTAGTTTTCGGTGTAGAAACTTACCCTTCAGGGAAACCCTTAGTTTTCCTGTGTAGAAACTTACCCTTCAGGAGCACCTTCCGTTTTCTGTGTAGAAACTTACCCTTCAGTGGAAACTTTAGTTTTCTGTGTAGAAACTTACCCTTCAGGGGAACCTTTAGTTTTCTGTGTAGAAACTTACCCTTCAGGGGAACCCTTAGTTTTCCGTGTAGAAACTTACCCTTCAGGAACACCTTCAGTTTTCTGTGTAGAAACTTACCCTTCAGTGGAACCTTTAGTCTTCTGTGTAGAAACTTACCCTTCAGGGGAACCTTTAGTTTTCTGTGTAGAAACTTACCCTTCAGGGGCACCTTTAGTTTTCTGTGTACAAACTTACCCTTCAGAGGCACCTTTAATTTTCCATCTAGAAACTTACCCTTCAAGAGCACCTTTAGTTTTCTGTGTAGAAACTTACTCTTCGGGTGCACCTTTAGTTTTCCGTGTAGAAACTTACCCATCAGGGGAACCCTTAGTTTTCCGTGTAGAAACTTGCCCTTCAGGAACACCTTCAGTTTTCTGTGTAGAAACTTACCCTTCAGTGGAACCATTAGTTTTCTGTGTAGAAACTTACCTTTCAGGGGAACCCTTAGTATTCTGTCTAGAAACTTACCCTTCAGGAACACCTTCAGTTTTCTGTGTAGAAACTTACCCTTCAGTGGAACCTTTAGTTTTCTGTGTAGAAACTTACCCTTCAGGGGAACCTTTAGTTTTCTGTGTAGAAACTTACCCTTCTGGGGAACCTTTAGTTTTCTGTGTTGAAGCTTACCCTTCAGGGGCACCTTAATTTTTCTGTGTAGAAACTTACCCTTCAGGGGCACCTTTAGTTTTCCGTCTAGAAACTTACCCTTCAGGGGCACCTTTAGTTTTCTGTGTAGAAACTTACTCTTCGGGTGCACCTTTAGTTTTCCGTGTAGAAACTTACCCTTCAGGGGCACCTTTAGTTTTCCGTCTAGAAACTTCCCCTTCAGGAGCACCTTTAGTTTTCCGTATAGAAACTTACCCTTCAGGGAAACCCTTAGTTTTCCGTGTAGTAACTTACCCTTCAGGAGCACCTTCCGTTTTCTGTGTAGAAACTTACCCTTCAGTGGAAACTTCAGTTTTCTGTGTAGAAACTTACCCTTCAGGGAACCTTTAGTTTTCTGTGTAGAAACCTACCCTTCAGGGAAACCTTAGTTTCCGTGTAGAAACTTACCCTTCAGGAACACCTTCAGTTTTCTGTGTAGAAACTTACCCTTCAGTGGAACCTTTAGTTTTCTGTGTAGAAACTTACCCTTCAGGGGAACCTTTAGTTTTCTGTGTAGAAACTTACCCTTCAGGGGCACCTTTAGTTTTCCGTGTAGAAACTTACCCTTCAGGGGCACCTTTAGTTTTCCGTCTAGAAACTTACCCTTCAAGAGCACCTTTAGTTTTCTGTGTAGAAACTTACTCTTCGGGTGCACCTTTAGTTTTCCGTGTAGAAAATTACCCTTGAGGGGAACCCTTAGTTTTCCGTGTAGAAACTTACCCTTCAGGAACACCTTCAGTTTTCTGTGTAGAAACTTACCCTTCAGGGGCACCTTTAGTTTTCTATGTAGAAACTTACCTTTCAGGGGAACCCTTAGTATTCCGTCTAGAAACTTACCCTTCAGGAACACCTTCAGTTTTCTGTGTAGAAACTTACCCTTCAGTGGAACCTTTAGTTTTCTGTGAAGAAACTTACCCTTCAGGGCACCTTTAGTTTTCTGTGTAGAAACTTACCCTTAAGGGGCACCTTAAGTTTTCTGTGTAGAAACTTACCCTTCAGGGGCACCTTTAGTTTTCCGTCTAGAAACTTACGCTTCAGGGGCACCTTTAGTTTTCTGTGTAGAAACTTACTCTTCGGGTGCACCTTTAGTTTTCCGTCTAGAAACTTACCCTTCAGGGACACCTTTTGTTTTCCGTGTAGAAACTTCCCCTTCAGGAGCACCTTTAGTTTTCGTCTAGAAACTTCCCCTTCAAGAGCACCTTTAGTTTTCCGTGTAGAAACTTACCCTTCAGGGAAATCCTTATTTTTACGTGTAGAAACTTACCCTTCAGGAGCACCTTCCGTTTTCTGTGTAGAAACTTACTCTTCAGTGGAACCTTTAGTTTTCTGTGTAGAAACTTGCCCTTCAGGGGAACCCTTAGTTTTCCGTGGAGAAACTTACCCTTCAGGAACACCTTCAGTTTTCTGTGTAGAAACTTACCCTTCAGTGGAACCTTTAGTTTTCTGTGTAGAACCTTACCCTTCAAGGGAACCTTTAGTTTTCTGTGTAGAAACTTACCCTTCAGTGGCACCTTTAGTTTTCTGTGTAGAAACTTACCCTTCAGGGGCACCTTTAGTTTTCCGTCTAGAAACTTACCCTTCAGGAGCACCTTCAGTTTTCTGTGTAGAAACTTACTCTTCGGGTGCACCTTTAGTTTTCCGTGTAGAAACTTACCCTTCAGGGGAACCCTTAGTTTTCCGTGTAGAAACTTACCCTTCAGGAACACCTTCAGTTTTCTGTGTAGAAATTTACCCTTCAGTGGAACCTTTAGTTTTCTGTGTAGAAACTTACCTTTCAGGGGAACCCTTAGTATTCCGTCTAGAAACTTACCCTTCAGGAACACCTTCAGTTTTCTGTGTAGAAACTTACCCTTCAGTGGAACCTTTAGTTTTCTGTGTAGAAACTTACCCTTCAGTGGGACCTTTAGTTTTCTGCGTAGAAACTTACCCTTCAGGGGCACCTTTAGTTTTCTGTGTAGAAACTTACCCTTCAGGGGCACCTTAAGTTTTCTGTGTAGAAACTTACTCTTCAGGGGCCCCTTTAGTTTTCCGTGTAGAAACTTACCCTTCAGGGACACCTTTTGTTTTCCGTGTAGAAACTTCCCCTTCAGGAGCACCTTTAGTTTTCCGTCTAGAAACTTCCCCTTCAGGAGCACCTTTAGTTTTCCGTGTAGAAACTTACCCTTCAGGTAAAACCCTTAGTTTTCCGTGTAGAAACTTACCCTTCAGGAGCACCTTCCGTTTTCTGTGTAGAAACTTACCCTTCAGTGGAACATTTAGTTTTCTGTGTAGAAACTTACCCTTCAGGGGAACCCTTAGTTTTCCGTGTAGAAACTTACCCTTCAGGAACACCTTCAGTTTTCTGTGTAGAAACTTACCCTTCAGTGGAACCTTTAGTTTTCTGTGTAGAAACTTACCCTTCAGGGGAACCTTTAGTTTTCTGTGTTGAAACTTACCCTTCAGGGGCACCTTTAGTTTTCCGTCTAGAAACTTACCCTTCAAGAGCACCTTTAGTTTTCTGTGTAGAAACTTACTCTTCGGGTGCACCTTTAGTTTTCCGTGGAGAAACTTACCCTTCAGGGGAACCCTTAGTTTTCCGTGTAGAAACTTACCCTTCAGGAACACCTTCAGTTTTCTGTGTAGAAACTTACCCTTCAGTGGAACCTTTAGTCTTCTGTGTAGAAACTTACCCTTCAGGGGAACCTTTAGTTTTCTGTGTAGAAACTTACCCTTCAGGGGCACCTTTAGTTTTCTGTGTAGAAACTTACCCTTCAGAGGCACCTTTAGTTTTCCATCTAGAAACTTACCCTTCAAGAGCACCTTTAGTTTTCCGTGTAGAAACTTACTCTTCGGGTGCACCTTTAGTTTTCTGTGTAGAAACTTACCCATCAGGGGAATCCTTTGTTTTCCGTGTAGAAACTTGCCCTTCAGGAACACCTTCAGTTTTCTGTGTAGAAACTTACCCTTCAGTGGAACCTTTAGTTTTCTGTGTAGAAACTTACCTTTCAGGGGAACCCTTAGTATTCTGTCTAGAAACTTACCCTTCAGGAACACCTTCAGTTTTCTGTGTAGAAACTTACCCTTCAGTGGAACCTTTAGTTTTCTGTGTAGAAACTTACCCTTCAGGGGAACCTTTAGTTTTCTGTGTAGAAACTTACCCTTCAGGGGAACCTTTAGTTTTCTGTGTTGAAGCTTACCCTTCAGGGGCACCTTAATTTTTCTGTGTAGAAACTTACCCTTCAGGGGCACCTTTAGTTTTCCGTCTAGAAACTTACCCTTCAGGGGCACCTTTAGTTTTCTGTGTAGAAACTTACTCTTCGGGTGCACCTTTAGTTTTCCGTGTAGAAACTTACCCTTCAGGGGCACCTTTAGTTTTCCGTCTAGAAACTTCCCCTTCAGGAGTACCTTTAGTTTTCCGTGTAGAAACTTACCCTTCAGGGAAACCCTTAGTTTTCCGTGTAGAAACTTACCCTTCAGGGGCACCTTCCGTTTTCTGTGTAGAAACTTACCCTTCAGTGGAAACTTCAGTTTTCTGTGTAGAAACTTACCCTTCAGGGAACCTTTAGTTTTCTGTGTAGAAACCTACCCTTCAGGGGAACCCTTAGTTTCCGTGTAGAAACTTACCCTTCAGGAACACCTTCAGTTTTCTGTGTAGAAACTTACCCTTCAGTGGAACCTTTAGTTTTCTGTGTAGAAACTTACCCTTCAGGGGAACCTTTAGTTTTCTGTGTAGAAACTTACCCTTCAGGGGCACCTTTAGTTTTCTGTGTAGAAACTTACCCTTCAGGGGCACCTTTAGTTTTCCGTCTAGAAACTTACCCTTCAAGAGCACCTTTAGTTTTCTGTGTAGAAACTTACTCTTCGGGTGCACCTTTAGTTTTCCGTGTAGAAACTTACCCTTCAGGGGAACCCTTAGTTTTCCGTGTAGAAACTTACCCTTCAGGAACACCTTCAGTTTTCTGTGTAGAAAATTACCCTTCAGGGGCACCTTTAGTTTTCTGTGTAGAAACTTACCTTTCAGGGGAACCCTTAGTATTCCGTCTAGAAACTTACCCTTCAGGAACACCTTCAGTTTTCTGTGTAGAAACTTACCCTTCAGTGGAACCTTTAGTTTTCTGTGTAGAAACTTACCCTTCAGGGGCACCTTTAGTTTTCTGTGTAGAAACTTACCCTTAAGGGGCACCTTAAGTTTTCTGTGTAGAAACTTACCCTTCAGGGGCACCTTTAGTTTTCCGTCTAGAAACTTACCCTTCAGGGGCACCTTTAGTTTTCTGTGTAGAAACTTACTCTTCGGGTGCACCTTTAGTTTTCCGTGTAGAAACTTACCCTTCAGGGACACCTTTTGTTTTCCGTGTAGAAACTTCACCTTCAGGAGCACCTTTAGTTTTCCGTCTAGAAACTTCCCCTTCAAGAGCACCTTTAGTTTTCCGTGTAGAAACTTACCCTTCAGGGAAACCCTTATTTTTACGTGTAGAAACTTACCCTTCAGGAGCACCTTCCGTTTTCTGTGTAGAAACTTACCCTTCAGTGGAACCTTTAGTTTTCTGTGTAGAAACTTGCCCTTCAGGGGAACCCTTAGTTTTCCGTGGAGAAACTTACCCTTCAGGAACACCTTCAGTTTTCTGTGTAGAAACTTACCCTTCAGTGGAACCTTTAGTTTTCTGTGTAGAAACTTACCCTTCAAGGGAACCTTTAGTTTTCTGTGTAGAAACTTACCCTTCAGGGGCACCTTTAGTTTTCTGTGTAGAAACTTACCCTTCAGGGGCACCTTTAGTTTTCCGTCTAGAAACTTACCCTTCAAGAGCACCTTTAGTTTTCTGTGTAGAAACTTACTCTTCGGGTGCACCTTTAGTTTTCCGTGTAGAAACTTACCCTTCAGGGGAACCCTTAGTTTTCCGTGTAGAAACTTACCCTTCAGGAACACCTTCAGTTTTCTGTGTAGAAATTTACCCTTCAGTGGAACCTTTAGTTTTCTGTGTAGAAACTTACCTTTCAGGGGAACCCTTAGTATTCCGTCTAGAAACTTACCCTTCAGGAACACCTTCAGTTTTCTGTGTAGAAACTTACCCTTCAGTGGAACCTTTAGTTTTCTGTGTAGAAACTTACCCTTCAGTGGGACCTTTAGTTTTCTGCGTAGAAACTTACCCTTCAGGGGCACCTTTAGTTTTCTGTGTAGAAACTTACCCTTCAGGGGCACCTTAAGTTTTCTGTGTAGAAACTTACTCTTCAGGGGCCCCTTTAGTTTTCCGTGTAGAAACTTACCCTTCAGGGACACCTTTTGTTTTCCGTGTAGAAACTTCCCCTTCAGGAGCACCTTTAGTTTTCCGTCTAGAAACTTCCCCTTCAGGAGCACCTTTAGTTTTCCGTGTAGAAACTTACCCTTCAGGTAAAACCCTTAGTTTTCCGTGTAGAAACTTACCCTTCAGGAGCACCTTCCGTTTTCTGTGTAGAAACTTACCCTTCAGTGGAACATTTAGTTTTCTGTGTAGAAACTTACCCTTAAGGGGAACCCTTAGTTTTCCGTGTAGAAACTTACCCTTCAGGAACACCTTCAGTTTTCTGTGTAGAAACTTACCCTTCAGTGGAACCTTTAGTTTTCTGTGTAGAAACTTACCCTTCAGGGGAACCTTTAGTTTTCTGTGTTGAAACTTACCCTTCAGGGGTACCTTTAGTTTTCCGTCTAGAAACTTACCCTTCAAGAGCACCTTTAGTTTTCTGTGTAGAAACTTACTCTTCGGGTGCACCTTTAGTTTTCCGTGGAGAAACTTACCCTTCAGGGGAACCCTTAGTTTTCCGTGTAGAAACTTACCCTTCAGGGGCACCTTTAGTTTTCTGTGTAGAAACTTACCCTTCAGGGGCACCTTTAGTTTTCCGTCTAGAAACATACCCTTCAAGAGCACCTTTAGTTTTCTGTGTAGAAACTTACTCTTCGGTGCACCTTTAGTTTTCCGTGGAGAAACTTACCCTTCAGGGGAACCCTTAGTTTTCTGTGTAGAAACTTACCCTTCAGGAACACCTTCAGTTTTCTGTGTAGAAACTTACCCTTCAGTGGAACCTTTAGTCTTCTGTGTAGAAACTTACCCTTCAGGGAAACCCTTAATTTTCCGTGTAGAAACTTACCCTTCAGGAGCACCTTCCATTTTCTGTGTAGAAACTTACCCTTCAGTGGAACCTTTAGTTTTCTGTGTAGAAACTTACTCTTCGGGTGCACCTTTAGTTTTCCGTGTAGAAACTTACCCTTCAGGGGCACCTTTAGTTTTCCGTCTAGAAACTTCCCCTTCAGGAGCACCTTTAGTTTTCCGTGTAGAAACTTACCCTTCAGGGAAACCCTTAGTTTTCCGTGTAGAAACTTACCCTTCAGGAGCACCTTCCGTTTTCTGTGTAGAAACTTACCCTTCAGTGGAAACTTCAGTTTTCTGTGTAGAAACTTACCCTTCAGGGAACCTTTAGTTTTCTGTGTAGAAACCTACCCTTCAGGGGAACCCTTAGTTTCCGTGTAGAAACTTACCCTTCAGGAACACCTTCAGTTTTCTGTGTAGAAACTTACCCTTCAGTGGAACCTTTAGTTTTCTGTGTAGAAACTTACCCTTCAGGGGAACCTTTAGTTTTCTGTGTAGAAACTTACCCTTCAGGGGCACCTTTAGTTTTCTGTGTAGAAACTTACCCTTCAGGGGCACCTTTAGTTTTCCGTCTAGAAACTTACCCTTCAAGAGCACCTTTAGTTTTCTGTGTAGAAACTTACTCTTCGGGTGCACCTTTAATTTTCCGTGTAGAAACTTACCCTTCAGGGGAACCCTTAGTTTTCCGTGTAGAAACTTACCCTTCAGGAACACCTTCAGTTTTCTGTGTAGAAACTTACCCTTCAGGGGCACCTTTAGTTTTCTGTGTAGAAACTTACCTTTCAGGGGAACCCTTAGTATTCCGTCTAGAAACTTACCCTTCAGGAACACCTTCAGTTTTCTGTGTAGAAACTTACCCTTCAGTGGAACCTTTAGTTTTCTGTGTAGAAACTTACCCTTCAGGGGCACCTTTAGTTTTCTGTGTAGAAACTTACCCTTAAGGGGCACCTTAAGTTTTCTGTGTAGAAACTTACCCTTCAGGGGCACCTTTAGTTTTCCGTCTAGAAACTTACCCTTCAGGGGCACCTTTAGTTTTCTGTGTAGAAACTTACTCTTCGGGTGCACCTTTAGTTTTCCGTGTAGAAACTTACCCTTCAGGGACACCTTTTGTTTTCCGTGTAGAAACTTCCCCTTCAGGAGCACCTTTAGTTTTCCGTCTAGAAACTTCCCCTTCAAGAGCACCTTTAGTTTTCCGTGTAGAAACTTACCCTTCAGGGAAACCCTTATTTTTACGTGTAGAAACTTACCCTTCAGGAGCACCTTCCGTTTTCTGTGTAGAAACTTACCCTTCAGTGGAACCTTTAGTTTTCTGTGTAGAAACTTGCCCTTCAGGGGAACCCTTAGTTTTCCGTGGAGAAACTTACCCTTCAGGAACACCTTCAGTTTTCTGTGTAGAAACTTACCCTTCAGTGGAACCTTTAGTTTTCTGTGTAGAAACTTACCCTTCAAGGGAACCTTTAGTTTTCTGTGTAGAAACTTACCCTTCAGGGGCACCTTTAGTTTTCTGTGTAGAAACTTACCCTTCAGGGGCGCCTTTAGTTTTCCGTCTAGAAACTTACCCTTCAAGAGCACCTTTAGTTTTCTGTGTAGAAACTTACTCTTCGGGTGCACCTTTAGTTTTCCGTGTAGAAACTTACCCTTCAGGGGAACCCTTAGTTTTCCGTGTAGAAACTTACCCTTCAGGAACACCTTCAGTTTTCTGTGTAGAAACTTACCCTTCAGGGGCACCTTTAGTTTTCTGTGTAGAAACTTACCTTTCAGGGGAACCCTTAGTATTCCGTCTAGAAACTTACCCTTCAGGAACACCTTCAGTTTTCTGTGTAGAAACTTACCCTTCAGTGGAACCTTTAGTTTTCTGTGTAGAAACTTACCCTTCAGGGGCACCTTTAGTTTTCTGTGTAGAAACTTACCCTTCAGGGGCACCTTTAGTTTTCCGTCTAGAAACTTACTCTTCAGGGGCACCTTTAGTTTTCTGTGTAGAAACTTACTCTTCGGGTACACCTTTAGTTTTCCGTGTAGAAACTTACCCTTGAGGGACACCTTTTGTTTTCCGTGTAGAAACTTCCCCTTCAGGAGCACCTTTAGTTTTCCGTCTAGAAACTTCCCCTTCAAGAGCACCTTTAGTTTTCCGTGTAGAAACTTACCCTTCAGGGAAACCCTTATTTTTACGTGTAGAAACTTACCCTTCAGGAGCACCTTCCGTTTTCTGTGTAGAAACTTACCCTTCAGTGGAACCTTTAGTTTTCTGTGTAGAAACTTGCCCTTCAGGGGAACCCTTAGTTTTCCGTGGAGAAACTTACCCTTCAGGAACACCTTCAGTTTTCTGTGTAGAAACTTACCCTTCAGTGGAACCTTTAGTTTTCTGTGTAGAAACTTACCCTTCAAGGGAACCTTTAGTTTTCTGTGTAGAAACTTACCCTTCAGGGGCACCTTTAGTTTTCTGTGTAGAAACTTACCCTTCAGGGGCACCTTTAGTTTTCCGTCTAGAAACTTACCCTTCAAGAGCACCTTTAGTTTTCTGTGTAGAAACTTACTCTTCGGGTGCACCTTTAGTTTTCCGTGTAGAAACTTACCCTTCAGGGGAACCCTTAGTTTTCGTGTAGAAACTTACCCTTCAGGAACACCTTCAGTTTTCTGTGTAGAAACTTACCCTTCAGTGGAACCTTTAGTTTTCTGTGTAGAAACTTACCCTTCAGTGGGAACTTTAGTTTTCTGCGTAGAAACTTACCCTTCAGGGGCACCTTTAGTTTTCTGTGTAGAAACTTACCCTTCAGGGGCACCTTAAGTTTTCTGTGTAGAAACTTACTCTTCAGGGGCCCCTTTAGTTTTCCGTGTAGAAACTTACCCTTCAGGGACACCTTTTGTTTTCCGTGTAGAAACTTCCCCTTCAGGAGCACCTTTAGTTTTCCGTCTAGAAACTTCCCCTTCAGGAGCACCTTTAGTTTTCCGTGTAGAAACTTACCCTTCAGGTAAAACCCTTAGTTTTCCGTGTAGAAACTTACCCTTCAGGAGCACCTTCCGTTTTCTGTGTAGAAACTTACCCTTCAGTGGAACATTTAGTTTTCTGTGTAGAAACTTACCCTTCAGGGGAACCCTTAGTTTTCCGTGTAGAAACTTACCCTTCAGGAACACCTTCAGTTTTCTGTGTAGAAACTTACCCTTCAGTGGAACCTTTAGTTTTCTGTGTAGAAACTTACCCTTCAGGGGAACCTTTAGTTTTCTGTGTTGAAACTTACCCTTCAGGGGCACCTTTAGTTTTCCGTCTAGAAACTTACCCTTCAAGAGCACCTTTAGTTTTCTGTGTAGAAACTTACTCTTCGGGTGCACCTTTAGTTTTCCGTGGAGAAACTTACCCTTCAGGGGAACCCTTAGTTTTCCGTGTAGAAACTTACCCTTCAGGGGCACCTTTAGTTTTCTGTGTAGAAACTTACCCTTCAGGGGCACCTTTAGTTTTCCGTCTAGAAACTTACCCTTCAAGAGCACCTTTAGTTTTCTGTGTAGAAACTTACTCTTCGGTGCACCTTTAGTTTTCGTGGAGAAACTTACCCTTCAGGGGAACCCTTAGTTTTCTGTGTAGAAACTTACCCTTCAGGAACACCTTCAGTTTTCTGTGTAGAAACTTACCCTTCAGTGGAACCTTTAGTCTTCTGTGTAGAAACTTACCCTTCAGGGAAACCCTTAATTTTCCGTGTAGAAACTTACCCTTCAGGAGCACCTTCCATTTTCTGTGTAGAAACTTACCCTTCAGTGGAACCTTTAGTTTTCTGTGTAGAAACTTACTCTTCGGGTGCACCTTTAGTTTTCCGTGTAGAAACTTACCCTTCAGGGGCACCTTTAGTTTTCCGTCTAGAAACTTCCCCTTCAGGAGCACCTTTAGTTTTCCGTGTAGAAACTTACCCTTCAGGGAAACCCTTAGTTTTCCGTGTAGAAACTTACCCTTCAGGAGCACCTTCCGTTTTCTGTGTAGAAACTTACCCTTCAGTGGAAACTTCAGTTTTCTGTGTAGAAACTTACCCTTCAGGGAACCTTTAGTTTTCTGTGTAGAAACCTACCCTTCAGGGGAACCTTTAGTTTTCTGTGTAGAAACTTACCCTTCAGGGGCACCTTTAGTTTTCTGTGTAGAAACTTACCCTTCAGGGGCACCTTTAGTTTTCCGTCTAGAAACTTACCCTTCAAGAGCACCTTTAGTTTTCTGTGTAGAAACTTACTCTTCGGGTGCACCTTTAATTTTCCGTGTAGAAACTTACCCTTCAGGGGAACCCTTAGTTTTCCGTGTAGAAACTTACCCTTCAGGAACACCTTCAGTTTTCTGTGTAGAAACTTACCCTTCAGGGGCACCTTTAGTTTTCTGTGTAGAAACTTACCTTTCAGGGGAACCCTTAGTATTCCGTCTAGAAACTTACCCTTCAGGAACACCTTCAGTTTTCTGTGTAGAAACTTACCCTTCAGTGGAACCTTTAGTTTTCTGTGTAGAAACTTACCCTTCAGGGGCACCTTTAGTTTTCTGTGTAGAAACTTACCCTTAAGGGGCACCTTAAGTTTTCTGTGTAGAAACTTACCCTTCAGGGGCACCTTTAGTTTTCCGTCTAGAAACTTACCCTTCAGGGGCACCTTTAGTTTTCTGTGTAGAAACTTACTCTTCGGGTGCACCTTTAGTTTTCCGTGTAGAAACTTACCCTTCAGGGACACCTTTTGTTTTCCGTGTAGAAACTTCCCCTTCAGGAGCACCTTTAGTTTTCCGTCTAGAAACTTCCCCTTCAAGAGCACCTTTAGTTTTCCGTGTAGAAACTTACCCTTCAGGGAAACCCTTATTTTTACCTGTAGAAACTTACCCTTCAGGAGCACCTTCCGTTTTCTGTGTAGAAACTTACCCTTCAGTGGAACCTTTAGTTTTCTGTGTAGAAACTTGCCCTTCAGGGGAACCCTTAGTTTTCCGTGGAGAAACTTACCCTTCAAGAACACCTTCAGTTTTCTGTGTAGAAACTTACCCTTCAGTGGAACCTTTAGTTTTCTGTGTAGAAACTTACCCTTCAAGGGAACCTTTAGTTTTCTGTGTAGAAACTTACCCTTCAGGGGCACCTTTAGTTTTCTGTGTAGAAACTTACCCTTCAGGGGCGCCTTTAGTTTTCCGTCTAGAAA
This sequence comes from Bathymodiolus brooksi, assembly GCA_963680875.1. Taxonomy (NCBI): domain Eukaryota; kingdom Metazoa; phylum Mollusca; class Bivalvia; order Mytilida; family Modiolidae; genus Bathymodiolus; species Bathymodiolus brooksi. The sequence continues at coordinate 66,299,522 of OY804586.1, read as the reverse complement.
CTTACCCTTCAAGAGCACCTTTAGTTTTCTGTGTAGAAACTTACTCTTCGGGTGCACCTTTAGTTTTCCGTGTAGAAACTTACCCTTCAGTGGAACCCTTAGTTTTCCGTGTAGAAACTTACCCTTCAGGAACACCTTCAGTTTTCTGTGTAGAAACTTACCCTTCAGGGGCACCTTTAGTTTTCTGTGTAGAAACTTACCTTTCAGGGGAACCCTTAGTATTCCGTCTAGAAACTTACCCTTCAGGAACACCTTCAGTTTTCTGTGTAGAAACTTACCCTTCAGTGGAACCTTTAGTTTTCTGTGTAGAAACTTACCCTTCAGGGGCACCTTTAGTTTTCTGTGTAGAAACTTACCCTTAAGGGGCACCTTAAGTTTTCTGTGTAGAAACTTACCCTTCAGGGGCACCTTTAGTTTTCCGTCTAGAAACTTACCCTTCAGGGGCACCTTTAGTTTTCTGTGTAGAAACTTACTCTTCGGGTGCACCTTTAGTTTTCCGTGTAGAAACTTACCCTTCAGGGACACCTTTTGTTTTCCGTGTAGAAACTTCCCCTTCAGGAGCACCTTTAGTTTTCCGTCTAGAAACTTCCCCTTCAAGAGCACCTTTAGTTTTCCGTGTAGAAACTTACCCTTCAGGGAAACCCTTATTTTTACGTGTAGAAACTTACCCTTCAGGAGCACCTTCCGTTTTCTGTGTAGAAACTTACCCTTCAGTGGAACCTTTAGTTTTCTGTGTAGAAACTTGCCCTTCAGGGGAACCCTTAGTTTTCCGTAGAGAAACTTACCCTTCAGGAACACCTTCAGTTTTCTGTGTAGAAACTTACCCTTCAGTGGAACCTTTAGTTTTCTGTGTAGAAACTTACCCTTCAAGGGAACCTTTAGTTTTCTGTGTAGAAACTTACCCTTCAGGGGCACCTTTAGTTTTCTGTGTAGAAACTTACCCTTCAGGGGCACCTTTAGTTTTCCGTCTAGAAACTTACCCTTCAAGAGCACCTTTAGTTTTCTGTGTAGAAACTTACTCTTCGGGTGCACCTTTAGTTTTCCGTGTAGAAACTTACCCTTCAGGGGAACCCTTAGTTTTCCGTGTAGAAACTTACCCTTCAGGAACACCTTCAGTTTTCTGTGTAGAAATTTACCCTTCAGTGGAACCTTTAGTTTTCTGTGTAGAAACTTACCTTTCAGGGGAACCCTTAGTATTCCGTCTAGAAACTTACCCTTCAGGAACACCTTCAGTTTTCTGTGTAGAAACTTACCCTTCAGTGGAACCTTTAGTTTTCTGTGTAGAAACTTACCCTTCAGTGGGACCTTTAGTTTTCTGCGTAGAAACTTACCCTTCAGGGGCACCTTTAGTTTTCTGTGTAGAAACTTACCCTTCAGGGGCACCTTAAGTTTTCTGTGTAGAAACTTACTCTTCAGGGGCCCCTTTAGTTTTCCGTGTAGAAACTTACCCTTCAGGGACACCTTTTGTTTTACGTGTAGAAACTTCCCCTTCAGGAGCACCTTTAGTTTTCCGTCTAGAAACTTCCCCTTCAGGAGCACCTTTAGTTTTCCGTGTAGAAACTTACCCTTCAGGTAAAACCCTTAGTTTTCCGTGTAGAAACTTACCCTTCAGGAGCACCTTCCGTTTTCTGTGTAGAAACTTACCCTTCAGTGGAACATTTAGTTTTCTGTGTAGAAACTTACCCTTCAGGGGAACCCTTAGTTTTCCGTGTAGAAACTTACCCTTCAGGAACACCTTCAGTTTTCTGTGTAGAAACTTACCCTTCAGTGGAACCTTTAGTTTTCTGTGTAGAAACTTACCCTTCAGGGGAACCTTTAGTTTTCTGTGTTGAAACTTACCCTTCAGGGGCACCTTTAGTTTTCCGTCTAGAAACTTACCCTTCAAGAGCACCTTTAGTTTTCTGTGTAGAAACTTACTCTTCGGGTGCACCTTTAGTTTTCCGTGGAGAAACTTACCCTTCAGGGGAACCCTTAGTTTTCCGTGTAGAAACTTACCCTTCAGGGGCACCTTTAGTTTTCTGTGTAGAAACTTACCCTTCAGGGGCACCTTTAGTTTTCCGTCTAGAAACTTACCCTTCAAGAGCACCTTTAGTTTTCTGTGTAGAAACTTACTCTTCGGGTGCACCTTTAATTTTCCGTGGAGAAACTTACCCTTCAGGGGAACCCTTAGTTTTCTGTGTAGAAACTTACCCTTCAGGAACACCTTCAGTTTTCTGTGTAGAAACTTACCCTTCAGTGGAACCTTTAGTCTTCTGTGTAGAAACTTACCCTTCAGGGAAACCCTTAATTTTCCGTGTAGAAACTTACCCTTCAGGGGCACCTTCCATTTTCTGTGTAGAAACTTACCCTTCAGTGGAACCTTTAGTTTTCTGTGTAGAAACTTACTCTTCGGGTGCACCTTTAGTTTTCCGTGTAGAAACTTACCCTTCAGGGGCACCTTTAGTTTTCCGTCTAGAAACTTCCCCTTCAGGAGCACCTTTAGTTTTCCGTGTAGAAACTTACCCTTCAGGGAAACCCTTAGTTTTCCTTCTAGAAACTTACCCTTCAGGAGCACCTTCCGTTTTCTGTGTAGAAACTTACCCTTCAGTGGAAACTTCAGTTTTCTGTGTAGAAACTTACCCTTCAGGGAACCTTTAGTTTTCTGTGTAGAAACCTACCCTTCAGGGGAACCCTTAGTTTCCGTGTAGAAACTTACCCTTCAGGAACACCTTCAGTTTTCTGTGTAGAAACTTACCCTTCAGTGGAACCTTTAGTTTTCTGTGTAGAAACTTACCCTTCAGGGGAACCTTTAGTTTTCTGTGTAGAAACTTACCCTTCAGGGGCACCTTTAGTTTTCTGTGTAGAAACTTACCCTTCAGGGGCACCTTTAGTTTTCCGTCTAGAAACTTACCCTTCAAGAGCACCTTTAGTTTTCTGTGTAGAAACTTACTCTTCGGGTGCACCTTTAATTTTCCGTGTAGAAACTTACCCTTCAGGGGAACCCTTAGTTTTCCGTGTAGAAACTTACCCTTCAGGAACACCTTCAGTTTTCTGTGTAGAAACTTACCCTTCAGGGGCACCTTTAGTTTTCTGTGTAGAAACTTACCTTTCAGGGGAACCCTTAGTATTCCTTCTAGAAACTTACCCTTCAGGAACATCTTCAGTTTTCTGTGTAGAAACTTACCCTTCAGTGGAACCTTTAGTTTTCTGTGTAGAAACTTACCCTTCAGGGGCACCTTTAGTTTTCTGTGTAGAAACTTACCCTTAAGGGGCACCTTAAGTTTTCTGTGTAGAAACTTACCCTTCAGTGGAACCTTTAGTTTTCCGTCTAGAAACTTACCCTTCAGGGGCACCTTTAGTTTTCTGTGTAGAAACTTACTCTTCGGGTGCACCTTTAGTTTTCCGTGTAGAAACTTACCCTTCAGGGACACCTTTTGTTTTCCGTGTAGAAACTTCCCCTTCAGGAGCACCTTTAGTTTTCCGTCTAGAAACTTCCCCTTCAAGAGCACCTTTAGTTTTCCGTGTAGAAACTTACCCTTCAGGGAAACCCTTATTTTTACGTGTAGAAACTTACCCTTCAGGAGCACCTTCCGTTTTCTGTGTAGAAACTTACCCTTCAGTGGAACCTTTAGTTTTCTGTGTAGAAACTTGCCCTTCAGGGGAACCCTTAGTTTTCCGTGGAGAAACTTACCCTTCAGGAACACCTTCAGTTTTCTGTGTAGAAACTTACCCTTCAGTGGAACCTTTAGTTTTCTGTGTAGAAACTTACCCTTCAAGGGAACCTTTAGTTTTCTGTGTAGAAACTTACCCTTCAGGGGCACCTTTAGTTTTCTGTGTAGAAACTTACCCTTCAGGGGCACCTTTAGTTTTCCGTCTAGAAACTTACCCTTCAAGAGCACCTTTAGTTTTCTGTGTAGAAACTTACTCTTCGGGTGCACCTTTAGTTTTCCGTGTAGAAATTACCCTTCAGGGGAACCCTTAGTTTTCCGTGTAGAAACTTACCCTTCAGGAACACCTTCAGTTTTCTGTGTAGAAATTTACCCTTCAGTGGAACCTTTAGTTTTCTGTGTAGAAACTTACCTTTCAGGGGAACCCTTAGTATTCCGTCTAGAAACTTACCCTTCAGGAACACCTTCAGTTTTCTGTGTAGAAACTTACCCTTCAGTGGAACCTTTAGTTTTCTGTGTAGAAACTTACCCTTCAGTGGGACCTTTAGTTTTCTGCGTAGAAACTTACCCTTCAGGGGCACCTTTAGTTTTCTGTGTAGAAACTTACCCTTCAGGGGCACCTTTAGTTTTCTGTGTAGAAACTTACTCTTCAGGGGCCCCTTTAGTTTTCCGTGTAGAAACTTACCCTTCAGGGACACCTTTTGTTTTCGTGTAGAAACTTCCCCTTCAGGAGCACCTTTAGTTTTCCGTCAAGAAACTTCCCCTTCAGGAGCACCTTTAGTTTTCCGTGTAGAAACTTACCCTTCAGGTAAAACCCTTAGTTTTCCGTGTAGAAACTTACCCTTCAGGAGCACCTTCCGTTTTCTGTGTAGAAACTTACCCTTCAGTGGAACATTTAGTTTTCTGTGTAGAAACTTACCCTTCAGGGGAACCCTTAGTTTTCCGTGTAGAAACTTACCCTTCAGGAACACCTTCAGTTTTCTGTGTAGAAACTTACCCTTCAGTGGAACCTTTAGTTTTCTGTGTAGAAACTTACCCTTCAGGGGAACCTTTAGTTTTCTGTGTTGAAACTTACCCTTCAGGGGCACCTTTAGTTTTCCGTCTAGAAACTTACCCTTCAAGAGCACCTTTAGTTTTCTGTGTAGAAACTTACTCTTCGGGTGCACCTTTAGTTTTCCGTGGAGAAACTTACCCTTCAGGGGAACCCTTAGTTTTCCGTGTAGAAACTTACCCTTCAGGGGCACCTTTAGTTTTCTGTGTAGAAACTTACCCTTCAGGGGCACCTTTAGTTTTCCGTCTAGAAACTTACCCTTCAAGAGCACCTTTAGTTTTCTGTGTAGAAACTTACTCTTCGGGTGCACCTTTAGTTTTCCGTCTAGAAACTTCCCCTTCAGGAGCACCTTTAGTTTTCCGTGTAGAAACTTACCCTTCAGTGGAAACCTTAGTTTTCCGTGTAGAAACTTACCCTTCAGGAACACCTTCAGTTTTCTGTGTAGAAACTTACCCTTCAGTGGAACCTTTAGTTTTCTGTGTAGAAACTTACCCTTCAGGGGAACCTTTAGTTTTCTGTGTAGAAACTTACCCTTCAGGGGCACCTTTAGTTTTCTGTGTAGAAACTTACCCTTCAGGGGCACCTTTAGTTTTCCGTCTAGAAACTTACCCTTCAAGAGCACCTTTAGTTTTCTGTGTAGAAACTTACTCTTCGGGTGCATCTTTAGTTTTCCGTGTAGAAACTTACCCTTCAGGGGAACCCTTAGTTTTCCGTGTAGAAACTTACCCTTCAGGAACACCTTCAGTTTTCTGTGTAGAAACTTACCCTTCAGTGGAACCTTTAGTTTTCTGTGTAGAAACTTACCTTTCAGGGGAACCCTTAGTATTTCGTCTAGAAACTTACCCTTCAGGAACACCTTCAGTTTTCTGTGTAGAAACTTACCCTTCAGTGGAACCTTTAGTTTTCTGTGTAGAAACTTACCCTTCAGGGGACCTTTAGTTTTCTGCGTAGAAACTTACCCTTCAGGGGCACCTTTAGTTTTCTGTGTAGAAACTTACCCTTCAGGGGCACCTTAAGTTTTCTGTGTAGAAACTTACTCTTCAGGGGCCCCTTTAGTTTTCCGTGTAGAAACTTACCCTTCAGGGACACCTTTTGTTTTCCGTGTAGAAACTTACCCTTCAGGGGAACCTTTAGTTTTCTGTGTAGAAACTTACCCTTCAGGGGAACCCTCAGTTTTCGTGTAGAAACTTACCCTTCAGGAACACCTTTAGTTTTCTGTGTAGAAACTTACCCTTCAGAGCAACCTTTAATTTTCTGTGTAGAAACTTACCCTTCAGGGGAACCTTTAGTTTTCTGTGTAGAAACTTACCCTTCAGGGGCACCTTTAGTTTTCTGTGATGAAACTTACCCTTCAGAGGCACCTTTAGTTTTCCGTCTAGAAACTTACCCTTCAAGAGCACCTTTAGTTTTCTGTGTAGAAACTTACTCTTCGGGTGCACCTTTAGTTTTCCGTGTAGAAAATTACCCTTCAGGGGAACCCTTAGTTTTCCGTGTAGAAACTTACCCTTCAGGAACACCTTCAGTTTTCTGTGTAGAAACTTACCCTTCAGTGGAACCTTTAGTTTTCTGTGTAGAAACTTACCTTTCAGGGGAACCCTTAGTATTCTGTCTAGAAACTTACCCTTCAGGAACACCTTTAGTTTTCTGTGTAGAAACTTACCCTTCAGGGGCACCTTAAGTTTTCTGTGTAGAAACTTACCCTTCAGGAGTACCTTTAGTTTTCCGTCTAGAAACTTCCCCTTCAAGAGCACCTTTAGTTTTCCGTGTAGAAACTTACCCTTCAGGGAAATCCTTAGTTTTCTGTGTAGAAACTTACCCTTCAGGAGCACCTTCCGTTTTCTGTGTAGAAACTTACCCTTCAGTGGAACCTTTAGTTTTCTGTGTAGAAACTTACCCTTCAGGGGAACCTTTAGTTTTCTGTGTAGAAACTTACCCTTCAGGGGCACCTTTAGTTTTCTGTGTTGAAACTTACCCTTCAGGGGCACCTTAAGTTTTCTGTGTAGAAACTTACCCTTCAGGAGCACCTTTAGTTTTCCGTCTAGAAACTTCCCCTTCAAGAGCACCTTTAGTTTTCTGTGTAGAAACTTACCCTTCAGGGAAACCCTTAGTTTTCCGTGTAGAAACTTACCCTTCAGGAGCACCTTCCGTTTACTGTGTAGAAACTTACCCTTCAGTGGAACCTTTAGTCTTCTGTGTAGAAACTTACCCTTCAGGGGACCCTTTAGTTTTCTGTGTAGAAACTTACCCTTCAGGGGAACCCTTAGTTTTCCGTGTAGAAACTTACCCTTCAGGAACACCTTCAGTTTTCTGTGTAGAAACTTACCCTTCAGTGGAACCTTTAGTTTTCTGTGTAGAAACTTACCCTTCAGGGGAACCTTTAGTTTTCTGTGTAGAAACTTACCCTTCAGGGGCACCTTTAGTTTTCTGTGAAGAACCTTACCCTTCAGAGGCACCTTTAGTTTTCCGTCTAGAAACTTACCCTTCAAAAGCACCTTTAGTTTTCTGTGTAGAAACTTACTCTTCGGGTGCACCTTTAGTTTTCCGTGTAGAAACTTACCCTTCAGTGGAACCCTTAGTTTTCCGTGTAGAAACTTACCCTTCAGGAACACCTTCAGTTTTCTCTGTGTAGAAACTTACCCTTCAGTGGAACCTTTAGTTTTCTGTGTAGAAACTTACCTTTCAGGGGAACCCTTAGTATTCCGTCTAGAAACTTACCCTTCAGGAACACCTTCAGTTTTCTGTGTAGAAACTTACCCTTCAGTGGAACCTTTAGTTTTCTGTGTAGAATTTTACACTTCAGGGGAACCTTTAGTTTTCTGTGTAGAAACTTACCCTTAAGGGGCACCTTTAGTTTTCTGTGTTGAAACTTACCCTTCAGGGGCACCTTAAGTTTTCTATGTAGAAACTTACCCTTCAGGGGAACCTTTAGTTTTCTGTGTAGAAACTTACCCTTCAGGGGCACCTTTAGTTTTCTGTGTAGAAACTTACCCTTCAGGGGCACCTTTAGTTTTCTGTCTAGAAACTTACCCTTCAAGAGCACCTTTAGTTTTCTGTGTAGAAACTTACTCTTCGGGTGCACCTTTAGTTTTCCGTGTAGAAACTTACCCTTCAGGGGAACCCTTAGTTTTCCGTGTAGAAACTTACCCTTCAGGAACACCTTCAGTTTTCTGTGTAGAAACTTACTCTTCAGTGGAACCTTTAGTTTTCTGTGTAGAAACTTACCTTTCAGGGGAACCCTTAGTATTCTGTCTAGAAACTTACCCTTCAGGAACACCTTCAGTTTTCTGTGTAGAAACTTACCCTTCAGTGGAACCTTTAGTTTTCTGTGTAGAAACTTACCCTTCAGGGGAACCTTTAGTTTTCTCTGTAGAAACTTACCCTTCAGGGGCCCCTTTAGTTTTCTGTGTTGAAACTTACCCTTCAGGGGCACCTTAAGTTTTCTGTGTAGAAACTTACCCTTCAGGAGTACCTTTAGTTTTCTGTGTAGAAACTTACCCTTCAGGGGAACCCTTAGTTTTCCGTGTAGAAACTTACCCTTCAGGAACACCTTCAGTTTTCTGTGTAGAAACTTACCCTTCAGTGGAACCTTTAGTTTTCTGTGTAGAAACTTACCTTTCAGGGGAACCTTTAGTTTTCTGTGTAGAAACTTACCCTTTAGGGGCACCTTTAGTTTTCCATCTAGAAACTTACTCTTCAAGAGCACCTTTAGTTTTCCGTGTCGAAACTTACCCTTCAGGGAAACACTTAATTTTCCGTGTAGAAACTTACCCTTCAGGAGCACCTTCCATTTTCTGTGTAGAAACTTACCCTTCAGTGGAACCTTTAGTTTTCTGTGTAGAAACTTACCTTTCAGGGGAACCTTTAGTTTTCTGTGTAGAAACTTACCCTTCAGGGGAACCCTTAGTTTTCGTGTAGAAACTTACCCTTCAGGAACACCTTCAGTTTTCTATGTAGAAACTTACCCTTCAGTGGAACCTTTAGTTTTCTGTGTAGAAACTTACCCTTCAGGGGCACCTTTAGTTTTCTGTGTAGAAACTTACCCTTCAGGGGCACCTTTAGTTTTCTGTGAAGAAACTTACCCTTCATGGGCACCTTTAGTTTTCCGTCAGAAACTTACCCTTCAAGAGCACCTTTAGTTTTCTGTGTAGAAACTTACTCTTCGGGTGCACCTTTAGTTTTCCGTGCAGAAACTTACCCTTCAGGGGAACCCTTAGTTTTCCGTGTAGAAACTTACCCTTCAGGAACACCTTCAGTTTTCTGTGTAGAAACTTACCCTTCATTGGAACCTTTAGTTTTCTGTGTAGAAACTTACCTTTCAGGGGAACCCTTAGTATTCCGTCTAGAAACTTACCCTTCAGGAACACCTTCAGTTTTCTGTGTAGAAACTTACCCTTCAGTGGAACCTTTAGTTTTCTGTGTAGAAACTTACCCTTCAGGGGAACTTTTAGTTTTCTGTGTAGAAACTTACCCTTCAGGGGCACCTTTAGTTTTCTGTGTAGAAACTTACCCTTCAGGCGCACCTTAAGTTTTCTGTGTAGAAACTTACTCTTCAAGGGCCCCTTTAGTTTTCCGTGTAGAAACTTACCCTTCAGGGACACCTTTTGTTTTCCGTGTAGAAACTTCCCCTTCAGGAGCACCTTTAGTTTTCCGTCTAGAAACTTCCCCTTCAGGAGCACCTTTAGTTTTCCGTCTAGAAACTTCCCCTTCAGGAGCACCTTTAGTTTTCCGTCTAGAAACTTACCCTTCAAGAGCACCTTTAGTTTTCTGTGTAGAAACTTACTCTTCGGGTGCACCTTTAGGTTTCCGTGAAGAAACTTACCCTTCAGGGGAACCCTTAGTTTTCCGTGTAGAAACTTACCCTTCAGGAACAACTTCAATTTTCTGTGTAGAAACTTACCCTTCAGTGGAACCTTTAGTTTTCTGTGTAGAAACTTACCTTTCAGGGGAACCCTTAGTATTCTGTCTAGAAACTTACCCTTCAGTAACACCTTCAGTTTTCCGTGTAGAAACTTACCCTTCAGGGGCACCTTTAGTTTTCTGTGTAGAAACTTACTCTTCGGGTGCACCTTTAGTTTTCCGTGTAGAAACTTACCCTTCAGGGGAACCCTTAGTTTTCCGTGTAGAAGCTTACCCTTCAGGAACACCTTCAGTTTTCTGTGTAGAAACTTACCCTTCAGGGGAACCTTTAGTTTTCTGTGTAGAAACTTACCCTTCAGGGGCACCTTTAGTTTTCTGTGAAGAAACTTACCCTTCAGAGGCACCTTTAGTTTTCCGTCTAGAAACTTACCCTTCAAAAGCACCTTTAGTTTTCTGTGTAGAAACTTACTCTTCGGGTGCACCTTTAGTTTTCCGTGTAGAAACTTACCCTTCAGGGGAACCCTTAGTTTTCCGTGTAGAAACTTACCCTTCAGGAACACCTTCAGTTTTCTGTGTAGAAACTTACCCTTCAGTGGAACCTTTAGTTTTCTGTGTAGAAACTTACCTTTCAGGGGAACCTTTAGTTTTCTGTGTAGAAACTTACCCTTTAGGGGCACCTTTAGTTTTCCATCTAGAAACTTACCCTTCAAGAGCACCTTTAGTTTTATGTGTAGAAACTTACTCTTCGGGTGCATCTTTAGTTTTCCGTGTAGAAACTTACCCTTCAGGGGAACCTTTAGTTTTCCGTGTAGAAACTTACCCTTCAGTGGAACCTTTAGTTTTCTGTGTAGAAACTTACCTTTCAGGGGAACCCTTAGTATTCTGTCTAGAAACTTACCCTTCAGGAACACCTTCAGTTTTCTGTGTAGAAACTTACCCTTCAGGGGCACCTTAAGTTTTCTGTGTAGAAACTTACCCTTCAGGAGTACCTTTAGTTTTCCGTCTAGAAACTTCCCCTTCAAGAGCACCTTTAGTTTTCCGTGTAGAAACTTACCCTTCAGGGAAACCCTTAGTTTTCTGTGTAGAAACTTACCCTTCAGGAGCACCTTCCGTTTTCTGTGTAGAAACTTACCCTTCAGTGGAACCTTTAGTTTTCTGTGTAGAAACTTACCCTTCATGGGAACCTTTAGTTTTCTGTGTAGAAACTTACCCTTCAGGGGCACCTTTAGTTTTCTGTGTTGAAACTTACCCTTCAGGGGCACCTTAAGTTTTCTGTGTAGAAACTTACCCTTCAGGAGCACCTTTTGTTTTCCGTCTAGAAACTTCCCATTCAAGAGCACCTTTAGTTTTCTGTGTAGAAACTTACCCTTCAGGGAAACCCTTAGTTTTCTGTGTAGAAACTTACCCTTCAGGAGCACCTTCCGTTTACTGTGTAGAAACTTACCCTTCAGTGGAACCTTTAGTCTTCTGTGTAGAAACTTACCCTTCAGGGGAACCTTTACTTTTCTGTGTAGAAACTTACCCTTCAGGGGAACCCTTAGTTTTCCGTGTTGAAACTTACCCTTCAGGAACACCTTCAGTTTTCTGTGTAGAAACTTACCCTTCAGTGGAACCTTTAGTTTTCTGTGTAGAAACTTACCCTTCAGGGGAATCTTTAGTTTTCTGTGTAGAAACTTACCCTTCAGGGGCACCTTTAGTTTTCTGTGAAGAACCTTACCCTTCAGAGGCACCTTTAGTTTTCCGTCTAGAAACTTACCCTTCAAAAGCACCTTTAGTTTTCTGTGTAGAAACTTACTCTTCGGGTGCACCTTTAGTTTTCCGTGTAGAAACTTACCCTTCAGTGGAACCCTTAGTTTTCCGTGTAGAAACTTACCCTTCAGGAACACCTTCAGTTTTCTGTGTAGAAACTTACCCTTCAGTGGAACCTTTAGTTTTCTGTGTAGAAACTTACCTTTCAGGGGAACCCTTAGTATTCCGTCTAGAAACTTACCCTTCAGGAACACCTTCAGTTTTCTGTGTAGAAACTTACCTTTCAGTGGAACCTTTAGTTTTCTGTGTAGAATTTTACACTTCAGGGGAACCTTTAGTTTTCTGTGTAGAAACTTACCTTTAAGGGGCACCTTTAGTTTTCTGTGTAGAAACTTACCCTTCAGGGGCACCTTAAGTTTTCTATGTAGAAACTTACCCTTCAGGGGAACCTTTAGTTTTCTGTGTAGAAACTTACCCTTCAGGAGTACCTTTAGTTTTCTGTGTAGAAACTTACCCTTCAGGGGAACCCTTAGTTTTCCGTGTAGAAACTTACCCTTCAGGAACACCTTCAGTTTTCTGTGTAGAAACTTACCCTTCAGTGGAACCTTTAGTTTTCTGTGTAGAAACTTACCTTTCAGGGGAACCTTTAGTTTTCTGTGTAGAAACTTACCCTTTAGGGGCACCTTTAGTTTTCCATCTAGAAACTTACCCTTCAAGAGCACCTTTAGTTTTCCGTGTCGAAACTTACCCTTCAGGGAAACACTTAATTTTCCGTGTAGAAACTTACCCTTCAGGAGCACCTTCCATTTTCTGTGTAGAAACTTACCCTTCAGTGGAACCTTTAGTTTTCTGTGTAGAAACTTACCCTTCAGGGGAACCTTTAGTTTTCTGTGTAGAAACTTACCCTTCAGGGGAACCCTTAGTTTTCGTGTAGAAACTTACCCTTCAGGAACACCTTCAGTTTTCTATGTAGAAACTTACCCTTCAGTGGAACCTTTAGTTTTCTGTGTAGAAACTTACCCTTCAGGGGCACCTTTAGTTTTCTGTGTAGAAACTTACCCTTCAGGGGCACCTTTAGTTTTCTGTGAAGAAACTTACCCTTCATGGGCACCTTTAGTTTTCCGTCAGAAACTTACCCTTCAAGAGCACCTTTAGTTTTCTGTGTAGAAACTTACTCTTCGGGTGCACCTTTAGTTTTCCGTGCAGAAACTTACCCTTCAGGGGAACCCTTAGTTTTCCGTGTAGAAACTTACCCTTCAGGAACACCTTCAGTTTTCTGTGTAGAAACTTACCCTTCATTGGAACCTTTAGTTTTCTGTGTAGAAACTTACCTTTCAGGGGAACCCTTAGTATTCCGTCTAGAAACTTACCCTTCAGGAACACCTTCAGTTTTCTGTGTAGAAACTTACCCTTCAGTGGAACCTTTAGTTTTCTGTGTAGAAACTTACCCTTCAGGGGAACCTTTAGTTTTCTGTGTAGAAACTTACCCTTCAGGGGCACCTTTAGTTTTCTGTGTAGAAACTTACCCTTCAGGCGCACCTTAAGTTTTCTGTGTAGAAACTTACTCTTCAAGGGCCCCTTTAGTTTTCCGTGTAGAAACTTACCCTTCAGGGACACCTTTTGTTTTCCGTGTAGAAACTTCCCCTTCAGGAGCACCTTTAGTTTTCCGTCTAGAAACTTCCCCTTCAGGAGCACCTTTAGTTTTCCGTCTAGAAACTTCCCCTTCAGGAGCACCTTTAGTTTTCCGTCTAGAAACTTACCCTTCAAGAGCACCTTTAGTTTTCTGTGTAGAAACTTACTCTTCGGGTGCACCTTTAGGTTTCCGTGAAGAAACTTACCCTTCAGGGGAACCCTTAGTTTTCCGTGTAGAAACTTACCCTTCAGGAACAACTTCAATTTTCTGTGTAGAAACTTACCCTTCAGTGGAACCTTTAGTTTTCTGTGTAGAAACTTACCTTTCAGGGGAACCCTTAGTATTCTGTCTAGAAACTTACCCTTCAGGAACACCTTCAGTTTTCCGTGTAGAAACTTACCCTTCAGGGGCACCTTTAGTTTTCTGTGTAGAAACTTACTCTTCGGGTGCACCTTTTATTTTCCGTGTAGAAACTTACCCTTCAGGGGAACCCTTAGTTTTCCGTGTAGAAGCTTACCCTTCAGGAACACCTTCAGTTTTCTGTGTAGAAACTTACCCTTCAGGGGAACCTTTAGTTTTCTGTGTAGAAACTTACCCTTCAGGGGCACCTTTAGTTTTCTGTGAAGAAACTTACCCTTCAGAGGCACCTTTAGTTTTCCGTCTAGAAACTTACCCTTCAAAAGCACCTTTAGTTTTCTGTGTAGAAACTTACTCTTCGGGTGCACCTTTAGTTTTCCGTGTAGAAACTTACCCTTCAGGGGAACCCTTAGTTTTCCGTGTAGAAACTTACCCTTCAGGAACACCTTCAGTTTTCTGTGTAGAAACTTACCCTTCAGTGGAACCTTTAGTTTTCTGTGTAGAAACTTACCTTTCAGGGGAACCTTTAGTTTTCTGTGTAGAAACTTACCCTTTAGGGGCACCTTTAGTTTTCCATCTAGAAACTTACCCTTCAAGAGCACCTTTAGTTTTATGTGTAGAAACTTACTCTTCGGGTGCATCTTTAGTTTTCCGTGTAGAAACTTACCCTTCAGGGGAACCTTTAGTTTTCCGTGTAGAAACTTACCCTTCAGTGGAACCTTTAGTTTTCTGTGTAGAAACTTACCTTTCAGGGGAACCCTTAGTATTCTGTCTAGAAACTTACCCTTCAGGAACACCTTCAGTTTTCTGTGTAGAAACTTACCCTTCAGGGGCACCTTAAGTTTTCTGTGTAGAAACTTACCCTTCAGGAGTACCTTTAGTTTTCCGTCTAGAAACTTCCCCTTCAAGAGCACCTTTAGTTTTCCGTGTAGAAACTTACCCTTCAGGGAAACCCTTAGTTTTCTGTGTAGAAACTTACCCTTCAGGAGCACCTTCCGTTTTCTGTGTAGAAACTTACCCTTCAGTGGAACCTTTAGTTTTCTGTGTAGAAACTTACCCTTCATGGGAACCTTTAGTTTTCTGTGTAGAAACTTACCCTTCAGGGGCACCTTTAGTTTTCTGTGTTGAAACTTACCCTTCAGGGGCACCTTAAGTTTTCTGTGTAGAAACTTACCCTTCAGGAGCACCTTTTGTTTTCCGTCTAGAAACTTCCCATTCAAGAGCACCTTTAGTTTTCTGTGTAGAAACTTACCCTTCAGGGAAACCCTTAGTTTTCTGTGTAGAAACTTACCCTTCAGGAGCACCTTCCGTTTACTGTGTAGAAACTTACCCTTCAGTGGAACCTTTAGTCTTCTGTGTAGAAACTTACCCTTCAGGGGAACCTTTACTTTTCTGTGTAGAAACTTACCCTTCAGGGGAACCCTTAGTTTTCCGTGTTGAAACTTACCCTTCAGGAACACCTTCAGTTTTCTGTGTAGAAACTTACCCTTCAGTGGAACCTTTAGTTTTCTGTGTAGAAACTTACCCTTCAGGGGAATCTTTAGTTTTCTGTGTAGAAACTTACCCTTCAGGGGCACCTTTAGTTTTCTGTGAAGAACCTTACCCTTCAGAGGCACCTTTAGTTTTCCGTCTAGAAACTTACCCTTCAAAAGCACCTTTAGTTTTCTGTGTAGAAACTTACTCTTCGGGTGCACCTTTAGTTTTCCGTGTAGAAACTTACCCTTCAGTGGAACCCTTAGTTTTCCGTGTAGAAACTTACCCTTCAGGAACACCTTCAGTTTTCTGTGTAGAAACTTACCCTTCAGTGGAACCTTTAGTTTTCTGTGTAGAAACTTACCTTTCAGGGGAACCCTTAGTATTCCGTCTAGAAACTTACCCTTCAGGAACACCTTCAGTTTTCTGTGTAGAAACTTACCTTTCAGTGGAACCTTTAGTTTTCTGTGTAGAATTTTACACTTCAGGGGAACCTTTAGTTTTCTGTGTAGAAACTTACCCTTAAGGGGCACCTTTAGTTTTCTGTGTAGAAACTTACCCTTCAGGGGCACCTTAAGTTTTCCGTGTAGAAACTTACCCTTCAGGGGAACCTTTAGTTTTCTGTGTTGAAACTTACCCTTCAGGGGCACCTTTAGTTTTCTGTGTAGAAACTTACCCTTCAGGGGCACCTTTAGTTTTCCGTCTAGAAACTTACCCTTCAAGAGCACCTTTAGTTTTCTGTGTAGAAACTTACTCTTCGGGTGCACCTTTAGTTTTCCGTGTAGAAACTTACCCTTCAGGGGAACCCTTAGTTTTCCGTGTAGAAACTTACCCTTCAGGAACACCTTCAGTTTTCTGTGTAGAAACTTACCCTTCAGTGGAACCTTTAGTTTTCTGTGTAGAAACTTACCTTTCAGAGGAACCCTTAGTATTCTGTCTAGAAACTTACCCTTCAGGAACACCTTCAGTTTTCTGTGTAGAAACCTACCCTTCAGTGGAACCTTTAGTTTTCTGTGTAGAAACTTACCCTTCAGGGGAACCTTTAGTTTTCTCTGTAGAAACTTACCCTTCAGGGGCCCCTTTAGTTTTCTGTGTTGAAACTTACCCTTCAGGGGCACCTTAAGTTTTCTGTGTAGAAACTTACCCTTCAGGAGTACCTTTAGTTTTCCGTCTAGAAACTTCCCCTTCAAGAGCACCTTTAGTTTTCCGTGTAGAAACTTACCCTTCAGGGAAACCCTTAATTTTCCGTGTAGAAACTTACCCTTCAGGAGCACCTTCCATTTTCTGTGTAGAAACTTACCCTTCAGTGGAACCTTTAGTTTTCTGTGTAGAAACTTACACTTCAGGGGAACCTTTAGTTTTCTGTGTAGAAACTTACCCTTCAGGGGAACCCTTAGTTTTCGTGTAGAAACTTACCCTTCAGGAACACCTTCAGTTTTCTATGTAGAAACTTACCCTTCAGGGGCACCTTTAGTTTTCTGTGTAGAAACTTACCCTTCAGGGGCACCTTTAGTTTTCTGTGAAGAAACTTACCCTTCATGGGCACCTTTAGTTTTCCGTCTAGAAACTTACCCTTCAAGAGCACCTTTAGTTTTCTGTGTAGAAACTTACTCTTCGGGTGCACCTTTAGTTTTCCGTGCAGAAACTTACCCTTCAGGGGAACCCTTAGTTTTCCGTGTAGAAACTTACCCTTCAGGAACACCTTCAGTTTTCTGTGTAGAAACTTACCCTTCATTGGAACCTTTAGTTTTCTGTGTAGAAACTTACCTTTCAGGGGAACCCTTAGTATTCCGTCTAGAAACTTACCCTTCAGGAACACCTTCAGTTTTCTGTGTAGAAACTTACCCTTCAGTGGAACCTTTAGTTTTCTGTGTAGAAACTTACCCTTCAGGGGAACCTTTAGTTTTCTGTGTAGAAACTTACCCTTCAGGGGCACCTTTAGTTTTCTGTGTAGAAACTTACCCTTCAGGCGCACCTTAAGTTTTCTGTGTAGAAACTTACTCTTCAAGGGCCCCTTTAGTTTTCGTGTAGAAACTTACCCTTCAGGGACACCTTTTGTTTTCCGTGTAGAAACTTCCCCTTCAGGAGCACCTTTAGTTTTCGTCTAGAAACTTCCCCTTCAGGAGCACCTTTAGTTTTCCGTGTAGAAACTTACCCTTCAGGGAAACCCTTAGTTTTCCTGTGTAGAAACTTACCCTTCAGGAGCACCTTCCGTTTTCTGTGTAGAAACTTACCCTTCAGGGAAACTTTAGTTTTCTGTGTAGAAACTTACCCTTCAGGGGAACCTTTAGTTTTCTGTGTAGAAACTTACCCTTCAGGGGAACCCTTAGTTTTCCGTGTAGAAACTTACCCTTCAGGAACACCTTCAGTTTTCTGTGTAGAATCTTACCCTTCAGTGGAACCTTTAGTTTTCTGTGTAGAAACTTACCCTTCAGGGGAACCTTTAGTTTTCTGTGTAGAAACTTACCCTTCAGGGGCACCTTTAGTTTTCTGTGTAGAAACTTACCCTTCAAGAGCACCTTTAGTTTTCTGTGTAGAAACTTACTCTTCGGGTGCACCTTTAGGTTTCCGTGAAGAAACTTACCCTTCAGGGGAACCCTTAGTTTTCCGTGTAGAAACTTACCCTTCAGGAACACCTTCAGTTTTCTGTGTAGAAACTTACCCTTCAGTGGAACCTTTAATTTTCTGTGTAGAAACTTACCTTTCAGGGGAACCCTTAGTATTCTGTCTAGAAACTTACCCTTCAGGAGCACCTTCAGTTTTCCGTGTAGAAACTTACCCTTCAAAAGCACCTTTAGTTTTCTGTGTAGAAACTTACTCTTCGGGTGCACCTTTAGTTTTCCGTGTAGAAACTTACCCTTCAGGGGAACCCTTAGTTTTCCGTGTAGAAACTTACCCTTCAGGAACACCTTCAGTTTTCTGTGTAGAAACTTACCCTTCAGTGGAACCTTTAGTTTTCTGTGTAAACTTACCTTTCAGGGGAACCCTTAGTATTCTGTCTAGAAACTTACCCTTCAGGAACACCTTCAGTTTTCTGTGTAGAAACTTACCCTTCAGTGGAACCTTTAGTTTTCTGTGTAGAAACTTACCCTTCAGGGGAACCTTTAGTTTTCTGTGTAGAAACTTACCCTTCAGGGGCACCTTTAGTTTTCCATCTAGAAACTTACCCTTCAAGAGCACCTTTAGTTTTATGTGTAGAAACTTACTCTTCGGGTGCATCTTTAGTTTTCCGTGTAGAAACTTACCCTTCAGGGGAACCTTTAGTTTTCCGTGTAGAAACTTACCCCTCAGGAACACCTTAAGTTTTCTGTGTAGAAACTTACCCTTCAGGAGCACCTTTAATTTTCCGTCTAGAAACTTCCCTTTCAAGAGCACCTTTAGTTTTCCGTGTAGAAACTTACCCTTCAGGGAAACCCTTAGTTTTCCGTGTAGAAACTTACCCTTCAGGAGCACCTTCCGTTTTCTGTGTAGAAACTTACCCTTCAGTGGAACCTTTAGTTTTCTGTATAGAAACTTACCCTTCAGGGGAACCTTTAGTTTTCTGTGTATAAACTTACCTTTCAGGGGAACCCTTAGTTTTCTGTGTAGAAACTTACCCTTCAGTGGAACCTTTAGTTTTCTGTGTAGAAACTTACCCTTCAGTGGAACCTTTAGTTTTCTGTGTAGAAACTTACCCTTCAGGAGCACCTTTAGTTTTCTGTGAAGAAACTTACCCTTCAGAGGCACCTTTAGTTTTCCGTCTAGAAACTTACCCTTCAAAAGCACCTTCAGTTTTCTGTGTAGAAACTTACTCTTCGGGTGCACCTTTAGTTTTCCGTGTAGAAACTTACCCTTCAGGGGAACCCTTAGTTTTCCGTGTAGAAACTTACCCTTCAGGAACACCTTCAGTTTTCTGTGTAGAAACTTACCCTTCAGTGGAACCTTTAGTTTTCCGTGTAGAAACTTACCCTTCAGGGGCACCTTTAGTTTTCTGTGATGAAACTTACCCTTCAGGGGCACCTTAAGTTTTCCGTGTAGAAACTTACCCTTCAGGGAAACCCTTAGTTTTCCGTGTAGAAACTTACCCTTCAGGAGCACCTTCCGTTTTCTGTGTAGAAACTTACCCTTCAGTGGAACCTTTAGTTTTCTGTGTAGAAACTTACCCTTCAGGGGAACCTTTAGTTTTCTGTGTAGAAACTTACCCTTCAGGGGAACCCTTAGTTTTCCGTGTAGAAACTTACCCTTCAGGAACACCTTCAGTTTTCTGTGTAGAAACTTACCCTTCAGTGGAACCTTTAGTTTTCTGTGTAGAAACTTACCCTTCAGGGGAACCTTTAGTTTTCTGTGTAGAAACTTACCCTTCAGGGGCACCTTTAGTTTTCTGTGATGAAACTTACCCTTCAGAGGCACCTTTAGTTTTCCGTCTAGAAACTTACCCTTCAAGAGCACCTTTAGTTTTCTGTGTAGAAACTTACTCTTCGGGTGCACCTTTAGTTTTCCGTGTAGAAACTTACCCTTCAGGGGAACCCTTAGTTTTCCGTGTAGAAACTTACCCTTCAGGAACACCTTCAGTTTTCTGTGTAGAAACTTACCCTTCAGTGGAACCTTTAGTTTTCTGTGTAGAAACTTACCTTTCAGGGGAACCCTTAGTATTCTGTCTAGAAACTTACCCTTCAGGAACACCTTCAGTTTTCAGTGTAGAAACTTACCCTTCAGTGGAACCTTTAGTTTTCTGTGTAGAAACTTACCCTTCAGGGGCACCTTTAGTTTTCTGTGTTGAAACTTACCCTTCAGGGGCACCTTAAGTTTTCTGTGTAGAAACTTACCCTTCAGGAGCACCTTTAGTTTTCCGTCTAGAAACTTCCCCTTCAAGAGCACCTTTAGTTTTCCGTGTAAAAACTTACCCTTCAGGGAAACCCTTAGTTTTCCGAGTAGAAACTTACCCTTCAGGAGCACCTTCCGTTTACTGTGTAGAAACTTACCCTTCAGTGGAACCTTTAGTTTTCTGTGTAGAAACTTACCCTTCAGGGGAACCTTTAGTTTTCTGTGTAGAAACTTACCCTTCAGGGGCACCTTTAGTTTTCTGTGAAGAAACTTACCCTTCAGAGGCACCTTTAGTTTTCCGTCTAGAAACTTACCCTTCAAAAGCACCTTTAGTTTTCTGTGTAGAAACTTACTCTTCGGGTGCACCTTTAGTTTTCCGTGTAGAAACTTACCCTTCAGGGGAACCCTTAGTTTTCCGTGTAGAAACTTACCCTTCAGGAACACCTTCAGTTTTCTGTGTAGAAACTTACCCTTCAGTGGAACCTTTAGTTTTCTGTGTAGAAACTTACCTTTCAGGGGAACCCTTAGTATTCGTCTAGAAACTTACCCTTCAGGAACACCTTCAGTTTTCTGTGTAGAAACTTACCCTTCAGTGGAACCTTTAGTTTTCTGTGTAGAAACTTACCCTTCAGGGGAACCTTTAGTTTTCTGTGTAGAAACTTACCCTTCAGGGGCACCTTTAGTTTTCTGTGTTGAAACTTACCCTTCAGGGGCACCATAAGTTTTCTGTGTAGAAACTTACCCTTCAGGAGTACCTTTAGTTTTCCGTCTAGAAACTTCCCCTTCAAGAGCACCTTTAGTTTTCCGTGTAGAAACTTACCCTTCAGGGAAGCCCTTAATTTTCCGTGTAGAAACTTACCCTTCAGGAGCACCTTCCATTTTCTGTGTAGAAACTTACCCTTCAGTGGAACCTTTAGTTTTCTGTGTAGAAACTTATCCTTCAGGGGAACCTTTAGTTTTCTGTGTAGAAACTTACCCTTCAGGGGAACCCTTAGTTTTCCGTGTAGAAACTTACCTTTCAGGAACACCTTCAGTTTTCTGTGTAGAAACTTACCCTTCAGTGGAACATTTAGTTTTCTGTGTAGAAACTTACCCTTCAGGGGAACCTTTAGTTTTCTGTGTAGAAACTTACCCTTCAGGGGCACCTTTAGTTTTCTGTGAAGAAACTTACCCTTCATGGGCACCTTTAGTTTTCCGTCTAGAAACTTACCCTTCAAGAGCACCTTTAGTTTTCTGTGTAGAAACTTACTCTTCGGGTGCACCTTTAGTTTTCCGTGTAGAAACTTATCCTTCAGGGGAACCCTTAGTTTTCCGTGTAGAAACTTACCCTTCAGGAACACCTTCAGTTTTCTGTGTAGAAACTTACCCTTCAGTGGAACCTTTAGTTTTCTGTGTAGAAACTTACCTTTCAGGGGAACCCTTAGTATTCCGTCTAGAAACTTACCCTTCAGGAACACCTTCTGTTTTCTGTGTAGAAACTTACCCTTCAGTGGAACCTTTAGTTTTCTGTGTAGAAACTTACCCTTCAGGGAAACCCTTAGTTTTCCGTGTAGAAACTTACCCTTCAGGAGCACCTTCCGTTTTCTGTGTAGAAACTTACCCTTCAGTGGAAACTTTAGTTTTCTGTGTAGAAACTTACCCTTCAGTGGAACCTTTAGTTTTCTGTGAAGAAACTTACCCTTCAGGCGAACCCTTAGTTTTCCGTGTAGAAACTTACCCTTCAGGAGCACCTTTAGTTTTCCGTCTAGAAACTTACCCTTCAGGGGAACCTTTAGTTTTCTGTGTAGAAACTCACCCTTCAGGGGCACCTTTAGTTTTCTGTGTTGAAACTTACCCTTCAGGGGCACCTTAAGTTTTCCGTGTAGAAACTTACCCTTCAAGAGCACCTTTAGTTTTCTGTGTAGAAACTTACTCTTCGGGTGCAACTTTAGTTTTCCGTGTAGAAACTTACCCTTCAGGGGAACCCTTAGTTTTCGTGTAGAAACTTACCCTTCAGGAACACCTTCAGTTTTCTGTGTAGAAACTTACCCTTCAGTGGAACCTTGAGTTTTCTGTGTAGAAACTTACCTTTCAGGGGAACCCTTAGTATTTCGTCTAGAAACTTACCCTTCAGGAACACCTTCAGTTTTCTGTGTAGAAACTTACCCTTCAGTGGAACCTTTAGTTTTCTGTGTAGAAACTTACCCTTCAGGGGCCCCTTTAGTTTTCTGTGTTGAAACTTACCCTTCATGGGCACCTTAATTTTTCTGTGTAGAAACTTACCCTTCAGTAGTACCTTTAGTTTTCGTCTAGAAACTTCCCCTTCAAGAGCACCTTTAGTTTTCCGTGTAGAAACTTACCCTTCAGGGAAACCCTTAATTTTCCGTGTAGAAACTTACCCTTCAGGAGCACCTTCCATTTTCTGTGTAGAAACTTACCCTTCAGTGGAACCTTTAGTTTTCTGTGTAGAAACTTACCCTTCAGGGGAACCTTTAGTTTTCTGTGTAGAAACTTACCCTTCAGGGGAACCCTTAGTTTTCGTGTAGAAACTTACCCTTCAGGAACACCTTCAGTTTTCTATGTAGAAACTTACCCTTCAGGGGCACCTTTAGTTTTCTGTGTAGAAACTTACCCTTCAGGGGCACCTTTAGTTTTCTGTGAAGAAACTTACCCTTCATGGGCACCTTTAGTTTTCCGTCTAGAAACTTACCCTTCAAGAGCACCTTTAGTTTTCTGTGTAGAAACTTACTCTTCGGGTGCACCTTTAGTTTTCCGTGCAGAAACTTACCCTTCAGGGGAACCCTTAGTTTTCCGTGTAGAAACTTACCCTTCAGGAACACCTTCAGTTTTCTGTGTAGAAACTTACCTTTCAGGGGAACCCTTAGTATTCCGTCTAGAAACTTACCCTTCAGGAACACCTTCAGTTTTCTGTGTAGAAACTTACCCTTCAGTGGAACCTTTTTTTTTCTGTGTAGAAACTTACCCTTCATGGGAACCTTTAGTTTTCTGTGTAGAAACTTACCCTTCAGGGGCACCTTTAGTTTTCTGTGTAGAAACTTACCCTTCAGGCGCACCTTAAGTTTTCTGTGTAGAAACTTACTCTTCAAGGGCCCCTTTAGTTTTCCGTGTAGAAACTTACCCTTCAGGGACACCTTTTGTTTTCCGTGTAGAAACTTCCCCTTCAGGAGCACCTTTAGTTTTCCGTCTAGAAACTTCCCCTTCAGGAGCACCTTTAGTTTTCCGTGTAGAAACTTACCCTTCAGGGAAACCCTTAGTTTTCCTGTGTAGAAACTTACCCTTCAGGAGCACCTTCCGTTTTCTGTGTAGAAACTTACCCTTCAGGGAAACTTTAGTTTTCTGTGTAGAAACTTACCCTTCAGGGGAACCTTTAGTTTTCTGTGTAGAAACTTACCCTTCAGGGGAACCCTTAGTTTTCCGTGTAGAAACTTATCCTTCAGGAACACCTTCAGTTTTCTGTGTAGAAACTTACCCTTCAGTGGAACCTTTAGTTTTCTGTGTAGAAACTTACCCTTCAGGGGAACCTTTAGTTTTCTGTGTAGAAACTTACCCTTCAGGGGCACCTTTAGTTTTCTGTGTAGAAACTTACCCTTCAGGGGTACCTTTAGTTTTCCGTCTAGAAACTTACCCTTCAAGAGCACCTTTAGTTTTCTGTGTAGAAACTTACTCTTCGGGTGCACCTTTAGGTTTCCGTGAAGAAACTTACCCTTCAGGGGAACCCTTAGTTTTCCGTGTAGAAACTTACCCTTCAGGAACACCTTCAGTTTTCTGTGTAGAAACTTACCCTTCAGTGGAACCTTTAGTTTTCTGTGTAGAAACTTACCTTTCAGGGGAACCCTTAGTATTCTGTCTAGAAACTTACCCTTCAGGAACACCTTCAGTTTTCCGTGTAGAAACTTACCCTTCAGGGGCACCTTTAGTTTTCTGTGTAGAAACTTACTCTTCGGGTGCACCTTTAGTTTTCCGTGTAGAAACTTACCCTTCAGGGGAACCCTTAGTTTTCCGTGTAGAAGCTTACCCTTCAGGAACACCTTCAGTTTTCTGTGTAGAAACTTACCCTTCAGGGGAACCTTTAGTTTTCTGTGTAGAAACTTACCCTTCAGGGGCACCTTTAGTTTTCTGTGAAGAAACTTACCCTTCAGAGGCACCTTTAGTTTTCCGTCTAGAAACTTACCCTTCAAAAGCACCTTTAGTTTTCTGTGTAGAAACTTACTCTTCGGGTGCACCTTTAGTTTTCCGTGTAGAAACTTACCCTTCAGGGGAACCTTTAGTTTTCCGTCTAGAAACTTACCCTTCAGGGGAACCTTTAGTTTTCTGTGTAGAAACTTACCCTTCAGGGGCACCTTTAGTTTTCTGTGTTGAAACTTACCCTTCAGGGGCACCTTAAGTTTTCCGTGTAGAAACTTACCCTTCAAGAGCACCTTTAGTTTTCTGTGTAGAAACTTACTCTTCGGGTGCAACTTTAGTTTTCCGTGTAGAAACTTACCCTTCAGGGGAACCCTTAGTTTTCGTGTAGAAACTTACCCTTCAGGAACACCTTCAGTTTTCTGTGTAGAAACTTACCCTTCAGTGGAACCTTGAGTTTTCTGTGTCGAAACTTACCTTTCAGGGGAACCCTTAGTATTCCGTCTAGAAACTTACCCTTCAGGAACACCTTCAGTTTTCTGTGTAGAAACTTACCCTTCAGTGGAACCTTTAGTTTTCTGTGTAGAAACTTACCCTTCAGGGGCACCTTTAGTTTTCTGTGTTGAAACTTACCCTTCATGGGCACCTTAAGTTTTCTGTGTTGAAACTTACCCTTCAGGGGCACCTTTAGTTTTCCGTCTAGAAACTTACCCTTCAGGGGCACCTTTAGTTTTCCGTGTAGAAACTTACTCTTCGGGTGCACCTTTAGTTTTCCGTGTAGAAACTTACCCTTCAGGGACACCTTTTGTTTTCCGTGTAGAAACTTCCCCTTCAGGAGCACCTTTAGTTTTCCGTCTAGAAACTTCCCCTTCAGGAGCATCTTTAGTTTTCCGTGTAGAAACTTACCCTTCAGGGAAACCCTTAGTTTTCCGTCTAGAAACTTACCCTTCAGGAGCACCTTCCGTTTTCTGTGTAGAAACTTACCCTTCAGTGGAACCTTTAGTTTTCTGTGTAGAAACTTGCCCTTCAGGGGAACCTTTAGTTTTCTGTGTAGAAACTTGCCCTTCAGGGGAACCTTTAGTTTTCTGTGTTGCAACTTACCCTTCAGGGGCACCTTAAGTTTTCTGTGTAGAAACTTACCCTTCAGGGGCACCTTTAGTTTTCTGTGTAGAAACTTACTCTTCGGGTGCACCTTTAGTTTTCTGTGTAGAAACTTACCCTTCAGGAGCACCTTTAGTTTTCCGTCTAGAAACTTCCCCTTCAGGAGCACCTTTAGTTTTCCGTGTAGAAACTTACCCTTCAGGGAAACCCTTAGTTTTCCGTGTAGAAACTTACCCTTCAGGTGCACCTTCCGTTTTCTGTGTAGAAACTTACCCTTCAGGGAACCTTTAGTTTTCTGTGTAGAAACTTACACTTCAGGCGAACCCTTAGTTTTCCGTGTAGAAACTTACCCTTCAGGGGCACCTTTAGTTTTCTGTGTAGAAACTTACCCTTCAGTGGAACCTTTAGTTTTCTGTGTAGAAACTTACCCTTCAAGGGAACCTTTAGTTTTCTGTGTAGAAACTTACCCTTGAGGGGAACCTTTAGTTTTCTGTGGAGAAACTTACCCTTCAGGGGCACCTTTAGTTTTCTGTGTAGAAACTTACTCTTCGGGTGCACCTTTAGTTTTCCGTGTAGAAACTTACCCTTCAGGGGAACCCTTAGTTTTCCGTGTAGAAGCTTACCCTTCAGGAACACCTTCAGTTTTCTGTGTAGAAACTTACCCTTCAGTGGAACCTTTAGTTTTCTGTGTAGAAACTTACCTTTCAGGGGAACCCTTAGTATTCTGTCTAGAAACTTACCCTTCAGGAACACCTTCAGTTTTCTGTGTAGAAACTTACCCTTCAGTGGAACCTTTAGTTTTCTGTGTAGAAACTTACCCTTCAGGGGAACCTTTAGTTTTCTGTGTAGAAACTTACCCTTCAGGGGCACCTTTAGTTTTCTGTGTTGAAACTTGCCCTTCAGGAGCACCTTTAGTTTTCCGTCTAGAAACTTTCCCTTCAAGAGCACCTTTAGTTTTCCGTGTAGAAACTTACCCTTCAGGGGAACCCTTAGTTTTCCGTGTAGAAACTTACCCTTCAGGAACACCTTCAGTTTTCTGTGTAGAAACTTACCCTTCAGTGGAACCTTTAGTTTTCTGTGTAGAAACTTACCTTTCAGGGGAACCTTTAGTTTTCTGTGTAGAAACTTACCCTTCAGGGGAACCTTTAGTTTTCTGTGTAGAAACTTACCCTTCAGGGGCACCTTTAGTTTTCTGTGTTGAAACTTACCCTTCAGGGGCACATTAAGTTTTCTGTGTAGAAACTTGCCCTTCAGGAGCACCTTTAGTTTTCCGTCTAGAAACTTTCCCTTCAAGAGCACCTTTAGTTTTCCGTGTAGAAACTTACCCTTCAGGGGAACCCTTAGTTTTCAGTGTAGAAACTTACCCTTCAGGAACACCTTCAGTTTTCTGTGTAGAAACTTACCCTTCAGTGGAACCTTTAGTTTTCTGTGTAGAAACTTACCTTTCAGGGGAACCCTTAGTATTCTGTCTAGAAACTTACCCTTCAGGAACACCTTCAGTTTTCTGTGTAGAAACTTACCCTTCAGTGGAACCTTTAGTTTTCTGTGTAGAAACTTACCCTTCAGGGGAACCTTTAGTTTTCTGTGTAGAAACTTACCCTTCAGGGGCACCTTTAGTTTTCTGTGTAGAAACTTACCCTTCAGGGGCACCTTTAGTTTTCCGTCTAGAAACTTACCCTTCAAGAGCACCTTTAGTTTTCTGTGTAGAAACTTACTCTTCGGGTGCACCTTTAGTTTTCCGTGTAGAAACTTACCCTTCAGGGGAACCCTTAGTTTTCCGTTTAGAAACTTACCCTTCAGGAACACCTTCAGTTTTCTGTGTAGAAACTTACGCTTCAGGGGAACCTTTAGTTTTCTGTGTAGAAACTTACCTTTCAGGGGAACCCTTAGTATTCTGTGTAGAAACTTACCCTTCAGGAATACCTTCAGTTTTCTGTGTAGAAACTTACCCTTCAGTGGAACCTTTAGTTTTCTGTGTAGAAACTTACCCTTCAGGGAAACCCTTAGTTTTCCGTGTAGAAACTTACCCTTCAGGAGCACCTTCCGTTTTCTGTGTAGAAACTTACCCTTCAGTGGAACCTTTAGTTTTCTGTGTAGAACCTTACTCTTCAGGGGAACCTTTAGTTTTCTGTGTAGAAACTTACCCTTCAGGGGAACCCTTAGTTTTCCGTGTAGAAACTTACCCTTCAGGAACACCTTCAGTTTTCTGTGTAGAAACTTACCCTTCAGGGGCACCATTAGTTTTCTGTGTAGAAACTTACCCTTCAGGGGAACCCTTAGTTTTCCGTGTAGAAACTTACCCTTCAGGAACACCTTCAGTTTTGTGTGTAGAAACTAACCCTTCAGTGGAACCTTTAGTTTTCTGTGTAGAAACTTACCCTTCAGGGGAACCCTTAGTTTTCCGTGTAAAAACTTACCCTTCAGGAACACCTTCAGTTTTCTGTGTAGAAACTTACCCTTCAGTGGAACCGTTAGTTTTCTGTGTAGAAACTTACCCTTCAGGGGAACCTTTAGTTTTCTGTGTAGAAACTTACCCTTCAGGGGCACCTGTAGTTTTCTGTGTTGAAACTTACCCTTCAGGGGAACCTTAAGTTTTCTGTGTAGAAACTTACCCTTCAGGGGCACCTTTAGTTTTCCGTCTAGAAACTTACCCTTCAGTGGCACCTTTAGTTTTCTCTGTAGAAACTTCCCCTTCAGGGGCACCTTTAGTTTCCTGTGTAGAAACTTCCCCTTCAGGGGCACCTTTAGTTTCCTGTGTAGAAACTTACCCTTCAGGGGCACCTTTAGTTTCCTGTGGAGAAACTTACCCTTCCTTCAGGGACACCTTTAGTTTCCTGTGTAGAATCTTACCCTTCAGGGGCACCTTTAGTTTCCTGTGTAGAAACTTACCCTTCAGGGGCACCTTTAGTTTCCTGTGTAGAAACTTACCCTTCAGGGGCACCTTTAGTTTCCTGTGTAGAAACTTACCCTTCAGGAGCACCTTTAGTTTTCTGTGTAGAAACTTACCCTTCAGGGGCACCTTTAGTTTCCTGTGTAGAAACTTACCCTTCAGGAGCACCTTTAGTTTCCTATGTAGAAACTTACCCTTCAGTGGCACCTTTTGTTTCCTGTATGGTGTTTTGTACATTATTTGTGTTGTCCTTTCCTCTTATCAGCTTCTTTTGTCTGTCCTTCTTTAAATTACGGCTTCTGAATATCCCTTTGTTATCTTCCAACCTTTCTGTCTAATTTGATCTTTAAGATGTTCTGGTTTATAAGAAGAGTTTAAAGATATACCAAAGATGTAAGCCGGATCTGTAAATCAAAGAAGGACAGACAACACAATGGCTAAAGCAATAAGGCCAAAAGACAAACAATAATCTACACAAAAAACTAAAAATCGAGCATAAAAAACTCCACTACAAACAGGGGCTGAACGCAGCTGCTCCGGAAGGGTAAGCAGTTCCTGTTTCACTAGTGACACTCGTCGTGTTATTCTAGTTACTAAGCCGGTGATAAATGAATGAGGAAAGGACCGGGTAGTATTTCCGACAAGTGGAACATATCCGTGGTCATTTGTGACAGTGATAACAGTTACACATTGATAATTGAATAAAAGTATTTAACAATGGAACATACCTCAACATTGCATGTTCTGCTAAAATAGTTTACAAAATAACTATGTCTAACGAGGAAATGTTTTTTTAATGTAATTGTTGAATTTATATTTTTCCGATGCACAATTGTTAAGTTTATCATAAAAGTCATACAAGATTTGCTTCATAATTCTTGTGAACATTGTTCTATATTTATACAAATGGTAGTTTTGGAAAAATACGAAACATGATGGTATAATCTCCCGCCATTTGTGTGTCTGTACTGTTGAAGATCACTGTCTAAACTTTCTTTGCATAATATAATACAAAACTTCGGAGGCTCATGGTCCTGATCGTATGGTAGAGGGGCCCGGGTGCCTCAATGAGTTAGGTAGTTGGATTACCTAACAACGCACCAATACGGAGTGGGTTCGCATCCGGCTTTGTAGATTACAAAAAGGGTGCACTCGACTCGCAACCGCAAGTGATAAAGTTTACCAGTTGCTTGCCCATGGTCGGTGGTTCTCTCCGGGTACTACGGCTTCCCCCACCACTAAAACTGGTCGCCATGATATAGTTGAAATATTGCTGAAAGTGGCGTTAACCACAATAAATCAAATCAAATCAAATCGTATGGTAGATGGATTTACAACTACCTGTGCAATCAGTTTCTATCATCACTAACGTTGTGATTTCGAATCCCGTCCATAGCGAGGTGTACTCGAAACAACATTGCATGATTAAGTTTGTCAATGACTTCCGGTAGGTCTGTTGTTTTCTCCGGGTACTCTGGATACCTGCACCAACGAAACGGAACTCCATAATTTTTCTTAAATATTATTTATTGAAAGTGGCGTTAAACACCATAAACCAAACCAAAATGTTTCCGGAAAACCTCAAAAATACACCAACTAGACAGAAACCATAATGAGACGATTGATAAGACAAATTTATATACAATTATTAATAATGTATAATATAACAGTGTAAAATAAGTGTCGATTTCTTTTTGAACAAGCTTCTTCATAGTGTGTTCGTGTGGTTTACTCGAATCCATTGATTGATTAATTGATCAAAGTTCAGGTCGCAGGCCCATGTCACATTGCGAGTTTATCGAACCCTCCTCCCGTCCCAGTTTTTAAAAGACTGTCTATGTGTCTCTATGTCATTACGATGCATGTCATTTCTTACCGTTGTATACGATATTTTTTTCACAACCAAAGCGAGATAACTCTAGTGAAAAATTAACCTCATTTCCAATTTCTGATTCATCGTGGACAAAATTAGCATTTAGATAAAGAGGAAACCGACTAATTTACCAGCAAAGACAGACAGACACGATATAAAAAACTATAATGACGCTCACATGTCAACATAAAGACGCCATATATACTATCTACACACGCTTATACACATGTCTTACGCCTATCCCTAGATTTGCCTTACGAGACAAGGTAACACTACGACTATTGAAGCTCCTTTTTAAGGGAGTGGATGTAGTCGAGTGGTCTAGGGCGCTGGACGTAAGGCTAAGCGAATGGTGCTGCAGTGTAACAATGGTGTGGGTTCAAATCCCGTCGAGGGAAGAACAAAAATTTGACAGCTCTAAAATCTAATTCTAACACTGTTTGGTTTAATTTTCAGACGTATATATATATATATATATATATATAAACGTCTAAAATGTTAGCACAACGATATCAAAAAAATATGTTAAAATGTAACAAGAATAACTATAAGTCTACAAAAAGACTATAATTATAATGAAATCGACGGATATTTCGCTTGACCGACAAGCTTCATCAGCGTCTGTAATCCGATTTGAAAAATTGTCACGTGAGCATCAGTTATCGTGACGTAAATTACTAAAAATCATAATCTTGAACTTTATACTTTATATTATTCAAGTATATTGCACACTAATTTATAAATATGAACAGAATAATATAAAGTATAAAGTTCAAGATTATGATTTTTAGTAATTTACGTCACGATAACTGATGCTCACGTGACAATTTTTCAAATCGGATTACAGACGCTGATGAAGCTTGTCGGTCAAGCGAAATATCCGTCGATTTCATTATAATTATAGTCTTTTTGTAGACTTATAGTTATTCTTGTTACATTTTAACATATTTTTTTGATATCGTTGTGCTAACATTTTAGATGTTTATTTATCATTTTTGTTTGTTTGCACAGTATCGTTAACACTTGTTTCCGATCCGACATCTCGTAGATTTATACGTTGGCTACTTTTTCAGATGTTTATATATATATATATATATATATATATATATATATATATATTTTTCAGACGTATATAATATTTAGTATTAACCTAGTATCCTTTAAAGTAAATTTGAGATCCAGTGGGACAGATATATTGTATGGTTGTCACTTGCTTCTAGACGTTTGTATAATATACTTTATTTCCTGTGACTGTATAATGAATTCTTCATTATCCTATACAATATATTAAAAATTGCTGAGTTAGATTGCTGTCAAATTATAATATTAAGTATATATGTACCATCTACACACGCTTATACACATGTCTTACGTATATCCCTAGATTTTCCTTACGAGAAAAGGTAACATTACGATTATTGAAGCTCCTTTTTTAGGGAGTGGATGTGGTCGAGTGGTCTAGGGCGCTTTACGTAAGGCTAAGCGAATGGTGCTGCAGTGTATCAATGGTGTGAGTTCAAATCCCGTCGAGGGAAGAACAAAAAATTGACAGCTCTAAAATCTAATTCTAACACTGTTTGGTTTAATATACGTCTGAAAATTAAACCAAAGTGTTAGAATTAGATTTTAGAGCTGTCAATTTTTTTGTTCTTCCCTCGACGGGATTGATATATATACGTCTGAAAATTACTAATGAAGTAATCAAAAGTCACGAAGACAAGTATGAAGATACTAATGAACTTGGTAATCAGAGGTCAGGAAGACAAGTATGACGATACTAATGAAGTAATCAGAAGTAATGAAGACAAGTATGAAGATACTAATGAAGTAATCAGAAGTCATGAAGACAAGAATAAAGGTACTAATGAAGTAATCAGAAGTCATGAAGACAAGTATGAAGATACTAATGAAGTAATCAGAAGTCATGAAGACAAGAATAAAGGTACTAATGAAGTAATCAGAAGTCATGAAGACAAGTATGAAGATACTAATGAAGTAATCAGAAGTCATGAAGACAAGAATAAAGGTACTAATGAAGTAATCAGAAGTCACGAAGACAAGTGTGTAGATACTAATGAAGTAATCAGAAGTCACGAAGACAAGTATGAAGATACTAATGAAGTAATCAGAAGTCACGAAGACAAGTAGGAAGATACTAATGAAGTAATCAGAAGTCACGAATACAAGTCTGATGGTATTAATGAAGTAATCAGAAGTCACGAAGACAAGTCTGAAGATACTAATGAAGTAATCAGAAGTCACGAAGACAAGTCTGAAGATACTAATGAAGTAATCAGAAGTCACGAAGACAAGTCTGATGGTATTAATGAAGTAATCAGAAGTCACGAAGACAAGTCTGAAGATACTAATGAAGTAATCAGAAGTCACGAAGACAAGTGTGTAGATACTAATGAAGTAATCAGAAGTCACGAAGACAAGTATGAAGGTACTAATGAAGTAATCAGAAGTCACGAATACAAGCATGAAGATACTAATGAAGTAATCAGAAGTCATGAAGACAAGTCTGATGGTATTAATGATGTAATCAGAAGTCACGAAGACAAGTCTGAAGATACTAATGAAGTAATCAGAAGTCACGAATACAAGCATGAAGATACTAATGAAGTAATCAGAAGTCATGAAGACAAGTCTGATGGTATTAATGATGTAATCAGAAGTCACGAAGACAAGTATGAAGGTACTAATGAAGTAATCAGAAGTCACGAAGACAAGTATGAAGGTACAAATGAAGTAATCAGAAGTCATGAAGACAAGTCTGAAGATACTAATGAAGTAATCAGAAGTCACGAAGACAAGTCTGATGGTATTAATGAAGTAATCAGAAGTCACAAAGACAAGTATGAAGGTACTAATGAAGTAATCAGAAGTCACGAAGACAAGTATGAAGGTACTAATGAAGTAAGCAGAAGTCACGAAGACAAGTATGAAGATACTAATGAAGTAATCAGAAGTCACGAAGACAAGTATGAAGATACTAATAAAGTAATCAGAAGTCACGAAGACAAGTATGAAGGTACTAATGAAGTAATCAGAAGTCACGAAGACAAGTATGAAGGTACTAATGAAGTAATCAGAAGTCATGAAGACAAGTCTGATGGTATTAATGAAGTAATCAGAAGTCACGAAGACAAGTCTGATGGTATTAATGAAGTAATCAGAAGTTACGAAGACAAGTATGACGATACTAATGAAGTAATCAGAAGTCACGAAGACAAGTATGAAGATACTAATGAAGTAATCAGAAGTCACGAAGACAAGTATGAAGATACTAATGAAGTAATCAGAAGTCATGAAGACAAGTCTGATGGTATTAATGAAGTAATCAGAAGTCACGAAGACAAGTCTGATGGTATTAATGAAGTAATCAGAAGTTACGAAGACAAGTATGACGATACTAATGAAGTAATCAGAAGTCACGAAGACAAGTATGAAGATACTAATGAAGTAATCAGAAGTCACGAAGACAAGTATGAAGATACTAATGAAGTAATCAGAAGTCACGAAGACAAGTATGAAGATACTAATGAAGTAATCAGAAGTCACGAAGACAAGTATGAAGATACTAATGAAGTAATCAGAAGTCACGAAGACAAGTCTTAAGATACTAATGAAGTAATCAGAAGTCAGGAAGACAAGTATGACGATATTAATGAAGTAATCAGAAGTCACGAAGACAAGTATGAAGATACTAATGAAGTAATCAGAAGTCACAAAGACAAGTCTGAAGATACTAATGAAGTAATCAGAAGTCAAGAAGACAAGTCTTAAGATACTAATGAAGTAATCAGAAGTCAGGAAGACAAGTATGAAGATACTAATGAAGTAATCAGAAGTCACGAAGACAAGTAGGAAGATACTAATGAAGTAATCAGAAGTCACGAAGACAAGTCTGATGGTATTAATGAAGTAATCAGAAGTCACGAAGACAAGTATGAAGATACTAATGAAGTAATCAGAAGTCACGAAGACAAGTCTGAAGGTATTAATGAAGTAATCAGAAGTCACGAAGACAAGTCTGGAGATACTAATGAAGTAATCAGAAGTCACGAATACAAGTATGAAGATACTAATGAAGTAATCAGAAGTCACGAAGACAAGTATGAAGATACTAATGAATTAATCAGAAGTCACGAAGACAAGTCTGAAGATACTAATGAAGTAATTAGAAGTCACGAAGACAAGTCTGAAGATACTAATGAAGTAATCAGAAGTCACGAATACAAGTCTGAAGATACTAATGAAGTAATCAGAAGTCACGAAGACAAGTATGAAGATACTAATGAAGTAATCAGAAGTCACGAAGACAAGTATGAAGATACTAATGAAGTAATCAGAAGTCACGAAGACAAGTATGAAGATACTAATGAAGTAATCAGAAGTCACGAAGACAAGTCTTAAGATACTAATGAAGTAATCAGAAGACAAGTATGACGATATTAATGAAGTAATCAGAAGTCACGAAGACAAGTATGAAGATACTAATGAAGTAATCAGAAGTCACAAAGACAAGTCTGAAGATACTAATGAAGTAATCAGAAGTCACGAAGACAAGTCTTAAGATACTAATGAAGTAATCAGAAGTCAGGAAGACAAGTATGAAGATACTAATGAAGTAATCAGAAGTCACGAAGACAAGTGGGAAGATACTAATGAAGTAATCAGAAGTCACGAAGACAAGTCTGATGGTATTAATGAAGTAATCAGAAGTCACGAAGACAAGTATGAAGATACTAATGAAGTAATCAGAAGTCACGAAGACAAGTCTGAAGGTATTAATGAAGTAATCAGAAGTCACGAAGACAAGTCTGGAGTTACTAATGAAGTAATCAGAAGTCACGAATACAAGTATGAAGATACTAATGAAGTAATCAGAAGTCACGAAGACAAGTATGAAGATACTAATGAATTAATCAGAAGTCACGAAGACAAGTCTGAAGATACTAATGAAGTAATTAGAAGTCACGAAGACAAGTCTGAAGATACTAATGAAGTAATCAGAAGTCACGAATACAAGTCTGAAGATACTAATGAAGTAATCAGAAGTCACGAAGACAAGTATGAAGATACTAATGAAGTAATCAGAAGTCACGAAGACAAGTATGAAGATACTAATGAAGTAATCAGAGGTCACGAAGACAAGTATGAAGATACTAATGAAGTAATCAGAAGTCACGAAGACAAGTCTTAAGATACTAATGAAGTAATCAGAAGACAAGTATGACGATATTAATGAAGTAATCAGAAGTCACGAAGACAAGTATGAAGATACTAATGAAGTAATCAGAAGTCACAAAGACAAGTCTGAAGATACTAATGAAGTAATCAGAAGTCACGAAGACAAGTCTTAAGATACTAATGAAGTAATCAGAAGTCAGGAAGACAAGTATGAAGATACTAATGAAGTAATCAGAAGTCACGAAGACAAGTGGGAAGATACTAATGAAGTAATCAGAAGTCACGAAGACAAGTCTGATGGTATTAATGAAGTAATCAGAAGTCACGAAGACAAGTCTGGAGTTACTAATGAAGTAATCAGAAGTCACGAATACAAGTATGAAGATACTAATGAAGTAATCAGAAGTCACGAAGACAAGTATGAAGATACTAATGAATTAATCAGAAGTCACGAAGACAAGTCTGAAGATACTAATGAAGTAATCAGAAGTCACGAAGACAAGTCTGAAGATACTAATGAAGTAATCAGAAGTCACGAATACAAGTCTGAAGATACTAATGAAGTAATCAGAAGTCACGAAGACAAGTATGAAGATACTAATGAAGTAATCAGAAGTCACGAAGACAAGTCTTAAGATACTAATGAAGTAATCAGAAGACAAGTATGACGATATTAATGAAGTAATCAGAAGTCACGAAGACAAGTATGAAGATACTAATGAAGTAATCAGAAGTCACAAAGACAAGTCTGAAGATACTAATGAAGTAATCAGAAGTCACGAAGACAAGTCTTAAGATACTAATGAAGTAATCAGAAGTCAGGAAGACAAGTATGAAGATACTAATGAAGTAATCAGAAGTCACGAAGACAAGTGGGAAGATACTAATGAAGTAATCAGAAGTCACGAAGACAAGTCTGATGGTATTAATGAAGTAATCAGAAGTCACGAAGACAAGTCTGGAGTTACTAATGAAGTAATCAGAAGTCACGAATACAAGTATGAAGATACTAATGAAGTAATCAGAAGTCACGAAGACAAGTATGAAGATACTAATGAATTAATCAGAAGTCACGAAGACAAGTCTGAAGATACTAATGAAGTAATCAGAAGTCACGAAGACAAGTCTGAAGATACTAATGAAGTAATCAGAAGTCACGAATACAAGTCTGAAGATACTAATGAAGTAATCAGAAGTCACGAAGACAAGTATGAAGATACTAATGAAGTAATCAGAAGTCACGAAGACAAGTATGATGGTATTAATGAAGTAATCAGAAGTCACGAAGACAAGTATGAAGGTACTAATGAAGTAATCAGAAGTCACGAAGACAAGTATGAAGGTACTAATGAAGTAATCAGAAGTTACGAAGACAAGTATGACGATACTAATGAAGTAATCAGAAGTCACGAAGACAAGTCTGATGGTATTAATGAAGTAATCAGAAGTCACGAAGATAAGTATGAAGGTACTAATGAAGTAATCAGAAGTCACGAAGAAAAGTATGAAGATACTAATGAAGTAATCAGAAGTCACGAAGAAATTTTACCATGTTCTATTTTTGGTAACAGTGGCCATGTTTGTTGGCCAAATGGAACCAAATGAAGAAGTTTTATAGAGGATCTTACAGAGATTCTTCCTGCCAAGTTTGGCTCCATTTGGCCAAGCAGTTTCAGAGAAGATTTGTTTAACATTAGCCAATCAGAAACAAGAATTGCCCTTGGCGGCCATATTTGTTGGCGGAATGGGACGAAATGAAGAAACCTTATAGAGGTCCTTATATAGATGCTTTCTGCCAAGTTTGATTCTATTTGGCCCAGTTGTTTCAGAGGAGTAGATTAAAATATGAAAAAGTTGACGGATGGACGCCAAGTGATGGAAATACCTCATATGACCCTTTGGGTCAGGCGAGCTAAAAACAGGGGAAAAATAGGAAGTTAATCTATTATAATATCAAATAACTTCAATTTACAAAGATTTATTAGAGATTACTTTCAATTTGACAGTATC
Source organism: Bathymodiolus brooksi (assembly GCA_963680875.1). Lineage (NCBI taxonomy): Eukaryota > Metazoa > Mollusca > Bivalvia > Mytilida > Modiolidae > Bathymodiolus > Bathymodiolus brooksi. The sequence goes on along the minus strand of OY804586.1, from coordinate 66,262,760 downwards.
CATTTTCCGCACCTTGATAGTACACCAACCACTCCCGTGTATGGAGTTTATATTTTACAACTTATACCCTATGCCCGAGCTTGTCGTTTGTATTCAGAATTTTTACAATCGCCTCATCCAATCTTTCAAAATATTTTTCGGAAGATATCAACATCTTGTTGAAATAGTCCATCACTTGCATACAGATGACGTGATGTATCCGCGTTGGCAGGTTCGAAGTTGACCATTGTTTCCTTATTACTACTTTTCTTTATTTCCTTATTACCCGGCTCAGCAAGGTGTACTTGATTCAACATTATGCAATAAAGTTTGTCCGTGACTTGCAGCAGGTCGGTGGTTTTCTCTACCAATAAAACTGATCCCCACGCTATAACTGAAATATTATTGAAAGTGGCGTTAAACAGCATTACCCTAACCCATAAGAAATGTATTTAAAGAAATCAAATGAAAATAAGCTCTCCGTGTACAAACAACAGAAACATCCATTTTTGCACCTTAGGGCCTCTTGTTTAGAAACAGGCAGGATTACAATACCACCAAATCAATACCAACCTTTATTCAGTGCTAAGGATCATTGTGTTCAAAATTCAGAAGAATCTGTCAACTACAGAAGTTATCACACAGAAACCATTCTGTCTACAGAAGTTATCACACAGAAACCATTCTGTCTACAGTCAACTACAGAAGTTATCACACAGAAACCATTCTGTCTACAGAAGTTATCACACAGAAACCATTCTGTCTACAGTCAACTACAGAAGTTATCACACAGAAACCATTCTGTCTACAGTCAACTACAGAAGTTATCACACAGAAACCATTCTGTCTAGTCAACTACAGAAGTTATCACACAGAAACCGTCTATGACATCACCATAACATAATATGACTGCAAAATTTTTACCACAAAATGTTAGAACAATTTCATAATCGAATCAGAAAAATTAGAGAAACAGATCTAGAGGCAAAATCTATACCCTTAACAAACATATAAATGACATCTTTCCTGTCTTTGGGGGCCCGGATGGCTGAATGAGTTAGGTAGTTGGATTACCTAACAACTCATACAAGTCAACAGCATGGGTTTGCGCCCGGCTTTGTAAATTACAAAAAAGGGTGCACTCGACAAGCAGCCGCAAGTGATAAAGTTTACCAGGTGCTTGCCCATGGTGGGTGGTTCTCTCCGGGTACTCCGGCTTCTTCCACCACTAAAACTGGTCACCATGATATAGCTGATAATGACATTAAACACCAAAAATCAAATCAAATCCTGTCTTGGTATAGGTACTTCAATAAAATTGGCAGGGTTAAAATACCTTCTTAGTAGAATTATGAGGTAATGCCTGTGTCCTTCACATTCAAGTAAAATATCAACCCTGACATATAATTGAGTGACAAGGTGAGATAGAAAACCAGTATAATACACATTTATTAAATATAATAAAACTTCAGACAATAGCGGGGCAGTCGTGGTCGTGAAAATATTGTAGTTGGATTTACAACTACCCATGCAATCAGTGCTTATCACCACTAAAGTTGTGAGTTCGAATCCCGCTCATGGTGAGGTGTACTTGATACAACTTTATGTTATAAAGTTTGTCAGTGACTTACAGCAGGTCAGTGGTTTTCTCCAGATTTCCACGATATAAGCACATTAATAGAATGACTAAAACATGCAAGTCTATAAATAGAATAATCTCATTTAATACAATATCTCAATGTATTTCACTTGTTCATGTAACATTGTTTTCATGCTAAGTAAAGGCTGATTTTTCCCCCTTGATGAGTCATCGTCATGACCATAAATATATGGACTACTGCAAGCTTAGGTTGCCCTTTTTATAGGATATTGTGTAATTGATCAGTAAAGGTGTTTCATTTTTCACCCTCAGTGGCCACTAAAAGTGCAACCTTAGCTTGCAGTAGTCCATATGTATCTACTGTGACTTCATAAACCATGTCTTATTGTTTGAGGACAAACTTTTGATATATATAAAATGCAGATGTATGAAACCAGCTTGGTCTATATTCCTTTGATGTCTATTGCATAACCTATGCAACGTTTGCTATAAAAACCTTTGATGTTAGTGTATTGCCCTTTGATGTCCACAGAAAAAACTTTGATGTTATGGCAATGCATTGTCCTTTGATGTCTATAGAAAAACCTTTGATGTTAGTGTATTGCCCTTTGATGCCCATAGAAAAACGTTTAATGTCAGTGTATTGTGAATTGTCGGTTGATGTCAGTGTATTGTCCTTAGATGTCCATAGAAAAACCTTTGATGTCAGTATATTGTTCTTTGATCTATAGAAAAACCTTTGATGTTATTGTATTGTCCTTTGATGTCATTGTAAAACATGTACAATGTTTGTTATAAAAACCTTTAATGTTAGTGTATTTCCCTTTGATGTCTATTGTAAAACAAGTACATTGTTATAAAAACCTTTGATGTTAGTTTATCACATATTTTATTGAAATAACCCCGAATTTGCATGTGTAATAAAAGCATAATTTGCTGCTGTTATTTGCCTCCGGGGCAATAACATTTTTGTCAAGCCAGTTAGTAACACTATATTATTGGTCATCATTAGTGCCCTAAAAACCATGCTCATACGGCCCTGTCAATATATCCATACGGCCCTGGAAAAATATTCATATGGCCCTGTCATACGGACAAGTTAGATTATTTAATAAAAGTGTAACGAACTGGCTGTTTCTGTATTGGCCCTTGTATAAATACTGCTGACCGAGAATCTATACCAGGGCCAATACAGAAACAGCCAGTTAGTAACACTATAATCTGCCCTGGCAAAATATGTGATAAATAGATTAATACATGGCCTTTTTCATATTGCCCTTGTCATCAGCCCTCGACTGATATCGTCCCTCGGGTTAAAGTCCTCGGGGCCGATATCAAGGTCTCGAGCTGATAACAAGGGCAATATGAAAAAGGCCATGTATTAATCTATAAGTATTGCCCTTTGATGTCTATTGTAAAACAAGTACATTGTTATAAAAACCTGTAATGTTAGTGTATTGTCCTTTGATGTCTATTGTAAAACAAGTACATTGTTATAAAAACCTTTGATGTTAGTATATTGTCCTTTGATGTCTAGAGTAAAATATCTACAATGTTTGTTATAAAAACCTTTGATGTTAGTGTATTGTCCTTTGATGTCAGTGTATTGTCCTTTGATGTCTATAGTAAAACATCAACAATGTTTGTTATAAAAACCTTTGATGTTAGTTTATCACATATTTTATTGAAATAACCCCGAATTTGCATGTGTAATAAAAGCATAATTTGCTGCGTGTTATTTGCCTCCGGGGCAATAACATTTTTGTCAAGCCAGTTAGTAACACTATATTATTGGTCATCATTAGTGCCCTAAAAACCATGCTCATACGGCCCTGTCAATATATCCATACGGCCCTGGAAAAATATTCATATGGCCCTGTCATACGGACAAGTTAGATTATTTAATAAAAGTGTAACGAACTGGCTGTTTCTGTATTGGCCCTTGTATAAATACTGCTGACCGAGAATCTATACCAGGGCCAATACAGAAACAGCCAGTTAGTAACACTATAATCTGCCCTGGCAAAAATGTGATAAATAGATTAATACATGGCCTTTTTCATATTGCCCTTGTCATCAGCCCTCGACTGATATCGTCCCTCGGGTTAAAGTCCTCGGGGCCGATATCAAGGTCTCGAGCTGATAACAAGGGCAATATGAAAAAGGCCATGTATTAATCTATAAGTATTGCCCTTTGATGTCTATTGTAAAACAAGTACATTGTTATAAAAACCTGTAATGTTAGTGTATTGTCCTTTGATGTCTATTGTAAAACAAGTACATTGTTATAAAAACCTTTGATGTTAGTATATTGTCCTTTGATGTCTAGAGTAAAATATCTACAATGTTTGTTATAAAAACCTTTGATGTTAGTGTATTGTCCTTTGATGTCAGTGTATTGTCCTTTGATGTCTATAGTAAAACATCAACAATGTTTGTTATAAAAACCTTTGATGTTAGTTTATCACATATTTTATTGAAATAACCCCGAATTTGCATGTGTAATAAAAGCATAATTTGCTGCGTGTTATTTGCCTCCGGGGCAATAACATTTTTGTCAAGCCAGTTAGTAACACTATATTATTGGTCATCATTAGTGCCCTAAAAACCATGCTCATACGGCCCTGTCAATATATCCATACGGCCCTGGAAAAATATTCATATGGCCCTGTCATACGGACAAGTTAGATTATTTAATAAAAGTGTAACGAACTGGCTGTTTCTGTATTGGCCCTTGTATAAATACTGCTGACCGAGAATCTATACCAGGGCCAATACAGAAACAGCCAGTTAGTAACACTATAATCTGCCCTGGCAAAATATGTGATAAATAGATTAATACATGGCCTTTTTCATATTGCCCTTGTCATCAGCCCTCGACTGATATCGTCCCTCGGGTTAAAGTCCTCAGGGCCGATATCAAGGTCTCGAGCTGATAACAAGGGCAATATGAAAAAGGCCATGTATTAATCTATAAGTATTGCCCTTTGATGTCTATTGTAAAACAAGTACATTGTTATAAAAACCTGTAATGTTAGTGTATTGTCCTTTGATGTCTATTGTAAAACAAGTACATTGTTATAAAAACCTTTGATGTTAGTATATTGTCCTTTGATGTCTAGAGTAAAATATCTACAATGTTTGTTATAAAAACCTTTGATGTTAGTGTATTGTCCTTTGATGTCAGTGTATTGTCCTTTGATGTCTATAGTAAAACATCAACAATGTTTGTTATAAAAACCTTTGATGTTAGTTTATCACATATTTTATTGAAATAACCCCGAATTTGCATGTGTAATAAAAGCATAATTTGCTGCGTGTTATTTGCCTCCGGGGCAATAACATTTTTGTCAAGCCAGTTAGTAACACTATATTATTGGTCATCATTAGTGCCCTAAAAACCATGCTCATACGGCCCTGTCAATATATCCATACGGCCCTGGAAAAATATTCATATGGCCCTGTCATACGGACAAGTTAGATTATTTAATAAAAGTGTAACGAACTGGCTGTTTCTGTATTGGCCCTTGTATAAATACTGCTGACCGAGAATCTATACCAGGGCCAATACAGAAACAGCCAGTTAGTAACACTATAATCTGCCCTGGCAAAATATGTGATAAATAGATTAATACATGGCCTTTTTCATATTGCCCTTGTCATCAGCCCTCGACTGATATCGTCCCTCGGGTTAAAGTCCTCGGGGCCGATATCAAGGTCTCGAGCTGATAACAAGGGCAATATGAAAAAGGCCATGTATTAATCTATAAGTATTGCCCTTTGATGTCTATTGTAAAACAAGTACATTGTTATAAAAACCTGTAATGTTAGTGTATTGTCCTTTGATGTCTATTGTAAAACAAGTACATTGTTATAAAAACCTTTGATGTTAGTATATTGTCCTTTGATGTCTAGAGTAAAATATCTACAATGTTTGTTATAAAAACCTTTGATGTTAGTGTATTGTCCTTTGATGTCAGTGTATTGTCCTTTGATGTCTATAGTAAAACATCAACAATGTTTGTTATAAAAACCTTTGATGTTAGTTTATCACATATTTTATTGAAATAACCCCGAATTTGCATGTGTAATAAAAGCATAATTTGCTGCGTGTTATTTGCCTCCGGGGCAATAACATTTTTGTCAAGCCAGTTAGTAACACTATATTATTGGTCATCATTAGTGCCCTAAAAACCATGCTCATACGGCCCTGTCAATATATCCATACGGCCCTGGAAAAATATTCATATGGCCCTGTCATACGGACAAGTTAGATTATTTAATAAAAGTGTAACGAACTGGCTGTTTCTGTATTGGCCCTTGTATAAATACTGCTGACCGAAAATCTATACCAGGGCCAATACAGAAACAGCCAGTTAGTAACACTATAATCTGCCCTGGCAAAATATGTGATAAATAGATTAATACATGGCCTTTTTCATATTGCCCTTGTCATCAGCCCTCGACTGATATCGTCCCTCGGGTTAAAGTCCTCGGGGCCGATATCAAGGTCTCGAGCTGATAACAAGGGCAATATGAAAAAGGCCATGTATTAATCTATAAGTATTGCCCTTTGATGTCTATTGTAAAACAAGTACATTGTTATAAAAACCTGTAATGTTAGTGTATTGTCCTTTGATGTCTATTGTAAAACAAGTACATTGTTATAAAAACCTTTGATGTTAGTATATTGTCCTTTGATGTCTAGAGTAAAATATCTACAATGTTTGTTATAAAAACCTTTGATGTTAGTGTATTGTCCTTTGATGTCAGTGTATTGTCCTTTGATGTCTATAGTAAAACATCAACAATGTTTGTTATAAAAACCTTTGATGTTAGTGTATTGCCCTTTGATGTCTATAGTAAAACATCAACAATGTTTGTTATAAAACCTTTGATGTTAGTGTATTGTCCTTTGATGTCTATAGTAAAACATCAACAATGTTTGTTATAAAAACCTTTGATGTTAGTGTATTGCCCTTTGATGTCTATAGTAAAACATCTACAATATTTGTTATAAAAACCTTTGATGTTAGTGTATTGTCCTTTGATGTCTATAGTAAAACATCAACAATGTTTGTTATAAAAACCTTTGATGTTAGTGTATTGCCCTTTGATGTCTATAGTAAAACATCTACAATGTTTGTTATAAAAACCTTTGATGTTAGTGTATTGTCCTTTGATGTCTATAGTAAAACATCAACAATGTTTGTTATAAAAACCTTTGATGTTAGTGTATTGCCCTTTCATAGCAAATAACTGCACTATCTGGATGCTACTGAATGGCAAGAGTTTTCTGAGCCTGAAAATGAGGTAGAATTATCATCGCTATGGTAATCTGGTGAATACTCTATATTTCCATGGTTACTTGAAGATTCATTTTCTCTCTCAGAATTATTACAATTATTACTAAAGTGTGTGTCTACAGTTGAAGTATCACTGATCTCACTTTTTCCTGTTGGTGAACTCTCTCGCCAGTTTTGAGAATGAGCATGTTTTTCTCTGTGATCTTTGAAGAGTTCATTTATGTCGTAACCTTCGAGTATTTTCAGTAAGCGTCCTGATCCATGATCTATAGATTCTGTACACGATCGTAATCGTTCTCTATGATGGGTCGTCATCATATCGTACGTCAGATCACGGATGGTTTTACACAACTGAATGCAGGATGACACTATATTCATACATGCCCCTAAAAGTAGAAACAAAAGTTTGGTTACTATAGTTATTTTTCTTCTTTGCTTTGCAATTCTCTTAGATTTTTAGAGTACATTAGTATTGTTTTAAAATAAACCTTTTGTACATTCTGGATTTTATTTTAAAATTATATATTTTTATACCTTTTTTCATAAGAGCTATTTCCCTTATGACAGGCAAAATAGTACAAGGTTTAGTATGGAAAGGAAAAACAAATTTTCTCATAATTTGTATATATTAGGGACAGACCATTTAACTTCCAGGGGGGGGGGGGGGGGTTATGGTTTTTTTCTAAAAAAAAATATTGATTCCCAATGTTGCTGAAAAAAATATTCTGATTTTGGTGGAGGAAAAAAACAAATAATCTGATTCAGAGATTTTGTCATATAACCTAATATTGAATTGTGAAAAAAAAATAATTGCGCTTTGCGCGACAAAAAAAAAAAATTTTTCTAACTCTCATGTTGTCCGAAAAAAAAATTCTGAACGAAACAAAAAACCATAACCCCCCCCCCCCCCTGCAAGTTAAATGGTCGGTCCCTTAGAACCTTGTAAAAAATCAAAGGATGCAGTTAATTTTACAGATTTACAGATTTTATAGAAAATTCACATGTTGCATTAACACCAACATTTTAAAACAGCTGATAGGAAAATTTATGTTATTTTCATTGAACTTTACATGAAAGGGAACTCTTAAAGGGAAATAACTCCTACAAAATATATATTTTTGAAAACAAAGTCGGAAAGGAGCAAAAATGAAATGGAAGCATATAAAAAAAGTTTTACTAAGTAATTAAGGATGTCCATTTCCTTCAATGACCAAGTTGTGAGTTCGAACCCCGTTCATGGTGAGGTGTACTTGATACAACGTTGTGCGATATAAAGTTTGTCAGTGACTTGTGACAGGTCTGTGATTTTCTCCAGGTACCCCTTATCCTCAATGACCAAGACTTTTTAATAGACTATGTAAGTTTTCAGACAGATAATACAACTATAAATTTTGGCTGAATATCCATTTTGTTATAGAGTTTAAGTAGATATGGTGTTTAACAATATTTCAGTTGTGGTGGTCAGTATAATTGGTGGAGTACCTGAAGTACAAACCAGAATCAGAATTCGAACTCACAACTTAAGTGGTGATATGCACTGGTTGAACAAGTAGTGTTGTAAATCCAACTACAATATGATCACGACCACGACAGCCCCTCTTAGTATTAATGATTTGAGTTGGAAGAAAAAAAAAAAAAAAAAAATTCTTCTACAATTTATTTCGGCAATAAATACAATATCATTTTTCTCAATCTTTTTTCTCCTGTTTGTATCTTTCTGTTTCAATTTCTAATAAACGATTGCTTATCCTCATTTTTCCCAATCTAATTAAATTAGATGTACATTTTTGTATGTTGGATGTTTTTAATGCCTCAAGATTTGGTAGACTGAATGTTCATTGGTCAGTTGCAAATATGACCCCTGATCATGTGAACCTATACAGAATATTGGTAGGCTAACTAATAAAAAATCATACATACATCCAACTTGATTAAGACTGTATTTTGCATACATGTTTTCTCTCTGGCAGATTTTTTAATGCAACAAAATTAGATAGGGCTCGGTTGTACGACAGGTTCCACTAGTGGAGCAGGAACTGCCCACTCTTCCGGAGCACCCAAGTTCACAAGGTTGGGCAGTTAAAACCGCCCCCAGTTTTAACCGCCCCGGTCAATACTCCTCAAGTGGTCAATACTGGTCAATACTATTATTTTAAGTGAAAAATGGTCAATTTTGTTCTTTTTCATATCTAAAATGATGAGAATTTTCATTTGAAGTCCCAATTTACAATTTTTATTGCTGTATTAATCTGTTGAATATCTTAAAACATCACTAAATTACTATTGAAATTTATTTAAGGCACATTTTCAGGTTTTTAGGTGCAGTACTAAATAAATTTATAATTACATAAAGATTTATTTAATTCAAAATGTGTGATTGCAACAGGTAAGTTACAGGTAGCTTAATTAAAGTGCTGGACAGGTAACTGTACACCTGGCTGACAGGTAGTCAATTAAGAAATTTAAATTGCTAAAAATAACCCCAATAAATGTGTTCATAAGAAGGAAAAGGGTAATAAAAGTGGCCAGCTTGAAACAATAAAATGTTTAAAGTTCATTCATATACATGTGAGACAGAATGATTCTGAATCCAGGAAACAGAAAGTTTATAGGGGGTTTACTCTTCATGGCTTCTCTTATGTATGGCTTCTTACCAAATAATTTATAATGAAGTCTAAATATGTATCGGGCGAAGACCCAGCAAAAAGAAGAAATATTTGTCTGCAGGGTAGACGGATGTAAAACTCTCACAAACTAACTAACACTTTCATTCTCAGTTATTTATTTGATTAAATTAAAGAAATACTAACTTAAAATCATAATCATTACAAGTTAAAAATAGATACCCTCACTAAAAAGACCCTCTTAGGAATCAATTTACATAATTCTATCTGGCTTTTACTCCAATCGATCAGTATTGATCATTATTAATTAACTTTGATTTATTAGCCTTTATATGATCAAATCTGTCAATACAATATAAAAATGTTCATTGGGCCAATATGGCAAAAATCAGTCCAATACGAATATTTTCCGTATTGGCCCAATTCCAGTCAGTCCAATAACAACTAGATCGGAATCCGCTAGACATTTCGACAATTGCAAGGAAAAACCCGAGAGATATTGGACTGGTTAATTAATAATGGTATCATTACGTGATGTTTTTCATATTGGCCTAGTTATAGGTCCTCGGTCTGCTGTATTGGCGTTCGGCTGCGCCTCAGGCCAATACAGCAGGCCTCGGACCTATAACTAGGCCAATATGAAAAACATCACGTAATAATACCATAGTATTGACCGGTTAAAACCAGTATTGCCAACCCTGGAAGTTCACCCCCAGTTTTTGGTGGGGTTTCGTGTTACTCGATCTTTAGTTTTATGTGTATGTTTTGTAGATCGTTGTTTGTCCTTTTTCTTTTGGCCATTGTGTTGTCTGTCCTTCGATTTACAGATTCTGATTACCCCTTTGATATCGTCAAACTCTTCCTACATATTATGTTAGTGTTAGTCAAGAGAGTAAACCGTCATTTATAGGTGTGTATCGATTTTCACGACTAACATTTAAAACAGTTCCGATGGTGTTGTAGATTTGTTTTTCATTTGTTCTTTTGCTTTTTTTACTATCACAGCTATTTACCATAATAGTCAACAAATATCCTTTAAAACTATACATTTTATTTCTATTAAATTACCCAGAATTTTTTTCTGAATCTCTTTAGCTTGTACTGTCAGTACACCCTCTGCTCCTATAAAGTCTTTCTCTGTTGCAAAAGAAACTAATGCTTGAGATGATGCTAGGACAGGCTCACAGAATACCATAACTCGTGAATGGTGGGTCAAGTTAGGAGACGATTTGTATGATTTTATACTTGCAATCAAACACCCAGCTGCACAAGTAACACTTTTAACACTGAGTTTGAATTGATCCTCGACACTTTCATCATTAACACTATGTCCTGCTTTACGGCAAATGTCCGTTATCACAGAAATATGCTTTGATATATTTGAACATAAATCTATTATAATTTGAGGTGAAAGGTCGTCAGCACGTGTTCGTTTTAACCTAGAACAGCTTAGTTTGATTTCTAACCCTGAGTAACATACTGAATATTTATCAACATCTCCATTTTCAGCTTCAGAACAGTTTGAGAAATTCACCGATATAATATATGCAATGTGGCTAGTAATTTCTATAAATTGATTGACCACAGATGAGAGTTCCTGCAGTGTTGTAGAAATATCAGTCCATTTGGTGGATATCATATGTACATGCGATACAAGATTTTGTGAAAGCGTAGAAATATTTTTCATCGTGGAAATGATTTGATCTCTTAGTTCATTGGTTTGTATGGCTATAATAGTGTCTGTCCACACTGGCTTAACACTACAAGACAACAATAACAGGTCTGCTACTGCTTGCATTTTGTTTGTGCAGACCTCACAAACACTTGACAAACTTCTTGAACTTGCATTCATTGCACGACGTGCTATTGCTGTATTTGGTTGAATATGATCGTTCTTTCATTGGGTTTGGTAAACCGCGACTATAATTAGTCTATGTTTTGTTTTGAGCAAATACACTGTATTGTTTTTCTTTTTGCATTCTTTGAATATGAAATATAATTTGTTCATAACATATCATTGTATGTAAGTGCTAAGATAAACTTCAGGCTTCATTGACCATATTGGTTCAAGTATAAACAACAGCTATCCTTGATTAACCCATTCTTCTTCAAAAGTGGGCGTGGTCAAGTTAAAATTGAGGAAGCGGTAAAGATAACGCTGTAAACGAGACAGAGCGAGATATGACAAATCACTCCATAAAACCGCTTTCAAAATAGTGCACTTAATTTATGAAATAATTTCAAAAATGATATTTCAACTTTACTTATCATTCTGTGTTAAAACTTATGAATCCTCGTATTCTAATATTGAAAAAGTCTTTACAAAAGGCGCTTGCCAGAAAATGGAGTTGCCCATTAATATTTTTTAATGTCACGTGTTTCCGTCATGCTCGATGAAAATCTACTTCCGGCAAAAAGGAAATTCGTAGGTTTTGGGGATATTTTGCTTTAAATGTTACTTATTCTAGTGTTTTAAACTCATTGATTGTGACTGTGCATCTCCCTGTAAGTCAAGGTTAGCCAATTTTATATTTCTACTGAGCGGAAGTAATGTTTTGCACGTCCTTTTCCGCTTTTCTGTCTCGACTTCCGCTTGGCTTTTGTTGACATTGGACCACGCTTAATTTAGCACAGTTCATTGTCTATTCTGTGTTTATTTTCAATAAAAGACATAAATTGCATCTAATGATTACAATAAACACACGTTTGTGTATTGCTCAATTCCTTCAAATCTGACAATGACTAGTCCACGCTCTATATTATAATAAAATAATGGGAATAGATTCAGATTGGGATATTGTGGGGTTAGGTTTTAGGATTATGTCTATGATTGGGTTATTGTAGTGTTAGGGCTATGCCAGTTAATTTGTTAAAGCACTTTTCAAACAATATTTCAGTTGTATAGTGATGGTCAGTTTTATTACTGCTGCAAGTAATTTACAACCTTTTAGTTTTATCACATAGCCACTAGTGGCAGTAGTGTAACAGTGTATTCTTTCCAGAGGACAAGTTACACTAGTGTATAATTTCCAGAGGAATTATTGCACTAGGTTATTTTTTACGTGCTTAGTGTAAATTATCCTTTGTTTAATTGTGTATCCAAAACACTTAAAAGTGATTTTTTTTTAGGGGGACTATAAAAAAAATGGGGCATGGGCTTTTTGGGGGGTTTAAAAATATTGAAGTGATTATTTCAAAATGAATTGCTATGTGGAAATTATACACTAGTATAATTTATCCTGGAAAAAATTACCTAGTGCAGTTATTCTTCAAGGAAATACTGCACTACCTTAAGTGTCATCCTTTTTCTAATAGATGTGATAATAAATTGTATATCAATTTATGCAATATTTCCAGAGAAATTATTGCAGTAGAGCAATGGAGGGTGTTTTCGACCGTGGGTAGTTTTCGACCCCCTCCATATATTCTGAGTCTCTAATCTATTAGTAGGCATAGTAAATACACGATGCGTTGTCCGGAGACTGGTAAAACGCTTGTCAAGCCACAGAGGGAGATATTGACAGGTCAACATTACGAAAACTGCAGAAAAAAAATAAAAATATGTGTGTGACTACAAACAACCATTTAAAAAAAAAGCTTCTTAATGGATATCGTTTAGAAGGCAGCTTCAAACTAACATTTCCATATTAGATATTATCAACGATAAATATTCACATACATGTATATGATAAAGCAAGTCGTCATCGATGGCCGGTGAATCTGATCAGTGGATTTTGACATAACAACTGTCAAGGTCACATGACCAAGGGGGGTCGAAAACTACCTCCACAAAAATTAATGTGCGGCAGTTTTCGACCCCCTATTTTTTTTAGATGTATCATCAAGATTTCAATACTATTTGTGGCTAGTTGATGATGTTTTCCAACAATATAATCAGTTATAATATCATTGTGATGTGAAAGTACATAATATGTGTTAAATGATTAAAAAATTATGACACAGAGTCATTTAAAATAATATTATTACATCTGGCCATAATTGATCTGCTATGATTCCACTGATTGTTGAACTGTCTGGGAATATTTATGTTCCAGCTGATAATAAGCAACATAATTATTTATAGAAACAAGTACGTAATATAGGGTAGAGGTTTGACTCCAGCAGCTACAGTATATGGGATGTATCTCCAAAAATATAGCAAGGGGGTCGAAAACTGCCTCCCTATGTCGAAAATGGCCTCTCAAATTTCCCAAATTTGGAAGATTTGAACAAACAAATGTTCCTTTCAGAATCTTTTTACGGGACCAGTGCATGGTGAAAATCATTGAATGGAGTTGTACATTAATAATATTTCACTACGTGAGGGCACAATGGAATAATGTCACATGTTTGCACATTTTAATCTTAAGGGGTCGAAAACTGCCTCCATTGCTCTATGTTATTTTTTCCATGCTTAGTGTAAATTATCCTTTGTTTAATTGTGTATCCAAAACACTCTTAAAAGGGATTTTTTTAGGGGGACTATAAAAAAAATGGGGCATGGGCTTTTTGGGGGGTTAAAAAATATTGAAGTGATTATTCCAAAATGAATTGTTATGTGGAAAAAAATTACCTAGTGCAGTTATTCTTCAAGGAAATACTACACTACCTTAAGTGTCATCCTTTTTCTAATAGATGTGATAATAAATTGTATATCAATTTATGTAAAATCATTTAAAAATTTATCAATTCAAACAATAAATAGTACATTCATAATACTTTACAGCTTTGAACAGTTGAGCACATATACATGTATGTCAAGGACAATAATATTCATAAATACTAGTTTGTCTCATTTTTCTACTCCGTTTTGTCTACTTGAGGTCTCTTTGGTAATGGGTTGTAACATCTCCTCTAATCCAATGTCGAAATTCATATTATCATCACATTCAGCTCCTAAAACAATCCTCCTCCATATTTTAATATTTAATCTTTGTCATTATAATATTAGAATAAATTGATGAGATGCTATTAAATAAAAAGCACGGGTGACAACAATAGGAAAACTGGTTCTGAGTGATTAGCACGTTTATAAACATATGTGTTAATCATAATAAACAAAACTTACCTGTGTTTTTTAAAGTTTGTACTATTTATGGATAGACAACACTATTTATGGATAGACAATGCAACACTAGTGTAAATTTTCTCATTGGAAATTCTACACACCGGAATAAAAGTACGCTTACAGTAGTGCCATGACTGAGTTGGATTAAAACTTGCAACTTTTGTGATGATAGGCATTGATTTCACAGGTAGTTGTAAATCCAACTAATATGTGATCTCGACCATGGCTGCCCCTGTAGTTATAATTTAAACGTATTTTATTCAGAAAAGTACTGAAAAGGATTGGATAGCAGGACAAGCCTATATATCCTCTCCTCATAAAAGGCTACAGCAACAACAGAGTTTATAATTATTATACAATCAAAGAGGGGTAACTCTAATATAATATATAAACCTGTGGTTATTGCAAAACACTTCATGAACATGGTGAATTATTGCCAGAAATGATAAAAATAAACGAGTTTTACGAATCACAATATATATTTCAGGTAGAAATATGTGAACGTAGAGAAAAAATGAAATTTCAACAGCATTACTGCCCTCGTAAAACTGTCATTGTCACTGCTTCACAACTCATTTTGTCAGAGACTGTTTCAATAAAGTCAACGAGGGAAAAAAGAAAACGCTTCCAAATGCAAAATCCACTGAAAATATGAAATCATCTGTTTAGTTTTTTGTGTGACACCTTTGACTAAAAATATCTTTGGATGCAGGATTACCCATGCATAAATCTTTACAATATTTTGTTAAAAAAACAAAAATGACTGTTGAGAGCTATAGTCGTACAGAAGTAATAAGGTGTTTATGTGGTAAAACACTTCGTCTGATGTTTTTCCCAAAAATTGTAACCTGGCAGTAGAACTTTGGTGAGATTCCACTCGGAATGGAATAAAAACACAGAAGGCCACAGTGTTTGTCAATATTAATTTTTTTATGTATTATTAAGTACAGTATGTTAACATGTAGTTCATATATACCTTTTTTTGTATTTTGTGCCCACTGTGGCATTTTCATATATCAGGTTGTGGCCTTGTTGATTTATTTTCGTTTACAACTATTTATAAATCCTTAACCTTGATGCAAATCATATAATTTTATTTACACTAACACATACAGGTATATATATATATTATACATTTTGTACCTGGTCTTTCTATGTTGTATGTTACAGGATTCAAGTTGAATTAGATTAATATAATTGGGATTTAATACACATGCAACTGAACTCATAGAATAGGACAAAATCCCATGGCCCTTTTCAGGGGAAGAGTTTTATTTTTCATACACATACAAAAATGTAAGCCACACCAGAAATTAAAGTGCTTGGTGTAAAAAAAATTATGAACTAGATTTACTTTTCCTAAAGTTCATGAACTCAATAAAACAAATTGCAATATCATTACATACAGGTAGTATATTTTGTTCTGTTTGATATATATCTTCAAAATTTCTTTTGTATTTAGAGTGTTGCTTGCTATCACCCAAAATGCACTAGAATGTAAGTAAATAGATTAAACAGAGCAAATCATATATCAGTATCACTAAGAAGAGTGATATATCTATCACAGTGATTTATCATGCTATGTCTCTGATTGTACTGTATTCTAAGACTTATATAAAAATGTACATTCCTCAATCTGTTATTGTTTGTGTGCCGACACTGTCACTGGCGACAGTGATAAAGTCATGATCATATTTATTTTGGCTATTTAATCCTGTCTGACACCAAGCCAAGCTTATCTCTCTCATAATCCTCATATTAATGACCTGTGAGGCTGTGTTCAATATATACTGATTTATTAATTGTCAAAATAACAAATAGCTGACCATGATCATGACATGTTATTAATCAGCTAGCCTAAGCTTTGTTAAAAATTGAATATTATATACATATTGTAGATTAATTAATGCTTTTTTCAAATTAAAGAAATAGATTTTCATGAGACAAAATAATTGAAACTTAGAAATTGAAAAACGTCTTCTTGGAGTTATCTCCCTTTGTTGTATTTCATCTAGATTATATATTTCCAGTCGGTTTGATTGATTGGTGTTTAGCGCCAACTTTAGTATTATTTCACCTATATCGTAGATATTTATGACAAAAATCATAATAGTACGATGAACTTTTGTTAATGAATACATGGAAGATACCATTACTGACAAATTCACACAGATTCACTTTTTGCAAGGAGAAATACATGTCAGTTAAAGTATGTTTCATCTTTGAACCAAGACATTGTCACATTTTTGTTGTCAATATTACTTTTGGTCATGATCTCAAAATCAAGTGAGCGACTTTGTACATGTATTATAACCTGCATGTAGTACAATATTCTTGACTGTAATATAGCATCTTATTAAGCAATAAGCGAGTCCCAACACCATGTCTCACTGACATTTATGTTAATATGACACAATGTTTTCTGGGTGTTGATATCGTTGTTTATACTCTGACAGATTTTTTGTAACTCTTACCGATCCAACTCTGAGGTGGCCAAGAGATCCCAACACCCCAAATGTTTTTCATAAAAATTCCTATCTCCAGTAATCCAACAGATTTGTTGTAACTCTATATATATATATAATTACCAATTCAACTCTGAGGTGGCCAAGAGATCCCAAAAACCCACATTTTTCTCATAAAAATTCCTGTGTGGAGTAATCCAACAGATTTGTTGTTGTTATCAATGTTTGAGATATGTAGTATATTTTTTTTTTGTCTCAATTCCTTATGAAATTCCCCCTGCATTTTCCAAATATTTACCCAGTGCTGACTTTTGCTGGACAGTAATCTTTTTAAGTAAAATTGGTGCAGGAGGCAGCCCTTGTTGACTTGCTTCTGACATACATGTATCATGCTGCACCTGTATAGCTAGTCCTGTTATAGTGAAATTGATATAGACAGGAGGTAATAATGAGGTATCCTATGGGAACATCTTCTCATATTTTATGGAGACAGGAGGTAATAATGAGGTATCCTATGTGAACATTGATGTAGACAGGAGGTAATAACATCTTCTCATATTTTACTATGTACAAGTGCTATGTATTTTTCAGAGAGTTTTCCATGAATAACATAAATACTATTGATGTCAGAAAACAGAAGAATTGAGGTTTCAGGTAAGACGAGCAAGTAGGTGAGGTTGGATAGAGGTTAAGATTTGTTTATGCAGCTAAGCCAGAGAGAGGTTGGACCAGACTTGGGTGTTATACTCCTTGAATGGTCCTTAATTGCCCAACACAAGCTGGCCACCATAGCTTCTGATTGGTTAACCAATTTGAAATCTTTTTCTTATTTTATTCCATTTTTAGCGGATTTCTGCTATTTGGCTCGGTCTGGTGGGGTTTTGTAAAACATGTACATGTAAATTTGTTGATTTTGTAAAAATACACGGAGGGAGGGGGATGCAAATTCATTTCTCAATATTTTTTTTATTCTTCAAATTGATCACTGGTTATCTCAGGTTCAATTTTGAATTTTCAAATTAGCTTAAATGGAAAACATACTGGTCGAATTTGTATCAAAATGGCCTTGAGTGGTCCTTTTCCAAAGCTGGTGTCCGTTGACTTTAAAAAATAGCCATTGCATAGTAATACATTCAAACAAATGATACAATAATGTGACTGTCTCTGGTGATCAACTGCATGTTCTTTACCATGTTTTATTTTTAATGAAATCAGTGAATATCACATCTGGAAGTGTGCTTAATTAAAAAAAATCAAAACAAGGTGCAGAACTTTTAATACATGTAGGTCTTTGTTTCCAAGAATTAAAATCTCCATAAAAATACTACCATTTATTAAAAAAAAAATTTAATTTTAGATCGAGAAGTTTTGGTTTTGCCTCCCCTAGACAGGGAGATTGTTATCCAAGAGTCTAAGTCAGGTCCAAGAAATCTTCACAGGATGTCTTTAGTTGACCTGGGTAAACGATTGTTAGAAGCAGCCAAGCGTGGAGAGACTGATGAAGTACGCACACTCATGTCTAATGGAGCACCATTTACAACAGACTGGGTATGTAAACATAAAGTAACCATGGTAACAAAACAATCAGCAACCAAATGGAGCACCATTTACAACAGACTGGGTATGTAAACACAAAGTAACCATGGTAACAAAACAATCTGCAACCAAATGGAGCAAGATATACAACAGACTGGGTATGTAAACATAAAGTAACCATGGTAACAAAACAATCAGGAACCAAATGGAGCACCTTTTACAACAGACTGGGTATGTAAAAACAAAGTAACCATGGTAACAAAACAATCAGCAACCAAATGGAGCACCATTTACTACAGACTGGGTATGTAAACAGAAAGTAACCATGGTAACAAAACAATCAGCAACCAAATGGAGCACCATTTACAACAGACTGGGTATGTAAACACAAAGTAACCATGGTAACAAAACAATCAGGAATCAAATGGAGCAACATATACAACAGACTGGGTATGTAAACAGAAACTAACCATGGTAACAAAACAATTGGCAACCAAATGGAGCACCATTTACAACAGACTGGGTATGTAAACACAAAGTAACCATGGTAACAAAACAATCAGGAACCAAATGGAGCAACCTATACAACAGACTGGCTAGGGACAGACAATGTAGCAAAGCAATGTCAGCCCTAAAACAGCACTATTTACAACAGATTGGCTAGGGACAGACAATGTAGCAAAGCAATGTCAGCCCTAAAACAGCACTATTTACAACTGACTGGCTAGGGACAGACAATGTAGCAAAGCAATGTCAGCCCTAAAACAGCACTATTTACAACAGACTGGCTAGGGACGGACAATGTAGCAAAGCAATGTCAGCCCTAAAACAGCATTATTTACAACAGACTGGCTAGGGACAGACAATGTAGCAAAGCAATGTCAGCCCTAAAACAGCATTATTTACAACAGACTGGCTAGGGACAGACAATGTAGCAAAGCAATGTCAGCCCTAAAACAGCATTATTTACAACAGACTGGCTAGGGGCAGACAATGTAGCAAAGCAATGTCAGCCCTAAAACAGCATTATTTACAACAGACTGGCTAGGGACAGACAATGTAGCAAAGCAATGTCAGCCCTAAAACAGCACTATTTACAACAGACTGGCTAGGGACAGACAATGTAGCAAAGCAATGTCAGCCCTAAAACAGCACTATTTACAACAGACTGGCTAGGGACAGACAATGTAGTAAAGCAATGTCAGCCCTAAAACAGCACTATTTATAACAGACTGGCTAGGGACAGACAATGTAGCAAAGCAATGTCAGCCCTAAAACAGCATTATTTACAACAGACTGGCTAGGGACAGACAATGTAGTAAAGCAATGTCAGCCCTAAAACAGCACTATTTATAACAGACTGGCTAGGGACAGACAATGTAGCAAAGCAATGTCAGCCCTAAAACAGCATTATTTACAACAGACTGGCTAGGGACAGACAATGTAGCAAAGCAATGTCAGCCCTAAAACAGCACTATTTACAACAGACTGGCTAGGGACAGACAATGTAGCAAAGCAATGTCAGCCCTAAAACAGCACTATTTACAACTGACTGGCTAGGGACAGACAATGTAGCAAAGCAATGTCAGCCCTAAAACAGCACTATTTACAACAGACTGGCTAGGGACAGACAATGTAGCAAAGCAATGTCGGCCCTAAAACAGCACTATTTACAACAGACTGGCTAGGGACAGACAATGTAGCAAAGCAATGTCAGCCCTAAAACAGCATTATTTACAACAGACTGGCTAGGGACAGACAATGTAGCAAAGCAATGTCAGCCCTAAAACAGCATTATTTACAACAGACTGGCTAGGGACAGACAATGTAGCAAAGCAATGTCAGCCCTAAAACAGCACTATTTACAACAGACTGGCTAGGGACAGACAATGTAGCAAAGCAATGTCAGCCCTAAAACAGCACTATTTACAACTGACTGGCTAGGGACAGACAATGTAGCAAAGCAATGTCAGCCCTAAACAGCACTATTTACAACAGACTGGCTAGGGACTGACAATGTAGCAAAGCAATGTCAGCCCTAAACAGCACTATTTACAACAGACTGGCTAGGGACAGACAATGTAGCAAAGCAATGTCGGCCCTAAACAGCACTATTTACAACAGACTGGCTAGGGACAGACAATGTAGCAAAGCAATGTCAGCCCTAAAACAGCACTATTTACAACAGACTGGCTAGGGACTGACAATGTAGCAAAGCAATGTCAACCTTAAAACAGCACGATTTACAACAGACTGGCTAGGGACAGACAATGTAGCAAAGCAATGTCAGCCCTAAAACAGCACTATTTACAACAGACTGGCTAGGGACAGACAATGTAGTAAAGCAATGTCAGCCCTAAAACAGCACTATTTATAACAGACTGGCTAGGGACAGACAATGTAGCAAAGCAATGTCAGCCCTAAAACAGCATTATTTACAACAGACTGGCTAGGGACAGACAATGTAGTAAAGCAATGTCAGCCCTAAAACAGCACTATTTATAACAGACTGGCTAGGGACAGACAATGTAGCAAAGCAATGTCAGCCCTAAAACAGCATTATTTACAACAGACTGGCTAGGGACAGACAATGTAGCAAAGCAATGTCAGCCCTAAAACAGCACTATTTACAACAGACTGGCTAGGGACAGACAATGTAGCAAAGCAATGTCAGCCCTAAAACAGCATTATTTACAACAGACTGGCTAGGGACAGACAATGTAGCAAAGCAATGTCAGCCCTAAAACAGCATTATTTACAACAGACTGGCTAGGGACAGACAATGTAGCAAAGCAATGTCAGCCCTAAAACAGCACTATTTACAACAGACTGGCTAGGGACAGACAATGTAGCAAAGCAATGTCAGCCCTAAAACAGCACTATTTACAACAGACTGGCTAGGGACAGACAATGTAGCAAAGCAATGTCAGCCCTAAAACAGCACTATTTACAACAGACTGGCTAGGGACAGACAATGTAGCAAAGCAATGTCAGCCCTAAAACAGCATTATTTACAACAGACTGGCTAGGGACAGACAATGTAGCAAAGCAATGTCAGCCCTAAAACAGCATTATTTACAACAGACTGGCTAGGGACAGACAATGTAGCAAAGCAATGTCAGCCCTAAAACAGCACTATTTACAACAGACTGGCTAGGGACAGACAATGTAGTAAAGCAATGTCAGCCCTAAAACAGCACTATTTACAACAGACTGGCTAGGGACAGACAATGTAGCAAAGCAATGTCAGCCCTAAAACAGCATTATTTACAACAGACTGGCTAGGGACAGACAATGTAGCAAAGCAATGTCAGCCCTAAAACAGCATTATTTACAACAGACTGGCTAGGGACAGACAATGTAGCAAAGCAATGTCAGCCCTAAAACAGCACTATTTACAACAGACTGGCTAGGGACAGACAATGTAGCAAAGCAATGTCAGCCCTAAAACAGCATTATTTACAACAGACTGGCTAGGGACAGACAATGTAGCAAAGCAATGTCAGCCCTAAAACAGCATTATTTACAACAGACTGGCTAGGGACAGACAATGTAGCAAAGCAATGTCAGCCCTAAAACAGCACTATTTACAACAGACTGGCTAGGGACAGACAATGTAGCAAAGCAATGTCAGCCCTAAAACAGCACTATTTACAACAGACTGGCTAGGGACAGACAATGTAGCAAAGCAATGTCAGCCCTAAAACAGCACTATTTACAACAGACTGGCTAGGGACAGACAATGTAGCAAAGCAATGTCAGCCCTAAAACAGCATTATTTACAACAGACTGGCTAGGGACAGACAATGTAGCAAAGCAATGTCAGCCCTAAAACAGCATTATTTACAACAGACTGGCTAGGGACAGACAATGTAGCAAAGCAATGTCAGCCCTAAAACAGCACTATTTACAACAGACTGGCTAGGGACAGACAATGTAGTAAAGCAATGTCAGCCCTAAAACAGCACTATTTACAACAGACTGGCTAGGGACAGACAATGTAGCAAAGCAATGTCAGCCCTAAAACAGCATTATTTACAACAGACTGGCTAGGGACAGACAATGTAGCAAAGCAATGTCAGCCCTAAAACAGCATTATTTACAACAGACTGGCTAGGGACAGACAATGTAGCAAAGCAATGTCAGCCCTAAAACAGCACTATTTACAACAGACTGGCTAGGGACAGACAATGTAGTAAAGCAATGTCAGCCCTAAAACAGCACTATTTACAACAGACTGGCTAGGGACAGACAATGTAGCAAAGCAATGTCAGCCCTAAAACAGCATTATTTACAACAGACTGGCTAGGGACAGACAATGTAGCAAAGCAATGTCAGCCCTAAAACAGCATTATTTACAACAGACTGGCTAGGGACAGACAATGTAGCAAAGCAATGTCAGCCCTAAAACAGCATTATTTACAACAGACTGGCTAGGGACAGACAATGTAGCAAAGCAATGTCAGCCCTAAAACAGCACTATTTACAACAGACTGGCTAGGGACAGACAATGTAGCAAAGCAATGTCAGCCCTAAAACAGCATTATTTACAACAGACTGGCTAGGGACAGACAATGTAGCAAAGCAATGTCAGCCCTAAAACAGCATTATTTACAACAGACTGGCTAGGGACAGACAATGTAGCAAAGCAATGTCAGCCCTAAAACAGCACTATTTACAACAGACTGGCTAGGGACAGACAATGTAGCAAAGCAATGTCAGCCCTAAAACAGCATTATTTACAACAGACTGGCTAGGGACAGACAATGTAGCAAAGCAATGTCAGCCCTAAAACAGCACTATTTACAACAGACTGGCTAGGGACAGACAATGTAGCAAAGCAATGTCAGCCCTAAAACAGCATTATTTACAACAGACTGGCTAGGGACAGACAATGTAGCAAAGCAATGTCAGCCCTAAAACAGCACTATTTACAACAGACTGGCTAGGGACAGACAATGTAGCAAAGCAATGTCAGCCCTAAAACAGCATTATTTACAACAGACTGGCTAGGGACAGACAATGTAGCAAAGCAATGTCAGCCCTAAAACAGCATTATTTACAACAGACTGGCTAGGGACAGACAATGTAGCAAAGCAATGTCAGCCCTAAAACAGCCCTATTTACAACAGACTGGCTAGGGACAGACAATGTAGCAAAGCAATGTCAGCCCTAAAACAGCACTATTTACAACAGACTGGCTAGGGACAGACAATGTAGCAAAGCAATGTCAGCCCTAAAACAGCATTATTTACAACAGACTGGCTAGGGACAGACAATGTAGCAAAGCAATGTCAGCCCTAAAACAGCATTATTTACAACAGACTGGCTAGGGACAGACAATGTAGCAAAGCAATGTCAGCCCTAAAACAGCATTATTTACAACAGACTGGCTAGGGACAGACAATGTAGCAAAGCAATGTCAGCCCTAAAACAGCATTATTTACAACAGACTGGCTAGGGACAGACAATGTAGCAAAGCAATGTCAGCCCTAAAACAGCACTATTTACAACAGACTGGCTAGGGACAGACAATGTAGCAAAGCAATGTCAGCCCTAAAACAGCATTATTTACAACAGACTGGCTAGGGACAGACAATGTAGCAAAGCAATGTCAGCCCTAAAACAGCACTATTTACAACAGACTGGCTAGGGACGGACAATGTAGCAAAGCAATGTCAGCCCTAAAACAGCATTATTTACAACAGACTGGCTAGGGACAGACAATGTAGCAAAGCAATGTCAGCCCTAAAACAGCATTATTTACAACAGACTGGCTAGGGACAGACAATGTAGCAAAGCAATGTCAGCCCTAAAACAGCATTATTTACAACAGACTGGCTAGGGACAGACAATGTAGCAAAGCAATGTCAGCCCTAAAACAGCACTATTTACAACAGACTGGCTAGGGACAGACAATGTAGCAAAGCAATGTCAGCCCTAAAACAGCATTATTTACAACAGACTGGCTAGGGACAGACAATGTAGCAAAGCAATGTCAGCCCTAAAACAGCACTATTTACAACAGACTGGCTAGGGACAGACAATGTAGCAAAGCAATGTCAGCCCTAAAACAGCACTATTTACAACAGACTGGCTAGGGACAGACAATGTAGCAAAGCAATGTCAGCCCTAAAACAGCATTATTTACAACAGACTGGCTAGGGACAGACAATGTAGCAAAGCAATGTCAGCCCTAAAACAGCACTATTTACAACAGACTGGCTAGGGACGGACAATGTAGCAAAGCAATGTCAGCCCTAAAACAGCACTATTTACAACAGACTGGCTAGGGACGGACAATGTAGCAAAGCAATGTCAGCCCTAAAACAGCATTATTTACAACAGACTGGCTAGGGACAGACAATGTAGCAAAGCAATGTCAGCCCTAAAACAGCATTATTTACAACAGACTGGCTAGGGACAGACAATGTAGCAAAGCAATGTCAGCCCTAAAACAGCACTATTTACAACAGACTGGCTAGGGACAGACAATGTAGCAAAGCAATGTCAGCCCTAAAACAGCACTATTTACAACAGACTGGCTAGGGACAGACAATGTAGCAAAGCAATGTCAGCCCTAAAACAGCATTATTTACAACAGACTGGCTAGGGACAGACAATGTAGCAAAGCAATGTCAGCCCTAAAACAGCACTATTTACAACAGACTGGCTAGGGACGGACAATGTAGCAAAGCAATGTCAGCCCTAAAACAGCATTATTTACAACAGACTGGCTAGGGACAGACAATGTAGCAAAGCAATGTCAGCCCTAAAACAGCACTATTTACAACAGACTGGCTAGGGACAGACAATGTAGCAAAGCAATGTCAGCCCTAAAACAGCATTATTTACAACAGACTGGCTAGGGACAGACAATGTAGCAAAGCAATGTCAGCCCTAAAACAGCATTATTTACAACAGACTGGCTAGGGACAGACAATGTAGCAAAGCAATGTCAGCCCTAAAACAGCATTATTTACAACAGACTGTTCAGACTTTCCTTCACAAAAAATCAGGTAGTCATGATATAGCAAGATATAACACAAATTTGGGTTTTGTTTATCTTTTTAAAATTTTAATTTTTTAATACCAGCATGATATTTTATTTATTTCACCTTTATGACATTTACTAACATGATACTTTATTTATTTCACCTTTATGACATTTCTATTCTTCCTTTCAGCTTGGGACATCACCATTACATTTTGCCACACAATATGGTCATCACGACACAGCTGAGGTGTTATTACGTGCTGGTATCAGTCGTGACGCACGAACCAAGGTTGACAGAACACCATTACATGTAGCAGCACAAGAAGGTCATAGTGACATTGTAGAGTTATTGATTCAACATGCAGCAGACATTGATGCCAAAGACATGGTATTTATTTTGAAATTTAGGTCACTGTGACAGCAGACATTAATGCCAAAGACATGATATTTATGTTGAAATTTAGGGCACTCTGACCTGAATATTTTATTTAATTGCACCAGTCTCAAAAACCGGTTTACTGGCTCAGCTCATGCTTCAAATAAAATGCAGTCATCTAAGAACAGTAACCCAATGATCACTTTTATTTCACCAAAAACAGTAACTCTGTATTAAGCCAGGAGCAGTAACTCTGTATTAGACCAGGAACCATAACTCTGTATTTTATCAGGAACAGTAACTCTGTATTAGACCAGGAACCATAACTCTGTATTTTATCAGGAACAGTAACTCTGTATTATTATCAAGAACAGTAAAACTATTATACCAGAAACAGTAACTCTGTATTTTATCAGGTAATGCAACTTTTTTTTGTAGCTGAAGATGACACCATTACACTGGGCATCAGAAAAGGGACATAAACCAGTATTAGAGACATTAATTAAACATGGAGCAGATATAAATTGTGAGAATAAGGTTAGTGTGCTGAATTAATTTAAACATATAATCCTAACCCTAATGACGGATGTCACTAGTGGAGCAGGAACTTCTTACCCTTCCGGAGCACCTGAGTTCGCTCCCGGTTTTTAGTGGGGTTCGTGTTATTCGTGTTTTGTAGATCGTTTTTTGTACTTTTTCTTTTGACCATTGTGTTGTCTGTTCTTCTTCGATATGCAGATTCTGAATACCCCTTTGGTATCTTCAAACTCTTCTTATTGATAAATATACATGAATATCACAATATATAATACAGCATATCAAAGATTCTTGTAGGATCAAATTTTGCTGAGTTCCAACCAAAAAATCATGCTTTCTTTGTTATTTTTGGCAAAGATGATGAGTTCCAGACACATAATAAATATCTCTGCATAGGATTCAGAAACAATTCTTTTTCTAGCAGAATCAGTTAAAATTCTCGTACTAACGCATGCAGGTTTTCCATCGGGAGACATTATTTTCCCCACAACAACAGACTTTCTGCATGTGTGGTAAAAGGTCACCTAAGGTCATATGAATAGGGGCATATATTTTGTCGTACAGACAGGCATTTATGTTCAAGATGTGTTTTCATAAAAATAGAAGAGAATGGATGGACCTTTTTACTTTAAAACTAGATAATTGGTATTAATTTATGTTTTTAATGTACCAAGATCAATGACATTATCCATTTAAGTCATATATCATTAATATAATTATCACTTCAGTACTTCAATTTATAAATCTAGTTGTTTTCTTTACAAATGATAATTAACAGTTATCAATATATAATCTCATCTGACATGGTAAACACCGGAGACCATACTGATAACTGTTGACAGGTTGGACTGAAAAGTTAATTTGAGAAACCCGAAAGTTTGACACATTGAAATTGAGATAAGAGCAATATATTAAGTTGAAAGGCACTAATTTTAAAATGAGACTTCAGAAAATTTTGACTTTAATAACCGGAATTTCGAGTAAGCTGATTTTGACATAATGAGATTTTCTATTTTCAGTTTGATAGGACACCTTTAGACATTGCTAATAATGAGATTTTTTACTTTCAGTTTGATAGGACACCTTTAGACATTGCTATAGCCAATGGGAGAGCTGATATAGCAGAGCTGTTAACTATGGCACAGGTACAGATATAAGTAGATATCTAATTTAGTGTGCACGTCACATTTTTAACCCTCATATGTACGCCCAAGTCAAAAGATTGGAGAGACAAATAATTTAAGTCTTTGGATGTAAAACTTGAGGGTCTGAACAGGATAGCCACAATGAGCTAAGGTCATGAGGGTGGTGAACCTTAGTTTTAATTATAATAACATTAGTAGGAACTGTAAATATCAATACTAATAGTATCTTATAAATTATGTCAGTGCTAAAACACTGACCACAGGGCAGAACATATCTACAGTGGAAATCCAGGGCCTGGTTTAGGACAGGCACAAAAATGTGGCAGGGTTAAACTGGTTATGTTGTCATTTCTTGATATGAAATATAAAAGAAAATGTTGGTTTCCACTT
Organism: Bathymodiolus brooksi; assembly: GCA_963680875.1. Taxonomy (NCBI): domain Eukaryota; kingdom Metazoa; phylum Mollusca; class Bivalvia; order Mytilida; family Modiolidae; genus Bathymodiolus; species Bathymodiolus brooksi. Next base: position 66,234,737 of record OY804586.1, on the reverse strand, counting down.
GGCAATTTCTTAAATACAGAGTTACAGCCCTTGTTTTTGTTTTATAGTTACAGTATGGTGGATCTGTTCAACAGTTGGAGGAGGTAAAAACTCATGAGGTCATGGTGAATGGTACTATGGTAAGTATCTTAATAAAATATAAATTTATACTTTATACAGATACAGATACAGATTGTGCAAGCACATTCGTTTTTGTGAAAGGTAGGGGAACATGTGGTAGCGGGGAAAGAAACGTTAACATTTGGATCGATTTTCTGAAGTCTCCCAGATTTTCCCTCACTCACTTCGCCCTTAAGTCAAGACAGAGAGAATAAAGGTAATAACAAAATTACCGAACTCCGAACAATCTTACAAAGGGAAAGTCAAAACTCATAATTATATAAACAGACAAAATCAGTCAACAACCGGAAAACTGTGAAAACCGTAATGACCCTGACTTGGTACAGGCATTTCTAAAGAAATGGTGGGTTGAATCAGATTTTAAGGCGCCAAACCCCCCACTCTCATTACGGTTCAAAGGTTCCGGCTGTCACTGTAACAGTATTTAAATACAGGAACAAAATAGGTAAAATAGTTGTCAAAGCAGTACCATATTCGGTGAAGTCAAATCGCCCTGTTTTTACTATGTGTGGTGAGCCATGGTATCTTAATAAAATATAAATTTTGCTATAGTAAGCTAATAATGAAAAAAAAATAAAAGAACTCAGTTTGTCTTACAAGAAAACAAATTTGATGAAGTAAAAATAGAATTCTGTTTTAGAATTGTGGAAATTAAATGACCTGTTATTAGGAGGGTCAGACTTTTTTTGAAAATGTGTTAAAATAGTTTTTTAAAATCTGTTAAGCGTTTCAAAAGTTATGACAATTTGAAGTTCGGAAAATGACCACTTATATTTTATAATGGTGGCCATTTTGAATTTTATTTGTCTTTACCAAGAAATAGAATATCAGAAATTATTTGAAAACGATAATGAAATCTAATGAAACTGTACTTGATAAATGTAGTTTAGACATTGTTCTAAAAGAAATTGCATAGTTGTAGTCTTTGTTTCATCAGCAACATGTGTTTCCAAACACATATTTTAAAATTATTTTTTACCATGCATTTCAATGGGAAAATTGAAAATGGCACCAATATTGGATAAATTTTACCCATAAAATTGAACGTATAATTACAAATTTTGAATTTTCTCATCAAACTGTACGAGATTATTAAAACCTAGCCTACTATCCACTACAGAAGAGTTTTACTTTCAGTCTAACTGGTCAGAAACATGTGTTTCAGGGAATAAATAGTTTCAAAATAGCGGTGCCATTTCCAAAGTTTCCATTAAATTTTGGTCGCTTCTGTCCAGTTTAAATATAAAAAAATTGTGACATATGAAGAATTTTCTCCAAACATGTGCATTATTTATTTATTTCAACATGTCACCTTTTAAATAATTCACTTTAAATAATAGTGTTCTAATGCATTGTCACTGCAGCTGTCTTCAAATGTAAGACAGAATTACAGAATTTGCCATTGTGTAAATAAAATTGAAAAATGTCTGACCCCCCTACTGTTATTCAGTTTAGTTATTGCAGCATGCCCATTCCCGTACTGCAGTACGTGTTTCACGTAGAATAAAAATCATGCACGTATAATTGAAAGAACCCTACGTGCATGCACGTAAAGAACCCGGGTCTAGGACAATTGCCCCCCATCCCCCAATTTTATTTCATTTTTATTTTTTTTTTTTTTTTTTATTTGAAAACATGAGAAATAAATATGCATAATCTCAAATGAAATTATTCAAATTACTTATAAGTTGGATTTTTTACTTTGTATATTAATCATCAAAAGGATTATACAGCTTGGACAAGCTCTGATAAAAATAACTTTCTCTTATTATTTTTAGATAAGAGTTTAATGATTTTCCAATTAAGTTTAATTACCTTACAAAATTGGTCTTCAAAGAAAAATTATAAAAAGGAATTTGATTAAACAATGATCAAAGCTAAGTACAAAGGTTAATGATTAAAAAGAATTTTGAGAAAAAATGATTCCAAGCTAATAGCTGCAATGCCAAAATTAAAGTCAGAGGTGAAGATGTAGTTGGTAATGTCAACACACACAACCATGCTACAGAACCATGTCGCAAGGAGACTCTACAAATAAAGAATGCAAAACTGAAAAAAATTTGTGGGGGGCAATTGTCCTAGGGGGGCTATTGTCCTGCTCCCAAAGAACCCGTTGCGAGCACTGTATAAAAATTACCTTTTGTTTACAATTCACTTCAAAGTACGTATAATAGAGTTGTTCTGATTAGTAAATTTCGGCAATATTATCCAATCAGAGCGTTCCTTGCATATTTTAAGTGAGATGATATGATTTATAAAACGCCCAATTCTATTGGCTTCTTATTTTTTATTTGTCCAATCAGAAGAACTGTTACTGTTAAAACCCTTAATATTTACAAAAAACAGCATGGTGCACGACCTTGACATTCTATCTATCAGCCTACTGACCTACTTGGTATTATACTATGCAGCGATCCTTGAATGATTTCGTTGCCAAAAATAGAAACGAAACTGTTAAAAGAAAACATGACAGTAACAGCGACGATGACAGTGCCGATCCTAACAATAATGTAACTAATGTCAGTGAACCAGTGCCAACTCCGGCCAAAAAACCTAAATGGCCAAAAAACTTTAAGCATCAGAATATAACAGTTCAAATTATGCACTCAAAACAACAACAAATTGAAATTTTATTTCATATGCTTAAAAAAAAAAACATACAAAAAACTGGACATGTGAAATGAGAAAAATGCAGTTCATTTTCTTTGTACCCCCAAATAAAGAGTTAGAGGGTACATTGCATCCCCAAAAATTTGGATGTACCCCTAAAAATGAAGGTAAAAGGGTCCATGTATCCCCAGATTAAAAAAACTTGTGGGCATGCTGTTATTGTTATTTTTACATACAAAATATTAAAACTTGACATTTTAGGACATACAATAAAAAAATATTTGGGTCATTATTAATATTTCTAATTTATTGTCTTAACTTTACAGTATTTTAGGTTCAAACATTTTGCATTGTTTTTCAATAACTTATCAGGGGTTAAAAAATCCGCTGGTCCGAGGTCCGGGACCGGCGATTTGTGGGTTCTGACCTAACATTTTCTAATCCTGTAAAGACCGACGGACCAGTTGAAACTGTCCAATTACGGACTTGAATTAAATGTGTGGTTTGAAAGTCCGAGTGACAGATGTTACTGCATAATTTTAATCCAACATTGATTGCCTCTTTAATATTGTTAACATTGGAAGCGGTAATTCTTTCGATAATACTCGAGTGTATTAGTGAAGCAGTTCAAACATAAAAATGGCCTGAGTCAGTGACCAGTTTGTTTTTATCCCCCCGCTATGGCGGTGAGGGATATAGTAATAGCGGCCGTCTGTCCGTCCGTCACACTTTCTTGTTTACGCCATAACTTGTGTAAGCATGGATAGATTTGAACAATTTTTTGCATGTGGCTTGTAATTATCATTATCTTGGATGGGTTCTAACATGGAATTATTTGAAGCAAGGGTCTTGGGGGAAAATCTTAGTTTTTGGTTGAAAAATCATCAATTTTGAGAATTGTGTCTTGTTTACTTGACAACTTCAGTAAACATGGATAGATTTGAATAATTTTTTGCATGTGGCTTGTAAGTATCATTATCTTGGATGGGTTTTTACATGGAAATATTTGAAGCAAGGGTTTTGGGGTAAAATATATATTTATATCAGAGGTTTACACAGTGTTCAAAGTGGAGTACTTCCTGTATATTATTCAGATCATGCTGCAATATACTCCATCCTTCAATAAAGTATGTTATACATTAAGACTGCAAGGCTGCTTTCTATAAATATATAAAACTAAATATTATGCAAGTGTGGGGGGATACGTCATAAATGCGCTAGGCGGTTCTTTTATTTAATGTTAGCGGAGTGGCTCGTGATACTGACAACAATAAATTACATAATGAAAAAACACCACAACCAACAAAAGGTCAAAGATACAATAGGCTAAAGCGGAAGAGAATATTTCAAACATTGTGGAAGGAAAAAATTCCTTGGGTTGAGGCAAGTGGTAGGCTGATAACTCCGGCGATCTAATCTCGTTGGAATTAATCTTCCGAAGACATTCTCTGCTGTATCTCCAGAGATTAGACTTCCGAAGACATGGGTAGGGGGGTCAAAATACCATAGGTAAGTTAATTTTGTGTTCAACAAATTTTATTTCCTCCATTCCGATATTCAGGACCAGTAGAAAAATTTTCAGGATCAGTAGATTCCTGGTGCTCACTGGTCCTGGACCAGTGCACTTTTGGAAAAAATGCTAACCCCTGCTTATATTTTTTTTCAAATATATTAGAATTTTGTATTTTTAGCATGCAGATTTAGCAAGTATAACAGAAGGAGATTCTATTACCATAGAAACCACCGAAATTGACCAATCAGAAAACATAGAAACAGTAACCGTGACAACAGATGAACAAGCAAACAAAGATGTTTTACCTGTAAATATATTCCAAAATGTCTCAAGTAAGTTAATTGTAGAACCAGTAACCATGACAACAGATAAACAATTTTTTTTTTGCCTCAGTCTGATGGAATAATTAACATGTGACAGAACTTAACCTTATGTCATGGTGAACTTTAGATTGACCAATGAAAATGTGGCAGGTAAAAATCTTTAAAATATCATTAGGTTCAGCTATAGACAAAGAAAAAAACTGAGAGATCAGACACCTGGACCAAAGGTTTGATATAGAATAGTTGTACATTAAAAACTGAGAGATCAGACACCTGGACCAAAGGTTTGATATAGAATAGTTGTGCATTGCCTCAGAGTGAGTGAAGCATTGTTGTTTAATGCCAAGTGATCCATTTTTTTTTTCAGCTATATCATGGCAAGAATAAGTTATATTTGATGAGATGATAATGATGTCTGCTTTGTACTAGACCAACAGGCTTAGTTGTAGTTTTATAGTGCAAACTCACTGAAGCAACAGTCCACAGGTAGACTTCTCCACTCTGACACATGACTCTGAGCTGCAAACTCACTGAAGCAACAGTCCACAGGTAGACTTCTCCACTCTGACACATGACTCTGAGCTGCCAACTCACTGAAGCAACAGTCCACAGATAGACATGTTTCTCCACTCTGACACATGACTCTGAGCCAACTTGTCTTTACTCTTACTCCTTAAAGCGGTGTGCTTTGCGGAAATGAAGCAAATATTAATTTTATAGTGTTTGACCCGACAGGGACTCGAATCCAAGATCTACACCACTTGAGTCGAGCATTCTACCCATTACACCACAGATGCCGTTACGAATGAAAATGTAGCTTGCAAAAATCTTTAAAATACAATCAGTTTTGGTTTTCAGACAAAGGAAAAAGTAGAGATGGAACAGATTTTGATCATGTTAAACTTCTCATGCATATATTCAAGTAATGAATGAGTTGTGTACATCATATTGTTTTTTTTAGAAGCTGAATCATCAGACTCCTCAGAACAACAGAATTCCTCAGTGTTAGCCACGCTGGCAGCTTTAGCTGAAGCTACAGCACCTAATACAGCACAACAGAGTAAGTTTGATAACGAAAATAATACATCCAAGTTATTAGCAAAGACAATACCGTATAACCGGTAATTTCTGCGGTGTGAAATTTCTGCGGTTTTGGTCTAAAAAGATGACATTTAATTTTGCGGATTGAAAATCTCGGCACCGAAAAAAAATTGTTTGTATTACAGGAAGCAACAACTGAAGCGATGTTGCGATAAACAACTGGTGCACATTACAGTGATCATTAGAAGTAAAAACATATTTAGTTCTTTAGAAAGTTTTCAAACGTTACAACTTCTGAATACGCATTTGGTTAACTTCAAATTTGTCTTAAGAAACTATTTTTTCACTGTTTTCGCGATCTATTTTGTTGACAGGAAATACGAAGTCAACCGTTGGATCGATATCAGTATAAACTTTGATATATTTCGGATGTATAGTTTTAATGTCGAATTTTCATACTTTATCATATAACAATGTTTTTTTGAAGAATTATGATTAGAAGCAATTGTATTCAATTCTTTTAGTATAATGTAGACATAAAAACTCGGGTTAACCGGAATTCTACTACCAGTACATTTCTATTTGTTTGGTCTTTAGATGAATCCTGCGATCATGCAGTTTGATATTATTCAATCGAATTAAAAAAGAATATCTAATGTTAATTTATGTAATAACAATTTTAAATATTGCTTTAATAAATTTATTATGATTGTATATATTTAATCAGGTGATTGTTTCAATTATATTGTCGGTGTCAGCTTGGTACAATCATATTTCTTGATCTGGAGTAATTGTAATTAACAGGTAAAAATCAACATGCCACAGCTAAATAACCTTTAATTGTTGTGTAAACATTAATATAGTACCAGGTTTTGTTAATCTGGATATAGTAATTACGACTAATTAAATATTTGACACTTACGGCGGAATCGGAGTTAGAGTTTGAAAACGTATTTTGTACGGGACATTAAACATTTATTTTACATAATATTCTGTGATTTTAATTTCTGCGGTCTGGAGTTGACCGCAGAAATTAGATTGCAGCAGAAATTACCGGTTATACGGTATACACATTTCACTAGTTGTAGACTTAGAAACGGCCATGCACCTGTGTGTCATGTTTCTTCTATCATGGTCACATGATTGGGGATATTAAAGAATCTTAAGTCTTAAAGAAAAAACTAAAGAGAGCAGGTGTAGATATTTGAAATGCTAAACACTTGCAGGTACATGAGGGGCCTTTTATGTACAAGGAGTGTTGCCCTCTCCAAAGACTTGCAGGTACATGAGGGGCCTTTTATGTACAAGGAGTGTTGCCCTCTCCAAAGACTTGCAGGTACATGAGGGGCCTTTTATGTACAAGGAGTGTTGCCCTCTCCAAAGACTTGCAGGTACATGAGGAGCCTTTTATGTACAAGGAGTGTTGCCCTCTCCAAAGACTTGCAGGTACATGAGGGGCTTTTTATGTGTAAGGAGTGTTGCCCTCTCCAAAGACTTGCAGGTACATGAGGGGCCTTTTATGTACAAGGAGCGTTGCCCTCTCCAAAGATTTGCAGGTACATGAGGGGCCTTTTATTTACAAGGAGCGTAGCCCTCTCCAAAAACTTGCAGGTACATGAGGGGCCTTTTATGTACAAGGAGCATTGCACTCTCCAAAAACTTGCGGGTACATGAGGGGCCTTTTATGTACAAGGAACGTTGCCCTCTCCAAAGACTTGCAGGTACATGAGGGGCCATTTATGTACAAGGAGCGTTGCCCTCTCCAAAAACTTGCAGGTACATGAGGAGCCTGTTATGTACTAGGAGCGTTGCCCTCTCCAAAAACTTGCAGGTACATGAGGAGCCTGTTATGTGCAAGGAGCATTGCCTTCTCCAAAGACTTGCAAGTACATGAGGAGCCTTTTATGTGCAAGGAGCATTGCCCTCTCCAAAGACTTGCAAGTACATGAGGGGCCTTTTATGTGCAAGGAGCGTTGCCCTCTCCAAAGACTTGCAGGTACACGAGGAGCCTTTAATGTACAAGGAGTGTTGCCCTCTCCAAAGAATTGCTGGGACATGAGGGGCCTTTTATGTACAAGGAGTGTTGCTCTCTCCAAAGACTTGCAGGTACATGAGGAGCCTTTTATGTACAAGGAGCGTTGCCCTCTCCAAAGACTTGCAGGTACATGAGGGGCCATTTATGTACAAGGAGCGTTGCCCTCTCCAAAAACTTGCAGGTACATGAGGAGCCTGTTATGTACTAGGAGCGTTGCTCTCTCCAAAAACTTGCAGGTACATGAGGAGCCTGTTATGTGCAAGGAGCATTGCCTTCTCCAAAGACTTGCAAGTACATGAGGAGCCTTTTATGTGCAAGGAGCATTGCCCTCTCCAAAGACTTGCAAGTACATGAGGGGCCTTTTATGTGCAAGGAGCGTTGCCCTCTCCAAAGACTTGCAGGTACACGAGGAGCCTTTAATGTACAAGGAGTGTTGCCCTCTCCAAAGACTTGCTGGGACATGAGGGGCCTTTTATGTACAAGGAGTGTTGCTCTCTCCAAAAACTTGCAGGTACATGAGGGGCCTTTTATGTGCAAGGAGTGTTGCCCTCTCCAAAGACTTACAGGTACATGAGGAGCCTTTTATGTGCAAGGAGTGTTGCCCTTTCCAAAGACTTGCAGGTACATGAGGGACCTTTTATGTGCAAGGAGTGTTGACCTTTCCAAAGACTTGCAAGTACATGAGGAGCCTTTTATGTACAAGGAGCATTGCCCTTTCCAAAGACTTGCAGGTACATGAGGGGCCTTTTATGTGTAAGGAGTGTTGACCTTTCCAAAGACTTGCAGGTACATGAGGGGCCTTTTATGTGCAAGGAGTGTTGCCCTTTCCAAAGATTTGCAGGTATATGATGGGCCTTTTATGTGCAAGGAGCCTTGTCCTTTCCAAAGACTTACAGATACATGAGGAGCCTTTTATGTACAAGGAGCATTGCCCTCTCCAAAGACTTGCAGGTACATGAGGGGCCTTTTATGTGCAAGGAGTGTTGACCTTTCCAAAGACTTGCAGGTACATGAGGGGCCTTTTATGTGCAAGGAGTGTTGCCCTTTCCAAAGATTTGCAGGTACATAATGGGCCTTTTATGTGCAAGGAGCATTGACCTCTCCAAATACTTTCATGTACATGAGGGGCCTTTGTATGTGCAAGGAACGTTGACCTCTCCAAAGACTTGCATGTACATGAGGGACTTTTTATGTGCAAGGAGCATTGACCTCTCCAAAGAGGGCATTCAATATGGTTCACGTTGAGGCTTTCTTTAACCCCTATCAAGAATGTATCTCCTATCCCTCCAAGTTGAACCAGGTAACCATCACCAGTACCCAGCATTCCTAGTATAAAGCTCCATTTTGACCTATGACCCCGGTGATTTAATGTTTGTCTTTCCACCTCCAGTGTCTTAAAAATCAACCATCACGAAAAGTGACTTGATATTTATTTTGTTTGTAATATTTCTCTACCTGGACTTGATGATAAAAGGGAGACAAATCTCTTTGAACGTTTCAGACTGTAATCATATTATTTTGTTAAGACAATTTTACTGTAATTATTGATGAGGCAAAACACTCACTTCTCCCAATTTTTGTTGACCTTCTTTACTGCTTCCATCAAGCAGGTAAAATTATTTTATATAATTGATATAATATTCTTTCTTTGAAATTTTGTTTTCCCTTGTATGTATTTAGATAATTATTTTTTAAGACAATTATTGTCTCATCAGCATACTGCCAACTTCTGAAAGTCAAAAAAAGACAGGTCATAATGTGTGATTATGTCAGAGGTTGCACATGACAAAGGACAAAGGTTAAAACTATTTACAGATTTCATAAATTAATATTTGATAGAGGAGATGCAGTCTTGAATGTTTCTACCTCATAACATTTTCTTCATACATTTTAGATACAGCCACGACAGAGGCCATGAACTGGTTAGAGAGTCAGGGTATTACCATGATAACAACATCAGAGGGAGGAATCATTTCATCAGCTATAGAAAGTGGACAAGCCATCACCTTAACAGGTCAGTTTTCTCCCTTTTTCCACATTTTTGTATGTTATCATTGATATTTCCAATCAAAGAACTATTACATGAAGCCCTGTGACGATGACTTATTCCTTTACAGAAGCAGGAGAGATAACTGACTGATTTATTTTTTCAGAAGCAGGAAAGATAACTCTGTGACATTGATTTATTTTTTCAGAAGCAGGAAACATAACTCTGTGACTTTGATATATTTTTGTTCAGAAGCAGGAAAGATAACTTTGTGACTTAGATTTATTTTTTCAGAAGCAGGAAAGATAACTCGGTGACATTGATTTATTTTTTCAGAAGCAGGAAAGATAACTCTGTGACTTAGATTTATTTTTGTTCAGAAGCAGGAAAGATAACTCTGTGACTTTTATTTATTTTTTCAGAAGCAGGAAAGATAGCTCTGAATTTTATTAAACAACAAGGAACAGAAGAAGAAATAGTTGTAAAACCTGAAGTTGACCTTGGTGAAGAGGTCACAGAAGAAGGTACCGAACACCTTGGTGGGGATGTCGGAGATATTGTAACGGGGCTCCCTGAAGGGACAGAACTGGTAACAACTGGCGAAGATGATTCTAATCAGGTATTGTATTAATTTGTGTGGAAGGGGAAAGGAGGGGGGACGAATCCACCAATATGAAAAAAATATCTTATTTTATATACAGTAGATTCCTGTTGTGTATCAGCTGCTTCTTCACAAAGCATGCATCATGAAGCAGTAATAGCAAAGATTGGTCAGCACATAGTCAGGATAATGTGTCGGCACATAGTCAGGATAATGTGTCAGCACATAGTCAGGATAATGTGTCAGCACATAGTCAGGATAATGTGTCAGCACATAGTCAGGATAATGTGTCAGCACATAGTCAGGATAATGTGTCAGCTCATAGTCAGGATAATGTGTCAGCACATAGTCAGGATAATGTCGGCACATAGTCAGGATAATGTGTCAGCACATAGTCAGGATAATGTGTCGGCACATAGTCAGGATAATGTGTCAGCTCATAGTCAGGATAATGTGTCAGCACATAGTCAGGATAATGTGTCGGCACATAGTCAGGATAATGTGTCAGCACATAGTCAGGATAATGTGTCAGCTCATAGTCAGGATAATGTGTCAGCTCATAGTCAGGATAATGTGTCAGCACATAGTCAGGATAATGTGTCAGCACATAGTCAGGATAATGTGTCAGCACATAGTCAGGATAATGTGTCAGCACGTAGTCAGCATATAGTCAGGATAATGTGTCAGCTCATAGTCAGGATAATGTGTCAGCACATAGTCAGGATAATGTGTCAGCACGTAGTCAGCATATAGTCAGGATAATGTGTCAGCACATAGTCAGGATAATGTGCCAGTCAGGATAATGTGTCGGCACATAGTCAGGATAATGTGTCGGCACATAGTCAGGATAATGTGTCAGCACATAGTCAGGATAATGTGTCAGCTCATAGTCAGGATAATGTGTCAGCTCATAGTCAGGATAATGTGTCAGCACATAGTCAGGATAATGTGTCAGCACATAGTCAGGATAATGTGTCAGCATATAGTCAGGATAATGTGTCAGCACATAGTCAGGATAATGTGTCGGCACATAGTCAGGATAATGTGTCGGCACATAGTCAGGATAATGTGTCAGCACATAGTCAGGATAATGTGTCAGCACATAGTCAGGATAATGTGTCAGCACATAGTCAGGATAATGTGTCGGCACATAGTCAGGATAATGTGTCGGCACATAGTCAGGATAATGTGTCAGCACATAGTCAGGATAATGTGTCCAAGTAGGTTGTTGTTTCAGTGAGCTAGCACTATGAAAATCCAACTGAGCGTCTTTTGTCTAGTAAAAAACAGACATCATCAACATTTCATTATAAAGTAAAAAAAAAGTAACTTGTTCTTGCCATGCTAGCTGCAGAACCGTAGCCCTTATGGTCCTTTCGAAACTGCGCAGTGAAAATGTTGCGCCCCTTTTTTGCAAATTTTTGTCATGAAATCGGGTGCGAGAACGATGAAACATATATATTTCGTTTCGTTAGATATTTATCTACATTCTTCAATACTTACTTACCTATTGATATTCATTTCCAGCTCATTATCATAACAAATGTCTCGATATTAACTGATCCCGCCTACTTCGTTCCGCCATCTTGTCATTGTGGTATTCTCGCTTTGAGGTCACGTGACTTTTGAGAGATCACTGTAACAGCAACACATGTGTTCGGTTTGTTGACATGAAAAACTTGAAAATGTTGAATGTTCACCTCAATTGGAATAGCCATAGAAGAAAATAACATTTTTGGTTGATATTTGTAAAATATTTCACTCTAGGTTGACTAAATATTTTATTTCAGATAAAAAATCGTCGTGCAAAACCTCCGGTAAAATGTAAACAAACCGAACACGTGTTTTTCTCTTAGAGTTATCTCTCAAAAGTTACGTGACCTCAAAGCGAGAATACCACAATGATGAGATGGTGGGACGAAGTAGGCGGGATCAGTTAATATCGAGACATTTGTTATGATAATGAGCTGGAAATGAATATTAATAGGTAAGTAAGTATAGAAGAATGTAGATAAATATCTAACGAAACGATTTCATGACAAAAATTTGCAAAAATGGGGCGCAACATTTTCACTGCGCAGTTTCGAAAGTTTTTGATAGGGTGAAATTCGTAGCCCTATGGTCCGCAAATATCAAGAAACTGGACAAGGACCATAAGCTATTACCATGCAAGATATAGCTGGAAAATTGCTCTTTTGGCATTAATTAACACTCTCACTCACTCTCAGTTAAATGGAGCAACAATTTACTTTGAATGAGGCCAATGAACCATGTTTTTTTAGTTATATTTAATATATTACACTAACTTACAAAGAGACCATAAACATTTTGTATTACTTCAAGGAAATGACATATCATAGGTAACAAGATTCTACTGTAATTATGTGTCTCTTTACTGTAGAATGTGTTAACATGATGTATCCTAGGTAACAAGATTCTACTGTAATTATGTGTCTCTTTACTACAGAATGTGTTAACATGATGGATCCTAGGTAACAAGGTTCTACTGTAATTATGTGTCTCTTTACTACAGAATGTGTTAACATGATGTATCCTAGGTAACAAGATTCTACTGTAATTATGTGTCTCTTTACTACAGAATGTGTTAACATGATGTATCCTAGGTAACAAGGTTCTACTGTAATTATGTGTCTCTTTACTACAGAATGTGTTAACATGATGTATCCTAGGTAACAAGATTCTACTGTAATTATGTGTCTCTTTACTGTAGAATGTGTTAACATGATGTATCCTAGGTAACAAGATTCTACTGTAATTATGTGTCTCTTTACTACAGAATGTGTTAACATGATGTATCCTAGGTAACAAGGTTCTACTGTAATTATGTGTCTCTTTACTACAGAATGTGTTAACATGATGTATCCTAGGTAACAAGATTCTACTGTAATTATGTGTCTCTTTACTACAGAATGTGTTAACATGATGTATCCTAGGTAACAAGGTTCTACTGTAATTATGTGTCTCTTTACTACAGAATGTGTTAACATGATGTATCCTAGGTAGCAAGGTTCTACTGTAATTATGTGTCTCTTTACTACAGAATGTGTTAACATGATGTATCCTAGGTAACAAGGTTCTACTGTAATTATGTGTCTCTTTACTACAGAATGTGTTAACATGATGTATCCTAGGTAACAAGGTTCTACTGTAATTATGTGTCTCTTTACTACAGAATGTGTTAACATGATGTATCCTAGGTAACAAGGTTCTACTGTAATTATGTGTCTCTTTACTGTAGAATGTGTTAACATGATGTATCCTAGGTAACAAGATTCTATTGTAATTATGTGTCTCTTTACTACAGAATGTGTTAACATGATGTATCCTAGGTAACAAGGTTCTACTGTAATTATGTGTCTCTTTACTGTAGAATGTGTTAACATGAAATATCCTAGGAAACAAGGTTCTACTGTAATTATGTGTCTCTTTACTGTAGAATGTGTTAACATGATGTATCCTAGGTAACAAGATTCTACTGTAATTATGTGTCTCTTTACTGTAGAATGTGTTAACATGATGTATCCTAGGTAACAAGGTTCTACTGTAATTATGTGTCTCTTTACTACAGAATGTGTTAACATGATGTATCCTAGGTAACAAGGTTCTACTGTAATTATGTGTCTCTTTACTGTAGAATGTGTTAACATGATGTATCCTAGGTAACAAGGTTCTACTGTAATTATGTGTCTCTTTACTGTAGAATGTGTTAACCATTGTCTCTAGTCAAAGTCTGTCTGAAGATGCTGATGCTGTTGAGATGGAAGACCAAGCAAACATGGTAACCATAGATGACCAGGCAAACATTGTTGCCATGGAAGGTGAAAGTTTAGTTAGTGATGTAACAGAACACTCTGATGGTATTGTCATGGTAACAGAAGTGACGGGGGAAATAGTTACACCCACAGACGGGATACTGACTGTAACAGAAGTATCAGATGATGTGACAAGTGTAACAATGGAGGGAAATGAAATAGATGATAACTGTTTACAAATCTCTAATGTTGTCACGACGACAGAAGAAGATGGAAGTGGAGATGCTTGTGGTATGACCTTATCATTTCCTCTATTACAGTAATACCTTGCTATAAAGCCATCAGTTCAGCAGAATTGTGGCGTTATAGCAAGTTTAAGGATAGATTGAGTCAAGTAAAAACCTGATGTGAATGTTCGGTATTATTAACCAAAAACATATTACAGTAAAAGTTGTTATGAGCAGTCATGGTCGTGATCGTATGGTAGTTGGATTTCTAGCTACCTATGCAATCAGTGCCTATCACCACCAACGCTGTGGGTTTGAATCCCGCTCAGGCTAGGTGTATTCGATACAACATTATGTAATCAAGTTTGTCAGTGACTTGCGACAGGTCGGTTTTCTCCGGGTACTCCAGTTTCCTCCACCAATAAAACTGACCGCCACAATATAACTGAAATATTGTTGAAAGTTTTCTATGACAGGGCAAGAAAAGTGTGACCTTTTATACAGATGACTGCTTAATAGAGGTGGCTGCATGAGCAGGTTTGACTGTATTATTATTTTGTTCTTACTGTAGAAGAACCAGCTGCTAAAAGACTGAGGACAGATGACGGTACAGAGGAGACAGCTGATGGAGGTGTAAGTTAACTAACGGTATATATGTTTATGTTGTCTGCAACCACAAAATAATAGCTTATGTAACCATAGCAACAGTAAATATATTGTACAGTGAGACATATACTCAGCAAAAAAAGTTAAGGACCATATTTTTCCAGAAGTATAAAAAAGTTCTAGTTTATATTTGAAAGTTGATTTCTTCCTAATCTGGACCTCCATACATCAATAATCAATATTATCGAGTACACCTTTTTTGTGCTTACATTGCGTACGTGACACTGAGTCTGCACTGCATTGATATTGATTTTCTGCTGTTTCCAAAGTGGTCTATAGACAGTGAATTTTTCCAAACAGCTGTAGAAAAATGATTTCTTGGTAAATTCGTGTAAATTTGTCACTTTTGAACATTTAAACATTTAATTATGCCGATGAGAAGGCACTTGACAGTAGAGGAAGCCTCGAGAGCCATGGGTTTTCTGCAAACTGGTCTTTCGCAACGCCAAGGGGGTGCACAGTTTAACGTTAGCCATACAGTAATCGGATGGTTATGGACACTTTACCAACAGACTAATAGTGTACAACGGAGACCACAAAGTGGCCGACCTAAACGTACGACAGCCCATCAAGACCGTCAAACAGCCTTGCTAGCGGAGCGAAATCGGATGTCATCAGCCATTACGTTGAATAGAGAGTTTCGTGCAGCATCAGGAGTTCGGATTTCTACACAGACGGTTAGAAACCGACTTCATGCATCTGGTTTGCATGCTAGAAAATCTGCTGTACGACCTCCATTAACTGCACGCCACCGTAATTGCCGTCTTCAGTTTGCCAGGCGTCATGCCAACTGGGGTGTACGTCGTATTCAACCTGTACTTTTCACAGATGAATCTAGGTTCTGTTTAGATTTTCATGATGGTCGAAGACGAGTTTGGAAGCAGAAGAATGAACGATTTAAGAACTGTTGTGTGGTTGAACATGATCGATTCGGTGGGGGCTCCGTTATGGTTCGGGGTGGCATTAGCTACGATGGTTCTACAGACCTCTATGTCATCATAAACGGATCTTTGACCGGTATAAGATATCGTGATGAAATCCTTGCTTCTATTGTTCGACATTACGCTGGTGCAATTGGCAATGATTTCATACTGATGGATGGCAATGCTAGATCTCATCGTGCTAGAATCGTCAACGAGTATCTCCAGCAGGAAACAATCGAGCGCATGGACTGGCCAGCAAAGTCTCCGGATCTATATCCGATAGAACATGCTTGGGACATCTTGCAACGTCGGATTTCAAATCGACAAAACCAGCCAAACTCCCTACAAGAGCTAGCAGATGCACTCGTTGATGAATGGTCAAGGATTCATCAGGTTGAATTTCAAACACTAATTCGCAGCTTCCAAAATCGTTGTAGAGAGTTATTCGTGCGCGAGGTGGACATACTCGATATTAATGTTTAAACTGTTGACATTTTGTGACATTTCAATTGATTCGTAACTTTTTTGATAATCATGGAATCTTTTAAAAATTCGAAAATTTAGTGTTATCGTTTTTGACCGTCGCTGTGTTCTATATGCAATAGTAGAATCGTTTGAAATACATTTTTTATTTACCATAGTGTTAAAAAATTTCAAAATATTGACCTATGTTATTTATATTATTTATTGTTATTTATTAAATTCATTTTTTCAAAATGGTCCTTAACTTTTTTTGTTGAGTATATCTTAACCAAGCCAAGATTTCCTTCTTAACCAAACCTCCTTTATGTGTTGTATTTAAGATTTCCTTCTTAACCAAACCTCCTTTATGTGTTGTGTTTAAAATTTCCTGCTTAACCAAACCTCCTTTATGTGTTCTGTTTAAGATTTCCTTCTTAACCAAACCTCCTTTATGTGTTCTGTTTAAGATTTCCTTCTTAACCAAACCTCCTTTATGTGTTCTGTTTAAGATTTCCTTCTTAACCAAACCTCCTTTATGTGTTGTGTTTAAGATTTCCTTCTTGACCAAACCTCGTTTATGTGTTCTGTTTAAGATTTCCTTCTTAACCAAACCTCCTTTATGTGTTGTGTTTAAGATTTCCTTCTTAACCAAACCTCCTTTATGTGTTGTGGTTAAAATTTTCTTCTTAACCAAACCTCCTTTTTGTGTTCTGTTTAAGATTTCCTTCATTGTCAACTATTTATAGTTTGGTTTAGACAGGTTTCACACTATATATGTTATATGTAACTATACAGGACTCGTCACACCAGGTGAAATGGATGAAACGCATGCCTTGTTTTTGCTGAAGTCACCGTTACTTGTCTTCAAAGCGGAATTAAAGTTGCCTTTTTAGCTCACCTGGCCTTTAGGCCAGGTGAGCTATTGTCATCACTTTTCGTCCGTCGTCCGTCCGTCAGCATTTCACATTTTAATATTTTCCTCAGAAACCACTGGGCCAATTGCAACCAAACTTTGGTGGAATGGTCCTTGGATGGCCCCCTTCCAAAATTGTGTCCGGTGATCCCGACTTCCAACCAAGATGGCCACCAAGCTAAAAATAGAAAAAAGGGAGGATGAAATTTTAATTGTCCATTGCTGCTTTATTGTAAGTCAAAATGAACTCAAATTTAACTGCAGCTACATGGCAAGGAGTAGTTTGACATATATTCCGGGTTTTTCCATGAAATTTTTCTTTCAGCCGATATATAGCGATTATGCAAATTAGGCATATTTTGATAAAAGATCACATTTAAATCTTCTCCTCTGAAACCACTGAACCAAATTAAACCAAACATGGCAGGGATGGTCCCTGGGTGGGTCCCTTTCAAAAGTGTGTCTGACAGCCCCGCCCTCCATTCAAGATGGCTGCTGTTACTAAAAATAGAAATTTCTTCAATTGTCCATTGCTGCTTTAGTATAAGTCTAAATGAGCTCAAATTTTAACTGCAGCTACATGGCAAGGAGTAGTTTAGCATATGTTCGGGGTTTTTGTTTGAAATTTTTCTTTCAGCTGATTTATACCGATTATGCAAATTAGGCATATTTTTATAAAAGATCACATTTAAATCTTCTCCTCTGAAACCGCTGAACCAAATTAAACCAAACCTGGCAGGGATGGTCCCTGGGTGGGTCCCTTTCAAAATTGTGTCCGTCAGCACCTTCCTGTATCCAAGATGGCCACCATTACTAAAAATAGAAATTTCTTCAAATGGCCAAAACTGCTCTATTTTAAACCAGAATGTGCCCAAATTTGAACTGTATAAGCATAATGATGAGTTTTTTAACATATATTACAGGATTTTTTATGAACTTTGAACTTTTGTCGATTTTGACCGATTATGCAAATTAGAAAAAGGGGGGATGAAATTTAAGAAAAATCTTCTCATCTGAAACTACTGAGCCAATCTCAACCAAACTTTGCTGAAATGATTCTTGGGTGGTCCTCTTCCAAAATTGTGTCTGGCATTTCAGAACTCCGACCAAGATGGCCACCACAGCCAAACTTAATTTAACATAGGACCCTATGGGAAATTCCCATAAAAATCTTCTTGTCTGAAACCATTTGCTCAATAAGAACAAAATTTTGATGAAATAGTCATTGGATGGTTGTCTTCCAAAAATGTGTCCGGCGGTTCGGCCCTTCGACCAAGATGGCCCCCACAGCCGAACTTAGCTTAACATAGGACCCTATGGGAAATTCACATAAAAATCTTCTCCTCAGAAACCACTGGGCCAATTGCAGCCAAACTTTGGTGGAATAGTCTTTGGATGGCCCCTTCCAAAATTGTGTCCGGTGATCCCGACTTCTAACCAAGATGGCCACCAAGCTAAAAATAGAAAAAAGGGGAGATGAAATTTAAAAAAAATCTTCTCATCTGAAACTACTTAGCCAATCTCAACCAAACTTTGCTGAAATGATCCTAGGGTGGTCCCCTTCTAAAATTATGTCTGGCATTTCAGACCTCCGACCAAGATGGCCGCCACAGCCGAACTTAATTTAACATAGGAGCCTATGGGAAATTCCCATAAAAATCTTCTTGTTTGAAACCAGTTGCTCAATTGGAACCAAACTTAAATAAAATAGTCATTGGATGGTCCTCTTCCAAAATTGTGTCTGGTGGTCCCGCCCTCTGACCAAGATGGCTGCACAGCTGTACTTAATTTAACATAGGACACTATGGGAAATTCACATAAAAACCATCTTGTCTGGAACCAGTAGCTCAATTAGAATCAAACTTTGATGGAATAGTCATTGGATGGTCCTCTTCCAAAATTATGTCCGGCAGTCACGCTCTCCCACCAAGATGGCCACCACAGTGCAGTTTCGTTGTTATTGAAAGCAGCTTTAATCCAGGTGAGCGATTACAGGCTCCTGGGAGCCTCTGGTTTAGCTCACTTGACCCAAAGGGTCATGTGAGGTATTGCCATCACTTGGCGTCCGTCGTCCGTCCGTTAACTTTTTCATATTTTAATCTACTCCTCTGAAACAACTGGGCCAAATGGAACCAAACTTGGCAGAAAGCATCTATATAAGGTCCTGTATAAAGTTTCTTCATTTCGTCCCATTCCGCCAACAAATATGGCCGCCAAGGGCAATTCTTGTTTCTGATTGGCTAATGTTAAAAAATTCTTCTCCTCTGAAACTGCTTGGCCAAATGGAGCCAAACTTGGCAGGAAGCATCTATGTAAGATCCTCTATAAAACTTCTTCATTTGGTTCCATTCGGCCAACAAACATGGCCACTGTTACTAAAAATAGAACATATGGTAAAATTGCACGTTTTTGGTAATAACTCAAAAACCGTTAATAATATCAGAAATCTGACCGGGTTAGAATGATCAGCACAGCAAGATCTAACTACCCTGAAATTTTGAAGAAAATCTGATTACCTATCTTGGAGTTATTGCCCTTTTTTCATCAAATTTTCAAAATTTTAATATTTTTCGTTTTTTATTTAAAAAACTATAAGTGATAGATGTCAAGTTTAAACAGCAAATATGTGTAGCATGTCAAGATTTACATAGCCTGCAATTTTAAAGTAAATCTGATTACCCATCTTGAAGTTATTGCCCTTTTTTCATCAAATTTTAAAAATGTTAATACTTTTCATCCTTTATTTAAGTGTAAACTGAAAACATGTTCAGCTTGTCAAGATCTACATGCCCTGCAATTTTTAAGTAAATCTGATTACCCGTCTAGGAGTTATTGCCCTTTTTAATTTTTTTTTTAATTTAAACATTTTTGTCTGATATTTCAACTATTAGAGATAAAGGTTTTGTATCATTCTATTGTCAGGTGAGCGATACAGGCTCAGTGGGCTGAGCCTCTAGTTTTTTTTTAAAGTGGCTGCTTTCTCTCAAATAATCATTGTTTTTGGCTAAGTTTATTGACAAAGTAATTGTCAGCAATGTGAAAATACATAACGTCTATTTAAACAATAATGAAGGTTTAATTTTGTGAGACAAAAGAATTGCAGTAGTCTTTTTTATTTGTACTGACAAAATTACAAGTTGAATTTTACCCCCAAATATATAATTATACAAACGAGAGGCTTTCTCAACTTTCTTTTGTTTGTTTGACTATTTGATTCTAATTATTTTCATCCAATTTTAGTTATTTGTATCTTTTTCAAAACTTGTACCTGATTTATGTAAAGCGAATAGTGAGAAACGGTAACAATATGAAAATGATTGAAGACACCCTTATTAACTACAAAAATGACACCATTTTTTTCTCTTTTCAGAAAGTTTGACTGTTAAATTGTATTTTCTGACATTGCATGTTAAACATACATATACCATACATAAAAATAAGATTTATTTACATTAAACAGGGCGTAAAGCTTGCCAAAGGCTCATTTCCCTACCAAACTCATACAAAAAAAAATGTATTTTCCAACAATGTACATATATTGTGTATATATATATACATGATATGTGAGCCTCTTGTTTTACAACCTATATATAATTCTAAAAAATATATTTATTTTCTAATTCTATATTTTGCATCCATCAAATGTGATTTTTCATCTAATATACTTTTGTATTTTCAGAAATCATTAGAAACTTTAGACAAAAATGCATTGAAAAAACAACTGGAAGAGATGCAAAAACAAGCAGAAGCTTTTAAACAACAACTGAAAGAAAAACAAGAAGAAGCAGAGACATATAAAAAACGTTTAAGTGACATTGGTTTACAACCTGAGGACCAATCAGAAGAGTTAATAGATCAGTCAGCCAATGAATGAGGAGAATTTAACCAATCAATGAAGAACCAGATTTTAAATTAACCAATGATTGATCAGGATTTAATTTATTCTAATAGGTGAAAGGTCAAAACTAGCCAATGGTTTATTAG
This sequence comes from Bathymodiolus brooksi, assembly GCA_963680875.1. Lineage (NCBI taxonomy): Eukaryota > Metazoa > Mollusca > Bivalvia > Mytilida > Modiolidae > Bathymodiolus > Bathymodiolus brooksi. The sequence goes on along the minus strand of OY804586.1, from coordinate 66,213,559 downwards.
AATTTAAAACGACAGATCAATCTAGTTGAATCTGACCAATGATTGATCAGGATTTAATTTGTTCTAATAGGTGAAAGGTCAAACTAGCCAATGGTTTATTAGAATTTAAAACGACAGATCAGTCATAGTTGAATCTGACCAATGATTGATCAGAATTTAATATGTTAAAGGTCAAACTGACCAATGGTTTATTAGAATTTAAAACGACAGATCAATCTAGTTGAATCTGACCAATGATTGATCAGAATTTAATATGTTAAAGGTCAAACTGGCCAATGGTTTATTAGAATTTAAACCGACCAATGATTGATCAGGAATTTAATTTTCAATGAATTATACAAAACTTGATGAAATCTATTATAAGAATGAATTGTAAACAAGATGTAAGTCATCAAATATGCAATTTATTGTTGGTGAATGAGAAAAATCTGCAATCTACATGCATGTAAAATTGTATTTATTCCGTGCCATTAGTTCCCTCAATCAATGAATGATGATATTGTAAATAAATGTGGACTAATTTACATAAATGATGTGTTCAGTGTGAAAGGATGTTATATGTATGTAGAGATATTTGACATTATAATGAACTGCTAAAACCATTAAAACATAACTCATTCCTACAGACAACAAGGAGAAATAATATTTTGTCAGGAGCTCATACCCACGAACAACAAAGAAAAATTAAATCTATTACCGTTTTTGTCATAAAAGCAAAACATATTCTAATTTTCTAAAATAATCCAATAATAAATCACTGACATTAAAGAAAGCATAATATTTATAATAATATATAAATGTATGAATGGTTGTATTTTGTTTCTATGGTAACATAATTGTCTCGTTTATCCTCACATTTTCACCTGATCTTGTCAGTATTGTGTACACATTTTAACTCTGACATTTTTTATTCTCAATTTTTAGCTTCATCAATGATATAAAATCCTCATCTTTATCATAATGTATGTTTTGTCAACAGTAAACATTTCTAATCTCGAAGCACTTGACTCGCAGCCGCAAGTGATAAAGTTTGCCAGTTGCTCGTCCATGGTCGGTGGTTCTCTCCGGGTACTCTGGCTTCTTCCACCAACTAAAACTGGTCACCATATAGTTGAAATATTGCTGAAAGTGGCATTAAACGCAATAAATCAAATTAAATCAAGTCTAATCTTGTTGTTAAGTTTTGATTTTGATCTTTCACATATCATATACTGGTGACATATACTTGTTCTAGCAATCCATGTACAGAACACGTTTGAGATCTGAGTAATGGCATTGATTACACATCATCAATCATTGAAGTAATATAAATTCTATTTTATTTTGTTACATAAATTGTTGAGATATTATAGTGACTACACTTCATGTCAATAACATCATATATAGATAACATTTATTCTGTAGTTTTTAACTGATACTATATACAGTCATATCTTGTGTCAACGTCAAGACGGACTGATCATTGTTTTTATAAATATCAGAGTTATCCGAGGCAAAATTAAACTGAAGACTACTACAATTTGTACTTTGATATCGGTTGACATGATATTTATCAATCAAAAAAGTGATAATCACCTCTGCCATTGGCCTCAGTCATTATCACTTCTTCTGGGTTGATAAACCATCGTATCAACCTTATCAAAAGTCATTGATAATATGTTGGCAGTTCGGCTCATGACTAGTAAATGCATGGGAAAATTCTCATATTTCTGCTGACTTCCTAACCACCTTTTAGAAGATAAATGGTATATCTGTTGACAGTGTGTATATATTTTGTTACTATGGATACAGTTTTTGTTTTATTCTATGGCAGCAGTATGTGTGTGTATAAGATGCTACCAGTGTATTTATTCATTATGTGACAAATCCAACATTGTGAATAAATAATTTATCAACTACCAGATAGTCTACTTGTTAAAATAAGACTTGGTCACTTGAGTGTTTTCCTCACTCCTGCAAAGTGGGTCTGTCGTGGTCGTATGGAAGGTGGATTTACAACTACATGTGCAATCAGTGCATATGACCACTAAGGTTGTGAGTTCAAGAAGAGTTTGAAGATACCAAATGGGTAATCAGAATCCATATTTCGAAGAAGAAGAGACAACTCAATGGCCAAAAGAAAAAGTACAAAAGGACAAACAACAATCTACAAAACATACACATAAAACTAAAGATCAAGTAACACGAACCTCCAAAAAACGGGGGTGAACTCAAGTGTTGCTCATGGCCGAGGTGTACTCAATACAACATTATGTGATAAAGTTTTTCAGTGACTTGCAACACCCCTTCACTCCTCCAAATTCAAAAATTGATTTATTGCTTTTGAGTATTTAAGCTCAGCTGACCCAAAGGGTCATGTGACTTAGTTTAATAGTTTTAAGTATATTTTAATAAGTAATTAGCATAACATTACAATTATGAACTATACATGATGCATAATACAAGTAATTAATAGGATTGGGGAAACTAGAAGAATTTGAAGATACTAAAGGGGTAATCAGAATGCGTAAATCGAAGGACATACAATGCAATGACCAAAAGAAAAAGGACAAAAGGACAAACAACGATTTACAAAACATAACACAGAAAACTAAAGATCGAGAAACACGAACCCCAGTAAAAGCCGGTGGTTAAATCAGGTGCTCTGGAAGGGTCAGCAGTTCCTGCTCCACTAGTGGCACCGGTCATGTTAATCTAGCTACAAACCCGGTGAAAAGTCATGAATGAGGTAAATGTACCAATAAATTGGACTCGAGACACAGAAGATCAAAATTAAACATGCTACGAGATGCACTGGTATAGTCAATCTTCTTTACTAGGCGAGCGATACAGACTAATGTGAGCCTCTGGTTTCTCTATGTTGCTTATGAAATTCTCTTTAAGAAAAGTTTGAAGATACCAAAGGGGTAATCAAAAACAGTCTGCAATGACAAAAAACTACAAAAAGACAAAACAATGAGCGATAAAACACTACACAGAATACCAATGATAGAGCAATACGAACTCCACTAAGAGTTGAGCATAGATGCTCCAGAAGATAAACCAAACTAAGGATGAGCATAGATGCTCCAGAAGATAAACCAAACAAAGGTTGAGCATAGATGCTCCGGAAGATAAATCAAACTAAAGGTGAGCATAGATGCTCCGGAAGATAAACCAAGCTAAGGGTGAGCATAGATGCTCCGGAAGATAAATCAAGCTAAGGTTGAGCATAGATGATCCAGAAGATAAACCAAACTAATGTTAAGCATAGATGCTCCAGAAGATAAATCAAACGAAGGGTGAGCATAGATGCTCCAGAAGATAAACCAAACGAAGGGTGAGCATAGATGCTCCAGAAGATAAAACAAGCTAAGGTTGAGCACTGATGCTCCAAAAGATAAAGCAAATTAAGGTTGAGCATAGATGCTCCGGAAGATAAAACAAGCTAAGGATGAGCACAAATGCTCCAGAAGATAAACCAAACTAAGGTTGAGCATAGATGCTCCGGAAGATAAACCAAACTAAGGATGAGAATAGATGCTCTGGAAGATAAACCAAGCTAAGGTTGAGCATAGATGCTCCTAAAGATAAACAAAACTAAGGTTGAGCATAGATTCTCCGGAAGATAAATCAAACTAAAGGTGAGCATAGATGCTCCAGAAGATAAACCAAGCTAAGGTTGAGCATGGATGCTCCTACAGATAAACAAAACTAAGGTTGAGCATAGATGCTCTGGAAGATAAATCAAACTAAAGGTGAGCATAGATGCTCCGGAAGATAAACCAAGCTAAGGGTGAGCATAGATGCTCCAGAAGATAAACCAAGCTAAGGTTGAGCACAGATGCTCCAGTAGATAAACCAAACTAAGGTTGTGCATAGATGCTCCAGAAGATAAACCCAAGCTAAGGGTGAGCATAGATGCTCCAGAAGATAAACCAAACTAAGTTTGAGCATAGATGCTCCAGAAGATAAACCCAAGCTAAGGGTGAGCATAGATACTACAGAAGATAAACCAATCTAAGGTCAGCATAGATGCTTCAGAAGATAAATGAAGCTAAGGTCAGCATAGATGCTTCAGAAGATAAATGAAGCTAAGGTTGAGCATAGATGCTCCGCAAGATAAACCAAACTAAGGTTGAGCATAGATACTCCGGAAGATAAACCAATCTAAGGGTGAGCATAGATGCTCCAGAAGATAAACCAAACTAAGGTTGAGCATAGATACTCCAGAAGGTAAACCAAACTAAGGGTGAGCATAGATACTCCAGAAGATAAACCAAGCCAAGGGTGGCCATAGATGCTCCAGAAGATAAACCAAGCTAAGGGTGAGCATAGATACTCCAGAAGATAAACCAAGCTAAGGTCAGCATAGATGCTTCAGAAGATAAATGAAGCTAAGGTTGAGCATAGATGCTCTGCAAGATAAACCAAACTAAGGTTGAGCATAGATACTCCGGAAGATAAACCAATCTAAGGATGAGCATAGATGCTCCGGAAGATAAACCAAGCTAAGGGTGAGCATAGATGCTCCAGAAGATAAACCAAACTAAGGTTGAGCATAGATACTCCAGAAGGTAAACCAAACTAAGGGTGAGCATAGATACTCCAGAAGATAAACCAAGCCAAGGGTGAGCATAGATGCTCCGGAAGATAAACCAAGCTAAGGTTGAGCATAGATGGACCAGTAGATAAGCTAATCTAAGGTTAAGCATAGATGCTCTGGAAGATAAACCAAACTAACGTTACGCATAGATGCTCCGGAAGATAAATCAAACTAAGGTTGAGCATAGATACTCCAGAAGATAAACCAAGCTAAGGTTGAGCATAGATGCTACGGAAGATAAACCAAGCTAAGATTGAGCATATATGCTCCGGAAGATAAACCAAACTAAGGTTGAGCATAGATGCCCCGGAAGATAAACCAATCAAAGGTTGAGCAAAGATACTCCAGAAGATAAACCAAACTAAGGATGATCTTAAATGCTCCGGAAGATAAATCAAGCTAAGGGTGAGCATAGATGCTCCAGAAGATAAACCAAACTAAGGGTGAGCATAGATGCTCCAGAAGATAAACCAAGCTAAGGTTGAGCATAGATGGACCAGTAGATAAACTAAACTAAGGTTGAGCATAGATGCTCCGGAAGATGAACCAAACAAAGGTTGAACATAGATGCTCCGGAAGATATACCAAACTAAGGGTGAGCATAGATGCTCCAGAAGATAAACGAAACCAAGGGTGAGCATAGATTCTCCAGAAGATAAATCAAATGCAGTGTGAGCATAGATTATCCAGAAGATAAACCAAACTAAGGGTGAGCATAGATGCTCCAGAAGATAAACCAAGCTAAGGTTGAGCATAGATGCTCCGGTAGATAGACTAAACTAAGGATGAGCATAGATGCTCCGGAAGATAAGCCAAACAAAGGTTGAGCATAGATGTTCCGGAAGATAAATCAAATTAAGGTTGATCATAGATGCTCCAGAAGATAAACCAAGTTAAGGTTGAACACAGATGCTCCAGTAGATAAACCAAACTAAGGTTGAGAATAGATGCTCCGAAAGATAAACCAAACGAAGGTTGAGAATAGATGCTCCGAAAGATAAACCAAACTAAGGGTGAGCATAGATGCTCCGGAAGATAAACCAAACTAAGGATGAGCATAGATGCCCCGGAAGATAAACCAAACTAAAGGATGAGCATAGATGCTACGGAAGATAAACCAAATTAAGGATGAACGTAGATGCTCTGGAAGATAAAACCAAACTAAGGTTGAGCATAGATGCTCCAGAAGATAAACCAAACTAAGGTTGAGCATAGCTGCTCCGGAAGATAAACTAAACTAAGGTTGAGCATATATGCTCCGGAAGATAAACCAAACTAAGGTTGAGAGCATAGATGCTCCGGAAGATAAACTAAACTAAGGTTGAGCATAGATGCTCTAGATGATAAACCAAACTAAGGTTGAGCATAGATGCTCTGGAAGATAAACCAAACTAAGGTTGAGTATAGATGCTCCGGAAGATAAACCAAACTAAGGTTGAGAGCATAGATGCTCCGGAAGATAAACTAAACTAAGGTTGAGCATAGATGCTCTAGATGATAAACCAAACTAAGGTTGAGTATAGATGCTCTGGAAGATAAACCAAACTAAGGTTGAGTATAGATGCTCGGAAGATAATCCAAACTAATGTTGAGCATAGATGCTCCAGAAGATAAACCAAACTAAGGTTGAGCATAGATACTCCGAAAGATAAACCAAACTAAGGTTGAGCATAGATGCTCCAGAAGATAAACCAAACTAAGGTTGAGCATAGATTCTCCAGTAGATAAACCAAACTAAGGTTGAGCATAGATGCTCCAGAAGATAAACCAAACTAAGGTTGAGCATAGATTCTCCAGTAGATAAACCAAACTAAGGTTGAGCATAGATGCTCCGGAAGATAAGCCAAGCTAAGGTTGAGCATAGATGCTCCAGAAGATAAACCAAACTAAGGTTGAGAGCATAGATGCTCCAGAAGATAAACCAAACTAAGGATGAGCATAGATGCTTCGGAAGATAAACCAAACTAAGGTCGAGCATAGATGCTCCAGAATATAAACCAAACTAAAGGTGAGCATAGATGCTCCGGAAGATAAACCAAACTAAGGTTGAGCATAGATGCTCCGGAAGATATATCAAACTAAGGTTGAGCATAGATGCTCCGGAAGATAAACCACGTGATATCTTTGTACCATGTTGTAGTGTAGTTATTGCTTTAGAAGGATATTGCCTTTCACACTTATTTCTAGTGTATGCATTTTGTCGTGCAGTAAAAACAATTGTAAATAATCTTTATTATTAACAAATATACAAAATAAATATTACAATTTAAAGAAAACGTTAGTCATAGCATCACCAGTCATATGAGTTGAGTCAGTGTGTACTCTCCCGGTCATGCGCATTTGCATGTTAATCTAAACGGGGTCCGACCTATAATCCGACAGTCCGACAGTGCGATAGTCCGACAGTCCGATAGTCCGACAAATGCTATGTTTCTTTGAAAGTTAACACTATAACATGTGTAATATGGGGCCAGAAACCGAACCGATTACTCACCAAAGAAAGGTCCAGAACATCGGAAACACGATATCATAGACAATATCAATACAATGCATGTCTCGACGTGACCTATCAGTAAACGGGGGAACAAGTGAGAGATGTTATCGTACGAGGCGTGGACGGACGGACGAACAGCGGTATGCCATAATAAGCCCGTATTTTGACGGGCGTGTAAAAATGAATGGCCCATATCCTGAAATTACGAATATATCATTTTTGGCCAAATTATTTTTCAAAACTTTCATCAGTTTAAAGCATTTGTCGGACTATCGGACTGTCGGACTATCGAACCGTCGGACTATCGGACTGTCGGATTATAGCTACGGCCCCATCTAAACATGTGGGTAACTTGCTTGTGTAGCAATTCCACATTGGTTGTGCTTGTTTCTGGACATCATGATATATCCTTCCATACCCCAAGTCATTCCCCAACTGAAAAATAAGATGTTAAAATATATTATGAATATAATAATTGACAGGGAAAATATGATTTACGGAGCTCTTTACATTGTCTATTTACTGACTAGCGAGGAAGCCTACTTGATTCGAGAGGAAGAAATAAACTATATAGAGAGACCTTTCTATGAAACGATTAGATTGGTTGGTTGGTTGGTTTTTAGTGTTTAACGACACTTTTAACAATATTTCAGTTACATCAGTTTTATTGGTGGAGAAAACCTGAGTACCCGGAGAGGATTAGAAGATAGATACTACATGTATATAGAAATATCTTTCATTGAGCCGATTAGAACTATCAAAGTAGTAGTTTCCATGATCTCATTTGAAGATAACTATGTAAGTAAGAGTTGCTATGACGACTGTTATAGACTTCTACTATAAATGTAGAGATCATTGAAGACATTCTTGTGGTTCGATTGTTTGATTGATCATAGCTTAACATCCAATGAACAGCATTTCAAGTATATCTATTAGATGTATTCTGAACTTTAAGAACGTTTATGGTTCAAAGATAAATATATTCCAACTAAAGCACATTCTTCTGTCCGACCCTTCTACATAGAACCCATTCTATTATTAACCTTAAATACCTTCTACATAAAACACATTCTACTGTCCGTTGGAAGGAAAATATAATAATACAAGTTAACTGTACTCGCCTGTTCTTAACCAACCAATAATCTTGTCCCATGTTAGTACCATACCCTACAGCCAGTACACCATGGTCTAACTTTGTAGAGCTACACATTGGTTCATCGTAAACACCTATTATAGAAACAGTACACAAAGGTTATAAACGTCTTAATTTTGTACAACACATGCGCATCGCTCTATTCAACTTTGTCAATTGGAAAACCAAATTAAAAAATAGAATAAAATAATAAATAAAAAATAAAAACTCATAATATGAACAGTAATACTATCTTAGAGTATGCGCTTTGTACTTAATGATCATATTATAATATCTAGTGTTCTGATCGGTTTATAATTTGAATAATTGTTGATTAACGTCCAGCGATAGGTTTTTAGACTAAATACAAGAAGAGACCAAGAAAAATCGTGTTAGTGTAAAGGTGACAGTAGGAAGGGCTTAAAGGTGATAGTGGGGTGGACTTAAAGGTGACAATGGGATGGGCTTGGCGGTGTGGGATGGGCTTAAAGACGACAGTTGAATGGGTTTAAAGGTGACAGTGGGGTGGGTTTAAAGGTGACAGTGGGGTGGGTTTAAAGGTGACAGTGGGATGGGTTCACGGATAGAACATTTAGATTGTCATAGACAAAGCGAGAATATAATTAATAGGATAGAAAAACATAGATAATAAAAATGAGAAATGAAAATAGAAGACAGGCAAACAATGACCAATGTGAAACAAAAAGATGTGCAACGTTGGAAACTGGATGAATTCAGATGCTCTAGAAAAGTGAACTGTTCTGCTTCTTATATTCAGAGTATATAAAGTATTTGATATGTACCTGATCTATACAGTTGGAATGACTTGTGTCCAGCATCTATAGCTACTGATATTGGCCCTACTGTAGCCACGGCTGTCTTCAGGTCCATCTCACTCTCTCTTTGAATGTCTGTAAATCCCATGTCTGTAGCACCAACATCAGATCGCTTAAACCTACAGGGACCATTCTGTAATAGAAACGTAGATATCCAATTTAGTGCGCACGACGCGCTTTTGAAAAAACATTCATCAGGTGACGCTCAAAATCGAAAGATTGGACAGCCAAATAATTGAAAGTTTTGGGAGCAATAAAACCAAGTAAAGTTCAAAATCGTGTCGGGTTTAACAGATAATGGTTAAACTCCACATAGGATGCACATGTTGCTCGATCTTCAGTTTTCTGTGTTGTGTTTTGCAGGTCGTTGTTTGAATTTTTGTTCATTTTCTTTTGGCCATTGTGTTGTCTGTCCTTCTTTTGGCCATTGTGTTGTCTGTCCTTCTTTTGGCCATTGTGTTGTCTGTCCTTCTTTTGGCCATTGTGTTGTCTGTCCTTCTTTTGGGCATTGTGTTGTCTGTCCTTCTTTTGGACATTGTGTTGTCTGTCCTTCTTTTGACCATTGTGTTGTCTGTCCTTCCTCGATTTACGGATTTTGATTAACCCTTTGGTATCTTCAAATTCTTCTTGACAATTATAGTTAAACTATATTTTCATAATTAATGGAGTTACTCTTAGGACCGTCGTACCCACGTCGTACCCATCGTCGTACCCCCTATCTTATGGCATTTAGATTTATATATATCAATGGGTTATGTGTCTATCTCTTATAGTACTTGAATACTAAGACATACCTTTCCTTCGTATGGATAGGACACTTCCGTGTCGATTCCTTGATTCTTTTCAATATATCTAAAGGCGTTATCCATTAAGCCTCCCTTACATCCATGGTTTCCTGAAATTTAATAATTTGGATTTGATAAGTAGGTCATAGCTTCAAAATCTGATATGCGAATAAAGGAACAGTCGACGAGAAAAGGAGAACAATTGGTACCCATAGGAATGCCGACTGTCTGCTGAAAAACAATATGTTGTTATGTAAATGTATCTGACTGAGGTTTGAGTAAGTTTTACGCGTGTAAATTCAAGTACATGTAGTTGTATTTATTTCTGTTGTCGATTCTACATTTTATGGTATCTCATTTTGATGCCATGCTTCTTCAAATACAAATTATGATTTCTTGTTACTGTAATACTATCGAAAATGGCGATCATTTTCGGTGACGTCACAGTAAATAAAGGTGCATCGCAACTGTTAAAGTCGAATCAAGAAATAAAATATAATTATCTTCCTTTTTTTGTCTCGTGACTTACGAAACTTCTATGCTGCCTATCTTTAATTTCTGTAAGCACTCGACTTGCAAAATATAAAGAATATAACTATCTCTCTAGATGTGTAATATTGGAAACGGAATATTTATATAGACAAGTCACGTGATCTATTTTGTTAAAATGGAAAAAACATATCATACGATCTAAGAGGTGACTAATCTTCTTCCGTTTGTGTGGAAATACATGATAAATATACGTTGGAGAAAACCGAAGTGTAATCAAGAATGGACAATCCAGAGACACTGGTAACATTAGAGAAAAACGAAGTGTAATCAAGAATAGACAATCCAGAGACACTGGTAACAATAGTGAAAACCGAAGTGTAATCAAGAATGGACAATCCAGAGACACTGGTTACATTAGAGAAAACCGAAGTGTAATCAAGAATAGACAATCCAGAGACACTGGTAACATTAGAGAAAACCGAAGTGTAATCAAGAATGGACAATCCAGAGACACTGGTAACATTAGAGAAAACCGAAGTGTAATCAAGAATGGACAATCCAGAGACACTGGTAACATTAGAGAAAACCGAAGTGTAATCAAGAATGGATAATCATTGGTAACATTGGACACATAAGACACAGGACCAAGACAACCAAAACAAACAAACAAACAAACACAACACAACACAGAAAACTGAAAAAGATGACAAACACGAACCTCACCAAAAAACCCGATGTGAACTCAAGTACTCACGAAGGGTAAGCAGCTCCTGCTTTTTATAATAAACCCGATGTGAACTCAAGTACTCGTGAAGGGTAAGCAGCTCCTGCTTTTTATAATACACCCGGTGTGAACTCAAGTACTCGCGAAGGGTAAGCAGCTCCTGCTTTTTATAATACACCCGGTGTGAACTCAAGTACTCACGAAGGGTAAGCAACTCCTGCTTTTTATAATACACCCGGTGGGAACTCAAGTACTCATGAAGCGTAAGCAGCTCCTACTTTTTATAATACACCCGGTGCGAACTCAAGTACTCACGAAGGGTAAGCAGCTCCTGCTTTTTATAATAAACCCGATGTGAACTCAAGTACTCGTGAAGGGTAGGCAGCTCCTGCTTTTTATAATACACCCGGTGTGCACTCAAGTACTCGTGAAAGGGTAAGCAGCTCCTGCTTTTTATAATACACCCGGTGTGAACTCAAGTACTCACGAAGGGTAAGCAGCTCCTGCTTTTTATAATACACCCGGTGTGAACTCAAGTACCCGCGAAGGGTAAGCAGCTCCTACTTTTTATAATACACCCGGTGTGAACTCAAGTACTCACGAAGGGTAAGCAACTCCTGCTTTTTTATAATACACCCGGTGTGAACTCAAGTACTCGCGAAGGGTAAGCAGCTCCTGCTTTTTATAAGACACCCGGTGTGAACTCAAGTACTCACGAAGGGTAAGCAACTCCTGCTTTTTATAATACACCCGGTGGGAACTCAAGTACTCATGAAGCGTAAGCAGCTCCTACTTTTTATAATACACCCGGTGTGAACTCAAGTACTCACGAAGGGTAAGCAGCTCCTGCTTTTTATAATACACCCGGTGTGAACTCAAGTACTCACGAAGGGTAAGCAGCTCGTGCTTTTTATAATACACCCGGTGTGAGCTCAAGTACTCGCGAAGGGTAAGCAGCTCCTGTTTTTTATAATACACCCGGTGGGAACGCAAGTACTCGTGAAGCGTAAGCAGCTCCTACTTTTTATAATACACCTGGTGTGAACTCAAGTACTCACGAAGGGTAAGCAGCTCCTGCTTTTTATAATACACCCGTGTGAACTCAAGTACTCACGAAGGGTAAGCAGCTCGTGCTTTTTATAATACACCCGGTGTGAACTCAAGTACTCGTGAAGGGTAAGCAGCTCCTGCTTTTTATAATACACCCGTGTGAACTCAAGTACTCACGGAGGGTAAGCAGCTTCTGCTTTTTATAATACACCCGGTGTGAGCTCAAGTACTCGTGAAGGGTAAGCAGCTCCTGTTTTTTCATAATACATCCGGTGTGAACTCAAGTACTCGCGAAGGGTAAGCAGCTCCTGCTTTTTATAATACACCCGGTGTGAACTCAAGTACTCGTTAAGGGTAAGCAGCTCCTGCTTTTTATAAGACACCCGGTGTGAACTCAAGTACTCACTAAGGGTAAGCAGCTCCTGCTTTTTATAATACACCCGGTGTGAACTCAAGTACTCGCGAAAGGTAAGCAGCTCTTGCTTTTTATAATACACCCGGTGTGAACTCAAGTAATCACGAAGGGTAAGCAGCTCCTGCTTTTTATAATACACCCGGTGGGAACTCAAGTACTCACGAAGGGTAAGCAGCTCCTGCTTTTTATAATACACCCGGTGTGAACTCAAGTACTCACGAAGGGTAAGCAGCTCCTGCTTTTTATTATACACCCGGTGTGAACTCAAGTACTCGTGAAGGGTAAGCAGCTCCTGCTTTTTATAATACACCCGTCGTGCTACTCATATAGTCAAGTCTAGTAAAAGTCTTATCGGTAATAGAGGAAAGATAAAAGTTCATGAAATTGAATAGATCCATTGCCATTTGAGAAATTGATCATTTATAACCAGGGGCGGATTTAGAGGGGGCGTGCGGAGCGTGCGCACCCCCACCCCCCCCCCCCCCCCCCTCCTAAAATTCTCAAAGCATATGTTATACAACGTTAATTAAGCAGTTCAACAAACAACGTTTTCATGAATGGTTAACTCGTGACCTGTAGTAAAATATTCCTACACATTGTAAATACACGTTGGGTGTGTTCGTTGATTCATATATGGATTCGCCGACAATTTCCGCTTTTGTTTGTCTATAAACAAGAACGGTCGAATCATATGTTTTCAATGAATGAATCAAACGACGAAAAGAAAAGCTCCATCCAGACGGGCAGTATTAACTAGAACCACCCGAAAGGACCAGCACCGAAAGTACAGACCAATTAGTGAAATGAGGAATGCGTTAAAACTAAACCAATAGTTCTTTGAAGGGTTAAAATATCGTGATCGATCAGTCATGAGTTGAACAATTCGCATCACGGTTGTTCAAAAAAGGTTTACTTTAGGTTCTTATAATCTGACAAAAATATACTGTTAACAATTATCCGACAAAATTAAGACTCAAAATTAAGTTTTTTTGATCTGATAAAAATGGTGTGGTTGGTTCAAAATTGTCGTTCAAATAAATGTCTGTAATTCCTAAAATCCCCAGAGCTTCAGGGGGGCTTAGCCCCCCTGGGCCCCCTACCAGGGTTCTACCCTGGACCAGCTGGGAACCATAAGCGGTCCCCAGACCCCTCGCCTACTCACGCCACCCCCTAACCACAAATCCTGGATCCGCACCTGATAACTGTCAACCAGTTCGTCATGATGACCGTGCAATATGACGGATGTTATATACAAAAATTATCTAATCATGATAAACAAAATAAATATACACTATACTATTGTCATTACAACTGATTATATAACTTAATATAGAGGTTATCAGTCGTGGTAGAACATTTGACAATCTTGACTGATATATTTTCTAGTCATCTGTCGTTATGTTAGAAATATTCTCAGTACAAAGTATGTATTTGCATTGTACTGTTGTTTGAAGATAATCGTAGTTTTGGATTTTATCTCAATAAAACAATTTGTATTTATTCAGTTACGTAATGGTTGTCAGTTGTTATCATGTGATAGTATATTATGATCTAGTATTTGGTTAACAAAGTCAATATCTAAGATGATAACAGGACATTGACACTTATAACACAAACATCAATATCAAATTCATCAAGGATTTACTTGTTAAAGAGTTGTAAGGAAGTATTGAATCACAGGTGTCTAGTAGTTCAGTTTTGATTTGGATAGTCAATCGTTACTGAATATATTTATCACATATAACCTCGGTTATGCCTCCTTTGTCGCAATCACAATCCCGTCCTCCTTACCCTCTAAATGTATTTTGCCGCAGCACCCAATTTGGATTCAGTATTTAATGTGTTTCGTATGTCTATGCAATGTTTTTCCATCATTGTTTGTCCTTTTGTCCTTTTATCTTTCGGCCATTGTGTTGTCTGTCCGTCTTCGATTGACGACTTCTGATTACCTCTTAGGTATCTTCCAACCTTTCCTGTACCATGGTAAGAACTTGACATTTAATATTGTTTTTTCATTAGACATTGAAAAAGTCTCTCGGTGAGACGAAACTTTTGTCATTCAACAAAGTGTTTAAATCTTTATCACTTTGTTTTGTGTACTTGGTGTTGTTTTGCAAACCATTTCAGACGTTTATATATACACATGTCTTACGTCTATCCCTAGATTTGCCTTACGAGAAAAGGTAACACTACGATTATTGAAGCACCTTTTCTTAGGGAGTAGATGTGGTCGAGTGGTCTAGGGCGCTGGATGTAAGGCTAAGCGAATGGTGCTGCAGTGTATCAATGGTGTGGGTTCAAGTCCCGTCGAGGGAAGAACAAAAATTTGACAGCTCAAAAATCTAATTCTAACACTGTTTGGTTTAATTTTCAGACGTATATATATATATATATATGTATAATGACAAAAGAATGAGTTACCTTCAAGGGTTGAACAATCAACCAAATTCTGTTCCGACAAAGACACCAGTTCTCCTGTCTTTTTAAATGTTTGGCCTTCCAAGGAACCAGTTGCAGAAAAGGACCAGCAGGATCCACAATGTCCCTGTAAGTGTAAGTATTACTGTCATAGGATACAAACATATATATCAAATACTATTGTCGTACATATAACAAATGCTGTATGGACGTAGAGGTTACTTTCTTCTGTATTGGTCGTATACTAGTATTTCACAAATTCCATTGTAGCATTTTGAGAAATAAAAAACAAATAAAATTATTGAATATTAACATCTACAGTTGGTACATATCTTACCTGATTTTTAACTTCTGTAACGTAACCTTTCTTACGCCAGTCAACTGTGTCTGGGACCTCTCCTATATTACTGGGAGGAAGGAAAGTAGACCCGGCTGTACGGTTAACTGACATTTTATATCCATTCATCAATTGAATGAATTCATCTGTTGCCTAGAAACGAGAGAATACAATAAATAAAATGTGGATAAACAAATAGTATACAAATTAACAAAGAAAAATTAAAAACATTACTTCACTACGAGAGATATCGACATTGTAACAAAGATTTATCCTAATAAAATCGTAGATATCTAATGTAGTTTGTGCACACGACACGTTTCTGGAATAATTTTCATCAGGTATGTTATAGTCCAAAGCTTGGAAAGTCAAATCACAGAAAAGTCTTTGTGAGTAAGTAAACAAAAATGTATAAACAGTATAACCGAAAATTGACAAAGGTTACCTATGCTTGTGAGGGGGAGGAGAAGTTTAGTTTTAATTATGATTACATCATTAAGGGCTGGAGATAGGGTTAGAGTTATTTGGTTTTCCATCCTTTCGATTTTGAACGTGTCTGATGAAGGTTATTTTGAGCGTACCTGATGAAGGTTATTTTGAGCGTACCTATTGAAGGTTATTTTGAGCGTAACTGATGAAGGTTATTTTGAGCGTACCTGATGAAGGTTATTTTAAGCGTACCAGATGAAGGTTATTTTGAGCGTACCAGATGAAGGTTATTTTGAGCGTGCCTGATGAAGGTTATTCCAGAAACGTGTCGTGTGCTCTAAATTTGATATCTACGTTTTTATTAGGAACATTTCAAGCATAAAAATATCTAAGAAAGTTGTATTGCTTCTTGTTGTGTTATTTTGTTTTAATTATATAGACAACAACAGAATTGTCTGGAACAAAATAAAAACTTTAAAAACAAATCAGGACAATGACTCACCAAGTCGGCCATGTTATTGATTCCTAGCCAGTACTTGTGTTGTCCTCTGTCCGCGGCTAAGTTATGTTGTTGTACGTAATGGACGTTATCTTCCCAAATCAAACGTCTGAAACGAAAACAGCGATTGATAACTAATGTTATGGAATATCTGTGGCACAAATGACCAAGGATATGTTCGTAAGCACTTCCCGGTCCTTTCCTCCTTCATGACTTATCACCGGGTTTGTAACACGATTAACACGACGGGTTCCACTAGTGGAGCAGGAACTGCCTACCCTTCCGGGACACCTGAGTTCACCCCCGGTGGCGTTCGTGTTACTCGATTTTTAGTTTTATATGTATATTTTGTAGATCGTTGTTTGTCCTTTTGTACTTTTTCTTTTGGCCATTGTGTTGTCTGTTCTTCTTCGATTTACGGATTCTGATTACCCATTTGGTATCTTCAAACTCTTCTTGTGACTTTCTAAAAAGGGCTTAACAAGCATAACATAACTTTTTTGTAATATATATTTCATTTGATCAAAAGCAAATTAGTACAACAAAACAATTTCAATTGTATATAAAATGTTAAGTAGAAATATATTTAAGGACATAATTATTTTATCTAATTTTGTTTACAAAAGAAAACACATAAATATATGTCACTGTATCACTGAAGTATGAGCAAAATTGCTTTCCATTTATACTTTAAAATATTGTATTACTTACAAGAAGAGTTTGAAGATACCAAAGGGGCAATCAGAATCCGTATATCAAAGAAGAACTGACAACACAATGGCCAAAAGAAAAAGTACAAAAGGACAAACAACGATCTACAAAACATACATATAAAACTAAAGATCGAATAACACGAGCCCCACTGAAAACCGGGGGTGAACTCAGGTGCTCCGGAATGGTAAGCAGTTCCTGCTCCAAGCTAAAATATAATATCTCTAAAAAAAGAGATAGAAATTATATATTATCATTAAAATAACGGAAGTTTTATGTTGTCTCATACGTGTGACGCGAAACAAAGATTTTTAAAAGTGCATAAGACGTAATATTAAACAGTATATAGAGTATATGATTATTAACAGTACTTACCTTAAGACATGTTCGTGTTCCTCGTAATTTTTATTGAAAGATTTCTTATATTGTTCCCATTCTTCATCTAACAGAGGATTTAATGGTGCTGACAATGCCAGCCCAAAACACAATACTACTACCAAGAATTTCATCTACAATAGAGG
This sequence comes from Bathymodiolus brooksi, assembly GCA_963680875.1. Taxonomy (NCBI): domain Eukaryota; kingdom Metazoa; phylum Mollusca; class Bivalvia; order Mytilida; family Modiolidae; genus Bathymodiolus; species Bathymodiolus brooksi. The sequence goes on along the minus strand of OY804586.1, from coordinate 66,196,131 downwards.
GTAGATTTTTTTATTCATCAATGTAAAAAAAAAAATACAAACAATATCAATAAGAGAGAATAAGCAAACCGATAAAGATTATGATATAAAAATTGTTTTAAAAAATGACTGCACTTCCTTATATTTTTACCAACTATGCACATTCTTACATTTTGGCCGGCCATATTTGCGACTTGATTCTAAAATATACATCTTACACGTTTTAAGGGTATTCAAGAGTTTTGCTAGATTAATTCATTAACACTTCAAAGGATCTCAATCGCTTGGCAATGTTCCAAGTTTGTAAGAACATAATAACGCATTTCTTCATGATGATATCTCGGCTTCGCCTCGATTGTATTCATAAAATAAGAATTTCTGTCCATTCATAATACATGTACGTCAACTAGCTCGTCAAACCGAGAGTATGCGATCATCAATGAAATCTTTTAATGCGTTGAATGATATACAACTGAACTAATTTCATCTTTTATTGAGGATGTGAATGCGGTATTATGTAAAATAATTTTCGCTACATTTTTACCTTAAAATAACAGTAACAATCAAGCTTACTTAAACTTGACGATAACGGTATCCAGATAAAACGGAATTTGTTTTCGTGCTTCGTCAAACGCCGTTTTTTAATTGAAAGAAATTGAAAGAAAATTTGAAGTCCTTTATATAGTGATACATGTAACTAGACGTACTTACCTTTATGGTTACTCTGATACACAGTGTAATCATACAGGGAAATCAAACATCTTTATATAGAGAGAATACCAGAGATCAAGTGACTATCACATGAGAGACGTACGTACAAATCTTCCTTGTCACATGATCAACTGTATTACATTGAGATATTTGATTGACTTCCTTTTATATAGATAACGGACCCTTATACTGTCATCACAAGAGTTCAATGGTCGCTGGACATCTCTTCATAACAGACAACATATACAAATTATTTGGCTTTATTTAGTAGTACAAAATGTTGGTTGGGGGTGTTCTCTACGACGTCCGCTGGTGGACTATTAGTCCCTGAGTGTATCATCCTCACAGTAGCCAGTGTTTTGGCACTGACGCGTATTATTGATATTTATTGTTCATAAATAATGTAATCTGTATCAAAACTATAGTTCCCCTCCCTCAGAAATAGGTCACGTGATCATAACCGATTTTGACTATCCTGTCTTGGGCCTTTGGTTTTATTGCTCCAAAATAATTTTAAATTATTAGGTTTTCAAGACGGTATATGAACTTATAAACAGTTTGGGAAACTATCTGAGACAAGCTAACAAATGTACTTGTCAAAGGACCGGAGGCTATAAGAACTCAATATTGCCCCATCTTAAACGAATTTAAAAAAAAACCACTTAATCAGAATTTGATGTCTTTTATTTTATAGACGAAATCATACATGACATATTTTGTCCCCCTAAAGCTCCCATTTCTTTGTTTGTTTGAGATAAGATGCATTAATCTTCATAATGTAAATGTTAAAATAATTCTACACTCAGTTGAAATGTTTTTGGCATGTTCGAAAAATTCAATTGTCAAAATAATTTGAATCGGTGATTCCAAAATTTCATAATAATGCATAGGTCGGTGGTTTTCTCTGGGAAATGGGACACCAGTAAACCTGACTGTCATGATAAAGCTGAAATACAACTGTTAGTGGTAATAAATCTAACTCTGACTGTCATGATAAAGCTGAAATACTACTGTTAGTGGCAATAAATCTAACTCTGACTGTCATGATCAAGCTGAAATACTACTGTTAGTGGTAATAAATCTAACTCTGACTGCCATGATAAAGCTGAAATACTACTGTTAGTGGTAATAAATCTAACTCTGACTGTCATGATAAAGCTGAAATATTACTGTTAGTGGTAATAAATCTAACTCTGACTGCCATGATAAAGCTGAAATACTACTGTTAGTGGTAATAAATCTAACTCTGACTGCCATGATAAAGCTGAAATACTACTGTTAGTGGCAATAAATCTAACTCTGACGGTCATAATAAAGCTGAAATACTACTGTTAGTGGCAATAAATCTAATTCTGACTGCCATGATAAAGCTGAAATACTACTGTTAGTGGTAATAAATCTAGCTCTGACTGTCATGATAAAGCTGAAATACTACAGTTAGTGGCAATAAATCTAACTCTGACTGTCATGATTAAGCTGAAATACTACTGTTAGTGGTAATAAATCTTGCTCTGACTGTCATGATAAAGCTGAAATACTACAGTTAGTGGCAATAAATCTAACTCTGACTGTCATGATTAAGCTGAAATACTACTGTTAGTGGTAATAAATCTAACTCTGACTGCCATGATAAAGCTGAAATACTACTGTTAGTGGTAATAAATCTAACTCTAACTGCCATGATAAAGCTGAAATACTACTGTTAGTGGTAATAAATCTAACTCTGACTGCCATGATAAAGCTGAAATACTACTGTTAGTGGCAATAAATCTAACTCTGACTGTCATGATAAAGCTGAAATACTACAGTTAGTGGCAATAAATCTAACTCTGACTGTCATGATTAAGCTGAAATACTACTGTTAGTGGTAATAAATCTTGCTCTGACTGTCATGATAAAGCTGAAATACTACAGTTAGTGGCAATAAATCTAACTCTGACTGTCATGATTAAGCTGAAATACTACTGTTAGTGGTAATAAATCTAACTCTGACTGCCATGATAAAGCTGAAATACTACTGTTAGTGGTAATAAATCTAACTCTGACTGCCATGATAAAGCTGAAATACTACTGTTAGTGGTAATAAATCTAACTCTGACTGCCATGATAAAGCTGAAATACTACTGTTAGTGGCAATAAATCTAACTCTGACTGTCATGATAAAGCTGAAATACTACTGTTAGTGGCAATAAATCTAACTCTGACTGCCATGATAAAGCTGAAATACTACTGTTAGTGGTAATAAATCTAGCTCTGACTGTCATGATAAAGCTGAAATACTACAGTTAGTGGCAATACATCTACCTCTGACTGTAATGATAAAGCTGAAATACTACTGTTAGTGGCAATAAATCTAACTCTGACTGCCATGATAAAGCTGAAATACTACTGTTAGTGGTAATAAATCTAACTCTGACTGCCATGATAAAGCTGAAATACTACAGTTAGTGGCAATAAATTTAACTCTTGACTGCCATGATAAAGCTGAAATACTACTGTTAGTGGCAATAAATCTAACTCTGACTGCCATGATAAAGCTGAAATACTACTGTTAGTGGTAATAAATCTATCTCTGACTGCCATGATAAAGCTGAAATACTACTGTTAGTGGCAATAAATCTAACTCTGACTGCCATGATAAAGCTGAAATACTACTGTTAGTGGTAATAAATCTAACTCTGACTGCCATGATAAAGCTGAAATACAACTGTTAGTGGTAATAAATCTAACTCTGACTGCCATGATAAAGCTGAAATACTACTGTTAGTTGTAATAAATCTAACTCTGACTGCCATGATAAAGCTGAAATACTACTGTTAGTGGCAATAAATCTAACTCTGACTGCCATGATAAAGCTGAAATACTTCTGTTAGTGGTAATAAATCTAACTCTGACTGCCATGATAAAGCTGAAATACTACTGTTAGTGGCAATACATCTAACTCTGACTGCAATGATAAAGCTGAAATACTACTGTTAGTGGTAATAAATCTAACTCTGACTGTCATGATAAAGCTGAAATACTACTGTTAGTGGTAATAAATCTAACTCTGACTACCATGATAAAGCTGAAATACTACTGTTAGTGGTAATAAATCTAACTCTGACTGCCATGATAAAGCTGAAATACTACTGTTAGTGGTAATAAATCTAACTCTGACTGCCATAATAAAGCTGAAATACTACTGTTAGTGGCAATACATCTAACTCTGACTGTAATGATAAAGCTGAAATACTACTGTTAGTGGTAATAAATCTAACTCTGACTGCCATGATAAAGCTGAAATACTACTGTTAATGGCAATACATCTAACTCTGACTGCCATGATAAAGCTGAAATACTACTGTTAGTGGTAATAAATCTAACTCTGACTGCCATGATAAAGCTGAAATACTACTGTTAGTGGTAATAAATCTAACTCTGACTGCCATGATAAAGCTGAAATACTACTGTTAGTGGTAATAAATCTAACTCTGACTGCCATAATAAAGCTGAAATACTACTGTTAGTGGCAATACATCTAACTCTGACTGCCATGATAAAGCTGAAATACTACTGTTAGTGGTAATAAATCTAACTCTGACTGCCATGATAAAGCTGAAATACATCTGTTAGTGGCAATACATCTAACTCTGACTGCCATGATAAAGCTGAAATACTACTGTTAGTGGTAATAAATCTAACTCTGACTGCCATGATAAAGCTGAAATACTACTGTTAGTGGTAATAAATCTAACTCTGACTGCCATGATAAAGCTGAAATACTACTGTTAGTGGTAATAAATCTAACTCTGACTGCCATGATAAAGCTGAAATACTACTGTTAGTGGCAATACATCTAACTCTGACTGCCATGATAAAGCTGAAATACTACTGTTAGTGGTAATAAATCTAACTCCGACTGCCATGATAAAACTGAAATACTACTGTTAGTGGCAATACATCTAACTCTAACTGCCATGATAAAGCTGAAATACCCTATTATATTTTCCTTTTCTTCTATCTAACATTCAAACTTTAGAATTTGATTCAAAGTTGACAATTGTTTCCCTATTATATTTTCCTTTTCTTCTATCTAACATTTAAACTTTAGAATTTGATTCAAAGTTGACAATTGTTTCCCTATTATATTTTCCTTTTCTTCTATCTAACATTTAACCTTTAGAATTTGATTCAAAGTTGACAATTGTTTCCCTATTATATTTTCCTTTTCTTCTATCTAACATTTAACCTTTAGAATTTGATTCAAAGTTGACAATTTCTTCCCTATTATATTTTCCTTTTCTTCTATCTAACATTCAAACTTTAGAATTTGATTCAAAGTTGACAATTGCTTCCCTATTATATTTTCCTTTTCTTCTATCTAACATTTAAACTTTAGAATTTGATTCAAAGTTGACAATTGTTTCCCTATTATATTTTCCTTTTCTTCTATCTAACATTTAAACTTTAGAATTTGATTCAAAGTTGACAATTGTTTCCCTATTATATTTTCCTTTTCTTCTATCTAACATTTAACCTTTAGAATTTGATTCAAAGTTGACAATTGTTTCCCTATTATATTTTCCTTTTCTTCTATCTAACATTTACACACTAGTTCTATTGTTATCGATAGATATTCAAATTTTGGAAATACCTATTTGTCAAAAGAATTCGCACGTGTCCTAGGACCAGGACAAATAGTGACGTCACTTGAACACCTCGGCACTGTGCCAGGTGTTCAAGTGACTTATCGATGACAAAACGGCTGCATTTAATTGGCTAAATATGTACAAGTAAATTCAATATTTTTGATATTATATATTTTGAATAAACAATATCAGTACAGTGTAAGTCAGTTACCGACTTCGATCTCGGATTCAAGCTAGATAAACACCCTGGCCCGTGCTTTGAGCACCTCGATCGCTACGCGGTTTTGGCGCAAAATTTGCACGGTCTCAGGTGTTCATCTAGCTTGAACACCTCGATCTCAGTCGGTAACTATTACTTAAACTTTACAACAATGTTGCTCACTCAGTTATATGTGAGCGTCAGGTGTTTAATCTCACGTTACCTTACACTTGGGCACATAAAACTAGTAATTCCCCTCCTGTCAGGAGAGTGAGTGGTCATGCATATGTGTGTGTTACGGTATCGCTTTTGCCTTTTTCTAAGATTTCGATATTTGATTTTGGAATTGTGGTATGTTTTGTTTTTACTCAGATTTTCCAACTTGCTTATGGAACTGTTCTGACGATCTGTTTTTTCATCTAATTAATCAACTGGCAAATCTTTATTCAAATACACATATTTGTGTTTTGGAATCAAAGAGCACAACTTTTGTATTACTTTTCTAGTTTTTCATAATACCTATAAAAAATGACCTAAATATTTACGCTTTTCAGGTGTTTAGTCTCAAGTGTAATGTGCTTTTTCGTCATAAAACTCCCTTTAGTCATGAGCACACATTTTTGTGGGGTTCGTGTTTTTACATTGAGTTTTCTGTATAGTGTTTTGTGGATCCATTTTTGTTTGGTTAATGTTTTGCCTCTCCTTCGATTAATGGCTACCGGTTACGCTTCTTGGTGTCTTCAAACTTTTCGCTGTCATGAACACCATTTCACGTAAATTCGTTACTAAGATGTGTATTGTTTGCTCAACCGTACACACCCTTATTTGTATGCAGCACTATTCCAACAGCACGTGAATTTGGAGTATATACTTTTTTGTATATCTCAGTTAATCCGATATTACAGAGCTTCTGGTTCCTTTATAGATGGTTGCTGCTAATAAGGAAACTACTGAATCATGAGTTCCTATTGGTTAAGTTCACTTCGGAAGTTTCACAGTCGCTACGATGACTTGGTTAACCGTTACCGAATATCTATGTCACAAATGACCACGGATATGTTCCGTTTGCCGTAATGACAATTCGGACCTTTGTTCATTCATGACGTATTAACGGGTTTGCAGCAAGAGTGACAATACGGGCGCCACTAGTGTAGATGGAACTCCTCCCCTTTTGTTGCAACTTAGTTCATTCCCGGTCCTTTTGTTCTTTATCTTTTGGCCATTTGGCCATTGGCATTGTCCGTCCTTCGTCGATTAACGGATTCTGATTACCCCTTGGTGTCTTCAAGATTATCTTTTTTCATTAAAGTAAAATATTCGGGCACGACACAGTGTTTTACACTCTAAAAGAAAATGATATAGAGCTTCTGTTTTGTTATTGCATAGCAATCATGTTTGATCTACAAGAGTTGGTCAAAGGCAGCCTTATTGCTTTGTCGATAAATAGTTCCTATTGGTATATTTAAATTTCTGAAGCATGCTAGAGTGGATCCCCCATACTTTTTAAACTTGGGTGAATATTATCCACTCTAAATTTGCTTCGTTTGTCGATATGAACCTAGTGAATTGTAATGTGTGGCTTTAACTCAAGATGACGCTTGATATAAACACAAATGTACTTCTGGAAACACGTTTTCAAACCCATAAAAAAGGGGGAAATTGTAATTAATACTTATAATTACATTTTTATAATATTAAATACAATTGAAATTATTCTTCTTTATTTTGATATTCCACGTGTTTCACTGTTGCTATAATGTGAAGTTTATAGTTTTTATGACGCTAAAAAATAATTCCTGGAAGTGGTCATGGTTGAACGGATTTGCCCTTGAATGATCGATGAAATTAAAATTTCGAAGTCATGTATCAATATTTTGACGAATTTTTGGGCTTTCTAAATGTAATAAACCTTAAAACGATTATATCATCATTGCATATATCTGAGGAAGGATGTGATTATATCATCGTTGACTATATCCGCGGAAGGATATTAGCACTTGATTGTGAACCGGATATTACTGATAACAATAGACAGACAATACTCTTTGTGTGTTGATGTAGTTATACTACAGTACGGGTTCAATACATCAATTTGGTGGTTGAAAGGTTACGAAAATATCAATTGTTTTAACATTATGAAAATAAATAACATTAATTTCAAGTACATTTACCTAGCCAGGAGAGATGAGAGATATTGATCATGTATACGTGTATATGTATCTACGAGTTTTCTGATTGAATTTTGGAACTGTTCTTAGATACCGTGTTGAATTTTTTGTTTTTCATTTTTTAAATCCAAATTCTCTTTGAGCCGCCATTTTGAATATGCAAATGAGCAAAAGTTTATAGTTTTTATGGCGCAATTAATAATAAAGAAGTGATGTTGTAGAAGGGTTAGATCTGTTATATATTGGGTTTCTAACGTTGTATTTTTACATGGATTACTTCTCTTTACTCGACAATGTATTCTGACGTGGGAATTCTGTGTTCATCTTAATACCATTTAATTTCTGAATTACAAATTTTCTGTAATAAATATGGACGTTTGCAACAATATTATTTTGCATAGATAGTTTTTTTGTGTCGTCCTATTATGTGTTATTACGTTTTGAGTTCCGAGTTGCGGTGTCCATTACGTTCTGAGTTCCGCGTTGCGGTGTCCATTACGTTCTGAGTTCCGTGTTGCGGTGTCCATTACGTTCTGAGTTCCGTGTTGCGGTGTCCATTACGTTCTGAGTTCGTGTTGCGGTGTCCATTACGTTCTGAGTTCCGTGTTGCGGTGTTCATTTGTGTTTGTTCTCTAACGTTTATTATATTGTTAGAGTTTTGAAATCTTTTGTTTATTTCCCTTGCTTGTTCTATTATTGGCTGTGTACATCCGGGTCGTCCGGAATATAGATATTACATGTACGTCTGCCTTTTATTATACATAATGAATTGTCAGTCGTAACTACTCAGCCATTCTCGCTATCCTGCAAATAACCTCGTACGTACATAGTAGAACTTCTTCTAAAATTGTTTGCCGGAAGTTAAGTTAAGTTAAGCCGCACAAAAATATAGTCCACGAAAATCCAATATGGAAGACATACTAAGTAAAATCTAATCATGCAAAACTAATTACAACTTTAATTGAAATATAGAAAATTGCTTAAAATATAACTTTATCAAACTTTCATGTAACTGACATGTGAAAAGTAGTGCGATTTATACACCTAATGCATACGAGGTTATTTGTAGGGTAGCGAGAATGGCCGAGTAGTTACGATTGAATGAATTGTCTAACAACTATTTCCGGTTATAAATTATTTTAATAGATGTTCATACATCATTACTAGTAGAGACATTATAAGAATATTCATAGGGCTGTAAAAATGGAATATGTCGAAACAGTTTGTATTTCTTCTGTAAAATACCTATACATGGTATGTCAAATAGTTTAGCCCGCGATTCTACGTCACCGTAACGTGATATCAGTCTGTTAGAATCGCCATCGTATTTATCCTCGCTGGTAGCAACTCCTCTCTCTATATCACTGCCTGAAATTGTATACATGTTGTCAGTTAAACATTAGCTGGATGTAACCACATCAGTGGTCTAATGGTTGGCAAGCTCATAGCGAGTGCTGTAGAACGCGAGTTCCAGCCCTAGTCTGGTCAAACCGAAACCTACTAGGACGAGTTTGAAGATACCAAAGGGGTAATCAGAATCCGTATATCGAAGAAGAGCAGACAACACAATGACCAGAGGAAAAAGCACAAATGGACAAACAACGATCTTCAAAACATACACATAAAACTAAAGATCGAGTGACGCGAATCCCATAAAAACCCGGGGTCAACTCAGGTGCTCCGGAAGGGTAAGCAGTTCCACTATTAAATTGGTACCTGCTGCTTTTCCACTGATTACGTAGTATTAAGGATTCAGGATAATGTGTCCGAGTGGAGCGACATGTCTTCCCACAGACTTGCTTCAGTGAGCTCGCACGATAATGATCCAACTAAGAGTGTTGATCTAGTACAAATAAGCCAATATCATCAACCTCTCATCGAATGTAACGTATTCTCACCATTATATAGCTACAAAATGTAACGTATTCTCACCATTCTATAGCTACAAAAATGTAACGTATTCTCACCATTCTATAGCTACAAAAATGTAACGTATTCTCACCATTATATAGCTACAAAAATGTAACGTATTCTCACCATTCTATAGCTACAAAAATGTAGCGTATTCTCACCATTCTATAGCTACAAAAATGTAACGTATTCTCACCATTATATAGCTACAAAAATGTAACGTATTCTCACCATTCTATAGCTACAAAAATGTAACGTATTCTCACCATTCTATAGCTACAAAAATGTAACGTATTCTCACCATTATATAGCTACAAAAATGTAACGTATTCTCACCATTCTATAGCTACAAAAATGTAACGTATTCTCACCATTCTATAGCTACAAAAATGTAACGTATTCTCACCATTATATAGCTACAAAAATGCTCATTTGGCGTTAAATAACAATAAATAAAATAAAAAGTAATAATTGACCTTTAGAGAAAACCGAAGTGTTATTCAAAAATGGGTTATCCGAGAACTTTGCAACACATTGCACACAAGACACAGAACGAAGACAAACAAAACAAAAATACCACAAATATAAGATACCCATGGTGTTATTCATAGTAATTATATCACAACTCAATAATGTACTAAATTTGATATCTACGTTTTTACTACAAAGACAGGATATCATCTCAGTTCACACTCAGTTTTAGTGGGGTTCATGTTCTTTTCTCTGAGTTCACACTCAGCTTTAGTGGGGTTCATGTTCTTTTCTCTGAGTTCACACTCAGCTTTAGTGGGGTTCATGTTCTTTTCTCTGAGTTCACACTCAGCTTTAGTGGGGTTCATGTTCTTTTCACTGAGTTCACACTCAGCTTTAGTGGGTTTCATGTTCTTTTCTCTGAGTTCACACTCAGCTTTAGTGGGGTTCATGTTCTTTTCTCTGAGTTCACACTCAGCTTTAGTGGGGTTCATGTTCTTTTCTCTGAGTTCACACTCAGCTTTAGTGGGTTTCATGTTCTTTTCTCTGAGATAACACTCAGCTTTAGTGGGGTTCATGTTCTTTTCGCTGAGTTCGCACTCAGCTTTAGTGGGGTTCATGTTCTTTTCTCTGAGTTCACACTCAGCTTTAGTGGGGTTCATGTTCTTTTCTCTGAGTTCACACTCAGCTTTAGTGGGGTTCATGTTCTTTTCTCTGAGTTCACACTCAGTTTTAGTGGGGTTCATGTTCTGTTCCTATTGGTCATTGTATTGTCTGTCCTTCTTTGATTTACGCTTCTCATTGCACATTTAATATCTTCAAACCTTTCATTGGAGGGAGCAAACTAAATATCACAATCCGATTGGACAAAAGTGTACCAGTATGACAAAATTCAAATAACAATAAGTCGGAACAAATCAAGAAATCACAATTGAGGCAAATTCAAAACCTTATATGATATCGTTATTTTTCTTCTTGGTTTGGTACATGAACTTCAGTAGCATCCGGGGAGTAAACTAGTTCTTTGTGAAATGATACCGTAATGCATGTGTTTTCCAAAGTTGAATGAGGAGTTTGCAGATATCAAAGGGGTAATCAGAATCCGTATATATATCGAAGAAGAACAGACAACACAATGGCCAAAAGAAAAAGTACAAAGGGACAAACAACGATCTACAAAACATACATATACAACTGAAGATCGAGTAACACGAACTCCACTAAAAACCGGGGGTGAACTCAGGTGCTCCGGAAGGGTAGCAGTTCCTGCTCCACTAGTAACACCCGTCATGTTAATCTAGTTAATCTAGATGAATAAAATGCCCACCATGATGAGCAGCGTTTTGCTAAAAATAACTCCGAACTTTATGCATAAAATATTTATTGTTCGTTGTGGCATAGAAGCTGTCGTAAAACATTATTTATAGATACACAATGTCATGTGACTTACCCTTTACTATTTATAGATACACAATGTCATGTGACTTACCCTTTACTATTTATAGATACACAATGTCATGTGACTTACCCTTCACAGTGTTATCTAATACCAGCGATGACACAAAACCTATAAACATCGCGTTACCAAGTGTCACGTGAACAAGTTGATTGAGCTGACTGGAATCTGAAACAGAAAATAAAGTCCAAGTATTAATATAACACCAAAAAAGTCAAATATGCAAAAAGACAATGAATAGACAGAAATAAACAAAGCAATAATGAATAGACAAAATGGTCATGATCGTATGGTAGTTGGATTTACAACTACCTGTGCAATCAGTGTATATCACTACTAAAGTTGTGAGTTCGAACCCCGTTCACGGCGAGGTGTACTCGATACAACATTATGTGATATAGTTAGTCAGTGACCTGCGACAGGTATGTGGTTTTCTCCGGTTTCCTCCACCAATAAAACTGACCGCCACAATATAACTGAAATATTGTTGAAAGTGGCGTTAAACCCCATAAACCAAACCAACCAACCAGCCTATTTTACAATTCATGACATATTGACCAGCAAAGTCGTAAAAGCACTTATATATAGCAATATGGCGCCAATAACTGACAATGAGCTATACATGACGTACATGTAAATATAAAAATTATATCGCAACCAAACACGAAAGTGCCATAAATGACCAATGGCGTATTGAAGGTTGTCTATTGTATAGTCACTGTGACATCAAAGTCGTAAAACACGTCACAGTGACATCACAATTCCAAAACCGTACTGGCACGATCACCACTTGGACAAATGAGACATTGACTGTATGAAAGTTGCGCTCTATCCCAAACTAAAATAATAAATCCAATTTGAATATGACTTGCTGGAAAAGTATCAAAATGAAATATGTCTAGATTGGAAGGGCCATAATTTTGTAAACTAGGACAGATGAGAGCCACCTGTTTCATGATATTCCCTCTAGTGGTAAATAATAATTTGAAACTTTGAAAGAGATCCATGAATAAATATAGAAGTTATGGTATGTACAAGCCTTTATCTACAACTGTACCGACGGACGGAGAAACGGACATGATTACTCCAGAATTCCTCCCTACAACTTCGTTGTCTGAGGCTTAAAGGGGTTAATCACATAATGTCAAATTATATATTGTTTTCAATAGGCTTATTTCGTTACTAATCACGTCTATAAAACAATGGTACCTGTTGTCAGCGAATCAGGGTACTGACGTTGCCACTCAGACACCACGACCGCTAGGTAAATTGAAATACCGATGATAGATATGTTTCTACTGGACCTTAGCTGAATATTTTGGAATGCTGATATTCCTAGCGAACACAATACTCCAATTATAGCCAGACTTATTCCACCTAAAACCGGATCAGGAACTGACGTCATAAACGCACCAAATTTTCCAAATATTGCCAAAATGGAAGCCATGATTCCCGCAACTATCAAAACAACCCGACTAGCTATCTGAAATAATACGATGTAAACAGAGCCAAAGTTAATATATAATAAAAACGTAGATATCAAATTTAGTGCACACAACGCGTTTCTTGAATAACCTTCATCATGTACGTAATAACCTTCATCAGGTACGTAATAACCTTCATCAGGTACGTAATAACCTTCATCAGGTACGTAATAACCTTCATCAGGTACGTAATAACCTTCATCAGGTATGTAATAACCTTCATCATGTACGTAATAACCTTCATCAGGTACGTAATAACCTTCATCAGGTATGTAATAACCTTCATCAGGTACGTAATAACCTTCATCAGGTACGTAATAACCTTCATTAGGTACGTAATAACCTTCATCAGGTACGTAATAACCTTCATCAGGTACGTAATAACCTTCATCAGGTACGTAATAACCTTCATCAGGTACGTAATAACCTTCATCATGTACGTAATAACCTTCATCAGGTACGCTCAAAATCGAAAGATAATAATTTAAAGATTTGGGAGCAATAAATCCAAAGAGTCTAAACAGGATAGACAATATCGGCTTAGGTCACCTATGCCTGAGGGAGGAGAACCTTAGCTTTATTAAAAATTACATCAATGAGTAAAATATTTTTTGCAATAAGACAAGTTCGAGGTTACCAAAGAGGTAATAATAATCTTTAGAGGTAATAATAATTTAAAGAGGTAATAATAATCTAAAGAGGTAATAATAATCTTTAGAGGTAATAATAATCTAAAGAGGTAATAATAATTTAAAGAGGTAATAATAATCTTTAGAGGTAATAATAATCTTTAGAGGTAATAATAATCTTTAGAGGTAATAATAATCTTTAGAGGTAATAATAATCTAAAGAGGTAATAATAATCTTTAGAGGTAATAATAATCTAAAGAGGTAATAATAATCTTTAGAGGTAATAATAATATTTAGAGGTAATAATAATCTTTAGAGGTAATGATAATCTAGAGAGGTAATAATAATCTAAAGAGGTAATAATAATCTTTAAAGGTAATAATCTATTGAGGTAATAATAATCTTTAGAGGTAATAATAATCTTTAGAGGTAATAATAATCTAAAGAGGTAATAATAATCTAAAGAGATAATAATAATCTTTATAGGTAATAATAATCTTTAGAGGTAATAATAATCTAAAGAGGTAATAATAATCTTAAGAGGTAATAATAACCTTTAATGTAATTTAAATAATTTACTGGCGAGTGTAGAATGGAAAAACACAAATTAATATTTGCAGATTTTTGATTGTTTTTTTAAAAAAAAAATAATGCTTAAACATTAATGTCAACAATTATCAACTATCAACAAAGTGAAGAATCATCTCTCATCTGAAATAACTGAACTTAGAAGACACTCTGACATAGCGAAGAATCATCTCTCATCTGAAATAACTGAACTTAGAAGACACTCTGACATAGCGAAGAATCATCTCTCATCTGAAATCACTGAACTTTAAAGACACTCTGACATAACGAAGAATCATCTCTCATCTGAAATCACTGAACTTAAAAGACACTCAGACATAGCGAAGAATCATCTCTCATCTGAAATAACTGAACTTAAAAGACACTCAGACATAGCGAAGAATCATCTCTCATCTGAAATCACTGATCTTAATAGACACTCAGACATAGCGAAGAATCATCCCTCATCTGAAATCACTGAACTTTAAAGACACTCTGACATAGCGAAGAATCATCTCTCATCTGAAATCACTGAACTTAAAAGACACTCAGACATAGCGAAGAATCATCTCTCATCTGAAATCACTGAACTTAAAAGACACTCAGACATAGCGAAGAATCATCTCTCATCTGAAATCACTGAACTTAAAAGACACTCTGACATAGCGAAGAATCATCCCTCATCTGAAATCACTGAACTTTAAAGACACTCTGACATAGCGAAGAATCATCTCTCATCTGAAATCACTGATCTTAAAAGACACTCTGACATAGCGAGGAATAATCTCTCATCTGAAATCACTGAACTTTAAAGACACTCTGACATAACGAAGAATCATCTCTCATCTGAAATCATTGAACTTTAAAGACACTCTGACATAGCGAAGAATCATCTCTCATCTGAAATCACTGAAATTAAAAGACACTCCGACATAACGAAGAATCATCTCTCATCTGAAATAACTGAACTTAAAAGACACTCTGACATAACGAAGAGTCATCTCTCATCTGGAAATCAATGAACTTAAAAGACACTCTGACATAGTTAAGAATCACCTCTTATCTGAAATCTCTGAACTTAAGACACTCTGACATAGCGAAGAATCATCTCTCATCTGAAATAACTGAACTTAAAAGACACTCTGACATAACGAAGAATCATCTCTCATCTGAAATCACTGAACTTAAAAGACACTCTGACATAACGAAGAGTCATCTCTCATCTGAAATCACTGAACTTAAAAGATACTCTGACATAACGAAGAATCATCTCTCATCTGAAATCACTGAACTTAAGACACTCTGACATAGCGACGAATCATCTCTCATCTGAAATCACTGAACTTAAAAGACACTCTGACATAACGAAGAATCATCTTTCATCTGATATCACTGAACTTAAAAGACACTCTGACATAGCGAAGAATCCCCTCTCATCTGAAATCACTGAACTTAAAAGACACTCTGACATAACGAAGAATCATCTCTCATCTGAAGTCACTGAACTTAAAAGACACTCTGACATAACGAAGAATCATCTCTCATCTGAAATCACTGAACTTAAAAGACACTCTGACATAACAAAGAATCATCTCTCATCTGAGATAACTGAACTTAAAAGACACTCTGACATAACGAAGAATCATCTCTCATCTGAAATCACTGAACTTAGAAGACACTCAGACATAGCGAAGAATCATCTCTCATCTGAAATCACTGAACTTAAAAGACACTCTGACATAGCGAGGAATCATCTCTCATCTGAAATCACTGAACTTAAAAGACACTCTGACATAGCGAAGAATAATCTCTCATCTGAAATCATTGAACTTTAAAGACACTCTGACATAGCGAAGAATCATCTCTCATCTGAAATCATTGAACTTTAAAGACACTCTGACATAGCGAAGAATCATCTCTCATCTGAAATCACTGAAATTAAGACACTCTGACATAACGAAGAATCATCTCTCATCTGAAGTCACTGAACTTAAAAGACACTCTGACATAACGAAGAATCATCTCTCATCTGAAATCACTGAACTTAAAAGACACTCTGACATAACAAAGAATCATCTCTCATTTGAGATAACTGAACTTAAAAGACACTCTGACATAACGAAGAATCATCTCTCATCTGAAATCACTGAACTTAGAAGACACTCAGACATAGCGAAGAATCATCTCTCATCTGAAATCACTGAACTTAAAAGACACTCTGACATAGCGAGGAATCATCTCTCATCTGAAATCACTGAACTTAAAAGACACTCTGACATAGCGAAGAATAATCTCTCATCTGAAATCATTGAACTTTAAAGACACTCTGACATAGCGAAGAATCATCTCTCATCTGAAATCATTGAACTTTAAAGACACTCTGACATAGCGAAGAATCATCTCTCATCTGAAATCACTGAAATTAAGACACTCTGACATAACGAAGAATCATCTCTCATCTGAAATAACTGAACTTAAAAGACACTCTGACATAACGAAGAGTCATCTCTCATCTGGAAATCAATGAACTTAAAAGACACTCTGACATAGTTAAGAATCACCTCTTATCTGAAATCTCTGAACTTAAGACACTCTGACATAGCGAAGAATCATCTCTCATCTGAAATAACTGAACTTAAAAAACACTCTGACATAACGAAGAATCATCTCTCATCTGAAATCACTGAACTTAAAAGACACTCTGACATAACGAAGAGTCATCTCTCATCTGAAATCACTGAACTTAAAAGATACTCTGACATAACGAAGAATCATCTCTCATCTGAAATCACTGAACTTAAAAGACACTTTGACATAACGAAGAATCATCTCTCATCTGAGATAACTGAACTTAAAAGACACTCTGACATAACGAAGAATCATCTCTCATCTGAAATCACTGAACTTAAAAGACACTCTGACATAACGAAGAATCATCTCTCATCTGAAATCACTGAACTTAAAAGACACTCTGACATAACGAAGAATCATCTCTCATCTGAAATACCTGAACTTAAAAGACACTCTGACATAACGAAGGATCATCTCTCATCTGAAATCACTGAACTTAAAAAACACTCTGACATAGCAAATAATCCCCTCTCATCTGAAATAACTGAACTTAAAAGACACTCTGACATAACGAAGAATCATCTCTCATCTGAAATCACTGAACTTAAAAGACATTCTGACATAACGAAGAATCATCTCTCATCTGAAATCACTGAACTTAAAAGACACTCTGACATAACGAAGAATCATCTCTCATCTGAAATCACTGAACTTAAAAGACACTCTGACATAACGAAGAATCATCTCTCATCTGAAATCACTGAACTTAAAAAACACTCTGACATAACGAAGAATCATCTCTCATCTGAAATCACTGAACTTAAAAGACACTCTGACATAACGAAGAATCATCTCTCATCTGAAATCACTGAACTTAAAAGACACTCTGACATAACGAAGAATCATCTCTCATCTGAAATCACTGAACTTAAAAGACACTCTGACATAACGAAGAATCATCTCTCATCTGAAATCACTGAACTTAAAAGACACTCTGACATAACGAAGAATCATCTCTCATCTGAAATCACTGAACTTAAAAGACACTCTGACATAACGAAGAATCATCTCTCATCTGAAATCACTGAACTTAAAAGACACTCTGACATAACGAAGAATCATCTCTCATCTGAAATCACTGAACTTAAAAGACACTCTGACATAACGAAGAATCATCTCTCATCTGAAATAACTGAACTTAAAAGACACTCTGACATAACGAAGAATCATCTCTCATCTGAAATAACTGAACTTAAAAGACACTCTGACATAACGAAGAATTATCTCTCATCTGAAATAACTGAACTTAAAAGACACTCTGACATAGCGAAGAATCATCTCTCATCTGAAATCACTGAACTTAAAAGACATTCTGACATAACGAAGAATCATCTCTCATCTGAAATCACTGAACTTAAAAGACACTCTGACATAGCGAAGAATCATCTCTCATCTGAAATCACTTAAAAAGATTCTGAAATATATCTACATTGTCGTTAGAGATCTAATTACCAATATCCGGAGAGTGGGATCTCATTAACATAACGAATCCTACCACGTTTTTGTACCTGTACAGTCAGGACATGGATTTCCATCTACATATGTTATGGTCTTTTTTTGTTTTCAGTGTTTGAGGTGAGAGATAGTTGTTCGTTCTGTTGATATTGATGGAATTGTTGTTGACCATTACTGTTTTAAATTTCTTTTCATAATCAATGATTTGAGTATTTGAATATTATATTAAGTTTATAATATAACATTAGGTGTATCCCAAGTGTATAACGGGAACTATTTAGAACACCATAGGTCATTCCCGTCTTTTAGTGGGCTTTGTGTTGTTAAATCGTTGGTGGACTTTGTGTTCTTAAATCGTTGGTTTCTGTGTAGATTTATTCTTGTTTTATGAACCATTGTTTTGCTTTTCGTCGTTCTTCTGTTAGCCAGAATATGTCTGCCCTTCTCTGACCTACGATTTCGGTTAGCCACAATATGTCTGCCCGTCTCTGACCTACGATTTCTGTTAGCCACAATATGTCTGCCCTTCTCTGATCTACGTTTTCTGTTAGCCACAATATGTCTGCCCTTTCCTGACCTACGCCTTCTGTTAGCCACAATATGTCTGCCCTTCTCTGACCTACGCCTTCTGTTAGCCACAATATGTCTGCCCTTCTCTGACCTACGCCTTCTGTTAGCCACAATATGTCTGCCCTTCTCTGACCTACGCCTTCTGATCACACTTCAAACTTTTCTCTTATTTATACCATATCATACGAAATAAAATCTTGTTTTTTATAAAGTGACCAAAATCGTTTACAATAAAATAGTTTTTTAAATGTGCTCGTTTTGTGTGAGGATTGAAATTTTACTTATATCACATGTGGAAAATAATTGCATGACCGCATCATTTCACTTAAGAAGGGATGTTTTGGGTCCATAAAACTAGTGTAACCCCGCCACCTTTTCTTGAAGTACCTGTACCAAGTCAGGAAAGTGAGTGGTCATGTATATGTGTGTTAGAGATATAGATTGTGCCTCTTACTAGGATTTTTTTATTGGATTTTTGATTTATTACTGCGTGTTTTAGTTTTGTTTTTCATTTTACTGCCACGGTCTGTTTGCTTCTTACGTCAGGTACAGTACTGCCACGATCTGTTTGATTCTTACGTGAGGTACAGTACTGTCACGGTCTGTTTGATTCTTACGTGAGGCACAGTACTGCCACGGTCTGTTTGATTCTTACGTGAGGTACAGTACTGTCACGGTCTGTTTGATTCTTACGTGAGGTACAGTATTGCCACTGTCTGTTTGATTCTTACGTGAGGTACAGTACTGCACCGGTCTGTTTGATTCTTACGGGAGGTACAGTAGAACCTCAAGGTGTCATTGCGAACAGATCGGTCACATCGTAATAACCAAGTATTCAAGTTATCCGGGTTAAATCAGACTAAAATTTATTGAGGACTGAGCAAATCATTAGTTCGAGACATCAATGTACCCACTTATCCAACTCAACTTTATTTACTTAATTAAACATACTTTGGTCAGACCAAGTAAAGAAACTGTTGTACTATATGATGTTGTGGCATGAGCAGTTCCGAATGCTCCAGATATCACACTGAAGATCCCCTCCACTGCTATTCCTCGGTTCATTGCGTGTCGTGGTACAGGGTATGCATGACAAACACGTGACGTAGCTATGTAGTCCCCCACTGATTCAATAACAGACGTTATCACAGAAATTAAAAATCCAACAAATACGGCACTATTAAATCTAGGAGTTCCAAACTGTCCTGGAATAAATATGTTATCACAAATTAAAAATCAAATACATTTATACAAAAATATTATGCCTCGTTTAACTGTATCTACATACGGCATCATCATCCAATTTGTATCTCACATCACTAAAAATATCTAGATATCAAACATGTGTCTACTATAACTAATATTACTTAGTTATCACATCATTTGGGTATCCATTGTATGATTATTAAGATTGTCTGGATACGGTATCAATATCCAAGATGGGTGTCGAATTTCTAAAATTGCCCGAATACGGCATCACTTATACGACCATGTTGCTAAAATTATCTTTATATGGTATCAATATTAAAGGTGTGTGTCGCATTTCTAAACTTTCCTGGGTATAGCTTCAAATGTTTGTCTTGTATAAATAAATTTATCTGAATACAGTATTATGTTTGTATCGTATCACTAAACTTAAATTGATACTGTATCATATGTGTGTCTCGTATCACTAAACTTACCTGGATATTGAATATATTATATGTGTGTATCGTATCATTTAACCTACCTGGATACGGTATCAATATCCATGGAGTAGCCTGTATGACTTTATTCCGTACATCTGTCCTTGCTCTAAATGATAGACTGGTGTCACTGTCAGAGAACACCCCTAACTGGGTACATATTAGACATACTATCCACATAGTGATCAACGTTATCAAGATCTGAAATAAACATTTTGATTTTAGGGGTTAAAATGAAGAACAAGAAATACGTTATTGTTAGAACAGTTTCAAAATCAAAGCTCCTGACACACACATACATGACAGCTCACTCACCTGGCTTGGTACCGAGTATATTAACATTTGCATGCATCATTGATTTTATTAACATTTGCATGCATCATTGATTTTATTAACATTTGCATGCATCATTGATTTTATTAACAGTTGCATGCATCATTGATTTCACCATGTGTTTTATGTATGTCTTAATTTTGTTTTTTGTTATTAATGTCGGTTTTAAAAGATCACAAATCTTGTGTAATTATGTAATATTTATTCATGTACCAAACATATAGAGCCAAATATAGCGAAGTGAAGTAAACAACTCAGCGTCGCCATTAGAAACAAAGATGGCGACCACGTAACATTAAATGTCTGTAGAGAACATTAAGGACACATTCATTCATTCAAATTGTCATGGGGGAGATTAAAACGTGAGCCATTAACATTCTGATGGTGTATATATATAGGGAGTGGATGTGGTCAAGTGGTCTAGGGCGCTGGACGTAAGGCTAAGGGAATGGTGCTGCAGTGTATCAATGGTGTGAGTTCAAATCCCGTCGGGGGAAGAACAAAAATTTGACAGCTCAAAAATCTAATTCTAACACTGTTTGGTTTAATTTTCAGACATATATATATATATATAGTAGATGATTGTCAATGTAAAATGGTAAATATTGGGCATATTAGATTTTTGTTTAGTGTTTTGTAGATACATGTAATTGTGTCTCCTTTTGTCCCTTTTCTTTTGGTCGTAATTAGTCTGTTCTTCAACTTACGGCTTATGTTTACCTCTTTAGTATGTTCAAACTTTTCTTGCAGACACCACACTCCGTGACTCGGAGGCGATGTTAGACAGAATGCATACACCACACTCGGAGGCGATGTTAGACAGAATGCAGACACCACACTCGGAGGCGATGTTAGACAGAATGCAGACATCACCCTCGGAGGCGATGTTAGACAGAATGCAGACACCACACTCGGAGGCGATGTTAGACAGAATGCAGACACCACACTCGAAGGCGATGTTAGACAGAATGTGTTGAAGAATTCCAATATCAATGGTAAAAGGTGGGTGTAGACAAGTATCGTAGGAGAACTATAAAAGAATAGGTAGACTGACATAAAACATACACTTCTGTCATATCAAGTCTGTTATACTTACAGGAAATACTTGAAATACAGGAAATGGTTTTGGTTTTGTTGTTGATTTCCTGCTACATCGTGGTAGAGGGACTTTGATGTGTGACATGTACACAGAAAGTATTATCATCAAGCCACAACCTCTGAAAAAATTGCGTATGGTTATGTTGAAAAAGAAAATCCGTGTTTTATTTATCTTCTTATTGAAATTGTGTTAAATGAAAATATTGCTATCAATTCGATCAAGGGCCGTCGTGGTCGTGACCGTATGGTAGTTGGACTTAAAACTACATGTGCAATCAGTGCCTATCACTACGAAAATTCAAATATTTCTCATTGCGAGGTGTACTCGATACAACATTATGTGATAAAGTTTGTCAGTGACTTGAGACAGGCTTTACTCCGGTTTACTCCACCAAAATAAAACATACCTCCACGATATAACTGCAATGTTGTTGAAAGTGACGTTAAACACCATAATCCTAACTCTAGAAGTTGGTATGTTAATAAAGTGCACCAGGCGTCTTATTTATATTTTTAAGTTCTTCAGCAATGTTCGATCTAAAACAGCTGCTTTTCCAAATTTACATTAAAGAGCAAATAAAACAAAACCAATAAGGTTCAAATCTATAGTAAAACCTAGTTATATCTATCCGTCTTTGAGCGGAGAGGAAGGCTCTTCATTTATCACTTTGCTACGTTGAGTCGCCAATGAAGATATTTCTGACTATAAATACAGATTTACAAATACTGGTTTTCCTATTTCATATACTTCAAATACAAATTAACCACATCGATGGTATAATGGCTAGACGTGCTCGACTCGAGTGTGGTAGATCGTGGGTTCAAGCCCCGGTCAGGTCAAGCCAAAGACTATAAAATTGGTATGTGTTGCTTCTCCCCTAAGCACGCAGCATTATGGAGAAAGAGCAAAGACTGGTTGTCTCGGAATCAGGATAATGTGTCCGAGTGGAGCGACATGTCTACCCATGGACTGTTGTTTCAGTGAGATAGCACTATAAAAATCTAACTCAGCGTGTTGGTCTAGAACAAAGCGGACCTCATCATCATCTCATTGAAAATTAACTTGTTCTCGCCATGATATAGCTGAAAAATTGCTGAATTGGTGGTAAACAACATTCACTCACTCACTCAAATTGTATTTGTATATGATTAAATTAGTGGACCAGGGCGCATGAAACGATAACCCAAACGGCAACAGACAGGTTTTTTAATGGGAGTTTGTGTATTCCGGTCTTTGTTCTACTGTTTTCTACTTGTTCACAAATCATCAAATGTGACATTTCCCAGAGCTATTCTCCATTACATAGCTTTAAAATCCACCTGTGATGTAAATCTATTGTCAAAACTCTCCATTATTTTTAAGGAATGGAGAGTTATTGTTCTCTTTGTACTTTAGATACTATACACAGACTTCCTTTTGTTACAAGATTAATAATTAATAAAATTAATAAAGTACAATAGGTGGATCTTAATTTGGAGAATGTCCTCGTATCTCTCCATTCCTTAAAAACAATGGGCTTCGTCCCCTTCGGGCCCTCGCCTCTATTATTTTTAAGGAATGGAGAGTTACTTGGACATTCTCCTATACATAAATCTTAAGCATATTTGTTTCTTACCTTAACGATGTAAACAACTATGGCGTACTCGATTAATCCATTTGTTTCTCAAAATGTTTACTGAACGACGGTCATCGCTAACAAAAGTAAGGCAAGAAACAAATGCCCTCTTTCATGTTAACAATCCACAATGTGGGATGGGGGATGCAAAAAATAATATATACATGTATGTACTTACACAAATGATATTCCCCAATGAGCTCTACACAATAATATAACTATTGGATACAAGGAATAACCAAGACAGAATATTGTAACGCCAATTGTGATTGGTGATATAAACCTCATAAGTATGCCAAGCATTCCAGTTAAACCAATCAGAACTTCAAACATGGAAGCAGCCATAAGACTGCCTTGTAACTAAAATGAGAACAGCAACACGTGACAACTATAGTATACAATGTATAAAATGTACTAAGAAATAGTGGTTTATTGAAGATTTTGCAGGTTATATTTTCGTGACGTTTTTTCGAAAACATGGTAAAAGCGTAAATTAAGCAATAACAAATCGAGTGTATGTTATTTTGTTAGTTTTGTGTGTTGATTTTTATTTATTATTTTTTTGCTTGTTTTGTATATTGTTTTATTCGCTGTTTTGTTTATTATTTGTTTGTTGTATTGCTTTGTTTTATATGTTGTTATGATTGTTGTTTGGGCTTTTGTTTTATTTGCTGAGATTTTTCGACAAAACCATAATCATGGAAATAACAAATGTCGCGTGGTACAGACAAACCACAAATTCTGCCATCTACAATTTCTGGCGTATCGTATCACAGTACTTATAAAATCGTCACATTATCTAGACTGCAAATCATAGTGTCTTATGTATCAAGGTACTCACGATACTTTACTCTCCATGTACAATGTCTGATGTTTCGTGGTAAGTACATAGCTACTCACAAGAGCAAATCTACTCATCAGAGTGTACTATGTATTACGGTTAGCACAAACCACTCACTTCTGTTTATATATCATACGCAATGTCTGGTGTATCGCGGTATGTACAACACTGACTACAGCTAATCTGATATACACTATACACAATGTCTGATGTATCGCGGTATGTACAACACTGACTACAGCTAATCTGATATACACTATACACAATGTCTGATGTATCGCGGTATGTACAAGACTGACTACAGCTAATCTGATATACACAATGAAGCAATGTCTGATGTATCGCGGTATGTACAACACTGACTACAGCTAATCTGATATACACTATGCACAATGTCTGATGTATCGCGGTATGTACAACACTGACTACAGCTAATCTGATATACACAATGAAGCAATGTCTGATGTATCGCGGTATGTACAACACTGACTACAGCTAATCTGATATACACAATGAAGCAATGTCTGATGTATCGCGGTATGTACAACACTGACTACAGCTAATCTGATATACACAATGAAGCAATGTCTGATGTATCGCGGTATGTACAACACTGACTACAGCTAATCTGATATACACAATGAAGCAATGTCTGATGTATCGCGGTATGTACAACACTGACTACAGCTAATCTGATATACACAATGAAGCAATGCTGGATAAATATAAACCAATAACGTTAGATAATATGTCATTTACAATGCCTGTTGTATCGAGGTACAAAATAACTCACCTCAGCTAATCTGCCATTCACTATGTCTGATGTATCGTGGGAAGTAAGGTCAATGGCTGTTACATTGGTTATATTATTTACTGAAATAAATCATCATACTAGTAATAAATCGTATTATGTCTTTCTTCTATTTACAGCTTCTCATTACCTCTTGGTGTATCCATTTATTACCACTATAAAGTGGTAGACAGTTAGCTCTCAACAATAAAGCCATTTATTACCACTATAAAGTGGTAGACAGTTAGCTCTCAATAATAAAGCCATGTATTACCACTATAAAGTGGTAGACAGTTAGCTCTCAACAATAAAGCCATTTATTACCACTATAAAGTGGTAGACAGTTAGCTCTCAACAATAAAGCCATTTATTACCACTATAAAGTGGTAGACAGTTAGTTCTCAACAATAAAGCCATTTATTACAACTATAACGTGGTAGACAGTTAGCTCTCAACAATAAAGCCATTTATTACCACTATAAAGTGGTAGACAGATAGCTCTCAACAATAAAGCCATTTATTAACACTATAAAGTGGTAGACAGTTAGCTCTCAACAATAAAGCCATGTATTACCACTATAAAGTGGTAGACAGTTAGCTCTCAACAATAAAGCCATTTATTACCACTATAAAGTGGTAGACAGATAGCTTTCAATAATAAAGCCATTTATTACCACTATAAAGTGGTAGACAGTTAACTCTCAACAATAAAGCCATTTATTACCACTATAAAGTGGTAGACAGTTAGCTCTCAACAATAAAGCCATTTATTACCACTATTAAGTGGTAGACAGTTAGCTTTCAACAATAAAGCCATTTATTAACACTATAAAGTGGTAGACAGTTAGCTCTCAACAATAAAGCCATGTATTACCACTATAAAGTGGTAGACAGTTAGCTCTCAACAATAAAGCCATTTATTACCACTATAAAGTGGTAGACAGATAGCTTTCAATAATAAAGCCATTTATTACCACTATAAAGTGGTAGACAGTTAGCTCTCAACAATAAAGCCATTTATTACCACTATAAAGTGGTAGACAGTTAGCTCTCAACAATAAAGCCATTTATTACAACTATAAAGTGGTAGACAGTTAGCTCTCAACAATAAAGCCATTTATTACCACTATAAAGTGGTAGACAGTTAGTTCTCAACAATAAAGCCATTTATTACCACTATAAAGTGGTAGACAGTTAGCTCTCAACAATAAAGCCATTTATTACCACTATAAAGTGGTAGACAGATAGCTCTCAACAATAAAGCCATTTATTACCACTATAAAGTGGTAGACAGTTAGCTCTCAATAATAAAGCCATGTATTACCACTATAAAGTGGTAGACAGTTAGCTCTCAAAAATAAAGCCATTTATTACCACTATGAAGTGGTAGACAGTTAGCTCTCAACAATAAAGCCATTTATTACCACTATAAAATGGTAGACAGTTAGCCCTCAACAATAAAGCCATTTATTACCACTATAAAGTGGTAGACAGTTAGCTCTCAACAATAGAGCCATGTATTACCACTATAAAGTGGTAGACAGTTAGCTCTCAACAATAAAGCTATTTATTACCACTATAAAGTGGTAGACAGATAGCTTTCAATAATAAAGCCATTTATTACCACTATAAAGTGGTAGACAGTTAGCTCTCAACAATAAAGCCATTTATTACCACTATAAAGTGGTAGACAGTTAGCTCTCAACAATAAAGCCATTTATTACCACTATAAAGTGGTAGACAGATAGCTCTCAACAATAAAGCCATTTATTACCACTATAAAGTGGTAGACAGTTAGCTCTCAATAATAAAGCCATGTATTACCACTATAAAGTGGTAGACAGTTAGCTCTCAACAATAAAGCCATTTATTACCACTATGAAGTGGTAGACAGTTAGCTCTCAACAATAAAGCCATTTATTACCACTATAAAATGGTAGACAGTTAGCCCTCAACAATAAAGCCATTTATTACCACTATAAAGTGGTAGACAGTTAGCTTTCAATAATAAAGCCATTTATTACCACTATAAAGTGGTAGACAGTTAGCTCTCAACAATAAAGCCATGTATTACCACTATAAAGTGGTAGACAGTTAGCTCTCAACAATAAAGCCATTTATTACCACTATAAAGTGGTAGACAATTAGCTCTCAACAATAAAGCCATTTATTACCACTATGAAGTGGTAGACAGTTAGCTCTCAACAATAAAGCCATTTATTACCACTATAA
Organism: Bathymodiolus brooksi; assembly: GCA_963680875.1. Lineage (NCBI taxonomy): Eukaryota > Metazoa > Mollusca > Bivalvia > Mytilida > Modiolidae > Bathymodiolus > Bathymodiolus brooksi. The sequence goes on along the minus strand of OY804586.1, from coordinate 66,168,673 downwards.
AGTGGTAGACAGTTAGCTCTCAACAATAAAGAAAGCCATTTATTACCACTATAAAGTGGTAGACAGTTAGCTCTCAACAATAAAGCCATTTATTACCACTATAAAGTGGTAGACAGTTAGCTCTCAATAATAAAGCCATTTATTACCACTATAAAGTGGTAGACAGTTAGCTCTCAACAATAAAGAAAGCCATTTATTACCACTATAAAGTGGTAGACAGTTAGCTCTCAACAATAAAGTCATTTATTACCACTATGAAGTGGTAGACAGTTAGCTCTCAACAATAAAGCCATTTATTACCACTATAAAGTGGTAGACAGTTAGCTCTCAATAATAAAGCCATTTATTACCACTATAAAGTGGTAGACAGTTAGCTCTCAACAATAACGCCATTTATTACCACTATGAAGTGGTAGACAGTTAGCTCTCAACAATAAAGCCATTTATTACCACTATAAAGTGGTAGACAGTTAGCTCTCAATAATAAAGCCATTTATTACCACTATAAAGTGGTAGACAGTTAGCTCTCAACAATAAAGCCATTTATTACCACTATAAAGTGGTAGACAGTTAGCTCTCAATAATAAAGCCATTTATTACCACTATAAAGTGGTAGACAGTTAGCTCTCAACAATAAAGCCATTTATTACCACTATAAAGTGGTAGACAGTTAGCTCTCAATAATAAAGCCATTTATTACCACTATAAAGTGGTAGACAGTTAGCTCTCAACAATAAAGAAAGCCATTTATTACCACTATAAAGTGGTAGACAGTTAGCTCTCAACAATAAAGTCATTTATTACCACTATGAAGTGGTAGACAGTTAGCTCTCAACAATAAAGCCATTTATTACCACTATAAAGTGGTAGACAGTTAGCTCTCAATAATAAAGCCATGTATTACCACTATAAAGTGGTAGACAGTTAGCTCTCAACAATAAAGCCATTTATTACCACTATAAAGTGGTAGACAATTAGCTCTCAACAATAAAGCCATTTATTACCACTATGAAGTGGTAGACAGTTAGCTCTCAACAATAAAGCCATGTATTACCACTATAAAGTGGTAGACAGTTAGCTCTCAACAATAAAGCCATTTATTACCACTATAAAGTGGTAGACAGTTAGCTCTCAACAATAAAGAAAGCCATTTATTACCACTATAAAGTGGTAGACAGTTAGCTCTCAACAATAAAGCCATTTATTACCACTATAAAGTGGTAGACAGTTAGCTCTCAATAATAAAGCCATTTATTACCACTATAAAGTGGTAGACAGTTAGCTCTCAACAATAAAGAAAGCCATTTATTACCACTATAAAGTGGTAGACAGTTAGCTCTCAACAATAAAGCCATTTATTACCACTATGAAGTGGTAGACAGTTAGCTCTCAACAATAAAGCCATTTATTACAACTATAAAGTGGTAGACAGTTAGCTCTCAATAATAAAGCCATTTATTACCACTATAAAGTGGTAGACAGTTAGCTCTCAACAATAAAGAAAGCCGTTTATTACCACTATGAAGTGGTAGACAGTTAGCTCTCAACAATAAAGCCATTTATTACCACTATAAAGTGGTAGACAGTTAGCTCTCAACAATAAAGCCATTTATTACCACTATAAAGTGGTAGACAGTTAGCTCTCAACAATAAAGAAAGCCATTTATTACCACTATAAAGTGGTAGACAGTTAGCTCTCAATAATAAAGCCATTTATTACCACTATAAAGTGGTAGACAGTTAGCTCTCAACAATAAAGAAAGCCATTTATTACCACTATTACCATTTATTATACAGTCAAACCTGTATTAAGAGGTCACCTTTGGGACAAAAGAAAATGTGACTTTATAAGACAGGTGACCTCTTAAAAGAGGTTCAATTATCATATAATTGTTTATGACATGTCCAGAAAAAGGTGACCTTTTAATACAGGTGGCTGCTTAATAGAGGTGACCGCATAAACAGGTTTGACTGTGTATGACAACAGAAATGATCCGTTTGTAGTTGTCATATTCCCGTCCTTCTTTTCTCTATGATGACTTATCACATGATGTAACAAGTTGGCTGACACTAGCATAACCGGAAATCATAGCCCTTCCGGAACACCTAAAGTAACCTTCGTTTTTGTTGTTGATTATTGTTTTCTCAGTTTATCGACCATTGTTTGTTCTTTCGTCCTGTTTCTTTTGGCCGTTATATTGTCCTTTTATTTACGACTTCTGATTACCTTCTGATTACCTCTTACGACTTACCTCTTTGGTGTCTTCGAACTTTTTTCAGCGTTCTAGATGACGAGATTCGATTGTACATATATTTGATCAAATTACAAATGCCTCACTTTCCGGTAATTTCCTATGTTTAAGATATCATATCACGTTTCCTATTTTATAAGAGTGGTCGTTCTTTGGTAGGTATTTTGTAAATTATGTAAATATGATTTTTTATGTGAAAAAATCATTTTTGAGCGAAGAGGAAAAAAAGAGCTTTCTATGTATCAGGAGAAATTTGGGATTGAAATTAGATCACACATCTTAATTTTTAGTCAGACATATAAAACAACAAATATAAGCTCTAATGATCTTTTTACAGACATTACATGTTGACATAGTCATAGTCGACGGCACTTAATTATTATTATAATTATCATTAGTATGAGTATTTAGTATATTTTATGGGTAGTTTTGTTCATTGTAACGTACAATATTTATATTTTTATTTTTTAATGAATCACTGTAATGACTTTGCCCCTTGTGGGCCCTCTATTGGACGATAAAAAAATTATTATTCTTATTCTTATATATACATATATACAAACACATTACATATATAAACATACATTTAGCAAGATGATATAAAAACAATGAGCACACATAAAACAAACAACACTAGTTATTATAATTTAAGCTGAATTCAACCATGCTTAAAATAAATACGGCGAGTGAATACGCTAGAAACTCACAATACCAACCCAGGTTATTATGTATAACCAATGTTGCTCCAGGCTGATCAGCCAATCAGATTTTAGTATTCACATAAAATTAAATCATATACATATAAAAATTCCAAATTTTTATAGAAAACATTTAATAACCATAATATTTAAATGCCACCCATTAAGGGGTATAATTCTTACATAATATTAATTAAGCAGTGAGGGAGTTATCTTACTGCGGAATCATATTGTACATCAGTACAAATTTTCTTAAGATATGTTCATCAACAAATATTCTATTTACTGGTAAATTGTGTAATGAACTATTCACCGGTGAATAGACTAAAGGACTACTCACCTCTCCTGTGCCGTTCACCGGTGAATAGACTAAAGGACTACTCACCTCTCCTGTGCCGTTCACCGGTGAATAGACTAAAAGACTACTCACCTCTCCTGTGCCGTTCACCGGTGAAAAGACTAAAGGACTACTCACCTCTCCTGTGCCGTTCACCGGTGAATAGACTAAAAAGACTACTCACCTCTCCTGTGCCGTTCACCGGTGAATAGACTAAAAAGACTACTCACCTCTCCTGTGCCGTTCACTGGTGAATAGACTAAAAGACTACTCACCTCTCCTGTGCCGTTCACCGGTGAATAGACTAAAAGACTACTCACCTCTCCTGTGCCGTTCACCGGTGAATAGACTAAAAGACTACTCACCTCTCCTGTTCCGTTCACCGGTGAATAGACTAAAAGACTACTCACCTCTCCTGTGCCGTTCACCTGTGAATAGACTAAAAGACTACTCACCTCTCCTGTGCCGGTCACCGGTGAATAGACTAAAGGACTACTCACCTCTCCTGTGCCGGTCACCGGTGAATAGACTAAAAGACTACTCACCTCTCCTGTGCCGTTCACCGGTGAATAGACTAAAAGACTACTCACCTCTCCTGTGCCGTTCACCGGTGAATAGACTAAAGGACTACTCACCTCTCCTGTGCCGGTCACCGGTGAATAGACTAAAAGACTACTCACCTCTCCTGTGCCGTTCACCGGTGAATAGACTAAAAAGACTACTCACCTCTCCAGTGCCGTTCACCGGTGAATAGACTAAAAGACTACTCACCTCTCCTGTGCCGTTCACCGGAGACGCGATAGAAATAGAAAATTATACAATTATCCTGTGACGAACACGTGATATACCTGTTGGGGGAGACGGAAACGTGATATACCTGTTAGGGGAGATGGAAACGTGATATACCTGTTAGGGGAGATGGAAACATGATATACCTGTTAGGGGAGATGGAAACGTGATATACCTGTTAGGGGAGATGGAAACGTGATATACCTGTTAGGGGAGATGGAAACGTGATATACCTGTTTGGAGAGATGGAAACGTGATATACCTGTTAGGGAAGATGGAAACGTGATATACCTGTTAGGGGAGATGGAAACGTGATATACCTGTTTGGGGAGATGGACACTTCCATTCTTCTGAATTCTTCAAGGCAAATAGTGGAATCATAAACGAAGACGCCGCTCCTTGAAAAACTGGTAATCTGAAACAATAAGAAACTGGTAATCTGAAACAATAAGAAACTGGTAATCTGAAACAATAAGAAACTGGTAATCTGAAACTAAAACTGATAAACTGAAACTAAAACTGTTAAGCTGAAACAAATACTACCTGAACCGAAAACCAATAACATCGGGGAGTAATACAAAGCGAATAATCTGAAACACATATTGGTAATCGAACACGCAACTGGTAATCTGAAGTAAAAACTGGTAATCATACACGACATGCCAGAAAGACGATAATATTTTGACGCACAAAAAAAAAGACAATTTTAAATACATATAAATAATTTTATATTTCTGAATTGTTTGTCAATCGTCACAATTGCAGTCTTTTTTTAAACATTTTATCTGCCTTTTTATGTGACCACATATATTTGGAAGGCGTTTTCATACGATATTCCAGAGCTTGTGATTCCTATCAGGATTTCCTTGATAGAGTGTTGCTGCTACTGTGGTGTCTGTTCTTCTTCGATCTACGGATTCTGATTACCTCCCTTTGGTATCTTCAAACTCTTCTTCTAACAGGGAAGCTACTGAACTAAGGGTTTCTCTTGGTTAAGTTGAAGTCCATCACTTCGAAAGTTTCACGGTCGCCACTATGACTTGGTTGACCGTTATGGAATATCTGTGTCAAAAATTACCACAGATATGTTCCACTTGTCGTAAACACTTCCCAGTCCTTTCCTCATTCATGACTTATCACCGGGTTTATAACTAGAGTAACACGACGGGTACCACTAGTGGAGCAGGAACTGCTTACCCTTCTGGGGCACCTAAGTTCATCTCCGGTTTTTAGTGGGGTGCGTGTTACTCGATCTTTAGTTTTATATGTATGTTTTATAGATAGTTGTTTGTCCTTTTGTACTTTTTCTTTTGGCCATTGTGTTGTCTGTTCTTCTGTCTTTTGGCCATTGTGTTGTCTGTTCTTCTGTCTTTTGGCCATTGTGTTGTCTGTTCTTCTGTCTTTTGGCCATTGTGTTGTCAGTTCTTCTGTCTTTTGGCCATTGTGTTGTCTGTTCTTCTGTCTTTTGGCCATTGTGTTGTCAGTTCTTCTGTCTTTTGGCCATTGTGTTGTCTGTTCTTCTGTCTTTTGGCCATTGTGTTGTCTGTTCTTCTGTCTTTTGGCCATTGTGTTGTCTGTTCTTCTGTCTTTTGGCCATTGTGTTGTCTGTTCTTCTGTCTTTTGGCTATTGTGTTGTCTGTTCTTCGATATACGTAATTTGATTACCCTATTCGTATCTTCAAACTCTTCTTCATCTCCCATTGATATATCAAACCGGTGGGAACGGAATGTGTGTCGCTTTGCGATGCGTATCTAATTTGTGGTGTTTTCATTTATCATGAAATCAATGTTTTATGTAATGCATTTTTTTCAGTGAACTTTCATCTATCAATGATTAAATCTGAATATAACAATATTACTTAAATATAGGCCTTAAACTCCAATACACATATAATGATATGATCTCAATGCAAAATGGGAGCTATACTATACCTTATCTTAGACCAAATGGTAACATTTGACCTCACCTTAGACCAAATGGTTACACTGTACCTCATCTTAGACCAAATGGTAACATTTGACCTCACCTTAGACCAAATGGTTACACTGTACCTCATCTTAGACCAAATGGTAATATTTTACCTCATCTTAGACCAAATGGTTACACTGTACCTCATCTTAGACCAAATGGTAACATTTTACCTCACCTTAGACCAAATAGTTACACTGTACATCATCTTAGACCAAATGGTAATATTTTACCTCATCTTAGACCAAATACATTTTACCTCACCTTAGAGCAAATGGTTACACTGTACCTCATCTTAGACCATGGTTACACTGTACCTCATCTTAGACCAAATGGTAACATTTTACCTCACCTCAGACGAAATGGTTACACTGTACCTCATCTTATACCAAATGGTAACATTTTATCTCACCTTAGACCATATGGTTACACTGTACCTCATCTTAGACCAAATAGTAACATTTTACCTCATCTTAGACCATATGGTTACACTGTACCTCATCTTAGACCAAATAGTAACATTTTACCTCACCTTAGATCAAATGGTAACATTTTACCTCACCTTAGACCAAATGGTAACATTTTACCCACCTCAGACCGAAGAGTGATTGAACAGCTGTAGAGATTCCGATGATTAGAATAGAAGAACTAAACAGTGTAGCTCGGACAGGGTGGTTTAAATCTGCACAAACTGTGTCAGATAGTACCGTATTAATAGCTAAGACAGATCCAACACATAAAAACGTATGCTGAAATACAAAATAAAAACGTATGCTGAAATACAAAATAGATAGTACCGTAATAATAGCTAAGACAGATCCAACACATAAAAACGTATGCTGAAATACAAAATAAAAACGTATGCTGAAATACAAAATAAAACGTATGCTGAAATACAAAATAAAATTTATGCTGAAATACAAAATAAAAGCGTATGCTGAAATACAAAATAAAAGCGTGTGCTGAAATACAAAATAAAAGCGTATGCTGAAATACAAAATAAAAGCGTATGCTGAAATACAAAATAAAACGTATGCTGAAATACAAATAAAACGTATGCTGAAATACAAAATAAAAACGTATGCTGAAATACAAAATAAAACGTATGCTGAAATACAAAATAAAAGCGTATGCTGAAATACAAAATAAAAACGTATGCTGAAATACAAAATAAAACGTATGCTGAAATACAAAATAAAATGTATGCTGAAATACAAAATAAAAGCGTATGCTGAAATACAAAATAAACGTATGCTGAAATACAAAATAAAACGTATGCTGTAATACCAAATAAAACGTATGCTGAAATACAAAATAAAATGTATGCTGAATTACAAAATAAAAACGCATGCTGAAATACAAAATAAAAACGTATGCTGAAATACAAATTAAAAACGTATGCTGAAATACAAAATAAAAACGTATGCTGGAATACAAAATAAAAACGTATGCTGAAATACAAAATAAAAACGTATGCTGAAATACAAAATAAAAACGTATGCTGAAATAAAAACGTTTGCTTATATACAAAATAAAAACGTATGCAGAAATACAAAATAAAACGTATGCTGAAATACAAAATAAAACGTATGCTGAAATACAAAATAAAAACGTATGCTGAAATACAAAATAAAAACGTATGCTGAAATACAAAATAAAACGTATGCTGAAATACAAAATAAAACGTATGCTGAAATACAAAATAAAAACGTATGCTGAAATACAAAATAAAATGTATGCTGAAATACAAAATGAAAACGTATGCTGAAATACAAAATAGATAGTACCGTAATAATAGCTGAAACAGATCCAACACATAAAAACGTATGCTGAAATACAAAATAAAAACGTATGCTGAAATACAAAATAAAACGTATGCTGAAATACAAAATAAAATGTATGCTGAAATACAAAATAAAAGCGTATGCTGAAATACAAAATAAAAGCGTATGCTGAAATACAAAATAAAACGTATGCTGAAATACAAAATAAAATGTACGCTGAAATACAAAATAAAAGCGCATGCTGAAATACAAAATAAAAGCGTATGCTGAAATACAAAATAAAACGTATGCTGAAATACAAATAAAACGTATGCTGAAATACAAAATAAAAGCGTATGCTGAAATACAAAATAAAAGCGTATGCTGAAATACAAAATAAAACGTATGCTGAAATACAAAATAAAACGTATGCTGAAATACAAAATAAAACGTATGCTGAAATACAAAATAAAACGTATGCTGAAATACAAAATAAAACGTATGCTGAAATACAAAATAAAATGTATGCTGAATTACAAAATAAAAACGTATGCTGAAATACAAAATAAAAACGTATGCTGAATTACAAATTAAAAACGTATGCTGAAATACAAAATAAAAACGTATGCTGGAATACAAAATAAAAACGTATGCTGAAATGCAAAATAGATTGTACCGTGATATATAGCAAAAACAGATCCAACACATAAAAACGTATGCTGAAATACAAAATAAAACGTATGCTGAAATACAAAATAAAAACGTATGCTGAAATACAAAATAAAACGCATGCTGAAATACAAAATAAAAACGTATGCTGAAATACAAAATAGATTGTACCGTGATATATAGCAAAAACAGATCCAACACATAAAAACATATGCTGAAATACAAAATAAAATGTATGCTGAAATACAAAATAAAAACGTATGCTGAAATACAAAATAAAAACGTATGCTCAATTACAAAATAAAAACGTATGCTGAAATACAAAATAAAAACGTATGCTGAAATACAAAATAAAATGTATGCTGAAATACAAAATAAAAACGTATGCTGAAATACAAAATTAAAACGTATGCTGAAATACAAAATAAAACGTATGCTGAAATACAAAATAAAAACGTATGCTCAATTACAAAATAAAAACGTATGCTGAATTACAAAATAAAAACGTATGCTGAAATACAAAATAAAAACGTATGCTGAAATACAAATTAAAAACGTATGCTGAAATACAAAATAAAAACGTATGCTGGAATACAAAATAAAAACGAATGCTGATATACAAAATAAAAACGTATGCTGAAATACAAAATAAAAACGTATGCTGAAATAAAAACGTTTGCTGATATACAAAATAAAAACGTATGCTGAAATACAAAATAAAACGTATGCTGAAATACAAAATAAAACGTATGCTGAAATACAAAATAAAAACGTATGCTGAAATACAAAATAAAAACGTATGCTGAAATACAAAATAAAAACGTATGCTGAAATACAAAATAAAACGTATGCTGAAATACAAAATAAAACGTATGCTGAAATACAAAATAAAAACGTATGCTGAAATACAAAATAAAATGTATGCTGAAATACAAAATAAAAACGTATGGTGAAATACAAATTAAAAACGTATGCTGAAATACAAAATAAAAACGTATGCTGGAATACAAAATAAAAACGAATGCTGAAATACAAAATAAAAACGTATGCTGAAATACAAAATAAAAACGTATGCTGAAATAAAAACGTTTGCTGATATACAAAATAAAAACGTATGCTGAAATACAAAATAAAACGTATGCTGAAATACAAAATAAAACGTATGCTGAAATACAAAATAAAAACGTATGCTGAAATACAAAATAAAAACGTATGCTGAAATACAAAATAAAAACGTATGCTGAAATACAAAATAAAACGTATGCTGAAATACAAAATAAAACGTATGCTGAAATACAAAATAAAAACGTATGCTGAAATACAAAATAAAATGTATGCTGAAATACAAAATGAAAACGTATGCTGAAATACAAAATAGATAGTACCGTAATAATAGCTGAAACAGATCCAACACATAAAAACGTATGCTGAAATACAAAATAAAAACGTATGCTGAAATACAAAATAAAACGTATGCTGAAATACAAAATAAAATTTATGCTGAAATACAAAATAAAAGCGTATGCTGAAATACAAAATAAAAGCGTATGCTGAAATACAAAATAAAACGTATGCTGAAATACAAAATAAAATGTATGCTGAAATACAAAATAAAAGCATATGCTGAAATACAAAATAAAAGCGTATGCTGAAATACAAAATAAAACGTATGCTGAAATACAAATAAAACGTATGCTGAAATACAAAATAAAAACGTATGCTGAAATACAAAATAAAACGTATGCTGAAATACAAAATAAAAGCGTATGCTGAAATACAAAATAAAAACGTATGCTGAAATACAAAATAAAACGTATGCTGAAATACAAAATAAAATGTATGCTGAAATACAAAATAAAAGCATATGCTGAAATACAAAATAAAAGCGTATGCTGAAATACAAAATAAAACGTATGCTGAAATACAAAATAAAACGTATGCTGAAATACAAAATAAAACGTATGCTGAAATACAAAATAAAACGTATGCTGAAATACAAAATAAAACGTATGCTGAAATACAAAATAAAATGTATGCTGAATTACAAAATAAAAACGTATGCTGAAATACAAAATAAAAACGTATGCTGAAATACAAATTAAAAACGTATGCTGAAATACAAAATAAAAACGTATGCTGGAATGCAAAATAGATTGTACCGTGATATATAGCAAAAACAGATCCAACACATAAAAACGTATGCTGAAATACAAAATAAAACGTATGCTGAAATACAAAATAAAAACGTATGCTGAAATACAAAATAAAACGCATGCTGAAATACAAAATAAAAACGTATGCTGAAATACAAAATAGATTGTACCGTGATATATAGCAAAAACAGATCCAACACATAAAAACATATGCTGAAATACAAAATAAAATGTATGCTGAAATACAAAATAAAAACGTATGCTGAAATACAAAATAAAAACGTATGCTCAATTACAAAATAAAAACGTATGCTGAAATACAAAATAAAAACGTATGCTGAAATACAAAATAAAATGTATGCTGAAATACAAAATAAAAACATATGCTGAAATACAAAATTAAAACGTATGCTGAAATACAAAATAAAACGTATGCTGAAAGACAAAATAAAAACGTATGCTCAATTACAAAATAAAAACGTATGCTGAAATATAAAATAAAAACGTATGCTGAAATACAAAATAAAAACGTATGCTGAAATACAAAATAGATTGTACCGTGATATATAGCAAAAACAGATCCAACACATAAAAACGTATGCTGAAATACAAAATAAAATGTATGCTGAAATACAAAACAAAAACGTATGCTGAAATACAAAATAAAAACGTATGCTGAAATACAAGATTAAAACATATGCTGAAATACAAAATAAAAACGTATGCTGAAATACAAAATAAAAACGTATGCTGAAATACGAAACACTGTTGTTTCACTAATTTACTTCTTTAAAAATCGAAGAGTGTTGGTCTGGTGCCAAACAGACATCATCTCATTTATACTACTATATTACCGTTAACTGCTCTAACGGTGTGATATAGCTGATACATTGCCCACTTACTGTTAACTGTTCTGACGGTGTGATATAGCTGATACATTGCTAACTCACTGTTAACTGTTCTGACGGTGTGATATAGCTGATACATTGCCCACTTACTGTTAACTGTTCTGACGGTGTGATATAGCTGATACATTGCTAACTCACTGTTAACTGTTCTGACGGTGTGATATAGATGATGCATTGCCCACTTACTGTTAACTGTTCTGACGGTGTGATATAGCTCATGCATTGCCCACTTACTGCTAAATGTTCTGACGGTGTGATATAGCTGATACATTGCCCACTTACTGTTAACTGTTATAACGGTGTGATATAGCTCATGCATTGCCCACTTACTGCTAAATGTTCTGACGGTGTGATATAGCTGATGCATTGCCCACTTACTGTTAACTGTTCTGACGGTGTGATATAGCTGATACATTGCCCACTTACTGTTAACTGTTCTGACGGTGTGATATAGCCGATACATTGCTCACTTACTGGTAACTGTTCTGAAGGTGTGATATTTTGCACTTTTTTATCACTCTCTAAATGATATATTTTCAAGCTCCCTATTGACTGCCCTTTATTCATATGTTTCATATAAGTGTTCGCTTTTATTGAAAATTCATAATATAAGTGTTTGTTTTCATTGCAAATTCACAATATCAGTGTTCGTTTTCATTGCAAATTCGTAATTTCGTAATATCAATGTTTGTTTCATTGCAAACCTGCAATATCAGTGTTCGTTTTCATTGTAAATTCGTAATATCAGTGTTCGTTTTCATTGTAAATTCGTAATATCAGTGTTCATTTTCTTTGTAAATCCGTAATATCAGTGTTCATGCTCATTGTAAATTCGTAATATCAGTGTTCATTTTCATTGTAAATTCGTAATATCAGTGTTCATTTTCATTGTAAATTCGTAATATCAGTGTTCATTTTCATTGTAAATTCGTAATATCAGTGTTCATTTTCATTGTAAATTCGTATCAGTGTTTATTTTCATTGTAAATTCGTAATAACAGTGTTCGTTTTCATTATATAAACTCGTAATATCAGTGTTCGTTTTCATTGTGCATTCGTAATTTCATAATGTCAGTGTTCGTTCGTTTTCATTGTGATACATATGCAAATATTCATACTTTTACCATTCCATAACTTTATTTATTTATTTTTCCATCCAGCCAATATATGGGTTTTGGTTTTTGAACACATCTGATATTGTTCGTGTTCGGAGTAAACGAGTTACAAATGTTCCGTTCGTCGTAATCCCAGTCATTTCCTCATTCATGACTTAATATCACCTGGTTTGTAACAAATGTAACACGGTGGGTGTCACATGTGGAGCAGGAACTGCTTTTCTCACTTTTGAGACAGACCAGTTCCTATTTTTAGCGATGTGAGATTTTCTTATCTTGCACTAGTGCAAGACAAAAAAATCACGTGCGTTTTACCGGCAAATGCATGCTGTACAGTTTATGTCATAAGCATTTTTAAATTCATTTATGTATTATATGCGAGCGTCAGCGAGCTCTTTATGGTATACAATGTGTACTTAGGATTTTTTGACAAACATGGCTGTACATATTGACACACTCAACTAATGAATATCTTCTTAACATAAAGCGCCAAGGTGATCCTGAAGTCTCGTACCCTCTCTCGTACGTCCGATACCACCGGAACCCGTGTGTAATAAAAGTCATTTTGTTAGCTGATTTACTTATATTGATATTTTTTAATTCATTAAATCTCTTCTGACATACTGACAAGAATTTTTGTTTCTACGCAGAAGTTAACTTTTGAGATTCCGTAAGGAACGATAACTCGAATAAAGGAACGATAGCTCGATTGAATGAGACTAGATTCGGTCCTAAAAAAAAGTCGTCCCCAATAAATCTCGACACTTTTTGATGTACTGGATGAGCGTGAAATTGCCAGATAATTTTTAGATGCGCGAGCATTCATGACCGTGCCGGGTTCATATTATTCTGCTAGCTAACGTGCACCTTTCACGGTGTTTGATTCTTTTTTCAGGCTCTCTTCCAGTCAATGTTTGTTTACTTTGAGTAAAAAATAGAGTGTTCTCCCTTTGTTAGTAACTAACGTAAAGAAAGAAATGACCTCCCTTTGACCAAATTCAAATATTTTTTTACAGGTATTTATCTCTGTTGTAGTAACATTTATAATACATTTATTAAATACATTGTACTTTATGATGAAATACATTTGAAATACTGCGGAGATACGGTTGCATATGGATAAATCGAATATTTACTTCAGCAGTGGAAAAACAAATTGCGGGAAAACGCTCGATGGAATCACAGGGGCTAGGTGCGTCCGAAAAAAATAAATAAAAAAAATACTATATAATACTACAAGGGGGCGAACTCGCTTGCTCCCATTTTTTTAAGTCGTCGTGTTAAATTGATCGTAACTTCGGAACGCCTTAATATTTTCAAAAAATGTTTCCACCAGTCGAAAGTCAAGTAATTTTCCTTTCCAAAGAGACCCCAATTGTTAGTGTAGGCCTCCGAACTGCTGAGGTATCATACACGAACCAAAACAAAACGGCGTGAAAATCCGAAGTCGTACAAACGCTGGGATGACCACTTCCCATCTGTGTACAGACTTTCCCATGCGTAAACGAGTCATTTTGACTAGCTAAATACTTTCATCCATTCAAATTATGATAAAATTTCTTACCTTACGCCAATTTATATGTCCTTTAAGTCTGTTTTTGAAAGAAATCCCATTTGCATCCTTGACAAACGCCATAGACGTGAAAATTGAGAGAGTTCTAACGGGCTTTTTGATTGGCTGAAACAGAGTGTTTCAGCCAATCAAGAGTGTTTCAGCCAATCAAAAAGCCCGTTAGAACTCTCTCAATTTTCACGTCTATGGCGTTTGTCAAGGATGCAAATGGGATTTCTTTCAAAAACAGACTTAAAGGACATATAAATTGGCGTAAGGTAAGAAATTTTATCATAATTTGAATGGATGAAAGTATTTAGCTAGTCAAAATGACTCGTTTACACATGGGAAAGTCTGTACACAGATGGGAAGTGGTCATCCCAGCGTTTGTACGACTTCGGATTTTCAAGCCGTTTTGTTTTGGTTCGTGTATGATACCTCAGCAGTTTGGAGGCCTACACTAACAATTGGGGTCTCTTTGGAAAGGAAAATTACTTGACTTTCGACTGGTGGAAACATTTTTTGAAAATATTAAGGCGTTCCGAAGTTACGATCAATTTAACACGACGACTTAAAAAAATGGGAGCAAGCGAGTTCGCCCCCTTGTAGTATTATATAGTATTTTTTTTTTTTTTTTTTTTCTTCCGGACGCACCTAGCCCCTGTGGATGGAATGTAAACAAAAACAATTAGGTGTTTAGTGAGAAATAAAATCAAACACCGTAAAAAGTACAAGATATGGAAATCTCCGACACCCTTGGGTAAGATTACAAGCGTTCTCTAACTCTGCAAGCCTCGTAAAGAGAACGATTGAAATCTTACCCTCGGGTGTCGGAGATTTCCCTATCTTGTAATCTCCCAGGTGTTAGATTCTATATATCCTTCCGCAGCACCTGAGTTCACCCCCGGTTTTTTGTGGGGTTTGTGTGGCTCGATCTTTAGTTTGTTTTCTGTAATCTTTTGTAGATCGTTGTTTGTTCTTTTGATATTGTTTTGTCTTTCGGTCTTCAGATTACCCCTCTGGTATCTTTAAACTTTTTTTCCTATACAGTAATTCTATAAATGATGCTTTTAATAATGCGTGGAAGCATAAACGATGTACGTACTTGAAAAGCTGATGTTATGGTAACAAACCAAGGTGGATATTCATCGACATCATATGCTAATTTATCATCATATTCATCGTCATTCTCGTAATATACATTATCTCCCTTTATCCTGTTCTTTTTGTCTCCTTTTAATGCGTTCTTATTAAAGTTGTCCATGTCATTTTTACTGAGATCCACTAAACCCTCAGTCTGGTCCAACTCTTCCATTATACTAAAACATTGAATGCATTTTAATTCCAGATTTTAAAGCGGCATTAGCTACGATTTTGACCAAAAAAAATTACATGTTTTGGAAATTGGTAAATAGCTTTAAAATGATGAAATAAAGGTAAATATTTCACATTAAACAGCTTATCGTACCACTTTTCGCCTTTTGAGAACGAAAATTACCATCGATTTATTATGATACTTCTCATACTTTTTTCTATATAAATTTTATTGCAATAAAAATACTATATTCATAGTTTCATTCAATTTGTCTGAAAAGTACTATTCACCGGTGAATAGCACAAATGACTATTCACCGGGCGGTGAATAGCATTTTAATCACATTTCCCGCGGATTTTTTTCAAATGCACACATGAAAATGTATTAGTTTTAAAAAGCATTAATAAAGTAGACTAGAAATCCATCAGAAAAGGACCTACAATTTAGAATTTTGAATTGCACAGTTGTTCAGTATAATAAAACAATTATAGACTTGATATTCGGGTAATAGCACTTTAATTGTCCCCTCTGTACCAACTATTTTCCTCGGCGTTGCCTCGGAAAATAGTTGGTACCTTGGGGACTATAAAAGTGCTATTACCCTCATACCCAATCAATAAGTGTATATTATTTCCTTGCAAGCAAATAATTTGACCTCGCTTTCTCCGTATGCATCTGACCTTACTAGTGACAGGTAAAAACGAATAATTTGTATTTTGTTACTTATTAACTGCAAACTTGCATGGTTCTTTGTCCGTAATTAACGCCGACTAAAAACAGATTCACAGAAAATAAGAAATAAGTGTATTATTGTACTGATTTAATGACGATTCGGCAAACTCCGTAAACAATGCCGATAATTAATAAGATGACGTCCATTTCTTGATCGATCTCAAAACACAAGCAGTTGCACCTTTTTTTCCCGATGCGCGTACATTTCATAACATTTATAAGTTACAGAAACACGTTTTATTAAGGCATCAATCATATCTTATAGTTTTTATGGGTAACACAAAGGACTGGGAGCTATAAGGGTCATTTTTTTCATTATACAGAACGTACGTATCATTATATTATAATGCATATCATTAAAAAACAAAAACAAAAACAAAGCATAATAAAACTCAATAAACACAGCATAAATTTGACATAATATGCAATGTGGATGATTTCAGGAATAAAAACATGTTCCGAAACTGTATTATGAAATTAAAGTGAACGAATAGTAATGTCGCAACGTCACCCATTTTCGACGGTCTCCTGTTTTCGACGGTTTGTTTCACGTGATAAAATTTCTCATTATTTTGATCGCTTAATTTGTCAGAGGTTATATTATGATGCTGAAATTGCATGAATGATCTCATGAAATCTGATCTAAAAATGTCATCTTTAAATATAAGAACTACGTACCACATCTATTATTTCACGTTCAAATTGTAGTTTTTCGTAATTCATTTTTTCGTCACCTTAAATCTCATACAGACCAATTTTGGATTCATCGTCTGCTATGACATTGATAATGTACATATTGAAGTTAATATCAGGGGCGGATCCGGGATTTTAAGTTAGGGGGGGGGGGGCGGACTTAGAAACATTGCGCCGAGCGGAGGGAGGCGCGAAATGTTTTTGGGTATTTCGTGTGAAAAATCACGATTTTACGCCAAAAAATTATATTTTTTCCAATTTTATGGGGGGGTGTCCACCCCTGGATCCGTCCCTGGGGCATCAATTCAGAAACTTATTAACATTGATCGTCGAAAACGGGTCGAAATTTTGGTATTAATCTTAAAGAAGTAATAGATAGATTTATTTGGACAATAGAACTTTGTTATATTTGAAATTTTTTTTAAACACTTTTTTAACCGTACTTTATTCTTAACGACAACCAATGCGATGATATATTCCAGTACATTTTTATAGACAACCATCACAAATCTATAAAAAAAAAAAATGTCCAATATTTAAAAACCGCTTTTTTTTATAATATGGAAATATTTTGGGAAATGGTGTGAAGCAAAATGTTTAATGCAGGGGCGGATTTAGAGGGGGCGGATTTAGAGGGGACGTGCGGGGCGTGCGCCCCCCCCCCCCCCCCCCCCCCCCCTAAAATTCGCAAAGCATGTGTTATACAACGTTAATTAAGCAGTTCAACAAACAACGTTTTCATGAATGGTTAACTCGTGACCTGTAGTAAAATATTCCTACACATTGTAAATACACGTTGGGTGTGTTCGTTGATTCATATATGGATTCGCCGGCAATTTCCGCTTTTGTTTGTCTATAAACAAGAACGGTCGAATCATATGTTTTCAATGAATGAATTAAACGACGAAAAGAAAAGCTCCATCCAGACGGGCAGTATTAACTAGAACCACCCGAAAGGACCAGCACCGAAAGTAAAGACCAATTAGTGAAATGAGGAATGCGTTAAAACTAAACCAATAGTTCTTTGAAGGGTTAAAATATCGTGATCGATCAGTCATGAGTTGAACAATTCGCATCACGGTTGTTCAAAAAAAGTTTTACTTTAGGTTCTTATAATCTGACAAAAATATACTGTTAACAATTATCCGACAAAATTAAGACTCAAAATCAAGTTTTTTTGGTCTGATAAAAATGGTGTGGTTGGTTCAAAATTGTCGTTCAAATAAATGTCTGTAATTCCTAAAATCCCCAGAGCTTCAGGGGGCCCCCTACCAGGGTTCTACCCTGGACCAGCTGGGGACCTTAAGCGGTCCCCAGACCCCTCGCCTACTCACGCCCCCCCCCCCCCCCCCCCCTAACTACAAATCCTGGATCCGCACCTGTATTGTGTAACGATTTTAGCAAGGACCCTGTGAGAATTATTTTTGTTTTTTTGATAAACTGATAACACGCCTTGGAATCAGATATCCCATAGAAAGTGGTTGTCGATAGATAATTGTTTTACAATCAAGTATTTCATATATATTTATGATGAGAACAAGTTTACAACCATATGATGGTAGATATTATTTTGCTTTGTGACAAACCAACAACAACACTCCTAATAAACTGTTGCTATCAGAATCTGCTGAAAGTTGTCTTTTACGTGTAAGGAGTGTGCCCTTTACATCCCGCGCTAAGGGATGTATTAAATTCGCTCCTCATAGCTGTCTGGTGTCCCTTTCACATACAGTCGGCGTTTTCCTAGTGAAAGCCATTTGTTATTTTATCTATGTCAAATTCGCAGTCATGTTAGGATTCTAATAATAATAGGATATTATACATTATTATACAGCTATAATTTTAATCCAATCAAAAACAATATGGTTGTGATCGTCTTCCGTAATTAGAATCGTCAAAATGAAATACAACCGAATTAATATCAAATGGTGACTTGTTTCAACCTCATTTAAAATATACCTGGACATTCTTTAATACTTGTACATCACGTTCACGATCTTTTATTACAATACTATTTCACTCAAGTGAACATTTTGTTCCTGTTCTAGTTAAAGGACTTTATCAAACAGAATCATACAGTTTACATGTAATGCAGTTAATACGCATTTAAACCACAGAAGAATATTTCTATTTTCCACACCTTGTGGTGTGGGGTCGCTATTGTGCATGCGAAATATTAATTGCAAACCCCGTTGACTGGCTATTTGCTGCCTGTCTAGAATATTTTTTTTTTTTCTCGATCGACAGTACAGAAGCTAGAAAACAATATGATGAATATTGTCTGTCAATCATGCAAACAATAACTTATGCACGTGACAGAACGCATTTTCAATGCACTACATACACAAACTTGTGATCCATCATTTGTCCATTGGAGGTTGATTTAAGAGAATGGAACTGATAGAAGTTAAAAGTTTAATTTGGGCGCAAAAGGGGAAACTTTATATAATTTATGAAAATGTTATGTGAATTCAGTGGCCAACCATCCCAGTCTGATGGCAAAAGAAAAGTTATTGTTCTGATATGCCTAACGTTGTGTCTGCAATCGACGGAACTTCACATGAGATACGAATTCCATCCAATGAACCCCAACAAAAAACATACTTTCAGCAAACCAATTCTTTTCATTGATTGATATGAAAAGAAATTTTATAAACAGTGATAATCATAAATTCCATCAATATCAATAAAACAATTACCTTTCATCTTAACTGAACTTGAGCCGTCGTGGTCGTATGGTAGTTGAATTTACAACTACCTTTGCAATCATTGCTTATCACCACTTAAGTTGAGAGTTTGAACCCCATTCATGGCGAGGTGTACTCGATAAAACATTATGTGATAAAGTTTGTCAGTGACTTGCGACAGGTTTGTGGATTTCTCTGGGTACTCCAATTTCCGCCACAAAAGTAGTAAATGAAATATTTTTGAAAGTGGTGTTAAACACCTAACCTCCTATGGACAAATGATGGATCAAACGTTTGTGTATGTAGTGCATAACATAAAACACCTTTGGGTCATAATGTGAGAGCTATGTGTTGGATTGTGCCCATATCTACTCCTTTTGGATCAAACTATTTTACTTCATTTTAGAAGTAGCATCGATAGACCATTAAACGGCTACCTCCGTATCCCTTTAGTAATAACTATTTCAGTATCCCGGAAGAAATTATATAATCAATCATTGAGGGCTTATGAAAAAAAAATATTTTGGATGAAGTGGTGTTTATTTAATTTTTATCTTACATTTGTATATAACTGTTACGTGCCGACATACCATCGTTTTTTACGGCAAAGATTGCTTCTCAAATATCAAAACGTCATCTAAGCGCTTGGAAAAGTTGAACATTTTTCCGTCGTTTTTCAAGAAATTTAACACCTCGTGAAACCAAAAAAATACTTTAACAGTATTTGTGTTTTATTTATTTTAATAATCTGGTAAAATATTTTTCTGTGCACGACTGGTGCTTAATTTCTTCGAAAACCGTCCAAATATCGCGGGCAAAATTCCACGAAATACAGAAAACAAATAACGCTCATGACGTCACAATGACGTCAAATACGTATCGAGTTTGTTGGAAACAAGTTTTAACATCAAAAGTATGATGTCGTCTATAATACATCAAATTTTAATCAAGTATTTTCTAAGATAATGATTCATTAAATATGGGGCCATATATGGCACTTATAGTCCCCAGTTCTTTTTATGGCATTGACGCCGGATTGCGTGCACTGAGTTTTTCTCTTGGTTTCAATGTACACAAACTGTATTTAAAATTATAGGATTTATTCATATGAGGAATAAATCCCGTTATCCACAGCGAAATCGGGCAATCTTTCCCCGCAAATATTTCATGGTTCACAGATTTGAGTAAGAGTTATCCCGCTTTAATTTGAAGGGTGTTACGTGACAATTTGCTATGACGTCGTACTTCCTTTCTGAATATGCAACCATAACGCCAAGGTCACAGAAAAATCCGATCAAGGGGGAAAATCATAATGTCAGGGAGTATTTTAATTATAATATTAAGTCGGTATATTGATCGAAAACTGTTGTCATGTTACATGTATTATGAATGCCTGCAGGCTACACGTATTTTCAGACTGGTAAGCTGAACACGTGTGTTCATCACGTGTTCGGCTTATTATGAGACATGTTGGAAGATTAAATTGGTTTAATCGAATGTTGATCTAGACGCATTAAATGAATCTTAATCTGTCAGTTTGCTCGATCAGGAGTGGACTTTCAGGTTTGATTTCTCTCCCTCTCCCAAGTTATGCTTGCCAAAATGTCGCCTCGTGGCGTGATACACACACAGTGACACACGTAGGCCTACACACAAAATAATATTAAAATTAAACGATGCACTTATTTATCTAAGCCAATGTTAAAACATAGCCCATTTGGCTTAGAATCTATTTGTTATTGAAGACAGAGTTACATAGCACAAGTTATTTGAATTTAGCCAATTTGGCTGATTAGTTTAGTTTGGAAATTAATACAAGTGGAGTTGGAAGAATTGCACATTTATAGCCAATTTGGCTTGGAATCCCTCTCCCGTTTAGGCAATTCCATTTTCCTGTTTGACATTCAGTTCACTCTTCACAAATGTCGGCGACGGCTTGGGAAAATTGTGTCGCTACCACCATTTGTGGCGGTGGTCGAACTCAGTTCCCATCGTACAGCAACTGGGAACGTGCGTTCGACCATGTGGCGTAAATAGCGACACAAAGTATTCATATTATGTTGTGTTATTTTAATGGATTTTTTATAGGCTGAGCTTCTGTTCCCAGGGCCAGCATTTTGATATTTTCATGGATAATGTGGATATGGTTTATATGAACATTATGATTTGTTGGAATATTATAATGGTTATGTGTATATATTTCGGGCCTGCCATTGACGTTTGCCGGCGGCCCATTATCTCCAAGGCGTGGCCGTACAATTTCTACATTTGCCAAACAAAACAATCAATAAAAGCTTATTGTTTATTATTTGTCTATTTTTTTACTGCCCCGAATAGTCTTGGATAAATACAATTATTTACAGAAACATAAGTTATTTACTGATTAATTTCATTACTTGAAATGAATCATGAAATGTACAGATTGTGTATATAATGGTCTCATATATACAATCAGAAGAGTGAAAATATTGATTTTAAGGGTCTGGCTGCGGTTATAAATAAATTAATATTTAACAACCTCCACAATCCTCCACCAACAAAATATTTTGATATAATCATTAACCCTCTATACTCAAAACAGCTGCTCAATTTGGTGTTGGTGGAAGACTGTAGAGGTATATAAAATAGCTAAAATGTACATTAAATATGTCGTTTGTAGTCCATTTTTAGCATTATCCGTCTAATTATGATGTCATTATGACGTCATAACGCACCCAATTTCACGGAAAGTTACATTTTTTGAAAATTTGTTTATCTATCAATTAAATTAGTAAATTGTTTTTATTCTATGTCGAGCATTATTTTTTAATATAATGTGGGGCCAATTTTGCACTGGTATTAAACTGATGTTCGTAACTTTAGTTACCTACATCCCAACATGGCGGACACGGAAAATGGTATATTAGAATATCCTTGTTTTCTCTTTGTTTTTAGTTTATTTTCAAATATTGTCATTTCAAATGTATAGATATTTTAACAATTAACTGTAGTGATATGCTTAAATCAACTGTAAATTCTCCTATGTGGCACAAAACCTACTTTAAGAAATACAAATGATGTAAGTAACTGTAGAATTATTTTTGAACGATGTTCGTAACGTTCAAATATGATGTTGGTAACTTTAAAGTTTGGTGTTTCTAAAATCATGTTTAAAACATTTAAAGAACAACGCTTTTGTAATGAATAAAATTTGAAAACAAAGAAAAACATCCCTGAAGTGATAGAGAGGGTAATAGAGGTGGGAGAGATTATATAATGCACGAGAAAAAAAATACAGAGCGGAGAATGAAAGGGTTATGAATGAGTGAGATGAACGAAAGATGAGGGTAGCGGGAGAAGAACCCCTTGCCCAACGCTCGTTCCCAATTAGCAATAATAAACATGTGGCTTTGCGTTTCCTGTAATCTTTTGCAATCTTACAGCGATGGATATCGAGAATGACCAGATAATCAATAGTGCTGAGGCCGATGCGGCAGTCGATTCAACATATGTAGTTGAAAGTATTATTTTGATATTTCTATTTGGTCTTGGACTGTGTGCTCTAGAAGGGTCTTTCATAAACTACGACCTTGCAATAGGGCGTTTTGACTTCCGACCTTTGGGTGTTTAGGACCTCCCATGGATGGCGACCTCCGACATCATCATTAAATTCGATGAGGGCCATTCTGGGTCTCATATATATAAATTCTAACAAAGTATATTTGTATGTAAATTAACAGTTCTATGTGTAAATATGCCGTGAATTATTACCAAATGAATTGTCCTTTGTGTTTTTTGCTTATCTTAATGAAAATGGACACACCAGATCAAGTATTTTAAGAATGACACATCTAATTATTTCCCTTTAATGCTGAAATGAAACCAGATTACTTTATTATTAATTTGTTAGACTATTGTACTAAATACAGATAAATAAAGATTTATAATACTTTTTAACGAATCTATAATTTGTAAGTATTAAAATTGGATTAATCTATGGTAAAGCTGTTTTCGAAAAGTTCATTTTTTTATATCATACCATTTCAAGTTTTACAAATACATATATATTTATAAATATGCATTGAAATTGACAGGATGTTTAGTCTGAACAGTCTTGACGGTATATAAACGAATTAGTTTAATATCAATAGTTTTTTAAATCAGGATCGCATACATGAATTTCCTTCACCCATGTTAAATATAATTATACACACAGATTTCCTACAAGTCCCTTATCTATATTCTTGTATACTTTAGTAAATATGTTGCTATAGGTAATATATCTCTACCGACAATATTTATGTAGTACAGATACATTGCTTTCAGCAGCAAACTTATTAAAGGGGTACGCACAAGATACAAATAGGTTAGAAAGGGACTTATCGTAGCAAGTCTATAATTGTTTACATTGACATGATTACATGTTTCATGGATCAACAAGTCTTCAACTGTCAATAAGTCGCATGTGACGCTAAAACAAATCAACATCCTAAAAATGTGAGAAAGGTAGAATACTGTACATGTATGCGACCCTCAATTGTTTTTCTTCTTAATACTCGTTCTATATGCTTTCGTTTCGTTGTTTGTTGTTCTTTTTACTTTTAAGTTGTTTGCATGCTTAATTTTGCTTTGAAATTGAAACCAACATTCTTCTTAGATTGGTAACACATGAAACTATCTGCAATAATGAAAATATATTCTTGTAATCGAACGAAAACATTGGTTTTATGTAGACGAAACTAAAACAGACACCACAAACTATTGCATATTTGATCATGAGAGAGGACCAATAAAAATAAACCAGTACTAAAAATGAAATTTATGAAAGACCATCATTTGATCAGTCATGCAGAAACTAGATTCAATCTCTCAAACTGTTTCTTAACGAGCAATTAAACACGTTCTTATTATTTAATAGTTATGGAAATCTGCAGTTACAGACATCTCTTTAAATATCTTTCTAACGTTACGAACATCACTTCAAAGAGTTACGTACATCCTTCCATTTTTTTCAAGTTAATATTTCAATGTTCTCATAAGAGTTTCGTCATTTTTATGTATGCATTCGAGTGTCTAATATTCCCACCTGTAATCATACCGTATGGACTTACTAATAAACACTACTGATAAAGAGAAAACAAAGATATTCTAATTTACCATTTTCCGTGTCCGCCATGTTGGGATGTAGGTAACTAAAGTTACGAACATCAGTTTAATACCAGTGAATTGTGCACCTTAACGCCTCTCCCTCTTTACGATTTTGGCAGAAAATGACACTTTAATAATTTATAATACCCAAGTAACAATATCTAATCTCTTATTTCCTATAGTCTATAAAGAACGTCAATTCACGCCTGTCCTTAATGCACTATGTTAACAAGACGATGGTTTGACAGAAAGTTAATCCATAATACGATGATTAGAAAAATACGTCAATCCACAATGTCGAGACTGGGAAAAACGCAAATCTGCAGTACTATAACTGCATGCTATAACTACCCAAAGATGTGAATTCACAAGAGGATATCTACCCCAAAACGTGAATCCACAATGCGATGACTACCCAAAAACATGAATCCACAATACGATGACCACCCAAAAAAAACGTGAATCCACAGTACAATAACTACACAAAAATGTGAATCCACAATAGGATAACTACCCCAAAAACGTGAATTCATAATACGATAACTAGCCAAAAAAATGAATCCAAATACCATAACTACCCTAAAAAACGTGAATCCATAATACGATAACTAGCCAAAAAACATGAATCCAAATACGATAACTAGCCAAAAAAACATGAATTTATAATGCGATGACTACCAAAAAAAAACGTGAATCCACAGTACGATAATTACCCAAAAAACGTGAATTCACAATACAATGACTAGTAAAAAAAAACATGAATCCACAATGCGATGGTAAAGCATCAAAAGCACCAATCCACAATGCGGAGAATAGGCAATAAGCGCCAATCCACAATACAATGACTGGACAAAACATGATCAAGCTAAATTTTCACACAAATTACAGATTGTTAATATAAATATTATACCTATACAATGCGTTCGATTTAAACACCTGTTTGAATATTTTATTTAGTTAGATAATATGTTGTATTTGATATTTACACTAAATTCTCTGTTATGTTATGTATTATTATGGAAATGGAAATAACGATTCTTTGGTTTAAATGAGTACATACCTTATTTTTAGTTATTTCAATCAAGAACTTTTCCTTTTGTGACAAGCTTTGAATTCCGTCGTAAATAGGACGTCTCTCAATTACCCACAATACATTTGGATGGTCACTCTTCTTTCTTAGTTTGATTCTCAATAAATTTACATATAATTTTTCTACTTAAACGTGGATTATTACCTCTCAATTTTATATTATCTTAATATGATCATTAAGATTACCATCACATGTCCTAGTATTAGGTTATTATTATCTATCGATCAGGACAAGCCAAATAAATACCGTTCACCATAATGTTCAGAAGCTAAACCGTTCACCATAATGTTCAGAAGTTCAACCGTTCACCATAACGTTCAGAAGCTCAACCGTTCATCATTACTTTCAGAAGCTCAACCGTTCACCATACTGTTCAGAAGCTCAACCGTTCACCATAACGTTCACAAGATCAACCTTTCACCATAACGTCTAGAAAGTCAACCGTTCACCATAACGTCCAGAAGCTCAACTGTTCACCATAACGTTCAGAAGTTCAACCGTTCATCATAACGCTCAGAAGCCCATTCGTTCACCATAACGTTCAGAATCACAACCGCTCACCGTACCATTCAGAAGCTCAACCGGTCACCATAACGCTCAGAAGCTAAACCGTTCACCATAACATTCAGAAGCTCAACCGTTCACCATAACGTTCAGAAGCTTAACCGTTCACCATAACATTCAGAAGCTCAACCGTTCACCATAACGTTCAGATGCTCGACCGTTCACCATAACTTTCCGAAGCTCAACCATTCACCATAACGTGCAGAAGCTCAACCGTTCACCATAGCGCTCAATCGTTCACCATAACGTTCGAAAAGCTCAACTGGTCACCATAACGTTCAGAAGCTCAACTGTTCATCATAACGTTCAGAAACAATACAATAATATCCAAGATTGTTTAACATTAATACTCTATGTGTGTTCTGAGTTTGTGGAACTTTTTAATCGAGAACGCATTTTTTGTGTTTGGTGATCATGGTTTGTCAGATAGTTAGCAGGAATTTCAATGGGTACTATTTATGCTCTTCGTTCAGCCGACTTACTATATTCATATATTGGTATGAGCCGGACTTCATACACGTGCTGCTCCAAAGAAAAGAAAAACGAAAATAGCTGAATCTTTTAAATTTAACTTCCGCTATATATATGACGTCTTATCTTTAAGGAATGTGTGGTTTTGTATCTTGAATGAACGTGACATTATGGATACCATTCTAAAATCATCTTCATACCTTGACCTGTACCCGGGTTCCGGAAACTGACAAAGTGGACCGATGAATATTGATTTTCTTTTTCTTTTGTAATTTTTATTTGCACCTTGCTTGTCTTTCTATTTTGATTGACTATTTGTTTGTATTACCTCTTGATATCGTGAATTGTTTGTTTGTATATCACATTGATGGTGTATTCTGTACTGGTAACACTAAGTGTATATAGCTCTGCCTGAATACTTGTGCAACAAACATTATAACATATTATAATCAAATCATAATTAATGCGTTGTCACGGTAATTATAAGGTCATCCCTATGACAAATGTCTATGCATAATTAAAAGTTATAGACGGGTATAGTAGACAAGGAGGTGTGTTGTGTCAGTCTTCCTAATAACATTCATCGTCTAACTTATGCACATGACAGAACGCATATATACGGATTCTGATTGCCCCTGTGGTATCTTCAAACTCTTCTTAAGGATATGTTGGATTGTGCCCAAAAAATATCTACTCCTTTTGGATCAAACTATTTTACTTCATTTTAGAAGTAGCATCGATAGACCATTAAACCTACCTCAGTATCCCGGTAGTAATAACTATTTCAGTATCCCGGAAGAAAATATATAATCAATAATTGAGGGCTTATGAAAAAAAAACTATTTTGGATGAAGTGGTGTTTATTTTATTTTTATGTTATATAACTGTTACGTGCCGACATACCATCGTTTTTTTACAGCAAATATTGCTTCTCAAACATCAAAACGTCATCCAAGCGCTTGTAATATTTGAACATTTTCCCGTCGCTTTTCAAGAAATTTAACACCTCGTGCACCAAAAAAAATACTTTAACAGTAGTTGTGTTTTATTTATTTTAATAATCTTGTAAATATTGTCTGGTGCACGACTACGGAGGTGCTTAATTTCTTCGAAAACCGTCCAAATATCGCGGGCAAAATTCCACGAAATACAGAAAACAAGTAACGCTCATGACGTCACAATGACGTCAAATACGTATCGATTTTGTTGGAAACAAGTTTTAACATCAAAAGTATGATGTCGTCTATAAAATAAAACACATCAAATTTTAATCCAGTATTTTCTAAGATAATGATTCATTAAATATGGGGCCATATATGGAACTTATAGTCCCCAGTTCTTTTTATCGCGTTGTCGCCGGACTGCATGCACTGAGTTTTTCTCCTGGTTTCAATATATACAAACTGTATTTAAAATAAATACAATTATTTACAGAAACAAGTTATTTACTGATGAATTTCATTACTTGAAATGAATCATAAAATGTACAGTGATTGTGTATATATACATAATGGTATCATATATACAATCAGAAGAGTGAAAATATTGATTTTAAGGGTCAGTCCGAGGTTATAAATAAATTAATATTTAACAACCTCCACAATCCTCCACCAGCAAAATATTTTGATACAATCATTAACCCTCTATACTCAAAACAACTGCTCAATTTGGTGTTGGTGGAAGACTGTGGAGGTATATAAAATAGCTAAAATGTACATTGAATATGTCGTTTATAGTCCATTTTTAGCATTATCCGTCTAATCATGATGTCATTATGACGTCATAGCTATAAATAGCCTAATCACGCAATCAGCAACGAATATTGACAGAAATATATGCTGGGAACCAGTACTTCATAATTCAATAATTTTCAAAATCACGATTATTTATTTATAAAACTGAAAGATTAAAACGGTATTTTCTATAGTAAGCAATTTTAAATATTTAATATAAATAAGAAATAAACCCAAATAAACCAAACAACAATAATAAATCATCACGTGAACATCTTACCTGTAAAAAAAATGGCGGATACACAATAACGCTAATCGTGACTTCATTTAATATGAAAAATCTATTATTATGAACTAGTAACAGGTATGGACTCGGTCAGTAGATCATGCCGATATCAGCAAGAGGGATATTGGCAACAATCGCTGCATCAGCTGGGCAAAACGGAAAATTTTCCAAAGTCGGGACTGTGTTTGTTTATTTATTATCTAACTTCCGGTTTGATAATAATCTTCTAATAGTCGTTATATGAAGGATTTTTACCCAAAGAACATGGTCGTTAGTCGCGTTAGACAGTGGGTCGTTATATAAAGGTCGAATGCACGGGAAAACGCTGGGGAGGAATAAATAAGATTGGCTAAAAAAGGAAGCCGTTATACAGAGGGGGTCGCTGAGACTTCTTCTTCTTTATATTTCTGGCCGTCCTTCACTACTGAAGATTATTGGCTGAGCGCCGTATTAAATTTAGTTAATACATAAGTTAACATATATACAATAAACAATGCATCAAAGGTTAAAACTATATACATTTGATAACAAGTTTGACTATCTATATGTAGATTGTTTGATTATCTTCTAACCATACCTGTTAATTGTAATGCATTAAAAACACTGCATGTATGGGAAAATGTCATGAACTTTACCCTTGTTTAAAGCAAGTACAACATTCATTCATAGAATACAAAAACTATATGTACATGTTTAAATCACTGTCAGTCAATTTAATTATTTGCGGATGCCACTAGTGGAGCAGGAACTGCTTATTCTTCCGGAGAAAATGAGTTCACCCAAGGTTTTAATGGGGTTCATATTGCTCGATCTTTAGTTTCCTGTTTCTTGGGAGGTGGGGAGCAAATCCCCCCTTTTATATCAGTCCACTTCCTGGACCGATATTTCTCAGGCCAGTGGAATTTTGAAGGGGCCAGTTGTTCAAAAATTTTACTGGGCCAGTTAATTTTTTTTCTTAAGTCGACCCCTGCTCTCTATGAGATCCGGTCATGTACCACAAGATTGGCGTGATGATAATGCGACTCCTTTATTTAAGAAAGGCTCTCGAATTACTGCTACTAAGGGACCGACCATTTAACTTGAAAGGTTTATGGTATTTCGTTACGTTCAGAATTTTTTTTTCGGAGAGCACAAGAGTTAGAATATTTATTTTTTTTTGTCGAGCGAAGCGCGAATTTTTTTTCCAGAACTTAACATTAGGTTATATGACAAAAACTCTGAATCACATTATTTTTTTTTCCTCCACCAAAATCAGAATATTTTTTTCAGCAACATTGGGAGTCAGAATATTTTTTTAGAAAAAAAACCATAGCTCCCCCCCCCTTTCAAGTTAAATGGTCGTTCCCTAACTATAGACCTGTTTCATTAACCAGACAGATTGTGAAATTATTTGAACGACTTATTCAAGATGCTATTATTACTCATATTACTAGAAATCGTATTATATCTTGCCATCAACATGGATTTCAAACCATGTGCTCATGTATTACGCAACTTATTGAATGTCTGAATGATTGGACTGATTCTTTTGACAATAAATTAGGCACATATGCCATTTACCTAGATTTGGCCAAGGCGTTTGACACAGTGCCGCACAACACATTAAAATTGAAACTTAGAAACGCTGGGATTCGTGGTAATGTTTTAAGATGGATTGTATCCTTTCTTACTAACCGCCGTCAAAAATTGTTTTACCAGGTGGATCTCCTAGCTGGAAGAATGTCACTAGCGGCGTTCCGCAAGGTTCAATCTTGGGTCCCATACTCTTTTTAGTGTATGTAAACGACTTACCAGACTGTGTCAACTCTACAACAAAACTCTTTGCCGATGATACAAAGCTTTATCGTGAAATTATTGATCCTGATGATTGTCAAGAGATATAGGAAGATTTGAACACTTTATCAGCTTGGTCAAAAATATGGTTGTTGCGTTTCAATGAAACAAAATGCATAATACTTCGAATACGTAAATGTTTTGAATTCATATATTACTTGAATGGAATACCTGTAATAGAAAAGGATAACCAACTAGATTTAGGAGTTATTATTTCTAATGACTTACACCCGGATTGTCATATTGTTCATATGGTTAAGAAAGCAAACCAACGTATTGGTCTTATTAGAAGATGTTTTACTAATCTTACATCTGAGAAAGTATCTATATTATACAAATCAATCGTACGTCCGATTTTAGAATACGGATCAACAGTTTGGTCACCATATTTAATAAAAGATATAGAAGCTTTAGATAAAGTTCAGCGAAGGTGTACTAGAATTTCGAACCAGCCTTTTCATATTGAACCACTGGAACTTCGTAGGCGTAGTCAGGATATGTGTGAAGTTTATAAATACCTTCATCATCGTTATAAAACTAACACTGATAAATTATTTAAACTCAACACATCTATAACACGAGGACACAGCTTTAAACTTGCTATTAAACATTTCGCCAGAACGGATATCAGAAAAACCTTCTTCTCAAATAGAGTGGTTAATTGCTGGAATGACTTGCCATCTGCTGTTGTCAGCGCACCTACCTTGGACAGCTTTAAAAGAGGACTGATGTCCTTACCAGATTGGTGAAGAGAACAGAACAATAAAGTAACGGTTCCGTGGCGTTAGTCCGAAGGTCCATTAGTTTCCGAAGGTTCATTAGTCCGAAGGTCCGTTAGTCCGAAGGTCCTAATGTCGGCCACCCATGCGTTTGAAGTTAACTCCAAGTGCCTTGTGCAAACATGTATCTTAAAGTAGTGTTACTAGAAATTAAGGTATAAAACAACAAAGTACCAAAATTGCAGGAAATAATGATTTTTTTTCTAGTTTAACCCGTGCGTTTTTCCCTACATGTAATATGCATAAAACATTTGTTAGATGATCTTTTATGATATTATATTATTTTTTGTTTCTGATGCGTGTATACCCAAGTACAAATCTCTACACTTTTCTACACTAACAACAGACTGTTTATTCCTCTACAGTATACCACTTGGTTATAATCTCTAAGGAGACCCCCCCATCTGGTACACGTATCTGGTAAAGGGTACTTGTATATGTCGAACCATGGAACTCGGTATTCTGGAATTACATAGATGTAGAATTTGGTACGCGTATGCTTAAGTTGTTGCGGTAGTTGATTGGAGTTTTCAATATTCCATAATAATTGGTATATATTTTTTAGGTTACACTCCGTATTTTGCGACCATCAGTTGTACATTAGAACGTCTGTTTAATGATTTTATGTATTCTCTTTTTAATGCAATGTGCTTGTCACTCACAAAACTTAATTTCAGATGTGCTTTTATGTTTTCTAATCCCTATCTCAGAGATCGTCTCTTTTGTGTCGTACCAAAAGGAACTCTTTCAGTATTTCGTAAAGAGTAAATGACAAGTCTAAGACTATTCTGAAGTGTTTGTTAAGCAAATAAATCCCAGTTGTTAATTGGATCAACAACGGGTCTTAAAAATAATCTTTGACTAAATATCTTTTAAGTTTTAAGCTTAAGCATATTTGGTTAAGATCAGAGTTTTAGTGGAGGGTTTACTTCATTGGAATGATTTCCATATATTTCAAAGACGACGTGTTTTTTTCCGTTTTTTTAGACTTAGATCCATAATTACAAAAATAGGGGCTTGGTGCAAGTTTTGGCGTGTTTTCTACAAAATGTTTTAAGTTTTACCTATATTTGCCGATTACACATTTTTTTAATTTATAACAGACAATATAATTTAACAAAATTTTGCTAAATTATAGTAAACATCTTCAGAATTAAACAGAGTTTGAAATTTACCAGTATTTGGTTTGATTGTTAGATTATGTGGTAATAATTTCTTTCTCTCATTGTTGAAAAAAGTACATTGGAATAAGTAATGGTACTCATCACCTAAAGAACCTGTGTCACAAATATCACATACTCTATCATCTCTTTCAACACCCCCAAAATGGCCCCTTTCAATAGGTAGGCTATGGTTAAGACATTTAAAATTACACAGTGCTCTCCTTAAATTATATGGGAGATTCAATAAATATGTTTCAAGACCATGACTACATTTAAAAATTCTATAGTTAAGACACTTAGCTTGACCATCTTTGTTTAAATTGATCGCATAACCTCTGCTTAACATTTTTTGATAAACACACAGATTTAGGTACATTTTGAGTTAACCAATATTCAGAATAACCACATTCATTTAAAATATTTTCTATAGAACATTTAGAATGAAAAAAGTTTCTATTATGCATAGTATACAACACAGCTGACATTTTGTTTTGATTACCACATATTAGCCTTTTCCACATACCAATCATTCTACTTTTTACAAATACTTTTATAGGAAATCTACTAAGTTCTCCATATAAAATATAATTTGGAGTAGACTTTTTAACACCTAATATAATTTTATAAAATTGCAAAAAAGAGATTCAATTGCATCGATATTTTCGAAGCCCCATATTTCACAACCATATATACAGTAGGGTGGGTGCAACCATCGTGTCAAACATTTTAAGTTGTAGATCAATAGGTAAACCAAGACTTCTACATTTTTTCAACATACTGTACATAGCTTGTCTACCTTGATCTAATAATTTAATTCTATTTTTGCTAAAAGAACCATTATGCATGAAAATTATACCTAAATATGTAAAATCATCTACAACATTTAATATTTCATTATTCAATGTAAACACAGATTTTTCAGTTATTTTACGCTTGTTAAATATAACAATTTTTGTTTTCGAAGCATTAATTTCCAAATCCCAAGTTTTACAACATAAGTACATACAATTTAAAGCTGCTTGTAATTCCTCCTTAGATTCAGCAAGTATAACCGTGTCATCGGATAATTAACTTTAAATTTTAAAATTGTGAAATGGAAAATACCGTTTGCAGTATATAAATAACATATAGTTGAGAGAGTGATAGATCAGATTGTTACCCTGAGAAAAACATTGTCAACCAAAACAAATCCTGGTCCACATAACTTTTGTGGACCAGGATTTGTTTCAGCTTGGTTATACTAATAAAACGATTGTGATGTTTATCAGAATTGTCAAATAATATTCATTTTTTTTAAATTGGTACATGTCATTGCCAGTAATCTAAATGTGAAGTTATATTAAGTGTAATATTATGTTGAAAACTTCTTTCTATTACTTCTTGATTGCTGCTCTTCAAAACCAACTTAGGTTTGGTAAAGCGGTATCTAGTCAAAACGATGAAAAATACAGAACAAACTAAAACTATGCTTTTATGCAGTGATGAGTTACCAAGTGCAGCGATGGGTAACTAAGTGCAGTGATGGGTATGATTATGCATGGCTTATTCATATAATTATATTTTATAAGGTTAGTAGACTTACTGACCAGCGTAATCTTTGTTCCTTGGGAGATTCAAGGACACGGGATAATAAAGGTGAAATGTTTTAGTGACAGAAAGATTTTTATACACCTGTTTATCGACAAAGACTTTGTTTACATATACAAATGTAGTAGTCAGGCGCGGATCCAGGGGGGGGGGGGGGGGGGGGGGGGGCGACCGTCGCCCTCCCCCCTAAGATTGGAAAAAATATGATTTTTTGACGTAAAATCGTGATTTTTCACACGAAATACCCAAACATTTACGCGCCTCCCTCCGCTCGGCGCAATTTTTTTAAGTGCGGCCCCCCCCCCCCCTAACTTGAAATCCTGGATCCGCCCCTGGTAGTATTACTAGAACTGGGTTCCACATCGGAAGTAGTATTACAGCGAATTTATCGTCACAGTACACATTTCAACAAAATAAAAATTTATATGTTTAAAATTGTGACAATATATAATAATTGATTTAAAAACAATGTACTATTTAAAGGCATACAGGCTGTCAGAATTGTTTGGTTTTTTTTTTTTATATTAAAAGTTGCCAATATTCGATGTTTTATACTAATAAAATGTTCTGAACAAGAAGCCAGGTTTAAAAAATATGCTATAATGTCGTAATTAGTGAAAAGAATTCGAATGTCTGTCGGTGGAATGGCCATTAACACACCTAATTATAAGTCGGTTTCTTTTCGGAAGTCTCTAATTTAAAAGAGATACATGTATCACCTAGCGTGTTCTCCTGAAAAAAAGAATATATAAAAAACTACGATGCAATTATACTGTCAAAATACGATTCGGCCGGGAAAAAAAAATGGAGTAGGTCGGTATAACATCTTTTTTTAATTTTTACACAAAGCTTGCTGAATCCTCCTTTTTGTGTCGTTTTTGTGTAGAATCCGTGAATATTTTTGTTTGACTACGACACTACCGAAGTAGCAAGATAGCTGACGAAGTAGGCGGGACTTGTCACAAATGAGACATTTGTTATAATAATGAACTGGAAATGATTATTAATAGGTAAGTAAATATAGAATAATGTAGATAAATATCTAACGAAACGATACATATATGTTTGATCATTCTCGAACCCTTTTTTCATGACAATAATTTACAAAAAAGGTGCGCAGGATTTTCACCGCGCACTTTCGAAGGTTTTTGATAGGGTGAAATCCGTAGCCCTATGGTTCGCAAATATCAGAAAAACTGCCCAAGGACCATAAGGGCTACTGCTCCGCAGCTACCTTCTTTCCAACTTTTGATACAAATTTGTAGTAGAAAATCCAAAACTGTTTTATCTGCATTGGTGTATAATTGATAAGTAATTTAGAAAATATGTTGTCTGGTCCTGGTGCCGAGTCAATTTTGAATCTTGATGCTGCTCCCTCTAATTCATCCATGCTAATTTCTTTGTTGTAATAATCATCTTCTCCTTCATCATCACTTAGTGTCATTGTTATATATTCACCCA
Organism: Bathymodiolus brooksi; assembly: GCA_963680875.1. NCBI lineage: Eukaryota > Metazoa > Mollusca > Bivalvia > Mytilida > Modiolidae > Bathymodiolus > Bathymodiolus brooksi. The sequence goes on along the minus strand of OY804586.1, from coordinate 66,132,947 downwards.
TCACTTCATCATCGAAATTTTCATCAAATTGATTAATATTTAAGTGTTTTCCTTTAAAGAATGTTTCTTCTAATATTCAATTGCTTTGCTGTTTTCTTCGAAGATAACTGTATTATCTGGTTGAATAAATGGTAGTATTGTGTTGTTACTTTTCCTGTTAGTGAACTTTCTAAATTCCATCCATTTGTCTTTTATTTTTCTTGCATTGTTCAGTCATTCTCAAAATAAATGTACAATTAGGATTTGTAAATGCGAAAAAGTAATCTCTCAGTTAATCGTACAATGTTAGAAAATTTAAAACCTATAATGTGTCTTGATTTTACCCTGAATTTTGTTTCCACCAAATCTTAATACTTCTTTGTATTCTTCAGCTGACAATTAGGCCATTTAATTTGCGGTAACGGAGGTTAACATACCATCAACAACTCATTTTCCTTAAAAGTTTCGGTCTTTATTTATTCTAGTTTGCCAAGAAGTAACATGGTGGTAAAGAATAAATATCGGTGAAGGAAAAAAAACAATAAACCAGATTTTATGTGAACATAACTGGCAACTGAATCTTTAAATTTACACATGTCTTTCTCAGAAAAATATATCATTTTGTCAGGAGGGATGATACTCATTCTGCAGTTAATAAATTGCTTATTTGAGACTTCGCAATGCTATTGCTACTAAGGATATAGATGGAATTGTAAACAAAAATCCATTTCGGACTACAAAAATGTCTATCAGATACAAGGAGTTAATTCAAAAGGTGAGGACGTTTTTGGTAACGGAAGTTAAAAAAAGGTAAGACATATATAAACCCTCTCTCTAAAAATGCTAAATGAGAGATTGAAAAAAATGAGCGCTCATACTTTAGAACGATCCTATTCACAGATATTCATATATATATATATATATAGGTTCGTCTTTGAGATTTTCAACTTGAGAAGCCCAATGTTCAGATACTGTAATTTTGATTTGGCTTAACTGCATGTTGTACTACTTCAGAACTGAAGAACCTTTCATGCATATTTTTCTGAGAATGCTCAGAATCCAGCAGTTAGAAAAAAAACCAATGAATGTGTCATCCTAAGGATGCAAAAGGTCAGATATAAGACAAATACAAAATAAGTGATCGGTAACGGAAGTTAATTCCGTCTCTGCAGAAAAGATTATAAACGATGGATTTTCATATAGTGAAAATATATAAAGATAAGGTGTCAACAAAAATGTCAAAAATATTTTGTTATCAATGTGTGACGTAAAAATGTCTTTGACATTTACTTCACTGAGCTTGGTGCTGCCTTGACAACTGTTTTACCTGTTTTGTTCAAGTATTGTTATAAATACTGTTATAGTGACAGCCGGAAGCTTTGAGCCGTAATGAAAGTGGGAGGTTTGGCGCTTTAAAATCTGATTCAACCCACCATTTCATTAGAAATGCCTGTACCAAGTCAGGGTCATTACGGTTTTCACAGTTTTCCGGTTGTTGACTGATTTTGTCTGTTTATATACTTATGAGTTTTTACTTTCCCTTTGTAAGATTGTTCGGAGTTCGGTAATTTTGTTATTACCCTTATTTTAAACCGGACATTCATAGAAAATGGATATTTTTCTTGTCACTTTTCGAATACTATAACTTGATCTGTTGTGTACCTAATGTACTTCACAAAGAATAATTGTTGCGGCTGGTATAAGGCAGTTTGGATGGGTGCCACTAATGGAGCAGGAACTGCATACCCTTCCGGAGCACCTGGGTTCACCCCCGGTTTTTAGCGGGGTTCGTGTTACTTGATATTTAGTTTTATGTGTATGTTTTGTAGATCGTTGTTTGTCCTTTTGTACTTTTTCTTTTGGTCATTGTGTTGTCTGTTCTTCTTCGATATACGGTTTCTGATTTCCCCTTTGGTATCTTCAACCTCTTCTTGTATGTGAGACAACCTCTGGAAATTTTCATTAAGTAAACTTTATTGAAGACAGTGAAACGACCTCTGCATGCTTTATTCGCATAAGGTTTTTTGAAAGAGAATTTTGATTAACCATAGCATCATCGCTTCGATGTAAAAACAAAAATTTAATTCAAAATTCAAGAACATCAGGAACATTAACTGAACATTAGAAGTTTATTCGCTGGGTATTCATCGCCCAATAAAGTCTGCAAAAAGGCGTTCAACAACTTCGATGTCCATTTTTGACATTTTGAAAGATCTTCGTGACTTTCCACACGGTTCAGAAGCTGAAATTTGTACTTTTTCCTATCCATATACGATCTGGAGTACTAAGCCATTTGAATGTGTCAGTTGTTTTCGAGCACTTCTGCATAAAAATGATGTGAACCTCGCCCTCCTCTTCATCAATAGCCATTACTTGACCTATAAACCACTCGTTTTCATAAATTGCGGAAACATAATCATCTTTAGCCAGTGTTGTTTGGTTCTCATCCACTGTGTCTGCGTTTTCGTCGTTCGAGTTTGGAGATGTTGATTCTATTTCATTTTCGGGCTGCTCGATTTGATCTTCATTTGTGATTCCTAATTTAAGATAATGTCTCTCCCATCCACCACACGAGGTTGTTGTGGCGTCTTCGCTGCAGTCTGCACAGCAGCATGATCGTTCTCTGCAATATACTACATGTTCTGATATAGGCAATACTGCATGTATCCGCATAGTTCCTTTAACAGGTAGAAGATCTTGAGATCTCCCTTTGATAATTTCTCCACTCTGATCGTATTGCTCCTGACTAATAAAAAGATAGGAAACTACACTTTCGTTTGAGCTTTGTCGTTGTGTCCAGGCAAAGAAATCTGATGCATTTTGGATGACGGCTTTATTTTGTTTGACCGCTAAACTTGCAGAGCGCTTGACGCTGGCGCCTAAGCCATCGCATGGCCCTTTGCCATGTCCGGCTTCTAGATAATTCCATGTAGTTGTGACGTTGAATTCAGATTCATGTAACGACAGTAATTGAAATATTGTTTTATTACGGTACTACGAAGTTGGTGAATCGGTTAGATAGTGGATGGTTTTTAGCTCTGGGTATTGGATCCTTATGAATGGAATGAGACTTTTGATGATGCTGTATACCATTGTTGCATTATGTTGAAGTACATCTGATATTGTTACTACGCTTTTATGTGACCAGACATGACCTTTTGGGAAATAAATCACCATTGTATGCAGTGTCACCATTTCCGAATTCCAATACGCAGACTGGACTTCTTCGACTGCTGAACATGTAAAATTTTCGGCAAAATCCATCCAAATAAAAATTTCTCCGTTTTTCAGCGATTCACGTTTCAATTTCATCTGCTCGTACTGATTCTTCACCCTTCAGACATGACCACGGAATTAATCAACTTCTTTCAGAAACATTTCTACAAAGTCGTTAGTTCTCATTTCTTTTTCAACCATTTTCCATCGAAATTTGTCATTTGTTTGAACTTTCATCCAGACCATAAATTTTATCGATTCTTTTCCGTCTATCATCTTTCTGATATCGTCATCACAATTTTCTCGAATAAATGCGTCTGGTGTTTTTGGACATTGAATTCCTACATTTCTCAAAGTTCTAATTTCCAATGCCATGTTTTGATGCCGAGAGCATAGACAAGTTGTTCGGGATGCAAAGTTTGCTGTAAGAATATTCCGAGGGCACAGGCGGCAAAATACGGTACGTGTAATTTTCATATCAGTATTTTCAAGAAGAAACTTTGTGTGTAGATTATGGAGATAATCGCATAAAACGCGTTTCTGTCGCAATTCTGTCCCTACTTTCATCGTATCCTTTTTACCAGGAAGGATTGTACAATTATTTTGGGTGTATAAGGAACATATTAACGCCATTATAAGCTTTTTGTGTTTTTCACATGAGATGCAGGTATATAAATTATACGAATGTAATCATCAGAACAAGATTTATTAGGGAAATTGCCAATTATCGTCTTTCATATACATACAAGATTTTTCTAACTTCCGTTACCATGCAAAACAAAAAAATTCCGTCGACACCGGAGATAAAGAGCACACCACACTTTTCTACATATTGTAGATTATCTCCCCTTTAGACAGGTAAAAATCATAAAAACATGTAAATACATTTTTATATTTGTTTAAATCGAACTTGTTATCAGTTTTCGAATAGAAAGAAAAGCTTACCATATTTGTATTTATTTAAATTATTCAACGTTCCTGTGATTTTTCTGGTTTTTCGTCTCCAATTCCATTTGAAGATACTTTGTCTGCTGACTACCGGTGTAAACGATTCAAAATAGCCGTTTTTTTGTTCCGATAAATAATGTCTGGATAGGGATCTTCTGTGGTCACGGAGGTTATATGTAACGGATGCTAAAAAATATAACCTTTGGGCATCGTCTCTTTAGAGAACAGTGGGGAAAAATTAATTCTTTAACGTTGCTGTGAATTCCCAGTAACGGAAGTTAATGGTCTTACAGGCACGCAAAGGACATTTATCTAATTGCTCTTATTTTAATGTTGACTCAATGCACGTCCAGATTATTTAGAGTAAATATGAAAATACCGTTATAAATGAGTTAAAAATTCTGCAAGATAATTATTTTCACCTTAATTAACCAATACTCAAAATAGTATTTAGATCAGTAAAGTCATATTGGCGACACAGATTTAACCTCTGCCGCGATATTTCGATATTTGAGATTGTACTCAAAAGAATTTCATAGACAACAACAATGTTTAAGATATGAAAAGAAACTGTGATCTAGTGATTTTACATCGTTTCCTTCTCCACATATATTTTTTAATTGTAAACATGCAACTGCGACACCCTGTTTTTGGCTATAATAAGATTTACAAGTTAGTGTAAATAAAAAATAAATGGTTATAGAGCACCTTAATTTATTATGGTAATTTACTTCATCATGGAACATATTTGATAAAATAACTACACAGTTTTCTGTAATCGTTAATAACTTTCTAAAATATTACTCCGACATTAAATTTTGCTAATTGTACATAGAAAATGAGAATGTCCGTGTTGATATTTGCACAAATATTTTCTATACAGTGTAGTAGGGATATTTTATTATTTACGGTAATTAAAAATGGACCTAGTTTTACCCACAATCCTAATAATAATAAATGTGAAACGTGGCTTCCGGTTGCACAAAAATTGAAAGATCAAAGGCGAACGGGAGCCGGTAACATATTTTGTTGTTGTGCGAACATATTAGGGTGAAAATGGTCGACTACGGATCAGGTCCAATTAAAGAAAGTATAGACAACACAGTTTTTATTGTGCCTGGTATTATAATCGGCTGTTTATTCGGTAAGTGATGACAGGTGACTGTTGAGTGTTGTTTACACTTTTTTTCTGATGCATGTCCGAGTGGTGTCGTCGTAATATGTGTACACGTGGACTTCCAGAATTCCACCACGTATATATCAAATGTAAATAGGCCATCGTGGGGTGTTTTTTTTATATAAATTAAAATTTGTTTTAAATAGCCAAAATATTGTCTTGTATTCTTTGAAATTGCAGTTTACAGAATAAACCACAACTTGATAGTAACATATTATACTGCATGCACAATCTCATACACAAGACAGTTATCAATCCCTGAGATTAAAATGTGGCCTGGTTCTCATGACAGGAAAATAAAAGGCTCTTGAGGGGTATTAATTTACCCTTGTTGTCTCTTCCACTTAGACATTGGTCACCAGTCAAAAAATTTCATATGATTTGAATTCCAATCACCTAGTGGAATATCAAGATCAAGTTTAGCTGTATTTAGATCATTTATGCCCCACTAGCTTACATTTCCCCCCAGTGATAAATTCCATATTAATTGGTTTTGATAGAGTAAGTGGTGTATTCTTGATTTCAACATGCATCCTGAAAATCCAGAGGTACAGAGTTCAGGGGGATCTATGTTTGCATTTATTGTGACTCTTGTGATACTAGGTTGTCTTATAGGTATGTACATGTATTATACTGATCTTAGTAGCTGCAAAGGATATTTTTGTGTATTGTTAAAAAAAAGATGGCAATTTATTGCCATAAGGTGATAGTTTCATGAAAATATAGATCACTATCATATGTTGTATTTTCATTAAATGATAAAAAAAAGTGGCAGAATAGTCAACCAGTTGACGGTGGCCATTAAATGGAAGAAGAAGAAGATATTTAAATCATATTTAAGCTGTACCACCGCCTCATGCTAAATGTCTTTAGGGAGGCATGCGTTTCAAACATGTACATGTATTAATATGTAGTTTGATTGCATTTAACAGTCTCTTTGTTTTGTATTTTAATGTGTTGTTTTGGTAGCAATCCTTTGTATATATATATATATATGGATTTTACACCAATAAAAATTATGTTCTGTTCATAATAAGATCAGTTGTATTATAAAGTCTACATGTTAAATACAATACAATACAATACAAATCTTTTATTGTCAATCATGATGCCCAATATATTGAGCAGAACAATTAAGTGAATTACATACATTTGATTTCATATTGATTGGTTTGATTGGTTTTACAACAAAGAAAGAAAGAAGGACAATATAACAAATGAATAAATACAATAATAAAATCTGACCCTGCATGGTGATCTTACATAATTTCCAGATATTTACTTGCACACCATGTATAAGTGTAATATTTTATTAATATTAATATTAGTATGGGAGAACCACCAGTGACTCATATTCAGTATAGTTATAGTATATATATATTTCATTTATGTTAAAAGAACAAATACAACACAAGCTCTTGTACTAAGTTAGTTTTACAACATTTATGTATGTATTTATTCTGAAATACTTCACTATATAATGTATTATATATAAATCCACATTTAAAAAAAATACTCCTGTAATTAACCGGAGGGGGTATCGCATCGATGGCCTATTGGAATAGAAATTTTCTACTCAGAACTGGCTATCCAAGTATACCGAACACTTTATCCACGGATTCCTCCACAGGTACCTGCATCTTTTAACCCAATCCTTTGGTAAATAAAATAAAAGTAAATCATGTACACATAAGTATTTGAAACATTATTTCAGACATATAGTCACATACTAATTATATAAGTAAATTATGCCCTATACATTTGTAGCGTTTACTCAGTCTTTGAATGAAACTTGGCTTTAAAAGAAAAACACTGAGGAATACTTAGCTTATTCAGTAAGCATGTACTAAAGTTGGCTCTTGTAAGAAACAGTTTGGTGGAAATAGCTCTGTAGTAAAAGACCTTTTCCAAGTTTTGGCAGATGTTGATATGCAGAATGAAATAGCATACAATTATCTAAACTGTCTTTACTTTGAAAAGTGTATACAAATTTAATTTGCAAATATTTACAGGTATATAGATTCATCTCATTTGAAATATAAATTATCAATGACACTTTATTAACTAATCATGAGTTCAACCTAATGCACAATAATAATATAAAAACTGAACTTTGTCCAAGGATGGTAACTCTGGACTTTAGCTTTCCTGCCACACTTAAAGATTAATATAAATATCTTATATACACAGGCAGACTAAAATGTATTTTTACCTTTTAAACTCAATATTGTTTTGTAATCTGAGAATTTGAAGTGGAAAGAAATAAAAAAAATAACTTAATTTCCAAAGTAAAAAAACCAAATACAAAATGTATGTACATGTACAATGAAAGTACTTTTGAAGATGAATAATTATGCCACACAGTTTTTCACTGAAGGATATTTTGCCCTTTTGACTTGGAATTTGGTATTAAAAACTTTGAATGTGCAGCTCCTCGTACATTTTAAATAGGAGTGATGATTGTTGCTTAATGCCTACTCAGCAATTTTGCGGCTTTATCACATGGCGAGAACAAGTTAATTTTCAATGAAATGATGATGAGGTCCGCTTTGTTCTAGACCAACACGCTTAGTTGGATTTTTATAGTGCTAGCTTATTGAAACAACAGTTTGCAGGTAGAAATGTCGCCCCACTCAGACACATTATCCTGATTCCGAGCAAACCAGGCTGTGTTCTTATTCCTTAATACTGCGTGCTTAGCGGAGAAGCAACAAATACCAATTTTATAGCCTTTGGCGATCAGGGCTTCAACCCATGATCTACCACACTTGAGACGAGCACACTAACCATTACACCACATACATGTATGCGGTTACTTTGCATACTTGCTTTATACCATATAAATGTAGGAATTCCCATATCATTATATGCATTTTGATCAGACAATTTTTGAAGGAGGTTCATGATCTACTGACTTTATTAAATTTATGTTTAGTTTTTGTTATTAGGTCAGATTCTCCACTGCCATACAACCTAGGGACACCATATTCGGTTCACACATTGAAGATAATTGTCAGCCAGGCATATGTCACCTGACCATGACCTCGTTTTCATGGTTTTTGGACTTTGTTTTATACATCTAGTTTTCCTGATTAGGTTATATGATAAAGTTTGTCAGTGACTTGTGGCAGGTCTGTGGTTTTCTCAGGGTATTCCGGATTCCTCCACCAAGTAAACTGACTACCGTGATATTGCGGAAAGTGGTGTTAAACACCATAACCATAACTCTATATTTTCCATTACCACACAACCTAAGCTCACTCTCCTTGGTCCATACATTGATGAAGGAGGGTACATGTCTATCCATAGTTATCCATGTTGCCTTCACTCAATTTCTGGTACTTTTGTAGCACTTTGAAAAAAAAATCTTACAATTTACAGGGGCCAGGTGAGACATAGATCTGTCTATACATGTGTACTTGTATTGTGTTAGCGAAGTTTACTATTAATCAAGATTGTCTTTTTTTCAGCATTTTTTGCCTACAAGCTGATAAAGAGTTTGCGAGACAAAGAAAGAATGAAACAAGAGAAAAAAGAGCTCAAAGAAAAAAGAAAAGAAAAGGACCAAGCAAAAAGAATGAAGAAAAAATGAGTTAGCTCCCATATTAGGAATATTTTCAAATTGATTTCATTGGATGGAAATGTCATGTGATTAAAAGGAAGAATAAATGTGTAACCATGGAAACTAAGTGGAATTTGATTGTGAAAATGTTTTAGATAATATTTTCTGAAAAATGAATGATCTTTTTAAAGAAATTTTAAAGTTTGCTGGCCATTTTTTTATCAAGAATAACTGAATGTTTAAAAAGATATATAGTTGTCTAAACCAATAATTGCAGTAAATGGGTATCTGTTTAATTGTTCATCTATAGTCAGTCTTTTATGATTGTTTTTAGTTAAGGCCAAAAAAAATAATACAATGTATGTGTGTTTAGGGTTTCCCTACCTACCCTATTGTTTTGCTCTCAAAAATGTCTACCCTAACATTTTTATGGTCATTTTGGCTTAAGCACCGTTAAACTTGGGATTTCTTCCCCATTAACTTAATGTAAAAATATTTTGAAAAAAAAAATTCCCTACCTACATGTACAAGGTACCTACCCTATTTTTTTTAGGGATGAAACCCTAAACACATATATTTTTTTGTTGGCCTAATCGGATTTCTGTGACTCATTGTACAATGTCAAGGTCATTTATCATACAACATGTATGAGATTATAAACATTATACTGGTGTACTGACAAACTATCGTACCTGGACTACCAGTTTGAATTTTATTATATTCCATCACATAGAAAAATAGTTCTTGTGTAGTTTTTATTTGGATTGATTGCCAAGACAACAGGAAAAATAATTCAAGTGTTTTTTTCAAGACTTCTGTTTTACAAAAATCGTGGATGAAGTTGTCATGTGATTAAAAATTATGTTACTATAGTAACTACCAAAGTCAACAATGCAAGAAGAGACGGATATCATTTGTTCTTATATTGTGAACAAAACAATTAAAGTATAGATAGTAGACAGTGTACAGTTGTATATTGTATCTTTTATGTGTGTAGACAATTTTAGGTTAATACAGATTTTGTTGCTATAGATACATGTAGGTAACAGAAAAAAATATCATAAAATGTGTTTCCTCTCGTCAAAAAAAAGGTATCGGATAAGTACGGTAAAAAATAAATCTTCTACTGTATGTCTAGTCAGCTGATAAGTAATAATATTAACATCAACACAAGGATCCACTAGGTATAAATAGTAGAAGGATACTTTATTAATCTGTCCCAAATTTTGCCAAAGTACAAAGAGAAAGTCACACACATATCAATGTCCATATTATTCCCATCAACTATTACAACATTTTAGAATGCAGCCTTCATCAAGGTTAATTATTACAACATTTTAGAATGCAGCCTTCATCAAGGTTAATTATTACAACATTTTAGAATGCAGCCTTCATCAAGGTTAATTATTACAACATTTTAGAATGCAGCCTTCTTTAAGGTTAATTATTACAACATTTTAGAATGCAGCCTTCATCAAGGTTAATTATTACAACATTTTAGAATGCAGCTTTCTTCAAGGTTAATTATTTCATTAATTTATTTTTTACTTTGAAGAATTCAGCAGGCCAAAGCATAGGAGTAGTTGAAAGGGATACTTTGTTTACAAAAATGCCTTTGTACAAATGCTTTCTTTAGGTCACCAATAGACATTGTTTAATTTGCTTTTCTAAAACCTGATAACGACAGACCCACCAAAAACTGCCAAATGTTTCTATTTTATTTTTACTATATTTTATCAAGTATTTTTGCATTAAAGGAAATAATTGGGATATTATTTGAAAATAAAATGTTAAAGTATCTATCTATTTATCCACTTGATAAAATGGTATATCTGGTTGTCATGGTCATAGCTAACCAGTAGTTTATGTCTTATCAAGTCATAGAAGTACATGTACATGTATATACAAGGTACATATGTAATGAAACTCTTGTTATAGTTTTTGTCATGTGAAATTTTTTGTGACTTGTGGACATTTTTTACCCTTGATGCCACCCCTAAGGGAGATTTTTATAATTCCCTTGCGGCGACTAGTAAACCACCGATAAAAAATAGGGAGCAAGCTTTAAGTGGAGAAATATAATTTTAGTTAGATTGAGCCATAAAGAGATCAGAAATACGATTTTTATCATTACCTCCAAGAGTTTATATCCTGTGTTAGTTTTCACTACGCTGTTGTACACATGTGTTAGTTTTCACTCCACTGTTGTACACATGTGTTAGTTATCACTATGCTGTTGTACACATGTGTTAGTTTTCACTATGCTGTTGTACACATGTGTTAGTTTTCACTACGCTGTTGTACACATGTGTTAGTTTTCACTACACTGTTGTACACATGTGTTAGTTTTCACTACGCTGTTGTACACATGCGTTAGTTTTCACTACGCTGTTGTACACATGCGTTAGTTTTCACTACACTGTTGTACACATGTGTTAGTTTTCACTACACTGTTGTACACATGTGTTAGTTTTCACTATGCTGTTGTACACATGTGTTAGTTTTCACTTCACTGTTGTACACATGTGTTAGTTTTCACTATGCTGTTGTACACATGCGTTAGTTTTCACTATGCTGTTGTACACGTGTGTTAAATTATATCTTAAATAATTAGAAGAAAGCGTTCAGTGTATCCAGTCATTCAGACTAAAATTAGATGTTTGGTGGATATTTTATTATTTTTGTGACTTTTTGCTGGGATTTGTCCAAATTTGATCTCACAATGATCTCTTATATACTGTCCTTTATTTCCTTAAAACAATATATTTCGAGTCCTTCTATATATACATGTAGGTATGTCCCTCTATTTATAGGTATGTCCCTCTATATATAGGTATGTCCCTCTATCCTCTTTAAAAAAACAATAGACATTGTATGAATGAATGACACATATACATTGGTTCTCTACACTACCTTCCCAGCTAGACAATGCTTAATATATTATAATACCCACCCGACAACTTAATATATAATAATACCCACCCGACAACTTAATATATTATAATACCCACCCGACAACTTAATATACAATAATACCCACCCCAGACCCCTCTTAGATTTGGTAATGGTTTACTGCCTAAAGTTTTCTTGATGGAGAAAACCACCGACCTGTCCAACACTGGCATAAAACATGTCTGACAACTCAACACAACCTATTTAGTAATTAATGCAAAATGTAATTAAAAATATAACATTTGGTTATATCCATGATTAATAAACCAGACAGATCAGTCAAGTTGTCCAGTATTTTTTGTGATTCAGATATTTTGTTTTGAATTCCTAATATTTTTGTTTACATTTCATTGAATAATTTAATACAATTAATTTACATTATGGTTTTGGTATTCAGACATTCCATGGCCATTTTAATTTAAGATGCTGTGATTGGTTGTAAGTAGATCATGTGTTTACAGTTGACTCTTATGATTGGTTCTTGCTTTCACTAAATGTTTCAATTTTGGTACATTTTCTAGTCAAATTGTGAGTAAGCAGTATTTGTATGATTTCTGAAGAGATTGTATATAACATGATATTTCATAAAGCACATGTTATTTTGTTGGTACATTGACTTAATTAGGGATTGAAATGATTCAGTGTCATTTCTGTTAAATTTTCAATAATAAATCTTCCTTTTCAAATGTCAAAATCAAGTTGAAATATTAAACCGGTGTTCAAGTCATATTGTAAACATCAGACATGTACTGTATACATCTTTATGTTTACTTGTATTTATTAAATACAAATGTTACAAAATATAACTGGTTTTATTTGGCCTATATATAGATATTTGTTGTCATAGCAACCAAAGTTTATATATTTATTATCATCTATTTATCCTGTTTTTATTTTGGTGATATACTCATGTCAGGTGACCTATCATTCAACTTTGACCCTCCAATCATAGGCAAAACAGTAAAGATAAGTAATTCAGACCACAGCTCTCGGTGTGGGTGCAATCTTAAAATAAACACATCAATTGAAACTACAATTTGGCCTAGTGCACTATATACATGGACTATATACAGGGACCGTCGTGGTTGTGATCGTATGGTAGTTGGATTTACAACTACCTATGCAGTCAGTGCCTATCACCACTAAAGTTTGAATTCGAACACTGTTCATGGTGAGGTGTACTTGATACAACATTATGTGATAAAGTTTGTCAGTGATTTGTGACAGGTCGGTCGTTTTATCCAGGTACTACGGTTTCCTCCACCAATAAAACTGACTGCCACAATGTAGCTGAAATATTGTTGAAAGTGGCATTAAACACAATAAAAATAAAGAAAAGAATGCACACTATATACATGTACAAAAACAATGTTGTTAATTTTAGATTTTTCATCAAGATTTGGAAGGATCATCATCTGTGATTGGTCGGTTGACGCCTGACATGATCTCACGTGTTGTTAGTATATCAGTAAAATAAAAGTTCCAACAAAAACATTGTTTTATTAGATTGCTATTTATTATCAATAAATTTGTTTTGAATGAACACAATTTATGTTTGCAAAGAAAAGGTTGTCAATTTAAGATTGATCAAGATTTTTCTGAAAATGGTTACAGCCCAGTCTTTTCTGAAAATGGTTACAGCCCAGACTTTCCTGAAAATGGTTACAGCCCAGACTTTTCTGAAAATGGTTACAGCCCAGACTTTTCTGAAAATGGTTACCCCCAGACTTTTCTGAAAGTGGTTACAGCCCAGACTTTTCACACAAAAAGAGATTCTTGGACCACAATTTTTGTCAGTCTTTAAAAAATTGGTCAAAAGGAAGAAAAGACCTCTACACAAAAATAGCCATAACATGTTAACCTTGAACTCTCATCACGACTGTTTCTATAGTGTTGTATTAACTGAAGGTGTACATGTCTGCTACACTGTAGCTGTATACATAGATCCTGTTAACACATCATCACCATTCTACAGTTAAAAATACACAAATTAGTGTATGCCGCACATGACGGGTGTACTTGATACAGCATTATGTTATAAAGTTTGTCAGTGACTTGCCACATGACGGATGTACTTGATACAGCATTGTTATAAAGTTTGTCAGTGACTTGCCACATGACGGGTGTACTTGATACAGCATTATGTTATAAAGTTTGTCAGTGACTTGCCACATGACGGGTGTACTTGATACAGCATTATGTTATAAAGTTTGTCAGTGACTTGCCACATGACGGGTGTACTTGATACAGCATTATGTTATAAAGTTTGTCAGTGACTTGCCACATGACGGGTGTACTTGATACAGCATTATGTTATAATAGTTTGTCAGTGACTTGCCACATGACTGGTGTACAGTGACTTGCCACATGACAGGGTGTACTTGATACAGCATTATGTTATAAAGTTTGTCAGTGACTTGCCACATGACGGGTGTACTTGATACAGCATTATGTTATAATAGTTTGTCAGTGAATTGCCACATGACAGGGTGTACTTGATACAGCATTATGTTATAAAGTTTGTCAGTGACTTGCCACATGACGGGTGTACTTGATACAGCATTATGTTATAATAGTTTGTCAGTGACTTGCCACATGACAGGGTGTACTTGATACAGCATTATGTTATAAAGTTTGTTAGTGACTTGCCACACATGATGGGTGTACTTGATACAGCATTATGTTATAAAGTTGTCAGTGACTTGCCACATGATGGGGTGTACTTGATACAGCATTATGTTATAAAGTTTGTCAGCGACTTGACACATGACAAGGTGTACTTGATACAGCATTGTTATAATAGTTTGTCAGTGACTTGCCACATGACAGGGTGTACTTGATACAGCATTATGTTATAAAGTTGTCAGTGACTTGCCACATGATAGGGTGTACTTGATACAGCATTATGTTATAAAGTTTGTAAGTGACTTGCCACAGGACAGGGTGTACTTGATACAGCATTATGTTATAAAGTTGTCAGTGACTTGCCACATGATGGGGTGTACTTAATACAGCATTATGTTATAAAGTTTGTAAGTGACTTGCCACATGACAGGGTGTACTTGATACAGCATTATGTTATAAAGTTTGCCAGTGACTTGCCACATGACAGGGTGTACTTGATACAGCATTATGTTATAAAGTTGTCAGTGACTTGCCACATGATGGGGTGTACTTGAAACAGCATTATGTTATAAAGTTTGTAAGTGACTTGCCACATGACAGGGTGTACTTGATACAGCATTATGTTATAAAGTTTGTCAGCGACTTGACACATGACAAGGTGTACTTGATACAGCATTGTTATAATAGTTTGTCAGTGACTTGCCACATGACAGGGTGTACTTGATACAGCATTATGTTATAAAGTTGTCAGTGACTTGCCACATGATAGGGTGTACTTGATACAGCATTATGTTATAAAGTTTGTAAGTGACTTGCCACAGGACAGGGTGTACTTGATACAGCATTATGTTATAAAGTTGTCAGTGACTTGCCACATGATGGGGTGTACTTGATACAGCATTATGTTATAAAGTTTGTAAGTGACTTGCCACATGACAGGGTGTACTTGATACAGCATTATGTTATAAAGTTTGTCAGTGACTTGACACATGACAAGGTGTACTTGATACAGCATTATGTTATAATAGTTTGTCAGTGACTTGCCACATGACGGGTGTACAGTGACTTGCCACATGACAGGGTGTACTTGATACAGCATTATGTTATAAAGGTTGTCAGTGACTTGCCACACATGACGGGTGTACTTGATACAGCATTATGTTATAAAGTTGTCAGTGAATTGCCACATGATGGGGTGTATTTGATACAGCATTACATTATAAAGTTGTCAGTGAATTGCCACATGATGGGGTGTACTTGATACAGCATTATGTTATAAAGTTTGTAAGTGACTTGTCACATGACAGGGTGTACTTGATACAGCATTATATTATAATAGTTTGTCAGTGACTTGCCACATGAGGTGTACTTGATACAGCATTATATTATAATAGTTTGTCAGTGAATTACCACATGATGGGGTGTACTTGATACAGTATTATGTTATAAAGTTTGTCAGTGATTTGCCACATGACAGGGTGGACTTGCCACATGATAGGGTGTACTTGATACAGCATTATGTTATAAAGTTTGTCAGTGACTTGCCACATGACGGGGTATGCTTGATACAGCATTATGTTGCATAGTTTGTCAGTGACTTGCCACATGACCGGTGTACTTGATACAGCATTATGTTATAATAGTTTGTCAGTGACTTGCCACATAACGGGGTATACTTGATACAGCATTATGTTATAATAGTTTGTCAGTGACTTGCCACATAACGGGTTATACTTGATACAGCATTATGTTATAATAGTTTGTCAGTGACTTGACACATAACAGGGTGTACTTGATACAGTATTGTTATAAAGTTTATCAGTAACTTGCCACATGACGGGGTGTACTTGATACAGGTCAGCATTATGTTATAAAGTTTGTCAGCAAGCTGCCACATGATGAGGTGTATTTGATACAGCAGCATGTTATAAAGTATGTCAATGGCGTGCCACATGGTTTCCTTCATTCAGACAAACATGGAATGTTTACGGCAGGAATTTATGTTAGGGAAGGCACAGGGATACATGTTTTGTAGACAAGCAGTGAAAGGTCTCCAACAAACATAAGGACCTCGTAAGTTCCTGAGACTGAAGAGAAAATAAGTTGTTAGAAAGAAACTTGTATTACCAGTGTTAACTGAAAATGACAGAAATTGGATGTAAATTAACATACAAGACAGTCCATCTGAAATCAATTGTCGTTCTTTATCTTGCCGTCACCGTAATGTCTTCCAGTGTACTGTACTGCTCACTTTTTTCTAATACACATGAAAAGTTTGAAGATACCAAAGGTGTAATTAATCAAGTGTAAATCCATGGATATAAAAAAAAAATGTTCAAAAGAAAAAGGACAAACAACTTTCAGTGATCTTGTGAAGGATTTTGGCATTTATTATAACTTTCAGTGATCTTGTGAAGGATTTTGTCATTTATTATAACTTTCAGTGAACTTGTGAAGGATTTTGTCATTTATTATAACTTTCAGTGAACTTGTGAAGGATTTTGTCATTTATTATAACTTTCAGTGAACTTGTGAAGGATTTTGTCATTTATTATAACTTTCAGTGATCTTGTGAAGGATTTTGGCATTTATTATAACTTTCAGTGAACTTGTGAAGGATTTTGTCATTTATTATAACTTTCAGTGATCTTGTGAAGGATTTTGGCATTTATTATAACTTTCAGTAATCTTGTGAAGGATTTTGTCATTTATTATAACTTTCAGTGAACTTGTGAAGGATTTTGGCATTTATTATAACTTTCAGTGAACTTGTGAAGGATTTTGTCATTTATTATAACTTTCAGTGAACTTGTGAAGGATTTTGTCATTTATTATAACTTTCAGTGATCTTGTGAAGGATTTTGGCATTTATTATAACTTTCAGTGATCTTGTGACTACTAGACTTAATGAGGGAAGAGTTGGAACAGATATTGACCTTTGACCTGCAAAAACTCCAGCCTTTAGTACATGTACAGTAGGTGTATTAAAACTTTAAAACTTGAGAAGGGTATCGGGGCATGAACACACAGTGGAGTTAGGCTTGTGGTTAGAAGTAAATGGCATTAACATTCGGCGACCTGGATCCTCGCTTTTCAGCTTACTGGCCAAAAGACGATGTGAGCTTTTGCCATCACTTGGTGTCCATTGTCTGTTAACTTTTCACATATGAATCTTCTCCTCTGAAACCACTTGACCAAATAAACCAAAATTTGGTAAGAAGCATCTATCGAAGGTCCTTTATAAAGATTGCTCATTTCATCCCGATCCGTTAACAAACATGGCCGTCATAGACAATTCTTGTTTCTGGTTGGTTGATTTCTAAAAAAAATTATCCTCTGAAACTGCTTGGCCAAATGAATTGAAACTTTGTAGGAAGCATCGTTCTGATCCATAAACATACATGGCCATCATAGGCAATTCTTGTTTCTGGTTTGTCGATTTCTAAAAATTCTCTTCCTCTGAAACCACTTGGCAAAATAAAGCAAAATTTTACCTAATTCAGACCTATATATATAATATGATAAATATGAATAGTACAGTCTAAATAATTAATGATGAAGCACAATTTTTTTTAAATTAAATATTTTAATACAATGTAGATTCATTGGCAAATGTTGAGTGGTATACTCCAGCATGTTAATTACTCTGAACCATCACTTATCTCCCTTACATGATCATCATCGGTCAGAAAGTTGTCACAATAAAAAGGCTGAATCTGTCAGTGTTGTCTGCCTTATGCAGTGTTTTGTTACAATAAAAATGCAATAAGTTGGTACGCTCTCATAGAGTTATCTCCCCTGTATTGGTCTGTAAAGTATTTCATCACAATAAGTTGACAGTCTGTCATAAAATTATCTCCTCTGCATAGTATACCATCACAATAACAACACAAATAATGAACAGTCTCTCATCAACTTCTCTCCCTTACACTTATTGAATTATGAATTGTGACAATAACACATGAAGCTGACATGTTCAGTCAGAAAGTTATCTCCCTTTGATATTTCATTTTATGGATGCTACAACACACGTGTCATCATCTTCTTCTTCCTCCTCCTCCATTTCTTCACAAGATCCTGGAAAATAAAAACATAAAATCACATGTACCAACCAGAGGCCTAGCATGCCCACAGCTTTTTTTCATTTGAGAGTACATGTACCCCCACCTCCACCATTTGGGGGTATAGGGAATATTTTAGGGTACAATAATATTGGTGCATGGAAAATGGGACATGTGCTATTGTCTCAACCATATCTCTGAATCTGAATAGAACTGTGCACATGGCTCTTTATATTATTGTCCAATAAAACATTGTTTAAAATACTGTGTATGTTTTTAACAGGTGGCCATTCCCCCCAGGAACTTATAAAGATTGTTTGTTTATATCAGATGGACATTTCCCATGGTGTTCCGTATAAAATCTGTTATTACCTCAATATTAATTTAATATTGACAATTTTTTTGCATAGTCAGAGTGAGACTTATACATGTACATTTCACATGTTTTACACAGGGACTGCTAAGGACATAAGATCAAAACGATTAAAGGACGCCGCTGTAAATGACGATCAATGAAAACATTCATATCATTAGAAACATACTTCATATTGAAACACTGATGAAGTACATGTGTATCTGCAAGTAATAGTAACACGATTTAAAACTCTTACATCTGTTTCCAGTTCAGTCGTTTGTACGTACACACTTGTAATGGTCTTGAAAATTCTACGTGCATGATAGTTTTTGTATGTGAAACATTGGTGGTGTACATTAATAATGATTAGCGTGTTGGTCTTGATTGAGGTACCGTATATTGTGGGTTCGTGCCCTGTTCGGGTCAAACCAAAGACTATAAAATTGGTATTCTCCGCTAAGCATTAAGGAGTAAGAGCAAAAACTGGTTTGCTCGGAATCAGCATAATGTGTCTGAGTGTAGCGACATGTATATCCTGAGATCCTCGCATTATCAAAATTCAACTCAGCATGTTGGTCTTGTACAAAGAGGACCTCATCATCTTCTCATTGAAAATTAACTTGTTCTCACAAATGATATAGCTGGAAAATTGCTGAGTTTGCGTTAAACAACAATCACTCACTCACTCATGTTTTAATCTTAGGTTTTCAACTCACCTTCATGATGTTTATTTACTGTCAGATTTATTGGTATCACATGGTTCTCCACATCAATCACCTGACCTTCATGTATCACATGTCTGCCATGTTGTTTTTCATGATCTTCAATATTAAAATCTTCCTTGAAAATGGAGAAATTATACAATTATCAATTTGAGCTTGATTTCATGCAGTTTTTATCTATAAATTATTCAGACACATGTATATCTTGTTAGTTGTATTATTTTTTAATTGTCAAAACAGGATGGAATTCCCAAGTGTGACCAACAGTAATCAGGTGAAACTCAGAGTTAGCAGGTATGCTTGTATTATTACAATGTAATTATAAGAAATAGTAAATTATCTCCCCTTTATCAAATTCTTCAAGCAGATAAGTTGTATTAAAGACATTTTTTGTCATGCATTAGTAGTTGACTTTGATAGTTTTGTGATTACATGTGAAACCTTTCCTTGAGAGACCACCCTCTTTTGGCAGATCACTTAAAAAATCCCACAACTCTTCATACAATATGCAGAATGAGAGACAACCTTTCTTGGGAAAAACATATTTAAGTGACAAAAGGGGTAGTCAAGACAGGATTCACTGTCCAATAATTTCCTGGACTATAAAGTAAATTTGTGTGGCCTACAGGTCAGATTGACATACTATTTTACAGACCTACAGTACAGCACAAGAGATGTGAGGAAATCCCAATACAGGTCACATGTTATAAGTGACCCTATGTCATGACCTTTACCATCCATTGAAAATGGTTCTTCCAAGACAATGAAATTTTTATAATTCAATACTAAACTGCTTTGCATCCTACAAGAAATCTGATTGGCCGAAAAAGGCCATAACTTGTTTTCATCATATCATTACATATTCATGACAAGGTCACTCCCATGTGACCTGTCATGGGTTTCCACAGATCTCCCATGCAATGACGAATCAGTAAAAGGGATTTGAATCAGATAGGAGCAAACCAGGGAAACACAATCCTTATATTATGTTTATAGGATTAGGGTTATAGTGTTTAACACCACTTTCAACAATATTTCAGTTATAATATCGTGACAGTTAGCTTTATATTGGTGGAGGAAACCGGAGTACCCGGAGAAAACCACCGATCCTCCACAAGTCACTGACAAACTTTATCACATAATGTTGTATCAAGTACATCTCACCATGAGTCATAGTGGTGATAGACATTGATTGCACAGGAAGTTGTAAATCCAACTACCATAAGACCACGACAGCCCCTTTTATGTTTATAGATTTTCTACAAATTTTAGGTCAGATTATGACAGGAACAGAGATTATTACCAGTGTTGTTGTTGATACTATCTGTATTCCTTCCTGTCCTTGTGACGCTTGGTTCTGTACAGGTATGGCTGTCATTTCTTCTGCCAAGTACACTTCCTGTTCATTTCTAGAACTAATAGTCATATGGGAATTGGCTGGTGTCGTCTGTAATCTTCTTTTGCTGAGTAAAGCCAGTTCTTCTACCTACAGAAGTAAATTAAATCAATACACTGACATTTAACATGCCACTAGTGGAGCAGGAACTGCTTGCCCTTCAGGAGCACCTGAGTTAGCCCCTGGTTTTCAAAGGTATTCATATTGCTCAATATTTAGTTTTCTGTGTAGTGTTTTTTTGTGGTATCACATTTTTTTTTCATTTGTCCATTGTTCTACGATTTACAGCTTCAGATATCAACATCGTAAAAAGCAGTCATTGCGCTAAGCCACTTGCACGGACAAGTGAAAATAATGATTTGTTTGTTTGTTTGATGTTGTTTAATGCCACCTTCAACAATATTTCAGTTATATCGTGGCGGTCAGTTTTATTGGTAGAGGACCTGGAGAAAACCACTGACCTGTCGCAAGTCACTGACAAACTTTATCACATAATGTTACATTTACACCTTGCCCTGATCGAGATTCAAACTCACAACAATCAGTGCCGAAAAGCCTATATGATTGTATGGTAGTTGAGTTTACAACTACCATAGTTACGATCACAGCCCCTTAAAATTATGAAAGAATACCCACCCCCCGTATATGGAAAATTTGGCTTTCGGGCAAGTAGATGAAAAAAATTAAGGCAAAGACTGAGAAAGAGGCAAAATTTATACCCCCAAAACAAATACATGACCACTCACTCCTTGCTAGAGACACCTAGATAAAAAGTGACAGGGTTAAACTAGTTTTAACATCCCCTCCTAGTGAAATGATGCTTTCCACATGTGAGTAAAATGCCGGCCCCCTCATCGAGCAAACAGTGTTATAGAGTGAACATTTGTCATCATACATGTACATGTATATAAAATATTAAATCTTTGTGTCACAAAAGTTGTCAGGCATATTAGTTCTATTAAAGAGAGCCACTAAGTGGCCTCAAACTTTTATCAACTTATTAGATAGTATACAAGACCATCGTATGACAGTGAAACAATAGTTAACTTATTAGATAGTATACAAGACCATCGTATGACAGTGAAACAATAGTCAACTTATTAGATAGTATACAAGACCATCGTATGACAGTGAAACAATAGTTAGCTTATTAGATAGTATACAAGGCCATCGTATGACAGTGAAACAATAGTCAACTTATTAGATAGTATACAAGACCATCATATGACAGTGAAACAATAGTCAACTTATTAGATAGTATACAAGACCATCATATGACAGTGAAACAATAGTCAACTTATTAGATAGTATACAAGACCATCATATGACAGTGAAACAATAGTTAACTTATTAGATAGTATACAAGACCATCGTATGACAGTGAAACAATAGTCAACTTATTAGATAGTATACAAGACCATCGTATGACAGTGAAACAATAGTCAACTTATTAGATAGTATACAAGACCATTGTATGACAGTGAAACAATAGTTAGCTTATTAGATAGTATACAAGGCCATCGTATGACAGTGAAACAATAGTCAACTTATTAGATAGTATACAAGGCCATCGTATGACAGTGAAACAATAGTCAACTTATTAGATAGTATACAAGGCCATCGTATGACAGTGAAACAATAGTTAACTTATTAGATAGTATACAAGGCCATCGTATGACAGTGAAACAATAGTCAACTTATTAGATAGTATACAAGGCCATCGTATGACAGTGAAACAATAGTTAACTTATTAGATAGTATACAAGACCATCGTATGACAGTGAAACAATAGTTAACTTATTAGATAGTATACAAGACCATCGTATGACAGTGAAACAATAGTTAACTTATTAGATAGTATACAAGACCATCGTATGACAGTGAAACAAGTTAACTTATTAGATAGTACTAGTATACAAGGCCATCATATGACAGTGAAACAATAGTCAACTTATTAGATAGTATACAAGACCATCATATGACAGTGAAACAATAGTCAACTTATTAGATAGTATACAAGACCATCGTATGACAGTGAAACAATAGTTAACTTATTAGATAGTATACAAGACCATCGTATGACAGTGAAACAATAGTCAACTTATTAGATAGTATACAAGGTCATCATATGACAGTGAAACAATAGTTAACTTATTAGATAGTATACAAGACCATCGTATGTCAGTGAAACAATAGTTTACTTATTAGATAGTATACAAGACCATCATATGACAGTGAAACAATAGTTAACTTATTAGATAGTATACAAGACCATCGTATGACAGTGAAACAATAGTCAACTTATTAGATAGTATACAAGACCATCATATGACAGTGAAACAATAGTCAACTTATTAGATAGTATACAAGACCATCGTATGACAGTGAAACAATAGTTAACTTATTAGATAGTATACAAGACCATCGTATGACAGTGGAACAATAGTTAACTTATTAGATAGTATACAAGACCATCATATGACAGTGAAACAATAGTTAACTTATTAGATAGTATACAAGACCATCGTATGACAGTGAAACAATAGTCAACTTATTAGATAGTATACAAGACCATCGTATGACAGTGAAACAATAGTTAACTTATTAGATAGTATACAAGACCATCGTATGACAGTGAAACAATAGTCAACTTATTAGATAGTATACAAGACCATCGTATGACAGTGAAACAATAGTCAACTTATTAGATAGTATACAAGACCATCGTATGACAGTGAAACAATAGTTAGCTTATTAGATAGTATGCAAGGCCATCATATGACAGTGAAACAATAGTTAACTTATTAGATAGTATACAAGACCATCGTATGACAGTGAAACAATAGTTAACTTATTAGATAGTATACAAGACCATCATATGACAGTGAAACAATAGTCAACTTATTAGATAGTATACAAGACCATCATATGACAGTGAAACAATAGTTAACTTATTAGATAGTATACAAGACCATCGTATGACAGTGAAACAATAGTTAACTTATTAGATAGTATACAAGACCATCATATGACAGTGAAACAATAGTTAACTTATTAGATAGTATACAAGACCATCATATGACAGTGAAACAATAGTTAACTTATTAGATAGTATACAAGACCATCGTATGACAGTGAAACAATAGTTAACTTATTAGATAGTATACAAGACCATCATATGACAGTGAAACAATAGTTAACTTATTAGATAGTATACAAGACCATCATATGACAGTGAAACAATAGTCAACTTATTAGATAGTACCGGTATACAAGGCCATCGTATGACAGTGAAACAATAGTTAACTTATTAGATAGTATACAAGACCATCGTATGACAGTGAAACAATAGTCAACTTATTAGATAGTATACAAGACCATCGTATGACAGTGATACAATAGTTAACTTATTAGATAGTATACAAGACCATCATATGACAGTGAAACAATAGTCAACTTATTAGATAGTATACAAGACCATCGTATGACAGTGAAACAATAGTCAACTTATTAGATAGTATACAAGACCATCGTATGACAGTGAAACAATAGTCAACTTATTAGATAGTATACAAGACCATCGTATGACAGTGAAACAATAGTCAACTTATTAGATAGTATACAAGACCATTATATGACAGTGAAACAATAGTTAACTTATTAAATAGTATACAAGACCATCGTATGACAGTGAAACAATAGTTAACTTATTAGATAGTATACAAGACCATCATATGACAGTGAAACAATAGTTAACTTATTAGATAGTATACAAGACCATCATATGACAGTGAAACAATAGTCAACTTATTAGATAGTATACAAGACCATCGTATGACAGTGAAACAATAGTCAACTTATTAGATAGTATACAAGACCATCGTATGACAGTGAAACAATAGTCAACTTATTAGATAGTATACAAGACCATCATATGACAGTGAAACAATAGTTAACTTATTAGATAGTATACAAGACCATCGTATGACAGTGAAACAATAGTTAACTTACTAGATAGTATACAAGGGCATCGTATGACAGTGAAACAATAGTCAACTTACTAGATAGTATACAAATTCAAATTCAAATTCTTTATTAATAAAGAAAACTCCATAAGGAACATGCATGTATGAAAGAATGCACAAATGACTAGAACAAACAAAAGAATAAAACAAGGAAATACAAGGAAAATAAAAAAAATAATAACAATACTACAGTTGTACCAGAGGGAGTCATACCTAAATATTTGTAGACTATATATAAACAATACACTGGTATATATATATATATATAAACATGAATCAGCACTGTTGGTTATAGAACATAAATATATTCAGTTACTTATCTGATAAATCTCTTATTGAAAGGCAAGTTGCTATAAAATTTGCAAGATTTTTACAGATTTCTCTGTCTTCGTTACTTAATAACCATATAAACTTATTTCTATCTGATAATTCCTTAAAAAAATTGTTATTTATATTAGAAAAGAAAGTATTTCTAGCAAAGGAATATTTATTACATTTAATTAATAAGTGTTCTTCATCTTCAACTGCCTCACAGTTACATTGTTTGCATATTCTATTTTCAACTGTAGTTTTTGGAATTGTGTATACAAGACCATCGTATGACATAATAGTGAAACTGTAGTCAACTTCGAATCAAAATCTAATTAATTTGGTAATACATTCTTTCGTCATCTGTATGCAACTGACAGAATACATTTCAACAAGGTGTTGATATATTTCGAAAAAACTCTAAAACAACATTTTTTATATGAATTGACAAATGGAGAGTTGGAGAGTATCAGATCATCCGTGGTCGTGGGTTATCAACGATGATGATTTATGGAATCATAGTTATTTCATTTTTATAATATTAATGGTCTAGCCCCTACCATTTTGTTAGGCAGTCTCTATTCTTACAACAATTTTCAACAAATTGTTGTAAGAATAGCCGTGAATCTTATTCTTACAACAAATGATATTACGGAATCCATTCAATGAGAAAACAAATTTTTATTTAAAATAGCGATCATATATAGTTACATTGGGTTCCGTTACGATTTGTAACTTTTTTCATATAAATTATTATTTTATGATTACAGCCTTATAATAGACATATTTTTATATGATTTATAAATAAAATAATTAAATAAGTTAGTTGGATTTTGTTTTATTTCAATAATAGAGAGACAGGGTAATTGGTTTTTAGTAGTTCTAATAATAAAACCCTAAATGCTTGCTTACTCGCAAGGGTTTTAACGGGATGCCATTACACGTAATGGAGCAGCCGCCAAGATTTTTTGCGCTCGCTTACAGAGTTTCTGACGCCTGCATTTATCAATAATAAGACATAACGTTTCCTTTTGTCCACTATTATAACAAGTTTTTATCACCTACATGTACCAGTATTTTAGAATGTAATTCGAAGAAAATAAAAATCCATGTTTACTTTCTCTCTGGACATTTTGAAATTCTTCATTTCCGGTATTTTCCTTATTTGGATGTCGATACCATATTTGGCGATTTGAGGTGTGAATATTTACATCAGCCGTAGTAAACATGTACATGTAGTAAGAAATACCATATTTAGAAAAGCTCCGCCTTCCGTAGTTTCCGGTTATGGAGAACGATCAATAAATTTGAACAAGGTTGTTGCTACCTTTGAAAAGCATACATTTCTCAGCCAAACCGATTTAACAAGGACTGGGATCATCAGCAATAGTTATAATGAAATGTTTGAAGCGTAAATAGTGAGTTTTTATGTTTCAACTGCAATTTATTTTTTGCTCCATTGTGACGAATGGGACCGCTTTGTAGCTCCGCCGAGACACAAGTTTGTAACAGGAGCTACATTATTGCAGCTAGTTTTTAGTCATGTCTAGTTCATAGGTACCCGATTTGTGGACCCCCCCTTTTTTTTAAATTTATTAATTCATCACTTTTGTGGGACGTTTTCATTATAAACAGTGTTAAACAACTTCATACATGACCAAAAACTCAATCCGAGATCGATATAATCCCATTTCTAAAAACACAAGAGTAGAGGATTGAGGGTTTTTGTGTTTTTAGAAATGGGCTTATATCGATCTCGGATTGAGTTTTTGGTCATGTTTGAAGTTGTTTAACACTGTTTATAATGAAAACACTCCAAAAAAGTGATGAATTAAAAAAAAAAGGGGGGTCCACAAATCGGGTACATGTACCTATGGTCTAGTTGAACAATACTCACATATCACGTCATACTTAATCACAAAAAAGATAGTACATTTGTAGAATGGACATATTGTAATATTACGAAAACATATATGTACCAACCTTAGAAAACAGCCAAAATCAACCTATTGGTGTTGTAGGCAATGCATCAAAATGTAAAATTCATTTGTGATCATTTGTGGACTTTTGCTTTAACACTTTTTTGCATTGCATTGTTTTTATATTTCAGATATTTTATCAAAATTTAAACTTCATACTTTTAAAATCTTCTAGCATTTTAAAAGATTTTTAGAAGTTTAAAAAAACAACTTTTAGCATGCTTTTTACGATTATCAAAATTGTATTTTGTTGTTTATATGTAATATTTTATTTCTATGATGATACATTATATGTTGTGCATAACTCTGCATATGAAGAAATGTATATAGATCTATATAATACAATAAATATATATATGATTAATTACAACATTATCTTTTTTGTTGTATTGTAAGAATAGACTCTAGAGGTTATTCTTACAACATATTTAATCTACAGTTAATAATTATTTGTTTCTCATTATCTAATCCGTAATATTATTTGTTGTAAGAATAAGACATACTGGTGAACCTTCCGGTGGGAGCATTTTTCTCCCGATTTTGAGGGTCCCTTCCGTCCCTCCCGTCAACTTTCAAAATCTTCCGCCCGTGAAAAAAATCAAGTACAATAAAATCTTAACCTACATTTTGCGATCAATATTTCTGGAAATTCCCCATTGGAACTCCCGTGCTGAGGAAAAATGCAGAGAGATACGAATGGTAAAGATGAATGTCATATTTAATGATATCTGGTTATTGATCTGTTTGACACCTTTACAGGTAAATTGGGTCATGGTGATTAATTAAGGTGTTGATGATTATACAACAATTATCCACTGATTAACAGTTAATTGGGGATAAGGAAGTGGGTTTGTGGTACACGCTTAGATGATTAGAAGTGTGATAGCGGCAATTAAAAATAGTTATAAACCGTTGTGCAAACAGGAGTCGGACAACCTTTGATGCCGAGGAAAACTTCTTATTTCGATCAAACGTGCAATGAATTCATCTCGGATTGAGTTGTTATGGCTTGTTTGGGACCAAAGCCGATCAAAGTATTATTTAAGGACTAAGTTCCAGGATGGAATTGATAAACCACAAAAATGCCGAAACGTATGCTATCACCCAACGCACCAGCAGCAAAGTGACTTTTTAATTTTAGTGCTCTATGACTTATTGTTCAGAATATTATGTCTTCATTGTTATTGCTTTGTTATAACCTTATGATTATGAATGATTATGAATAAATTATAAATACAGTTTTTATCCTTCATTCATCATATGAAACCAGTCAAGGAAATTAGGAATTTGAATCCACAGTGAGGAATTACAGGACCGAACTAGATTTAACAGGACCGACAATAATTTTTTTTTTTTTTTTTAAATAATAAATTTATTTTATTCAAGTGTCACATATTGATTGCATTAAACTTACAATCACAAACAGCAATATCTACAATTAGACAGCAGCATAAAGGTTAGTGTGCGAGTGCTCATCGATTCGTGCTCCGGTCGGGTCAGACCAAAGACTATAAAATTGGTATTTTTTGCTTCTCTGTTAAGTACGCAGCATTAAGGAGAAAGAGCAAAGACTGGTTGGCTCTGAATCAGTATAATGTGTCCAAGTGGGATGACAATTTAACACTATGTCCATAATTAAATATATTATTGTACACAGCATGATCATATTCATTAAAGTATATTTCCACTCTAAAATTACAAAACTATTTGTGACATTAAAAATTACTAAATAAAATATTCATTCTATCTAAACCAGGGTTGGCCGGGAAATACCAGTGGCGGGAATTCCCAGTGGTAATTACCGGGAAATAACATCCTGGGAAATACTCTAAATTTTAGCTCAAGTGGGAAATACTGGGAAATATGATTTTTAGGTGTGATTAATTTCTTCAAAGTTGCTAAAAACTTAACATTTTAACACACAGTGTTGAAAATTACATCAGTTTAATAAATACGGGTGTACAGCCTAGGTGTAGGACCATTAAGAAGGACTTCAGGCAACTTTTGAAATTGTAATCTTCATATAAACATAATATTTATGTGATAGTACTAGAGATTTAGACATTTTTGTATAATTTGATATTATTAACTATATTGTATTTTTTCTGTAAGGCCAATATAGTTATATTTGTATATATTAAAGATTTTTTATATGAAATTTTGGCCATACATGTACATGCAAAACATAAATATCAATTTAGAAGTTTCCTCTACCATTATATTTGCAAATTAAGAATCAATCTTATTTCCCAGTATTTCCCGGGAAATATGGTATTTCCCGCCGTCCTGGGAAATATGTATTTCCCATTTTTTTGCCAACCCTGATCTAAACAAATGAATCCTTGTATGTAAAAAAAAATAGAATAAAATAATAGCTCTATGCTACCAGAAAAAGTATAATTAGAAACCAGAATTTAGAATTACAAAAGAATATCTATATATATAGCACTTTTGGTCCATTGGCTTTGATGCATCAGTTGCAGACTATAACATTTTGTTCAACGTTGTGATGAAGCCAGGGTCGGTCCTGCTACCAAGAATCAATAAATTTACGTTCTCTGTCTTTTTCATACTGTTTCTTCCGTTCTCTCGTCTCCTCTGGGGTTACTTTTCTCTTTCATGGCTTTCCTGGTATGGCTCCTGTCTTATACTGCAAGAAAGCCATAACCACCGTGTTTTGAAGTGATAAAATGTTCCCGATTAACGACAATTGTAAATGAAGAAAATTCTAGAGAATAATATTTTTCCGAAATACCACAATCAGTCGCATGAAATATTTAACGACAATAACTGTCGTAAATAGTTAGTGTCTTTGCCAAAACTCGTGATTATAAATTATGATATGTATTATTTATTTTAGATTTTGCTTCATCTAAAAATAACAAATAAAAGAGAATTAGAAATATTTTTAAGTTGCATTTACCGAGAACCTTGATTTATCTATTCTTAAAGGCAGCGGCTGACAAAACAATTTACCGGACAGTCGGTCCGGTGAGTTAACTAAAACTACCGGACTGCCGGGAAATTTATCGGACGCAGTCTGTCGGTCCGGTGCCAATTTCCTTGACTGTGAAAGACTACTAATAAGACAGAAATGTAAACAATATATATTGAAATGGGATGCAGTTGGTTCAATACTGAAACAAACAAAAGGAAAACATCAATAAACAATAAAAACACGCATCAAATACATCGATAAAAAATCTCCAGTTATGAGACCAAATCTCCAGTTGTAGCATAGCAACTCTATCACATGTATGATAAGATTCACAGCTATTCTTACAACAATTTGTAGAAAATTGTTGTAAGAATAGACACTGCCATTTTGTTACTATAGCAAAACTTCAAAAGGGCATTCCATGAAGCAATTGCCTTTGGTCTAGACCCCTACCATTTCCTTGCTACAGACCTGACAGAGGAAGGAGTGTTGCATGGATTTTGGTCTAGCCCTTACCTCTTTCTCACATTTCACAAGATGAATGGGCTGGACTACTGTATGAAATGTCGGTCAAAAGCCCACTACGGCACTAGGGCTTGTGTTGTATTGTTATTTTAACATGCCGACTATAAATAAAACTTATCTTATCTTAACAAGTTAGACTTTGTGCTCTAGCCCCTGACTCTTTCTTACCATGTTAACTTATATATAGTTATAATTACCACGGAGGAAGGGGCACTACACCATCAAACAAAATATAATTATTCAATTACACAATTGCCAATATTGGCGACATGGTCATTGCTCGTTTTCTAGATACGATAACGTAACCCTCATTCCGCTTGTGCTCCAGCTGGGAGCAAAAGTGGACTGAGGGTTACGTTATCGTATCTACTCGTTTTCGTGTTTGCAAATGACATACTTTCAAACGATTTAGCTGATCAGTTAAGAGGGAGGCTAAAGAAATCAATGTTCTCTCTTCGTCTCTTAAACGTTTCAGTTCTTTTAATTCTGCCATCCCTGTTCAATACGCTTGTACTAAGTCGTTTTCATATCTTGTTCCATTTTATTTTTTATAGAGTGGAGCAAAGGGGAGATTACTCTTCCAGCTTAAAAAATTACCGTCCTTCTTCCTGAAAACACGTCGCGCTATATTGAGTAGCTGTTAAAACTATCGTATGAAATATAATATGAAACCGGCACAGCCATATATGCTCGCATATCTGAAAATTATCTGGCAATTTCACGCTCATCCAGTGCATCAAAAAGTGTCGAGATTTTTTGGGCCGAGATATATCGGGGATGATTTTTTTGGCACCAAGACAGTTCGGCACCTAATCCTACGCTTTGCTACAGCGATTGTGCCGATAGAGGGCGCAGTATTATTCGAGTTATTCGGCACTAAGACATTTCGGCACCAGTTGAAAAAGACAGTTCGGCACCAAGACATTTCGGTACCATTGAAAAAAAGTGTCAAATTGGCACCGCATTTCCTTTCAAACAAACGTGATTACCTTTTTTAAAATAAAATTAACGAAAATTAAAAAAACCCATCAATGATCGTTTAAATGCAATCAAAACATAATTTATTTAAATATTCTTTAAAAGAAGCTATCACTAGCTGTTGCGCATGCGTGGGATAAAATTCATAATGAAATAACAATTCAGTCAATTTATAACATATTTACAAGTAGTGCCAATTAGAAATAAATTTTGTGGTTAAAACTATTTACAATTTCATTTTTATTTAGATTTGCGATTGTAGATGACAGAACAGTTGGTGTTATCTGTTCTCTAAACGTGTTGACTGTTGGGCATAGAACTATATTTTGAGGTAGTAAATTCCAGTAAATGATTGTGTTCGGAAAGAATGAGTACTTGTACAGATCTTTGAATGCATGAAGATGTCTGTATATAAAAGGAAGAGATTGTCTGATTCTTGAGTCTGTTGGTATTAATATTGTTGTAGGAACTACAACGATATGGTGAACAATCTTGTAAAACATAATAAGTTTTGTTTTGAGTCGACGTTGTTGTAGTGTAGGCCATGTGAGAGTTTGGAGCATATCTGCATGTGACGCTGCTAGTATTATGGTATCGGTTGCAGGCATACCTAGCTGCCCGTCGTTAGACCATCTCAATTTTATTGCGATGTTCCGCAGTGTGAGGGTCCCAAATTGAGCATGCATACTCTAGTTTTGGACGGACAAGAGATAGGTATACCTGCGACTTTATATTTGTGTTGTAGGTTTTAAGGTTTGTTTTCAAGAATCCAAGACTTTTATTTGCATTGGCTACAATATTGTTTGTATGCTGAGTCCATTTTAAGTCGGATTGAAGAGTGATTCCAAAATATTTTGCTGAAGAAACTGATTCCAAAGTATGATTGTGTAGCAAGTAGTTATGTTTTACAGGATTTTTCTTGTTTGTTATTGCAAGGACTGAGCATTTGTCTGGATGGAAAACCATCAGCCCGTCACTTTCCCATCTTGCGGCAGCATCAAGGTCTTCCTGGAGACTATCACAATCCTTTTGGGATTTGATAGTTTTGCAGATGATGCTGTCGCCGGCAGACAGTCTGAGTTGGCTGGATTTCAAATATTCTGGTAAGTCATTTATATATACCAGAAAAAGAGAAGGGTCAAAACTGTTCCCTGAGGGACACCAGAAGTGACTGGAGCAATATCTGATGACTCTCCATCCAGAACCACTGTTTGTGTACGGTTTGATAAAAAGGCAGAGATCCAGTTTAATGTTTCATTTTTGATTCCATAAAATTTGAGTTTGTATAGAAGTCGTTGATGTGGAACTTTGTCAAAGGCTTTGGCAAAGTCCATGATAATGAGGTCAGTTTGAATATTGTTATCTGAATTTGTGGCAAGTTCTTGAACAAAGGACAGTAGTTGAGTTTCACAAGATCTAGAATGTCTGAAGCCGTGTTGAAGATCATATAATAAACTGTTGTTTTCCAGATGGCTAAGTATGTGTTTTGTAATGACATGTTCCATAATTTTACAACTGATACAAGTGAGAGAGATTGGTCTGTAATTTACTGCGTTGTATTTTTCACCTTTTTTGTATACTGGTGCAACATTTGCATGTTTCCAGTCAGATGGTATGCAGCCAGTCTGAAGTGATTTTTGGAAAATGATGGTTAAGATTGGAGCTGTTAAATTTTGAAGATCTTTTAGTATTCTGCCGTTGATGTTGTCTGGGCCACTAGCTTTATGTGGATTGATGTTGTTAAGTAGTTTTTGGATGCCAGTTAATGTGATGGTGAGTGATGGTATTACTGGATGTGGACTCACGCCCTTGTTCGGAATGTTATCTGTTGATTCAGTGGTAAATACAGATGGAAACTGTTCGTTTAAAATGTTTGCCTTTTGTTTAGTGTCGGCAACTAGTTGTCCCTCTTTTTTCAAGGGAGCAACTCCACTGTTGTCAGTTCTGAGTGACTTTATGAAGGAGAAGAGTTTTTTCGGTTTCGATTGGTTATTAAAACTTTTATCTGGATCATTTGTTGGAAGGTCTAGTATTAATTTTTCTATATAGGTGTTGTAAGCATGTCTTTGTTCTTTCTGGACCTGATGTTTCAACTGTTTGTATTTCTCTTTATATTTTTTGTCCTTTTTCATTTTGAAGTATAATTTGTTCTTTTTATTAATCATCTTTCTTAGTTTATTATGGACCCAAGGTAGTCGATGCTTGTATGTTAGCATTTTATGTGGGATGTTTTTATTAATTGATTTTGTAAGATTGTTCTTGAATAAGTTCCACATTTCATTTACAGTGCTTTTTGTATCATTGTTTATGTTTATTATCTTTTTAAGTGTGTCTTCTAAATCAGATTTGATGTTATCCCAGTTTGCTTTGTCATACGTAATGATTTTTCTGGGTTGTTGACGTACTTTGCGCAGCCATATGTCTGCTTCTGTGTAAACAACATCATGGTCACTAAGCCCAAGAGGTGTTAATGTATTAACTTTATTAATGTCAGATGGATTGGTTACTAGAATGAGATCAAGAGTTAATGTATTAACTTTATTAATGTCAGATGGATTGGTTACTAGAATGAGATCAAGAGTTAATGTATTAACTTTATTAATGTTAGATGGATTGGTTACTAGAATGAGATCAAGAGTTACTGCATTAACTTTATTAATGTCAGATGAATTGGTTACTAGAATGAGATAAAGAGTTAATGTATTAACTTTATTAATGTCAGATGGATTGGTTACTAGAATGAGATCAAGAGTTAATGTATTAACTTTATTAATGTCAGATGGATTGGTTACTAGAATGAGATCAAGAGTTAATGTATTAACTGTATTAATGTTAGATGGATTGGTTACTAGAATGAGATCAAGAGTTAATGTATTAACTTTATTAATGTTAGATGGATTGGTTACTAGAATGAGATCAAGAGTTAATGTATTAACTTTATTAATGTCAGATGGATTGGTTACTAGAATGAGATCAAGAGTTAATGTATTAACCGTATTAATGTTAGATGGATTGGTTCCTAGAATGAGATCAAGAGTTAATGTATTAACTTTATTAATGTCAGATGAATTGATTACTAGAATGAGATCAAGAGTTAATGTATTAACTTTATTAATGTCAGATGAATTGGTTACTAGAATGAGATCAAGAGTTAATGTATTAACTTTATTAATGTTAGATGGATTGGTTACTAGAATGAGATCAAGAGTTAATGTATTAACTTTATTAATGTCAGATGGATTGGTTACTAGAATGAGATCAAGAGTTAATGTATTAACTGTATTAATGTTAGATGAATTGGTTACTAGAATGAGATCAAGAGTTAATGTATTAACTTTATTAATGTCAGATGATTTGGTTACTAGAATGAGATCAAGAGTTAATGTATTAACTTTATTAATGTCAGATGGATTGGTTACTAGAATGAGATCAAGAGTTAATGTATTAACTTTATTAATGTCAGATGGATTGGTTACTAGAATGAGATCAAGAGTTAATGTATTAACTGTATTAATGTTAGATGGATTGGTTACTAGAATGAGATCAAGAGTTAATGTATTAACTTTATTAATGTCAGATGGATTGGTTACTAGAATGAGATCAAGAGTTAATGTATTAACTTTATTAATGTCAGATGAATTGGTTACTAGAATGAGATCAAGAGTTAATGTATTAACTTTATTAATGTCAGATGAATTGGTTACTAGAATGAGATCAAGAGTTAATGTATTAACTGTATTAATGTTAGATGGATTGGTTACTAGAATGAGATCAAGAGTTAATGTATTAACTTTATTAATGTCAGATGGATTGGTTACTAGAATGAGATCAAGAGTTAATGTATTAACTTTATTAATGTCAGATGGATTGGTTACTAGAATGAGATCAAGAGTTAATGTATTAACTGTATTAATGTTAGATGGATTGGTTACTAGAATGAGATCAAGAGTTAATGTATTAACTTTATTAATGTCAGATGGATTGGTTACTAGAATGAGATCAAGAGTTAATGTATTAACTTTATTAATGTCAGATGGATTGGTTACTAGAATGAGATCAAGAGTTAATGTATTAACTTTATTAATGTCAGATGGATTGGTTACTAGAATGAGATCAAGAGTTAATGTATTAACTTTATTAATGTCAGATGGATTGGTTACTAGAATGAGATCAAGAGTTAATGTATTAACTTTATTAATGTCAGATGGATTGGTTACTAGAATGAGACCAAGAGTTAATGTATTAACTTTATTAATGTTAGATGGATTGGTTACTAGAATGAGATCAAGAGTTAATGTATTAACTTTATTAATGTCAGATGGATTGGTTACTAGAATGAGATCAAGAGTTAATGTATTAACTTTATTAATGTCAAATGGATTGGTTACTAGAATGAGATCAAGAGTTAATGTATTAACTTTATTAATGTCAGATGGATTGGTTACTAGAATGAGATCAAGAGTTAGTGTAATAACTTTATTAATGTCAGATGGATTGGTTACTAGAATGAGATCAAGAGTTAATGTATTAAGCGTATTAATGTTAGATGGATTGGTTACTAGAATGAGATAAAGAGTTAATGTATTAACTTTATTAATATCAGATGGATTGGTTACTAGAATGAGATCAAGAGTTAATGTATTAACTTTATTAATGTCAGATGAATTGGTTACTAGAATGAGATCAAAAGTTAATGTATTAACTTTATTAATGTTAGATGGATTGGTTACTAGAATGAGATAAAGAGTTAATGTATTAACTTTATTAATGTTAGATGGATTGGTTACTAGAATGAGATCAAGAGTTAATGTATTAACTGTATTAATGTCAAATGGATTGGTTACTAGAATGATATAAAGAGTTAATGTATTAACTTTATTAATGTTAGATGGATTGGTTACTAGAATGAGATCAAGAGTTAATGTATTAACTTTATTAATGTCAGATGGATTGGTTACTAGAATGAGATCAAGAGTTAATGTATTAACTGTATTAATGTTAGATGGATTGGTTACTAGAATGAGATCAAGAGTTAATGTATTAACTTTATTAATGTCAGATGGATTGGTTACTAGAATGAGATCAAGAGTTAATGTATTAACTTTATTAATGTCAGATGAATTGGTTACTAGAATGAGATCAAGAGTTAATTTATTAACTTTATTAATGTCAGATGGATTGGTTACTAGAATGAGATCAAGAGTTAATGTATTAACTTTATTAATGTCAGATGGATTGGTTACTAGAATGAGATCAAGAGTTAATGTATTAACTGTATTAATGTTAGATGGATTGGTTACTAGAATGAGATCAAGAGTTAATGTATTAACTTTATTAATGTTAGATGGATTGGTTACTAGAATGAGATAAAGAGTTAATGTATTAACTTTATTAATGTTAGATGGATTGGTTACTAGAATGAGAGCAAGAGTTAATGTATTAACTTTATTAATGTCAGATGGATTGGTTACTAGAATGAGATCAAGAGTTAATGTATTAACTTTATTAATGTTAGCTGGATTGGTTACTAGAATGAGATCAAGAGTTAATGTATTAACTTTATTAATGTCAGATGAATTGGTTACTAGAATGAGATCAAAAGTTAATGTATTAACTTTATTAATGTCAGATGGATTGGTTACTAGAATGAGATAAAGAGTTAATGTATTAACTTTATTAATGTTAGATGGATTGGTTACTAGAATGAGATCAAGAGTTAATATATTAACTGTATTAATGTCAAATGGATTGGTTACTAGAATGATATAAAGAGTTAATGTATTAACTTTATTAATGTTAGATGGATTGGTTACTAGAATGAGATCAAGAGTTAATGTATTAACTTTATTAATGTCAGATGGATTGGTTACTAGAATGAGATCAAGAGTTAATGTATTAACTTTATTAATGTTAGATGGATTGGTTACTAGAATGAGATCAAGAGTTAATGTATTAATTTTATTAATGTCAGATGGATTGGTTACTAGAATGAGATCGAGAGTTAATGTATTAACTTTATTAATGTCAGATGAATTGGTTACTAGAATGAGATCAAGAGTTAATTTATTAACTTTATTAATGTCAGATGGATTGGTTACTAGAATGAGATCAAGAGTTAATGTATTAACTTTATTAATGTCAGATGGATTGGTTACTAGAATGAGATCAAGAGTTAATGTATTAACTGTATTAATGTCAGATGGATTGGTTACTAGAATGAGATCAAGCATTAATGTATTAACTTTATCAGTGTCAAATGGATTGGTTACTAGAATGAGATCAAGAGTTAATGTATTAACTTTATTAATGTCAGATGGATTGGTTACTAGAATGAGATCAAGAGTTTATGTATTAACTGTATTAATGTCAGATGGATTGGTTACTAGAATGAGATCAAGAGTTAATGTATTAACTTTATTAATGTTAGATGGATTGGTTACTAGAATGAGATCAAGAGTTAATGTATTAACTTTATTAATGTCAGATGGATTGGTTACTAGAATGAAATCAAGAGTTAATGTATTAACTTTATTAATGTCAGATGGATTGGTTACTAGAATAAGATCAAGAGTTAATGTATTAACTGTATTAATGTTAGATGGATTGGTTACTAGAATGAGATCAAGAGTTAATGTATTAACTTTATTAATGTCAGATGGATTGGTTACTAGAATGAGATCAAGAGTTAATGTATTAACTTTATTAATGTCAAATGGATTGGTTACTAGAATGAGATCAAGAGTTAATGTATTAACTTTATTAATGTTAGATGGATTGGTTACTAGAATGAGATCAAGAGTTAATGTATTAACTTTATTAATGTCAGATGGATTGGTTACTAGAATGAGATCAAGAGTTAATGTATTAACTGTATTAATGTTAGATAGATTGGTTACTAGAATGAGATCAAGAGTTAATGTATTAACTTTATTAATGTTAGATGGATTGGTTACTAGAATGAGATAAAGAGTTAATGTATTAACTTTATTAATGTTAGATGGATTGGTTACTAGAATGAGAGCAAGAGTTAATGTATTAACTTTATTAATGTCAGATGGATTGGTTACTAGAATGAGATCAAGAGTTAATGTATTAACTTTATTAATGTTAGCTGGATTGGTTACTAGAATGAGATCAAGAGTTAATGTATTAACTTTATTAATGTCAGATGAATTGGTTACTAGAATGAGATCAAAAGTTAATGTATTAACTTTATTAATGTTAGATGGATTGGTTACTAGAATGAGATAAAGAGTTAATGTATTAACTTTATTAATGTTAGATGGATTGGTTACTAGAATGAGATCAAGAGTTAATGTATTAACTGTATTAATGTCAAATGGATTGGTTACTAGAATGATATAAAGAGTTAATGTATTAACTTTATTAATGTTAGATGGATTGGTTACTAGAATGAGATCAAGAGTTAATGTATTAACTTTATTAATGTCAGATGGATTGGTTACTAGAATGAGATCAAGAGTTAATGTATTAACTTTATTAATGTCAGATGAATTGGTTACTAGAATGAGATCAAGAGTTAATTTATTAACTTTATTAATGTCAGATGGATTGGTTACTAGAATGAGATCAAGAGTTAATGTATTAACTTTATTAATGTCAGATGGATTGGTTACTAGAATGAGATCAAGAGTTAATGTATTAACTGTATTAATGTCAGATGGATTGGTTACTAGAATGAGATCAAGCATTAATGTATTAACTTTATCAGTGTCAAATGGATTGGTTACTAGAATGAGATCAAGAGTTAATGTATTAACTTTATTAATGTTAGATGGATTGGTTACTAGAATGAGATCAAGAGTTAATGTATTAACTGTATTAATGTCAGATGGATTGGTTACTAGAATGAGATCAAGAGTTAATGTATTAACTTTATTAATGTTAGATGGATTGGTTACTAGAATGAGATCAAGAGTTAATGTATTAACTTTATTAATGTCAGATGGATTGGTTACTAGAATGAGATCAAGAGTTAATGTATTAACTTTATTAATGTCAGATGGATTGGTTACTAGAATGAGATCAAGAGTTAATGTATTAACTGTATTAATGTTAGATGGATTGGTTACTAGAATGAGATCAAGAGTTAATGTATTAACTTTATTAATGTCAGATGGATTGGTTACTAGAATGAGATCAAGAGTTAATGTATTAACTTTATTAATGTCAGATGGATTGGTTACTAGAATGAGATCAAGAGTTAATGTATTAATTTTATTAATGTCAGATGGGTTGGTTACTAGAATGAGATCAAGAGTTAATGTATTAACTTTATTAATGTCAGATGGATTGGTTACTAGAATGAGATCAAGAGTTAATGTATTAACTTTATTAATGTTAGATGGATTGGTTACTAGAATGAGATCAAGAGTTACTGTATTAACTTTATTAATGTCAGATGAATTGGTTACTAGAATGAGATAAAGGGTTAATGTATTAACTTTATTAATGTCAGATGGATTGGTTACTAGAATGAGATCAAGAGTTAATGTATTAACTTTATTAATGTCAGATGAATTGGTTACTAGAATGAGATCAAAAGTTAATGTATTAACTTTATTAATGTTAGATGGATTGGTTACTAGAATGAGATCAAGAGTTAATGTATTAACCTTATTAATGTTAGATGGATTGGTTACTAGAATGAGATCAAGAGTTAATGTATTAACTTTATTAATGTCAGATGGATTGGTTACTAGAATGAGATCAAGAGTTAATGTATTAACTTTATTAATGTTAGATGGATTAGTTACTAGAATGAGATCAAGAGTTAATGTATTAACTTTATTAATGTTAGATGGATTGGTTACTAGAATGAGATAAAGAGTTAATGTATTAACTTTATTAATGTTAGATGGATTGGTTACTAGAATGAGATCAAGAGTTCGCTCTTTTCTAATTGGAACATTTACTATTTGATGGAGATTGTTTTCGTCGATGATATCTAAACATTTGATGTTAAGTTCTGTTTATGGTTTATCTGGTATAACTTGTGGCATAGACCAGTCGATGTGACCCAGATTAAAGTCTCCTCCTATAATAATGTTGGTATGGGATGCATGATTTATTCTACCGAGGGATAATTCAAGCTGTTGTAAAGAGATGTTTCATTCATCAAGCTCCAGTTATTTGTGGTGTTAACTGATATGTCGGTTTGATTATTAAATAAGCTGGTGGAAAAGTTTGGCATTCCACAGTTGGTACATTACCAATTTATGTTATTGGCATTCATACATTCATAATTGTGAGATGTCACACCCTGACAGTATATGTGGTACCAAATATCACAACTGTCACAGCAAAGTGCTTTTTGTTTCCATCTTACTACCCTCTGGCAAATGCCACATGGCCATCGTGTGATTTTATTTCTCTTTTGTTGGTTCGTAGGATTTGTTGAATTATTTATTTTCATGCTTGTTGGTGGTAATAAGCTTTTACTTGGTACATGTACATCATTGTTATTGTTAATGGTTTCCCCAAATTATTCAGGTTGTCAAATGGATTGGGTTATTCAGGTTGTCAAATGGAATTGATTGT
Organism: Bathymodiolus brooksi; assembly: GCA_963680875.1. Lineage (NCBI taxonomy): Eukaryota > Metazoa > Mollusca > Bivalvia > Mytilida > Modiolidae > Bathymodiolus > Bathymodiolus brooksi. The sequence continues at coordinate 66,091,639 of OY804586.1, read as the reverse complement.
TCAGGTTGTCAAATGGAATGGATTATTCAGGTTGTCAAATGGATTGGGTTATTCAGGTTGTCAAATGGAATGGATTATTCAGGTTGTCAAATGGATTGGGTTATTCAGGTTGTCAAATGGATTGGGTTATTCAGGTTGTCAAATGGAATGGATTATCTGTATCTGTATCTCAAGGCACACCTCGAAATATGAGGAAATATCTTAAAACCGGAACAGTCACCATAATCCAGGAATGTACATATAGCTTTAGTTTTACACATACATTCCTTATCACGTTCAATCCATCACCAATAAGTATATGTGAGTAGAATGATTAAGATTATATACAACGCAATTTAAATTTAAAATAATAATAATTAAAAAAAATGTACCATAAGAACAATAAGGTTTATATATTATTAAAATCTAAAAAAATATTAATAATTATCACCATCAATATTTAAATAAATTAAAACCTTTTACTTTTTAAATTGGGTATGCAGTCCATGTGTACATTCTCTGAAGTCCTTTATAAACTAAGCACATTGCAATTATGTTTTTCTGCATTTGTCTTTTGTTTTTTCCATCTTTTCCAATAGCTCATATCTCTTGTTATGAGGCTTGCACAGCAGGTGTCTACATAGCGGTTCTAAACATTTGGAAATGGCTAGAGTCATTTCATTTTCTGTTTTACCTGATATATAGGCGAACGGATTAATAATTAATTGTAGTAAATCAATTGAATGAGATATCTGATCTTTAGCAAATACTCTACTTCCTTCAGTAATAATTTTGTGAAGTAATGCATCACAGGACAACACAGTGTTGGAGGTTTTCATCACAGGACAACACAATGTTGGAGGTTTCAACACAGTGTTGGAGGCTTTCATCACAGGACAACACAGTGATGGAGGTTTTCATCACAGGACAACACAGTGATGGAGGTTTTCATCACAGGACAACACAGTGTTGGAGGTTTTCATCACAGGACAACACAGTGTTGGAGGTTTTCATCACAGGACAACACAGTGTTGGAGGGTTTCATCACAGGACAACACAGTGTTGGAGGTTTTCATCACAGGACAACACAGTGTTGGAGGTTTTCATCACATGACAACACAGTGTTGGAGGTTTTCATCACAGGACAACACAGTGATGGAGGTTTTCATCACAGGACAACACAGTGTTGGAGGTTTTCATCACAGGACAACACAGTGTTGGAGGTTTTCATCACAGGACAACACAGTGTTGGAGGGTTTCATCACAGGACAACACAGTGTTGGAGGTTTTCATCACAGGACAACACAGTGTTGGAGGGTTTCATCACAGGACAACACAGTGTTGGAGGTTTTCATCACAGGACAACACTGTGTTGGAGGTTTTCATCACATGACAACACAGTGTTGGAGGTTTTCATCATAGGACAACACAGTGTTGGAGGTTTTCATCACGAGACAACACAGTGTTGGAGGTTTTCATCACAGGACAACACAGTGTTGGAGGTTTCAACACAGTGTTGGAGGTTTTCATCACAGGACAACACAGTGATGGAGGTTTTCATCACATGACAACACAGTGTTGGAGGTTTCATCACATGACAACACAGTGTTGGGGGTTTTCATCACATGACAACACAGTGCTGGAGGTTTTCATCACAGGACAACACAGTGTCGGAGGTTTTCATCACAGGACAACACAGTGTTGGAGGTTTTCATCATAGGACAACACAGTGTTGGAGGTTTTCATCACAGGACAACAGTGTTGGAGGTTTTCATCACGGGACAACACAGTGTTGGAGGTTTTCATCACAGGACAACACAGTGTTGGAGGTTTTCATCACAGGACAACACAGTGATGGAGGTTTTCATCACAGGACAACACAGTGATGGAGGTTTTCATCACATGACAACACAGTGTTGGAGGTTTTCATCACATGACAACACAGTGCTGGAGGTTTTCATCACAGGACAACACAGTGTTGGAGGTTTTCATCACAGGACAACACAGTGTTGGAGGTTGTCATCATAGGACAACACAGTGTTGGAGGTTTTCATCATAGGAAAACATAATGTTGGAGGTTTTCATCACAGGACAACACAGTGTTGGAGGTTTTCATCACAGGACAACACAGTGTTGGAGGTCTTCATCACAGGACAACACAGTGTTGGAGGTTTTCATCACAGGACAACACAGTGTTGGAGGTTTTCATCACATGACAACACAGTGTTGGAGGTCTCCATCACAGGACAACACAGTGTTGGAGGTTTTCATCACAGGACAACTCAGTGTTGGACGTTTTCATCACAGGACAACACAGTGTTGGAGGTTTTCATCACAGGACAACAGTGTTGGAGGTTTTCATCAGTTTTATGGCAAAAGGAACAGGTGCTCGTGGCACGGACTTACCACCCCCCCCTTTTTCTAACTTTCTGTTTACAAATTTAATTTCAAATCAAATTTCTTTATTTCTTTATCATTTCATCTCTTTTTCCTTATTTTAACTTGTTCGTGTCAATATTCATACAATCTTATGTTAATATCAAATTGCATGTGTCTACCCTATATAGATACTAATAACCCACAAGTGTTGCGCCTGTGGCATAAGGTACATAACGGACTAACTGCAGTACCATTTGAGTATTTTACTCTGTGGGTTTGTAAAATGTAAGTTCCAGTAACAATTTTCGGACGGATAGGAATTCCACTCACATGTATGTTGGCACTATAAAATTTCAATAGTGAATGTATCCTACCCATATTATACATTGGGTTAAGTACTATAAGATTTCAATAGTGGATGTGTCCTACCTATATTATACATTGGATTAAGAAAGTTATGTTGGCACTATAACATTTCAATAGTGGATGTATCCTACCTATATTATACATTGGGTTAAGAAAGTTATGTTAGCACTATAAGATTTCAATAGTGGATGTATCCTACCTATATTATACATTGGGTTAAGCACTATAAGATTTCAATAGTGGATGTATCCTACCTATATTATACATTGGGTTAAGAAAGTTATGTTAGCACTATAAGATTTCAATAGTGGATGTATCCTACCTATATTATACATTGGGTTAAGCACTATAAGATTTCAATAGTGGATGTATCCTACCTATATTATACATTGGGATAAAAAAGCTATGTTGGCACTATAAGATTTCAATAGTGGATGTATCCTACCTATATTATACATTGGGTTAAGAAAGTTATGTAGACACTATAAGATTTCAATAGTGGATGTATCCTACCTATATTATACATTGGGTTAAGAAAGTTATGTTAGCACACTATAAGATTTCAATAGTGGATGTATCCTACCTATATTATACATTGGGTTAAGAAAGTTATGTTACCACTATAAGATTTCAATAGTGGATGTATCCTATCTATATTATACATTGGGTTAAGAAAGTTATGTAGGCACTATAAGATTTCAATAGTGGATGTATCCTACCTATATTATACATTGGGTTAAGAAAGTTATGTTGGCACTATAAGATTTCAATAGTGGATGTATCCTATCTATATTATACATTGGGTTAAGAAAGTTATGTTGGCACTATAAGATTTCAATAGTGGATGTATCCTACCTATATTATACATTGGGTTAAGAAAGTTATGTTGGCACTATAAGATTTCAATAGTGGATGTATCCTACCTATATTATACATTGGGTTAAGAAAGTTATGTTAGCATTATAAGATTTCAATAGTGGATGTATCCTACCTATATTATACATTGGGTTAAGAAAGTTATGTTGGCACTATAAGATTTCAATAGTGGATGTATCCTACCTATATTATACATTGGGTTAAGAAAGTTATGTTGGCACTATAAGATTTCAATAGTGGATGTATCCTACATATATTATACATTGAGTTAAGAAAGTTATGTTAGCACTATAAGATTTCAATAGTGGATGTATCCTACCTATATTATGCATTGGGTTAAGAAAGTTATGTTAGCACTATAACATTTCAATAGTGGATGTATCTTACCTATATTATACATTGGGTTAAGAAAGTTATGTTAGCACTATAAGATTTCAATAGTGGATGTATCTTACCTATATTATACATTGGGTTAAGCACTATAAGATTTCAATAGTGGATGTATCCTACCTATATTATACATTGGGTTAAGCACTATAAGATTTCAATAGTGGATGTATCCTACCTATATTATACATTGGGTTAAGCACTATAAGATTTCAATAGTGGATGTATCCTACCTATATTATACATTGGATTAAGAAAGTTATGTTGGCACTATAAGATTTCAATAGTGGATGTATCTTACCTATATTATACATTGGGTTAAGAAAGTTATGTTAGCACTATAAGATTTCAATAGTGGATGTATCCTACCTATATTATGCATTGGGTTAAGAAAGTTATGTAGCCACTATAAGATTTCAATAGCGGATGTATCCTACCTATTTTATGCATTGGCTTAAGAAAGTTATGTAGGCACTATAAGATTTCAATAGTGGATGTATCCTACCTATATTATACATTGGGTTAAGAAAGTTATGTTAGCACTATAAGATTTCAATAGTGGATGTATCCTGCCTATATTATACCTTGGGTTAAGAACGTTATGTTAGCACTATAAGATTTCAATAGTGGATGTATCCTATCTATATTATACAATGGATTAAGAAAGTTATGTTAGCACAATAAGATTTCAATAGTGGATGTATCCTACCTATATTATATATTGGGTTAAGAAAGTTATGTTGTCACTATAAGATTTCAATAGTGGATGTATCCTACCTATATTATACATTGGGTTAAGAAAGTTATGTTGGCACTATAAGATTTCAATAGTGGATGTATCCTACCTATATTATACATTGGGTTAAGAAAGTTTTGTTGGCACTATAAGATTTCAATAGTGGATGTATCTTACCTATATTATACATTGGGTTAAGCACTATAAGATTTCAATAGTGGATGTATCCTACCTATATTATACATTGGGTTAAGCACTATAAGATTTCAATAGTGGATGTATCCTACCTATATTATACATTGGGATAAAAAAGCTATGTTGGCACTATAAGATTTCAATAGTGGATGTATCCTACCTATATTATACATTGGGTTAAGAAAGTTATGTAGACACTATAAGATTTCAATAGTGGATGTATCCTACCTATATTATACATTGGGTTAAGAAAGTTATGTTAGCACACTATAAGATTTCAATAGTGGATGTATCCTACCTATATTATACATTGGGTTAAGAAAGTTATGTTACCACTATAAGATTTCAATAGTGGATGTATCCTATCTATATTATACATTGGGTTAAGAAAGTTATGTAGGCACTATAAGATTTCAATAGTGGATGTATCCTACCTATATTATACATTGGGTTAAGAAAGTTATGTTGGCACTATAAGATTTCAATAGTGGATGTATCCTATCTATATTATACATTGGGTTAAGAAAGTTATGTTGGCACTATAAGATTTCAATAGTGGATGTATCCTACCTATATTATACATTGGGTTAAGAAAGTTATGTTGGCACTATAAGATTTCAATAGTGGATGTATCCTACCTATATTATACATTGGGTTAAGAAAGTTATGTTAGCATTATAAGATTTCAATAGTGGATGTATCCTACCTATATTATACATTGGGTTAAGAAAGTTATGTTGGCACTATAAGATTTCAATAGTGGATGTATCCTACCTATATTATACATTGGGTTAAGAAAGTTATGTTGACACTATAAGATTTCAATAGTGGATGTATCCTACATATATTATACATTGAGTTAAGAAAGTTATGTTAGCACTATAAGATTTCAATAGTGGATGTATCCTACCTATATTATGCATTGGGTTAAGAAAGTTATGTTAGCACTATAAGATTTCAATAGTGGATGTATCTTACCTATATTATACATTGGGTTAAGCACTATAAGATTTCAATAGTGGATGTATCCTACCTATATTATACATTGGGTTAAGCACTATAAGATTTCAATAGTGGATGTATCCTACCTATATTATACATTGGGTTAAGCACTATAAGATTTCAATAGTGGATGTATCCTACCTATATTATACATTGGATTAAGAAAGTTATGTTGGCACTATAAGATTTCAATAGTGGATGTATCTTACCTATATTATACATTGGGTTAAGAAAGTTATGTTAGCACTATAAGATTTCAATAGTGGATGTATCCTACCTATATTATGCATTGGGTTAAGAAAGTTATGTAGCCACTATAAGATTTCAATAGCGGATGTATCCTACCTATTTTATGCATTGGCTTAAGAAAGTTATGTAGGCACTATAAGATTTCAATAGTGGATGTATCCTACCTATATTATACATTGGGTTAAGAAAGTTATGTTAGCAATATAAGATTTCAATAGTGGATGTATCCTGCCTATATTATACCTTGGGTTAAGAACGTTATGTTAGCACTATAAGATTTCAATAGTGGATGTATCCTATCTATATTATACAATGGATTAAGAAAGTTATGTTAGCACAATAAGATTTCAATAGTGGATGTATCCTACCTATATTATATATTGGGTTAAGAAAGTTATGTTGGCACTATAAGATTTCAATAGTGGATGTATCCTACCTATATTATACATTGGGTTAAGAAAGTTATGTTGGCACTATAAGATTTCAATAGTGGATGTATCCTACCTATATTATACATTGGGTTAAGAAAGTTTTGTTGGCACTATAAGATTTCAATAGTGGATGTATCTTACCTATATTATACATTGGGTTAAGCACTATAAGATTTCAATAGTGGATGTATCCTACCTATATTATACATTGGGTTAAGCACTATAAGATTTCAATAGTGGATGTATCCTACCTATATTATACATTGGGTTAAGCACTATAAGATTTCAATAGTGGATGTATCCTATCTATATTATACATTGGGTTAAGCACTATAAGATTTCAATAGTGGATGTATCCTACCTATATTATACATTGGATTAAGAAAGTTATGTTGGCACTATAAGATTTCAATAGTGGATGTATCTTACCTATATTATACATTGGGTTAAGAAAGTTATGTTAGCACTATAAGATTTCAATAGTGGATGTATCCTACCTATATTATGCATTGGGTTAAGAAAGTTATGTAGGCACTATAAGATTTCAATAGTGGATGTATCCTACCTATATTATACATTGGGTTAAGAAAGTTATGTTATCACTATAAGATTTCAATAGTGGATGTATCCTGCCTATATTATACATTGGGTTAAGAACGTTATGTTAGCACTATAAGATTTCAATAGTGTATGTATCCTATCTATATTATACATTGGATTAAGAAAGTTATGTTAGCACAATAAGATTTCAATAGTGGATGTATCCTACCTATATTATATATTGGGTTAAGAAAGTTATGTTGGCACTATAAGATTTCAATAGTGGATGTATCCTACCTATATTATACATTAGGTTAAGAAAGTTATGTTGGCACTATAAGATTTCAATAGTGGATGTATCCTACCTATATTATACATTGGGTTAAGAAAGTTATGTTAGCGCTATAAGATTTCAATAGTGGATGTATCCTACCTATATTATACATTGGGTTAAGAAAGTTATGTTAGCGCTATAAGATTTCAATAGTGGATGTATCCTACCTATATTATACATTGGGTTAAGAAAGTTATGTTGGCACTATAAGATTTCAATAGTGGATGTATCCTACCTATATTATGCATTGGGTTAAGAAAGTTATGTTAGCACTATAAGATTTCAATAGTGGATGTATCTTACCTATATTATATATTGGGTTAAGAAAGTTATGTTAGCACTATAAGATTTCAATAGTGGATGTATCCTACCTATATTATACATTGGGTTAAGAAAGTTATGTTAGCACTATAAGATTTCAATAGTGGATGTATCTTACCTATATTATACATTGGGTTAAGAAAGTTATGTTAGCACTATAAGATTTCAATAGTGGATGTATCTTACCTATATTATACATTGGGTTAAGAAAGTTATGTTGGAACTATAAGATTTCAATAGTGGATGTATCCTACCTATATTATACATTGGGTTAAGAAAGTTATGTTAGCACTATAAGATTTCAATAGTGGATGTATCCTACCTATATTATATATTGGGTTAAGAAAGTTATGTTGGTATTATAAGATTTCAATAGTGGATGTATCCTACCTATATTATACATTGGGTTAAGAAAGTTATGTTGGTATTATAAGATTTCAATAGTGGATGTATCCTACCTATTTTAAACATTGGGTTAAGAAAGTTATGTTAGCGCTATAAGATTTCAATAGTGGATGTATCCTACCTATATTATACATTGGGTTAAGAAAGTTATGTTAGCGCTATAAGATTTCAATAGTGGATGTATCTTATCTATATTATACATTGGGTTAAGAAAGTTATGTTAGTGCTATAAGATTTCAATAGTGGATGTATCCTACCTATATTATACATTGGGTTAAGAAAGTTATGTTGGTACTATAAGATTTCAATAGTGGATGTATCCTACCTATATTATACATTGGGTTAAGAAAGTTATGTTAGCACTATAAGATTTCAATAGTGGATGTATCTTACCTATATTATACATTGGGTTAAGAAAGTTATGTTAGCACTATAAGATTTCAATAGTGGATGTATCTTACCTATATTATACATTGGGTTAAGCACTATAAGATTTCAATAGTGGATGTATCCTACCTATATTATACATTGGGTTAAGAAAGTTATGTTGGAACTATAAGATTTCAATAGTGGATGTATCCTACCTATATTATACATTGGGTTAAGAAAGTTATGTTAGCACTATAAGATTTCAATAGTGGATGTATCCTACCTATATTATATATTGGGTTAAGAAAGTTATGTTGGTATTATAAGATTTCAATAGTGGATGTATCCTACCTATATTATACATTGGGTTAAGAAAGTTATGTTGGTATTATAAGATTTCAATAGTGGATGTATCCTACCTATTTTATACATTGGGTTAAGAAAGTTATGTTAGCGCTATAAGATTTCAATAGTGGATGTATCCTACCTATATTATACATTGGGTTAAGAAAGTTATGTTAGCGCTATAAGATTTCAATAGTGGATGTATCTTATCTATATTATACATTGGGTTAAGAAAGTTATGTTAGCGCTATAAGATTTCAATAGTGGATGTATCCTACCTATATTATACATTGGGTTAAGAAAGTTATGTTGGTACTATAAGATTTCAATAGTGGATGTATCCTACCTATATTATACATTGGGTTAAGTACTATAAGATTTTGGGTGAAGAAAATTTAAAGTAGAGAATGTAAGACAGTCCTCTTGTATTTTTTCCCGCCAATAAAAGAATGTACCTGTTTTGTATGATTAGTTTCTTCCATTCAATTTTCGAAAGTGGGTTTTCCGAATATTTATAGGGGTCAAGTATAACGTGGCATATTTGATACAGATCTCTTTGATATCAATAAACCAGCTGTTGCTAGAGTACGATTTAACTTGCAACTGTCTTTCTGTTAGTCTCCATTCAATAGACGAGCGATCAGATCTTGTAATATTTCCAAATAGTGTTATTGCTTTAATGTGGATTTCTGCTTCAATAGGTAATAATCCTGAGTGTATATAAATGGTGAGGTCAGCAACATTTGTATATAAGGATAGTATTTGCTTCAACATTTTCTTATATTTTATATTAATTTTATCGAGCGTTTTTCCATTTGGTAAGAGAATTTCTAGTCCATAATACAAAATTGGCAGGATATAATCTCTGAGTAATGATATAGAGGTTTCCGGATCAATAGCATTTTCTCCATGTAGTCCCACTCCCATCAAACTGTACATCGCTCTAGAGGATTTCTATGATATTTTCATCAACTGTTAGTTGGGCTGAATTGTTTCCAGATTTTTGTATACCAATGTGTGAAGTATTTTCCATGACGGGCATGTCTTTGCCATCAAGTTTTCAATATCCCTCATTTATCTCTAAAGTCTTGGTCTTTGTAGTTGTTTTTACTGGCAATACAACACTTTTCGTAGGCTGGAGTAGGTATCCTTCTCTTTTACTGAAATCAACAGCAATATCAACCATTAATTGTCTGAATGTCTAATGGATTGTTGGCAATGAGTGCAACATCATCAGCACAGGTAGGTGCACAGCAGTTGATATTTCCCATTTTACCTCCCAGTCCTGTGCTGCTAAGTATATTCAATAAAGGATTGATATACACTTTATATAAGTCGGCACTTAGCGGATCTCCTTGTCTGAATTTTTGTTCAATTTTGAACATTGTATTCGACATTTTGTTATTCCATTTGATACAAGATGCTGCATTCTGGTATAAGCTATTTATCATCAATATATTTTTTTTTTCTCCAACAAAATCAGAGTTAAATGGTTGTTCCCTAACACAAGTCATTGAATTATTCACAAATTATTTTTTTTTGCTTACAAAATTTTTGGTTAAACTATGTACATTGTACATTGAAATCAATGGTTTACAGGAGTGGATAGAGAACAGTTTGTGCTAACCGTTCTTTAAATATGTTTATTGTGTTACTAGTATATACTGTATGTCATAACATTGTGCAAAGACCTCATTATGTTAGGGACCGACCATTTAACTGGAAAGGGGGGTTATGGTTTTTTGTTTCGTTCAGAATTTTGTTTTCGGACAACACAAGAGTTAGAATATTTATTTTTTTTGTCGCCCAAAGCATGAAATTTGTTTCCAGAATTTAACATTAGGTTATATGACAAAAACTCTGAATCAGATTATTTTTTTTTCCTCCAACAAAATCAGAATATTTTTTTCAGCAACATTGGGAATCAGAATATTTTTTAGAAAACCATCTGGCTTAAAGCAGTTTTGGCCATTTGAAGAAATTTCTATTTTTAGTAACGGCAGCCATCTTGGATGGAGGGCATGGCTATCGGACATAATGTTGGAAGGGACCGACCCAGGGACCATCCTTGCCAGGTTTGGTTTAATTTGGTTGAGCGGTTTCAGAGGAGATTTAAATGTGATCTTTTATCAAAATATGCCTAATTTGTATAATCGGTATAAATCGGCTGAAAGAAAAATTTCACACAAAAATCCCGAACATATGTTAAACTACTCCTTGCCATGTAGCTGCAGTTAAAAATTGAGCTCATTTAGACTTATACTAAACCAGCAATGGACAATTAAAATTGCATCCCCCCTTTTTTCTATTTTTAGCTTCGTGGCCATCTTGGTTGGAAGTCGGGATCACCGGACACAATTTTGGAGGTGGGCCATCCAAGCACCATTCCACCAAAGTTTGGTTGCAATTGGCCCAGTGGTTTCTGAGGAGAAGATTCAAATCTGAAATGTTGACGGACGGACGAAAAGTGATGGCAATAGCTCACCTGGCCTAAAGGCCAGGTGAGCTAAAAAGGGCAATAACTCCAAAATGGGTAATGGGATTTACTTCAAAATTGCAGGGTATGTAGATCTTGACATGCTACACATTTTTGCAATTTAAACTCAACATATATCTCTAAATAAGACGAAAAGTATTAAAATTTAAAAAAAAATTGATGAAAAAAGGGCAATAACTCCAAGATGGGTTATCAGATTTACTTCAAAATTGCAGGGTAGGTAGATCTTGACATGCTGAACATGTTTGCAGTTTCAACTTACCATCTGTCTCTTACAGTTTTTGAAATAAAGAACGAAAAGTATTAAAATTGTGAAAATTTGATGAAACCAGAGGCTCCCAGGAGCCTGTAATCGCTCACCTGGATCAAAGCTGCTTTCAATAACAACGCAACTGCACTGTGGCGGCCATCTTGACCGGAGAGTGCAACTGCCGAACACAATTTTGGAAGAGGACCATCCAATGACTATTCCATCAAAGTTTGGTTTTAATTGAGCTACTGGTTCCAGACAAGATGGTTTTTATGTGAATTCCCCTGAATTTTCTGAAATGCCAGACATAAATTTGGAAGGGAACCACCCAAGGATCATTTCAGCAAAGTTTTGTTGAAATTGGCCAGGTAGTTTCATCAGAGAAGATTTTTTTTAAATTGCATCCCCCCTTTTTCTAATTTGCATAATCGGTCTAAATCGGCAAAAGTTCAAAGTTCATAAAAAATCCTGTCATACATGCTAAAAAGCTCATCATTATGCTTATACAGTTCACATTTGGGCACATTCTGGCTTAAAATAGAGCAGTTTTGGCCATTTGAAGAAATTTCTATTTTTAGTAACAGCGGCCATCTTGAATGGAGGGCGGGGCTGTCGTACACAATTTTGAAAGGGACCCACCAAGGGACCATCCCTGCCAGGTTTGGTTTAATTTGGTTCAGCGGTTTCAGAAGAGAAGATTTAAATGTGATCTTTTATCAAAATATGCCCAATTTGCATAATCGGTATATATCGGCTGAAAGAAAAATTTCACAGAAAAACCCGGAATATATGTTAAACTATTCCATGCCATGTAGCTGCAGCTAAAATTTTAGCTCATTTTGACTTACACTAAAGCAGCAATGGATAATTAAAATTTCATCCCCCTTTTTTCTATTTTGAGCTTGGCGGCCATCTTGGTTGGAAGTCGGGATCAACGGACACAATTTCGGAAGGGGGCCATCCAAGAATCATTTCAGCAAAGTTTGGTTGAGATTGGCTCAGTAGTTTCTGAGGAGAAGATTTTTTTTTAATTTCATCCCCCCTTTTTTCAATTTGCATAATCGGTCAAAATCGGCAAAAGTTCAAAGTTCATAAAAAATCCTGTAATACATGTTTAAAAGCTCATCATTATGCTCATACAGTTCAAATTTGGGCACATTCTGGCTTAAAATAGAGCAGTTTTGGCCATTTGAAGAAATTTCTATTTTTAGTAACAGCGGCCATCTTGAATGGAGGGCGGGGCTGTCGGACACAATTTTGAAAGGGACCATCCCTGCCAGGTTTGGTTTAATTTGGTTCAGCAGTTTCAGAGGAGAAGATTTAAATGTGATCTTTTATCAAAATATGCCTAATTTGCATAATCGGTATATATCGGCTGAAAGAAAAATTTCACAGAAAAACCCGGAATATATGTTAAACTACTCCTTGCCATGTAGCTGCAGTTAAAATTTGAGCTCATTTTGACTTACACTATTTTGAGCTTGGCAGCCATCTTGGTTGGAAGTCGGGATCACCGGACACAATTTTGAAAGGGGGCCATCCAAGGACCATTCCACCAAAATTTGGTTGCAATTGGCCCGGTGGTTTCTGAGGAGAAGATTAAAATGTGAAATGTTGACGGACGGACGAAAAGTGATAACAATAGCTCACATGGCCTAAAGGCCAGGTGAGCTAAAAAGGGAAACAACTCCAAAATCGGTAATGGAATTTACTTCAAAATTGCAGGGTGGGTAGATCTTGACATGCTGCACATTTTTGCAATTTAAACTTAACCTTTATCTCTTAATAGTTTTTGAAATACAAGACGAAAAGTATTAAAATTTTACAAATTTGATGAAAAAAGGCCAATAACCCCAAGATGGTTAATCAGATTTACTTCAAAATTGCAGGATAGGTAGGTCTTGCTGTGCTGATCATTTTTACCCCATGTCAAATTTTTGATATTATTAACGGTTTTTGAGTTATTACCCAAAACCTGCAATTTTACCATATGTTCTATTTTTAGTAACAGTGGCCATGTTGCTTGGTGCACAGCATCACCGGTCACAATTTTGAAACTAGACACCCTAGTGATGATTCTGACCAAGTTTGGTTTCCATTGGTTTAGTATTTTCAGAGGAGAAGATTTTTGAAAAAGTTTACGACGTACGACGGACGCCAAGTGATGGCAATAGCTCGCATGACCCTTCGGGTCAGGTGAACTAAAAAGGTATAAGAAATCTGCCGGAGTACTACATGTATCTAAAGGCCATGTAACAATAAATTCAAATAAAAAATAAAGACAAGATGAACCAGAGGCTCTCAAGAGCCTGTATCGTTCACCTGGTAATAAAAAAAACCAATTGGTCCTATGTAAAAACTATGTCCTGCGTCATCTTGGAATTACGATCAACATAAAAAACACAAAGTTTGTAAAGGACCTTCCAATGATTGATGTACAGTTTAGGTTCAATCAGTGCAATAGCTTCAGAGAAGAATATATTTCTGTAGTTTCCCCATATGGTTCTGTGTTAATACTATGACCTGTGGTGGCAGCCATCTTGGATTTCCGATCGGCATAAAAAACAGGACCTTCCAATGATCATTCCTGGGCAGTTTGGTTTCAACTGTCCAAGTGGTTTCAGAGAAGAAGCATTTTGAAACATTTTTCCCATAGGGTCCAATGTTAAACTAAGTCCTGCCGTAGCCGCCATTTTGAATTTCATATCAGAATGAAAAACGTATATTTTGTAGAGGACCATTCAATGAACATTCATGTACAGTTTGGCTTTAATCATATTTGTAGTTTCTGAGAAGAAAGCATTTGAACATTTTCCCATAGGGTCCAATGTTAATCTATGTATTGTGGTGGCGGCCATCTTGGATTTCCGATCGGCATAAAAAACATAAAATTTGTAGAGGACCTTCCAATGATCATTCCTGGGCAGTTTGGTTTCAACTGTTCTAGTGGTTTCAGAGAAGAAGCGTTTTCAAACATTTCCCCCATAGGGTCCAATGTTAAACTAAGTCCTGTCGTAGCCGCCATTTTGAATTTCATATCGGAACAAAAAACGTAAAGTTTGTAGAGGACCATCCAATGAACATTCATGTACAGTTTGGCTTTAATCATATTTGTAGTCTCTGAGAAGAAGGCATTTGAACATTTTCCCATAGGGTCCAATGTTAATCTATGTCCTGCGGTGGTGGCCATCTTGGATTTCCGACCGGCATAAAAAACATAAAATTTGTAGAGGACCTTCCAATGATGATTCCTGGGCAGTTTGGTTTCAACTGTCCAAGTGGTTTCAGAGAAGAAGCATTTTGAAACATTTTTGCCATAGGGTCCAATGTTAAACTAAGTCCTGCCGTAGCCGCCATTTTGAATTTCATATCGGAACAAAAAACGTAAAGTTTGTAGAGGACCATCCAATGAACATTCTTGTACAGTTTGGCTTTAATCATATTTGTAGTTTCTGAGAAGAAGGCATTTGAACATTTTCCCATAGGGTCCAATGTTAATCTATGTCCTGCGGTGGTGGCCATCTTGGATTTCCGATCGGCATAAAAAACACACACCTTGTAGAGGACCTTCCAATGATCATTCCTGGGCAGTTTGGTTTCAATTATCCAAGTGGTTTCAGAGAAGAAGCATTTTGAAACATTTTCCCCATAGGGTCCAATGTTAAACTAAGTTCTGCCGTAGCCGCCATTTTGAATTTCATATCGGAACAAAAAACCTTAAGATTGTAGAGGACCATCCAATGAACATTCATGTACAGTTTGGCTTTAATCATATTTGTAGTTTCTGAGAAGAAGGCATTTGAACATTTTCCCATAGGGTCCAATGTTAATCTATGTCCTGCGGTGGCGGCCATCTTGGATTTCCGACCGGCATAAAAAACATAAAATTTGTAGAGGACCTTCCAATGATGATTCCTGGGCAGTTTGGTTTCAACTGTCCAAGTGGTTTCAGAGAAGAAGCATTTTGAAACATTTTTCCCATAGGGTCCAATGTTAAACTAAGTCCTGCCGTAGCCGCCATTTTGAATTTCATATCGGAACAAAAAACCTTAAGTTTGTAGAGGACCATCCAATGAACATTCATGTACAGTTTGGCTTTAATCATATTTGTAGTCTCTGAGAAGAAGGCATTTGAACATTTTCCCATAGGGTCCAATGTTAATCTATGTCCTGCGGTGGTGGCCATCTTGGATTTCCGACCGGCATAAAAAACATAAAATTTGTAGAGGACCTTCCAATGATGATTCCTGGGCAGTTTGGTTTCAACTGTCCAAGTGGTTTCAGAGAAGAAGCATTTTGAAACATTTTTGCCATAGGGTCCAATGTTAAACTAAGTCCTGCCGTAGCCGCCATTTTGAATTTCATATCGGAACAAAAAACGTAAAGTTTGTAGAGGACCATCCAATGAACATTCTTGTACAGTTTGGCTTTAATCATATTTGTAGTTTCTGAGAAGAAGGCATTTGAACATTTTCCCATAGGGTCCAATGTTAATCTATGTCCTGCGGTGGTGGCCATCTTGGATTTCCGATCGGCATAAAAAACACACACCTTGTAGAGGACCTTCCAATGATCATTCCTGGGCAGTTTGGTTTCAATTATCCAAGTGGTTTCAGAGAAGAAGCATTTTGAAACATTTTCCCCATAGGGTCCAATGTTAAACTAAGTTCTGCCGTAGCCGCCATTTTGAATTTCATATCGGAACAAAAAACCTTAAGATTGTAGAGGACCATCCAATGAACATTCATGTACAGTTTGGCTTTAATCATATTTGTAGTTTCTGAGAAGAAGGCATTTGAACATTTTCCCATAGGGTCCAATGTTAATCTATGTCCTGCGGTGGCGGCCATCTTGGATTTCCGACCGGCATAAAAAACAGAAAATTTGTAGAGGACCTTCCAATGATCATTCCTGGGCAGTTTGGTTTCAACTGTCCAAGTGGTTTCAGAGAAGAAGCATTTTGAAACATTTTTCCCATAGGGTCCAATGTTAAACTAAGTCCTGCCGTAGCCGCCATTTTGAATTTCATATCGGAACAAAAAACCTTAAGATTGTAGAGGACCATCCAATGAACATTCATGTACAGTTTGGCTTTAATAATATTTGTAGTTTCTGAGAAGAAGGCATTTGAACATTTTCCCATAGGGTCCAATGTTAATCTATGTCCTGCGGTGGCGGCCATCTTGGATTTCCGACCGGCATAAAAAACAGAAAATTTGTAGAGGACCTTCCAATGATCATTCCTGGGCAGTTTGGTTTCAACTGTCCAAGTGGTTTCAGAGAAGAAGCATTTTGAAACATTTTTCCCATAGGGTCCAATGTTAAACTAAGTCCTGCCGTAGCCGCCATTTTGAATTTCATATCGGAACAAAAAACCTTAAGATTGTAGAGGACCATCCAATGAACATTCATGTACAGTTTGGCTTTAATCATATTTGTAGTTTCTGAGAAGAAGGCATTTGAACATTTTCCCATAGGGTCCAATGTTAATCTATGTCCTGCGATGGCGGCCATCTTGGATTTCCGATCGGCATAAAAAACAGTAACTTGGTAAAGGACATTCCAATGATCATTCCTTTACAGTTTGGGTTCAGTCAGTTCATTAGTTTCGGAGAAGAAGATCTTTGAAATTTCAGCCAATCAGAGCATATTATTGGCCCTGGCAGCCATATTGAATATCCGACTGGAACGAAAAACAGTAACTTTGTAGAGGACCATCCAAGGAACATTCCTGCTAAGTTCGGTTCCAATCGGCCAAGTGGTTTCGGAGAAGAAGCTTGTAATGTGAAAAGTTTACAGACGACGGACGCCAAGTGATGGCAATAGTTCACATGGACCTTTGGTCCAGGTGAACTAATAAACACACCACATACAGAAAATACTCTTTTTTGGCACATTGGGGCCTCTTGTTTGGAAACAGGAATAGATACAAAATCCCCAAATCAATCCTAACCTTTATTCAAGATCATTGTTAGAAATTCATAAGAATTTATCAAATCTACCAACAGTTATTGCAAGGAAATCATTGTCTACAAACATGCATCAACACTCGTGACAAAGAAGCCATAACAGCCAGGCACAAATAAAAAACTGACTGTAGCTGAAGTATTGTTGAAAGTGGCATTAAACACCATAAACCTCATCCCCCACATAACAGCTAGTGTTCTTCTTTTTGATACCTATTTAGTTTCCATGCCAACAGACATTCGACTTCTGCAACACACGCATAATATATCATTTTAACCACTAAAGGAATGAAGAACAGGCATTAAGCAATCAATAGGCACCGTGGTGATGGTAGTTGGATTGACAACTACCTGTGCAATCATGGCCTATCACCACTAAAAGTGTGAGTTCGAACCCAGTTCATGGCAAGGTGTACTCGATACAACATTACGTGATAAAGTTCGTCAGTGATTTGCGACAGATCGGTGGTTTTCTCTGTGTACTCGATATCCTCAACCAATAGAACTGACCACCACGATATAGGTAAAGCTTGAAGGATTATTTGACCTTGTAAACACACCTTTAAATAGGTAAAGCTTGAAGGATTATTTGACCTTGTAAACACACCTTTAAATAGGTAAAGCTTGAAGGATTATTTGACCTTGTAAACACACCTTTAAATAGGTAAAGCTGGAAGAATTATTTGACCTTGTAAACACAGCTTTAAATAGGTAAAGCTTGAAGGATTATTTGACCTTGTAAACATACCTTTAAATAGGTAAAGCTGGAAGAATTATTTGACCTTGTAAACACACACCTTTAAATAGGTAAAACTTGAAGAAATATTTGACCTTGTAAACACACCTTTAACATATCACATCAAATTTCTAAACCTCGTTAATTCATGCCATAATGTAGCTGAAATATTGTTGGAATTGACATTAAACACCAATCAATCAGTCAATACACTGTACTAGCGTTGTCCCTCTTTTATACTACCACCTCTCTCATCAGGCCAGATTTCAGTAGTACTGATATAGTAATTATAAAATACTACCATGAGACCACTTTTTCACTGTAGAAGATTGATTTGATTTTTGGTGTTTAACGCCACTTTCAGCAGTATTTCAGCTATATCATGGTGACCAGTTTTAGTGGTGGAAGAAGCCGGAGTACCCGGAGAGAACCACTGACCATGGGCAAGTAACTGGTAAACTATATCACTTGCGGCTGCGAATCGAGTGCACCCTTTTTTGTAATCTACAAAGCCGGGCGCGAACCCACACAGTATTGGTGATAGGCTTGTATGAGTTGTTAGGTAATCCAACTACCTAACTAACTGAGCCACACGGGCCCTCCTGCAGAAGAGGTGGCCTTAAAACATGATATATATAAGAGAGGAAGTAGTAACTCAGTTCCAGAGTTTTCAACACATATATAACATAATGATATACAAGGACTACTAACTCAGTTCCAGAGTTTTCAACACATGTATAACATAATGATATACAAGGACTACTAACTCGGTTCCAGAGTTTTCACCACATATATAACATAATGATATACAAGGACTACTAACTCAGTTCCAGAGTTTTCAACACATATATAACATAATGATATACAAGGACTACTAACTCGGTTCCAGAGTTTTCAACACATATATAACATAATGATATACAAGGACTACTAACTCGGTTCCAGAGTTTTCAACACATATATAACATAATGATATCCAAGGACTACTAACTCAGTTCCAGAGTTTTCAACACATACCGTATATAACATAATGATATACAAGGACTACTAACTCAGTTCCAGAGTTTTCAACACATATATAACATAATGATATACAAGGACTACTAACTCAGTTCCAGAGTTTTCAACACATATATAACATAATGATATACAAGGACTACTAACTCAGTTCCAGAGTTTTCAACACATGTATAACATAATGATATACAAGGACTACTAACTCAGTTCCAGAGTTTTCAACACATATATAACATAATGATATACAAGGACTACTAACTCAGTTCCAGAGTTTTCACCACATATATAACATAATGATATACAAGGACTACTAACTCAGTTCCAGAGTTTTCAACACATATATAACATAATGATATACAAGGACTACTAACTCGGTTCCAGAGTTTTCAACACATATATAACATAATGATATACAAGGACTACTAACTCGGTTCCAGAGTTTTCAACACATATATAACATAATGATATACAAGGACTACTAACTCGGTTCCAGAGTTTTCAACACATATATAACATAATGATATACAAGGACTACTAACTCGGTTCCAGAGTTTTCAACACATATATAACATAATGATATACAAGGACTACTAACTCAGTTCCAGAGTTTTCAACACATGTATAACATAATGATATACAAGGACTACTAACTCGGTTCCAGAGTTTTCACCACATATATAACATAATGATATACAAGGACTACTAACTCGGTTCCAGACTTTTCAACACATATATAACATAATGATATACAAGGACTACTAACTCGGTTCCAGAGTTTTCACCACATATATAACATAATGATATACAAGGACTACTAACTCGGTTCCAGAGTTTTCAACACATATATAACATAATGATATACAAGGACTACTAACTCGGTTCCAGAGTTTTCACCACATATATAACATAATGATATACAAGGACTACTAACTCGGTTCCAGAGTTTTCAACACATATATAACATAATGATATACAAGGACTACTAACTCGGTTCCAGAGTTTCCAACACATATATAACATAATGATATACAAGGACTACTAACTCAGTTCCAGAGTTTCCAACACATATATAACATAATGATATACAAGGACTACTAACTCAGTTCCAGAGTTTTCAACACATATATAACATAATGATATACAAGGACTACTAACTCAGTTCCAGAGTTTTCAACACATATATAACATAATGATATACAAGGACTACTAACTCAGTTCCAGAGTTTCCAACACATATACCAGAGGCTCTCAAGAGCCTGTATCGTTCACCTGGTAATAAAAAAAACCAATTGGTCCTATGTAAAAACTATGTCCTGCGTTATCTTGGAATTACGATCAACATAAAAAACACAAAGTTTGTAAAGGACCTTCCAATGATTGATGCACAGTTTAGGTTCAATCAGTGCAATAGCTTCAGAGAAGAATATATTTCTGTATTTTCCCCATATGGTTCTGTGTTAATACTATGACCTGTGGTGGCAGCCATCTTGGATTTCCAATCGGCATAAAAAACAGGACCTTCCAATGATCATTCCTGGGCAGTTTGGTTTCAACTGTCCAAGTGGTTTCAGAGAAGAAGCATTTTGAAACATTTTTCCCATAGGGTCCAATGTTAAACTAAGTCCTGCCGTAGCCGCCATTTTGAATTTCATATCAGAATGAAAAACGTATATTTTGTAGAGGACCATTCAATAAACATTCATGTACAGATTGGCTTTAATCATATTTGTAGTTTCTGAGAAGAAGGCATTTGAACATTTTCCCATAGGGTCCAATGTTAATCTATGTCCTGCGGTGGTGGCCATCTTGGATTTCCGATCGGCATAAAAAAACAGAAACTTTGTAGAGGACCTTCCAATGATCATTCCTGGGCAGTTTGGATTCAATTGTCCAAGTGGTTTCAGAGAAGAAGCGTTTTGAAACATTTTTCCCATAGGGTCCAATGTTAAACTAAGTCCTGCCGTAGCCGCCATTTTGAATTTCATATCGGAACAAAAAACCTAACGTTTGTAGAGGACCATCCAATGAACATTCTTGTACAGTTTGGCTTTAATCATATTTGTAGTTTCTGAGAAGAAGGCATTTGAACATTTTCCCATAGGGTCCAATGTTAATCTATGTCCTGCGGTGGTGGCCATCTTGGATTTCCGATCGGCATAAAAAACACACACCTTGTAGAAGACCTTCCAATGATCATTCCTGGGCAGTTTGGTTTCAATTATCCAAGTGGTTTCAGAGAAGAAGCGTTTTGAAACATTTTTCCCATAGGGTCCAATGTTAAACTAAGTTCTGCCGTAGCCGCCATTTTGAATTTTATATCGGAACAAAAAACCTTAAGTTTGTAGAGGACCATCCAATGAACATTCATGTACAGTTTGGCTTTAATCATATTTGTAGTTTCTGAGAAGAAGGCATTTGAACATTTTCCCATAGGGTCCAATGTTAATCTATGTCCTGCGGTGGTGGCCATCTTGGATTTCCGACCGGCATAAAAAACAGAAACTTTGTAGAGGACCTTCCAATGATCATTCCTGGGCAGTTTGGTTTCAACTGTCCAAGTGGTTTCAGAGAAGAAGCATTTTGAAACATTTTTCCCATAGGGTCCAATGTTAAACTAAGTCCTGCCGTAGCCGCCATTTTGAATTTCATATCAGAATGAAAAACGTATATTTTGTAGAGGACCATTCAATGAACATTCATGTACAGTTTGGCTTTAATCATATTTGTAGTTTCTGAGAAGAAGGCATTTGAACATTTTCCCATAGGGTCCAATGTTAATCTATGTCCTGCGGTGGTGGCCATCTTGGATTTCCGATCGGCATAAAAAAACAGAAACTTTGTAGAGGACCTTCCAATGATCATTCCTGGGAAGTTTGGATTCAATTGTCCAAGTGGTTTCAGAGAAGAAGCGTTTTGAAACATTTTTCCCATAGGGTCCAATGTTAAACTAAGTCCTGCCGTAGCCGCCATTTTGAATTTCATATCGGAACAAAAAACCTAACGTTTGTAGAGGACCATCCAATGAACATTCATGTACAGTTTGGCTTTAATCATATTTGTAGTTTCTGAGAAGAAGGCATTTGAACATTTTCCCATAGGGTCCAATGCTAATCTATGTATTGTGGTGGCGGCCATCTTGGATTTCCGATCGGCATAAAAAACAGAAAATTTGTAGAGGACCTTCCAATGATCATTCCTGGGCAGTTTGGTTTCAACTGTTCTAGTGGTTTCAGAGAAGAAGCGTTTTCAAACATTTCCCCCATAGGGTCCAATGTTAAACTAAGTCCTGCCGTAGCCGCCATTTTGAATTTCATATCGGAACAAAAAACCTAACGTTTGTAGAGGACCATCCAATGAACATTCATGTACAGTTTGGCTTTAATCATATTTGTAGTTTCTGAGAAGAAGGCATTTGAACATTTTTCCCTAGGGTCCAATGTTAATCTATGTCCTGCGGTGGCGGCCATCTTGGATTTCCGATCGGCATAAAAAACACACACCTTGTAGAGGATCTTCCAATGATCATTCCTGGGCAGTTTGGTTTCAATTATCCAAGTGGTTTCAGAGAAGCGTTTTGAAACATTTTTCCCATAGGGTCCAATGTTAAACTAAGTCCTGCCGTAGCCGCCATTTTGAATTTTATATCGGAACAAAAAACGCAAAGTTTGTAGAGGACCATCCAATGAACATTCATGTACAGTTTGGCTTTAATCATATTTGTAGTTTCTGAGAAGAAGGCATTTGAACATTTTCCCATAGGGTCCAATGTTAATCTATGTCCTGCGGTGGTGGCCATCTTGGATTTCCGACCGGCATAAAAAACAGAAAATTTGTAGAGGACCTTCCAATGATCATTCCTGGGCAGTTTGGTTTCAACTGTCCAAGTGGTTTCAGAGAAGAAGCATTTTGAAACATTTTTCCCATAGGGTCCAATGTTAAACTAAGTCCTGCCGTAGCCGCCATTTTGAATTTCATATCAGAATGAAAAACGTATATTTTGTAGAGGACCATTCAATGAACATTCATGTACAGTTTGGCTTTAATCATATTTGTAGTTTCTGAGAAGAAGGCATTTGAACATTTTCCCATAGGGTCCAATGTTAATCTATGTCCTGCGGTGGTGGCCATCTTGGATTTCCGATCGGCATAAAAAAACAGAAACTTTGTAGAGGACCTTCCAATGATCATTCCTGGGAAGTTTGGATTCAATTGTCCAAGTGGTTTCAGAGAAGAAGCGTTTTGAAACATTTTTCCCATAGGGTCCAATGTTAAACTAAGTCCTGCCGTAGCCGCCATTTTGAATTTCATATCGGAACAAAAAACCTAACGTTTGTAGAGGACCATCCAATGAACATTCATGTACAGTTTGGCTTTAATCATATTTGTAGTTTCTGAGAAGAAGGCATTTGAACATTTTCCCATAGGGTCCAATGTTAATCTATGTATTGTGGTGGCGGCCATCTTGGATTTCCGATCGGCATAAAAAACAGAAAATTTGTAGAGGACCTTCCAATGATCATTCCTGGGCAGTTTGGTTTCAACTGTTCTAGTGGTTTCAGAGAAGAAGCGTTTTCAAACATTTCCCCCCATAGGGTCCAATGTTAAACTAAGTCCTGCCGTAGCCGCCATTTTGAATTTCATATCGGAACAAAAAACCTAACGTTTGTAGAGGACCATCCAATGAACATTCATGTACAGTTTGGCTTTAATCATATTTGTAGTTTCTGAGAAGAAGGCATTTGAACATTTTCCCATAGGGTCCAATGTTAATCTATGTCCTGCGGTGGCGGCCATCTTGGATTTCCGATCGGCATAAAAAACACACACCTTGTAGAGGATCTTCCAATGATCATTCCTGGGCAGTTTGGTTTCAATTATCCAAGTGGTTTCAGAGAAGAAGCGTTTTGAAACATTGTTCCCATAGGGTCCAATGTTAAACTAAGTCCTGCCGTAGCCGCCATTTTGAATTTTATATCGGAACAAAAAACGCAAAGTTTGTAGAGGACCATCCAATGAACATTCATGTACAGTTTGGCTTTAATCATATTTGTAGTTTCTGAGAAGAAGGCATTTGAACATTTTCCCATAGGGTCCAATGTTAATCTATGTCCTGCGGTGGTGGCCATCTTGGATTTCCGACCGGCATAAAAAACAGAAAATTTGTAGAGGACCTTCCAATGATCATTCCTGGGCAGTTTGGTTTCAACTGTCCAAGTGGTTTCAGAGAAGAAGCATTTTGAAACATTTTCCCCATAGGGTCCAATGTTAAACTAAGTCCTGCCGTAGCCGCCATTTTGAATTTCATATCGGAACAAAAAACGTAAAGTTTGTAGAGGACCATCCAATGAACATTCTTGTACAGTTTGGCTTTAATCATATTTGTAGTTTCTGAGAAGAAGGCATTTGAACATTTTCCCATAGGGTCCAATGTTAATCTATGTCCTGCGGTGGTGGCCATCTTGGATTTCCGATCGGCATAAAAAACACACACCTTGTAGAGGACCTTCCAATGATCATTCCTGGGCAGTTTGGTTTCAATTATCCAAGTGGTTTCAGAGAAGAAGCGTTTTGAAACATTTTTCCCATAGGGTCCAATGTTAAACTAAGTTCTGCCGTAGCCGCCATTTTGAATTTTATATCGGAACAAAAAACGCAAAGTTTGTAGAGGACCATCCAATGAACATTCATGTACAGTTTGGCTTTAATCATATTTGTAGTTTCTGAGAAGAAGGCATTTGAACATTTTCCCATAGGGTCCAATGTTAATCTATGTCCTGCGGTGGTGGCCATCTTGGATTTCCGACCGGCATAAAAAACAGAAACTTTGTAGAGGACCTTCCAATGATCATTCCTGGGCAGTTTGGTTTCAACTGTCTAAGTGGTTTCAGAGAAGAAGCATTTTGAAACATTTTTCCCATAGGGTCCAATGTTAAACTAAGTCCTGCCGTAGCCGCCATTTTGAATTTCATATCGGAACAAAAAACGTATTATTTGTAGAGAATCATCCAATGAACATTCATGTACAGTTTGGCTTTAATCATATTTGTAGTTTCTGAGAAGAAGGCATTTGAACATTTTCCCATAGGGTCCAATGTTAATCTATGTCCTGCGGTGGCGGCCATCTTGAATTTCCGATCGGCAAAAAAAAACAGAAACTTTGTAGAGGACCTTCCAATGATCATTCCTGGGCAGTTTGGTTTCAATTATCCAAGTGGTTTCAGAGAAGAAGCGTTTTGAAACATTTTTCCCATAGGGTCCAATGTTAAACTAAGTCCTGCCGTAGCCGCCATTTTGAATTTCATACCAGAACAAAAAACGTAAAGTTTGTAGAGAACCATCTAATGAACATTCATGTACAGTTTGGCTTTAATCATATTTGTAGTTTCTGAGTAGAAGGCATTTGAACATTTTCCCATAGGGTCCAATGTTAATCTATGTATTGCGGTGGTGGCCATCTTGGATTTCCGATCGGCATAAAAAACATAAAATTTGTAGAGGACCTTCCAATGATCATTCCTAGGCAGTTTGGTTTCAATTATCCAAGTGGTTTCAGAGAAGAAGCGTTTTGAAACATTTTTCCCATAGGGTCCAATGTTAAACTAAGTCCTGCCGTAGCCGCCATTTTGAATTTCATACCAGAACAAAAAACGTAAAGTTTGTAGAGGACCATCTAATGAACATTCATGTACAGTTTGGCTTTAATAATATTTGTAGTTTCTGAGTAGAAGGCATTTGAATATTTTCCCATAGGGTCCAATGTTAATCTATGTCCTGCGGTGGCGGCCATCTTGGATTTCCGACCGGCATAAAAAACATAAAATTTGTAGAGGACCTTCCAATGATCATTCCTGGGCAGTTTGGTTTCAACTGTCCAAGTGGTTTCAGAGAAGAAGCATTTTGAAACATTTTTGCCATAGGGTCCAATGTTAAACTAAGTCCTGCCGTAGCCGCCATTTTGAATTTCATACCAGAACAAAAAACGTAAAGTTTGTAGAGGTCCATCTAATGAACATTCATGTACAGTTTGGCTTTAATCATATTTGTAGTTTCTGAGTAGAAGGCATTTGAATATTTTCCCATAGGGTCCAATGTTAATCTATGTCCTGCGGTGGCGGCCATCTTGGATTTCTGACCGGCATAAAAAACGGAAAATTTGTAGAGGACCTTCCAATGATCATTCCTGGGCAGTTTGGTTTCAACTGTCCAAGTGGTTTCAGAGAAGAAGCATTTTGAAACATTTTTCCCATAGGGTCCAATGTTAAACTAAGTTCTGCCGTAGCCGCCATTTTGAATTTCATATCGGAACAAAAATCCTTAAGATTGTAGAGGACCATCCAATGAACATTCATGTACAGTTTGGCTTTAATCATATTTGTAGTTTCTGAGAAGAAGGCATTTGAACATTTTCCCATAGGGTCCAATGTTAATCTATGTCCTGCGGTGGCGGCCATCTTGGATTTCCGACCGGCATAAAAAACAGAAAATTTGTAGAGGACCTTCCAATCATCATTCCTGGGCAGTTTGGTTTCAACTGTCCAAGTGGTTTCAGAGAAGAAGCATTTTGAAACATTTTTCCTATAGGGTCCAATGTTAAACTAAGTCCTGCCGTAGCCGCCATTTTGAATTTCATATCGGAACAAAAAACCTTAAGATTGTAGAGGACCATCCAATGAACATTCATGTACAGTTTGGCTAAAATAATATTTGTAGTTTCTGAGAAGAAGGCATTTGAACATTTTCCCATAGGGTCCAATGTTAATCTATGTCCTGCGGTGGCAGCCATCTTGGATTTCCGACCGGCATAAAAAACAGAAAATTTGTAGAGGACCTTCCAATGATCATTCCTGGGCAGTTTGGTTTCAACTGTCCAAGTGGTTTCAGAGAAGAAGCATTTTGAAACATTTTTCCCATAGGGTCCAATGTTAAACTAAGTCCTGCCGTAGCCGCCATTTTGAATTTCATATCGGAACAAAAAACCTTAAGATTGTAGAGGACCATCCAATGAACATTCATGTACAGTTTGGCTTTAATAATATTTGTAGTTTCTGAGAAGAAGGCATTTGAACATTTTCCCATAGGGTCCAATGTTAATCTATGTCCTGCGGTGGTGGCCATCTTGGATTTCCGACCGGCATAAAAAACAGAAAATTTGTAGAGGACCTTCCAATGATCATTCCTGGGCAGTTTGGTTTCAACTGTCCAAGTGGTTTCAGAGAAGAAGCATTTTGAAACATTTTTCCCATAGGGTCCAATGTTAAACTAAGTCCTGCCGTAGCCGCCATTTTGAATTTCATATCGGAACAAAAAACCTTAAGATTGTAGAGGACCATCCAATGAACATTCATGTACAGTTTGGCTTTAATCATATTTGTAGTTTCTGAGAAGAAGGCATTTGAACATTTTCCCATAGGGTCCAATGTTAATCTATGTCCTGCGATGGCGGCCATCTTGGATTTCCGATCGGCATAAAAAACAGTAACTTGGTAAAGGACATTCCAATGATCATTCCTTTACAGTTTGGGTTCAGTCAGTTCATTAGTTTCGGAGAAGAAGATCTTTGAAATTTCAGCCAATCAGAGCATATTATTAGCCCTGGCAGCCATATTGAATATCCGACTGGAACGAAAAACAGTAACTTTGTAGAGGACCATCCAAGGAACATTCCTGCTAAGTTCGGTTCCAATCGGCCAAGTGGTTTCGGAGAAGAAGCTTGAAATGTGAAAAGTTTACAGACGACAGACGACAGACGACGGACGCCAAGTGATGGCAATAGTTCACATGGACCTTTGGTCCAGGTGAACTAATAACATAATGATATACAAGGACTACTAACTCGGTTCCAGAGTTTTCAACACATTTTATCACATATACATTTTATTACAAGAATGGCAAATCAAGACATCTATGACATCTATTCCATGGGAAAAAGTCTCTACACAAAACTATCTGAAAAAAATATAACAAAATGTTAAAATAAACAAAAAATTGTTAAGTATTAGAGCACAGTCATCACTAACTTAAGACATTGTCAGATTATAAAAGAAAAAAATGTACACAAGATGAGATGCGTTCAAATGTTTTTATACAAATACAGTTAAACCTGCCCATACGGTCACCTATATTTAACAGTCACCTGTATTAAAAAGGTCACCTTTTTCTTGTCCTGTCAGAACATTTCATATAAATTGAACCTCTTTTAAGAGGTCACCTTTCTTATACGGCCACTTTTTATATGTCCCAATGGTGACCTCTTAATACAGGTTTGACTGTATCTATTAAAACATTATAAAGATGTGGTAGGTTCTAAAATGTCAAGTTTCAATCTGGTTTTTAATCTTAATCAATAAATATTCATTTGAATCAAAATTATTTCACTTCCTTTCGGGAACTATTTGTCACAGAAACTTTTGTCCAATATAACCGATTTACACCTCTTGTATATATCACAGTGCAAAATAGTGTTTTGTTTGTTTGTTTGATGGTGTTTAATGCCACTTTCAACAATATTTCAGTTATATCGTGGCGGCAAGTTTTATTTGTGGAGGAGACCGGAGGATCCGGAGAAAACCAATGACCTGTCTCAAGTCACTGACAAACTTTATCACATAATAATGTACACCTCGCCCTGATCGAGATTCGAACTCAAATCAGTGGTGATAAGCACTGATTGCATAGGTAGTTGTAAATCCAACTGCCATACGATCACGGCCTTGATGGCCCTGCATAATAGTGAGGTTCCAATTGGGATAATATATATAATTAAAAAGAAATTAATTCATGTGTTAAAATTATTTCTAAAACCATCATGGATTGTAGGATAAATACAATATAGGTCTATTGATGGTCAATATAGAATTTATTTTGCTCTTTTCTATATTTTGAGCAGTCAAATTGCATAGTCCATAGATTGGATACATTTTTGTTATATACAGTCATATATTTACTGGTACCCCTTTCAGATGTTTTTGCTGTTCAGTTTTAGGAAACTAGTTGAAAACCCAGTTCAGAAAATATCAAAATGGGCTATCAAGGAATAGTTGTATAATTTTATCATTTAATTCAAATAGCATTGCCCATGGATGAATGTAATTTGTCTGCAGGATAAACACAATTATGCAATGTCTTAAAATATCAAGTTGATATTTATTTTGCACAAAACTAGCCTTTGTCCCAGTTATTAAGCCTCCTACACATCAACTTTATATTCTAATGCAATTATAATGTAACATATATTTTCATTGGCTATCGAGAGCTGTCAAATCTGCAGTTGACATGCCTGAAGGAATGCTATATTCCTACGCCGAATGCACTTGTTTGTAAACAATATGGCTAACCCAGATATTTCTGACTATGAATTTGACGCAGACGACCTATTTAGGAGATAATTGTATTGTATTTGAAAATTTCACAGCATCAATTGGAGATTTGATGGTCGCAAATCGAGTTTACTGTCCATTCTAATGCAATACTGAACATAAAAATGTATTCTTGCATATCCCTGGGTCTAAAAATCACAAAAATTCAAATTCCGGAAAAATATTGTTGAACGACTTTGGCACATAAACAACGTGACATCATATGAAGACTTCCAGTTTAAAATGTAAAGATCAGACGTTATTTGGCTTTGTGTACGCTTCAATTTAAATAGAATTTAACTAAAATAAGTTTTCAAGGTAGGCATTTTAATTATTTTTGTGTATTGTTGTACATATGACATGTAAAATTTCACGTTTTCAAGATGGCAGATCCTAAGGAATTTGAAAAGTGCATATATTTCGTCATTTATTTGTATGTTTTCAAACTAGTGTGTACACGTTGGGAGAATTTCATAAGAATAGGAATAACAGTACTGTATTTGAAGAGTTGTCAGTGTCAATTGTGGATTTGACGGTCACAAATATCCGTTTTACAGCTGGCTCCGCTTCGTCAGTAAAACTGCATTTGCAACCATCAAATCCACAATTGACACCTCCAACTCTTCAAATACAGTACTGTTATTCCTTAATTTTAAGACACTGTACTAATATTGCATATATATAATTTAATAATTGATTGTTGTAATAATTACATTAGTGGGTATGACTAGATAAAAATGTTTTCTCCAATTACAATATATAATTAATGTAGGGTATATTTTTAAAGATACAAGTATTAAAATGAAAATGCTTGGGTACTGGGGCAGTTTTGGTCAATAAGTACCAATAGCAGACCTGTTTATCCCTGTTGACCTGTAGGAGTAGTTTTCGTCATTGACTGAGAGTAGATTTCTACTTTTAAGAGTAGATTTAGTTTGAGTGCACCCTCTCCCCAAGAAAATCTTGAAAAATTAGGTATCGTTTCCTGTAATATATATCATGTATAACATACAGCTTCTTGTTGAATATGATTGTTTGTTTGTACCTGTGTGTAATGTCTAAGAGTAAGGATTGATTTCATTTGTACAATAATAGTACATAGCATCAACTCTGCATTCGTCTGGTTCCTCTGTCTAGTTTCAGCACTCTTACATTTCATTTGTACAATAATAGTACATAGCATAGCATCAACTCTGCATTCGTCTGGTTCCTCCGTCTAGTTTCAGCACTCTTATATTTCATTTGTACAATAATAGTACATAGCATCAACTCTGCATTCGTCTGGTTCCTCTGTCTAGTTTCAGCACTCTTACATTTCATTTGTACAATAATAGTACATAGCATAGCATCAACTCTGCATTCGTCTGGTTCCTCCGTCTAGTTTCAGCACTCTTACATTTCATTTGTACAATAATAGTACATAGCATCAACTCTGCATTCGTCTGGTTTCTCCGTCTAGTTTCAGCACTCTTACATTTCATTTGTACAATAATAGTGCATAGCATCAACTCTGCATTCGTCTGGTTCCTCCGTCTAGTTTCAGCACTCTTATATTTCATTTGTACAATAATAGTACATAGCATCAACTCTGCATTCGTCTGGTTCCTCCGTCTAGTTTCAGCACTCTTACATTTCATTTGTACAATAATAGTGCATAGCATCAACTCTGCATTCGTCTGGTTTCTCCGTCTAGTTTCAGCACTCTTACAAGTTTTAATAGAATTGCCACAGAATTCCATCATGGATTTGTTATTTGTTTTAAGTTTGTTAAAATCTTTATGACCTTTTCTTTCAATGTGGCACTTACAGTAAAATGTTGGGACAATTCCAAATCGTTGGCATGGCTTTTTTCTTATTACGCAATACTGACAGTGGTTTGTACAAGCTAAGTCCCCGTTTGGGCATGCCACCATTAATTTGTCATGTTACTAGATCATCAAAGTGTTTGTAAGGAGCATGGACATACAATCATTATAAAACAGTTAAACGACATCCACTCAGGATTGCGTTTGGTTATCTACCATAAGAACCAAAAGTCCTTACTGTCGATGTTTCTTGTTTTGCAACTTGTTGGCGTAGAAATAACTTATGAGGGCATAGAACGTAATCTAGGGGCCAAAAATCGTAGTGGTAAACAGGTCTGCAATAGGGCATAGGGACATTTCTTGGTGGATGGGTATCAAAAGATATACAGCAAACAAACACTTGTATCACTGTCATTATTATCATTATAGACATGGATTACTTACCATGCTTCTGTTTAACGTTTCAGAATACTAGATCTTACTGCCAGGAAAGGCAGTATAGACATGGATTACTTACCATACTTCTGTTTAACGTTTCAGAATACTAGATCTTGCTGCCAGGAAAGGCAGTATAGACATGGATTACTTACCATGTTTCTGTTTTAAAGTTTCAGAATACTAGATCTTACTGCCAGGAAAGGCAGTATAGACATGGATTACTTACCATGCTTCTGTTTTAACGTTTCAGAATACTAGATCTTACTGCCAGGAAAGGCAGTATAGACATGGATTACTTACCATGCTTCTGTTTAACGTTTCAGAATACTAGATCTTACTGCCAGGAAAGGTAGTATAGACATGGATTACTTACCATGCTTCTGTTTAACGTTTCAGAATACTAGATCTTACTGCCAGGAAAGGCAGCATAGACATGGATTACATGGTGTACTTACCATGCTTCTGTTTAACGTTTCAGAATACTAGATCTTACTGCCAGGAAAGGCAGTGTAAACCCTGACATACAGAAAAAGGTGAAAGCTAGCGTAAACAAATAACGATTCTTTCCTGGGTGAGGCATGGGTATATTCTGAAAATAGAAAGAGATTATTATATTGACATTGCAATTTCATCATGAGTAAAGAGCTACCAGCAGAGTGATATGATATGACCGCAGTATGTTCAAATTTTGGAATTCAGTCATACACACACACTTAAAGCATATACATTTTTGTATAGTTGCCAGTTTGCACAAGTGTATATGGAATGATGTCTGTTTACATATCTAGATCTTTAACAAACAAATTTATTTCAATGAAATATTCTTTTGCATTTTATTGTATATTTTTCCAAATCAGTATCTAACGGTTTGATCTGGTTTTGGGTTATGCTTCAATGTCAACTACCGGTTTATGCCATTATTTATTTTTAGATGACAACTAAAATCTGTTGCCGTCTACAATCTTCTCAAAACAAATCAAACGATACATAGCACATTTTTGATATTTCAGGAAACTAGAATTTATCTTTTTTCTGTGTTCAGCAATATATTTTCGAAATCATTGACTTCGATCTTGGCACCACTAACATATTATATACAATCATTAAAAAAAAAAATTTTAAGTTCTCAATTTCCAAACATGATGCTTTAACATAAATTTAGCCATCTTACATAGATTTTCCAAACACTAATCGTTTTCTAGAGAAGCAAAATAATCTACCAGAAATCATGTGTAAACAACATTCTCGTTAAGTCAGATTAAAAATATTATTTTATAAAATCTTGTTTTCCACTAGACTGCGTTATTAAACTTCCGGTCTGATAGAAAATAAATAAATAACACAGAATATTACCTAACTTCCGGTCCGATAGGTAATATTCTAATAGCCGCTATACGTAAGATTTTCAATGAGTTAGTGATTGTTGTTGAACGCAAACTCAGCAATTTTTCAGCTAATCGTGGCGAGAACAAGTTATTTTTCAGTGAGATGATGATGAGGTCCACTAAGTTGGATTTTTATAATGCTAGCTCACTGAAACAACAGTCTGCGGATAGACATGTCGCTCCACTCGGACACATTATTCAATATTCTGATTCCAAGCCAACCAGTCTTTGCTGGAAAAGCAACAAATACCAATTTTGTAGTCTTTGGTTTGCCCCAATCAGGGCTCGAACCCACGATCTACCACTCGAGGCAAGCATGCTAACTATTACATTACAACACTGATGCACTTCGTAAGATTTTCGGTCTTGGAACACGGTCGTTAGCAGGCATCTACACAGAGCTCCAGATAATTTTCAAGTCCAAAGGGTAATTACCCCCAACTTTTGAAAATGATGCGTATTTGCATATTTCCTTTGCACTGTTGTACTCTCTACTTCAGAAAAGATTGCTTACATGTACACTTTTAAAATTATGTTTGACAAAGTGTTATTCAATAAATGCAGGGTGCAAGTGAAATGTATATCTCTCTTTAATTTGACACGATTGTGTCATGTTTTAAGTTTATTAATAAAATGTTGTAAATATTTTGTTTTTTGCTCGTCGACTTCGGCAGTTTTCACAGCCGTGTTGATAATGTCATTAATGATTCCTTTAACTATACTGTCACTAGACACAGATGAAACTGTCAAGAACTTAAGTATATAATTTTCCGTAGCGCGCTTATTCATGTTCTTGCTCATTTTCAACGAACAACGTGTTCCCAAATTTACTTTCGTTTTAGTTCTTACTTATTACCGCATTTATTTGTAATATTGACCGCGATTGGATGATTTATCCGAAACATCCAATCAGATCTCTTTTGACATCGATGCTTAGAAAGGCAAGCATTCTGTACCCCTCGGATGTATACGCTCTCTCCTCCAAAAAGTATAAAGGGAAGTAATTACGGGGAATTCCTCAAAGACAAAAATGTATTGTTATGTACACGACTGTACAAGTACGCTCCGAATTTGGAAAGTTTGCTTACACAGCAATATGTATGCGTAATGTGTACACTCTGATCTGATAATACATGCGTTTTTACTCGTTTTCATAGCGTAAAAAATGCAAATACGCAGCTTATCTGGAGCTCTGTCTACATTAACATATTTTTCAACTTGTCCCTTCGGCAACTAACTAAAAAAAGTACTTGTCCGACTCAATCTTTTAGTTGTCCGAAAAAAATAATAAAAACTACAAAAACTAGAGAATAATTATCCAGGGCTCCCACTACTTTCAAATTAGAGGGAGAAGTGACTTCTCTTTCAGAGATCTCACAGGGAGAAGTGGGAGACAACAGAGAGAAGTGGGGAGACTTCTGGGAGAAGTCAATTGCGATTAATCGAAACCTTGTTTCGCGACCCCTCTGACGTTACCCTGCCCAAATTTAGTAAATAGTTAAAGCTGCCTGAACTGATTTGTTCTGGGTTTTTTTTTATTCATAACTACCTTAAGGACATATATTCAATGTCACATTTTTATTTCTGTCTACATGTACCTTGATTAGAGTCTTGCATACCAGTGATTTTTATATGTACCCCCCCCCCCCTTTTCCTTTTGAAATATTACTGTTTTGTGATCCAATACCACACAAATTGTAATAACTCATATTTGTGTTATATACATGTAAATCCTTGTTTCTGGTAAAAAGAAGTATACCTAGAATGGCTAGATACTATATATACCAGTATCTAGGTATATTTTTTTTTACCAGAAACAAGTGCCTGTGATATAAATAAAGCAAAGTATTTTATTTAAATTCACAGAGAAATAAAAATTTTAGTGGAACTTTTCAACCAGATCAGGAAAAAGCTTGTAATATTTGTCCATTTCAAAGGTTTCAATATTTCCCAAAAGCCTAATTCAAGTCCTCTATCGTATTTTGCACAAAAGACAAGTTTAAATTTGGGGCCAAATTGATATCCGATAATTTTTACGTGTTCGTTCCGGAGTGATTCTTGTTCTTATATTTCAAATATTGATATTTCCGTTCTTTAAAGCGTTTCTAAGATTGCGACTTTAATTTTGTCAATGTCCTTGAACATCATCAAAAGCATGGAGTAACAATAAAAGATATGTAAATAAAACAGTTTTAATCTGGCGTTTCACTTTAGTTTTAATCAAAATAAATTATGGACAAATTGGAGATCAAACAGGGCTCTTTAATACAACAAACCCAGTATTTTATACCAGTGGAAATAGATTTGTCCGTCGTACCGGCACGTTTGACAAAGTAAACCACAGTCTACTAATACATAAACTGAGATACTATGGAATTGATGGGAAAACAACAAGATGGATCCAAAACTGGTTAGAAGATTAGACAACAAACAGTAGTGCTAGATGGAGTTTCGTCGGAAGCAGTAAGTGTTGACTCTGGTGTACCCCGGGGCTCAGTACTAGGACCAGGACTCTTCCTTTTCTACATCAACGACCTCCAGTCAAGACTAACCTCCAAAGTCAGACTCTTTGCTGATGATACCATCATATACCTCACTATCGCAAATGAAGATGACGCATCAACACTTCAAGAGGACCTCAATAAGCTCGGCCAATGGGAAAATGAATGGTGTATGAAGTTCCATCCAGATAAATGCAATGTCCTAAGAGTAACAAATAAAACAAAGAAGACTGAGGCAAACTACCATCTGCATGGTCACACTCTAGAGCTAGTAACATCAGCTAAATATCTTGGATTAACAATCACCAATAAGTTGCAGTGGGATCAGCACAAAAACAATATAACTGCCAAAGCAAATAAAACTCTAGGATTCCTCAGGAGGAACCTGAAAATTCCATCAATCAGGATTAAAGAACAAGCCTACCAAACGCTTGTTCGCCCGTTGGTTGAATATGCCAGTACTGTTTGGAATCCTTATACGAAAACAGAAATAAACAAAATTGAAGCCGTACAAAGAAGAGCAGCTAGATATGTCGTCAACAACCAGAGAAACCGATCTAGTGTCAGCAACATGCTCCAGAGACTCAAATGGAGACCTTTGGCAAACAGGAGAAAAGATGCAAGACTGATGATGATGTACAAAATTGATAGAGAGCTAGTATCCATCACCAAAGAAAACAGACTAATACCACCTTGTCGACGCTCTAGAAATACACACAACAGGGCATTTCAAATAGAATCCTGTCGTATTGACACCAGAAAGATGTCATTTTTCCCCAGAACAGTGAGGGATTGGAATCTGCTGCCACCAGACATTGTGGAGCTGGACACACCTGAAGCCTTTAAGGCCAGGATTGTGTCCCTTTAGCCTCCAGGCAGTCCCAACATGTACATGTATATACATTTGTAGTTTTAATTGTAAATAAGCCCCATTAAATCATTATCCCACACACTTGATTAGTTCAACTAAAATGCGCAGTCCAAAAATTCATTGCATAATCTTCAACATGATGAAGGAGGCAATTACATGGCAGAAGCAGAAGCAGAAGTTTGGGAATCTGATTTTTTCACTTGTCCCGTCGGACAACCGTAATACAAGATCTACTTGTCCGACGTCAGTTTTCACTGGTACCGAACAATCGGACAAAGGTTAATGTCGAGGTCTGGTTAGTTGCGTTAGACAGCAGGATGTTATATAAATGTGAAATGCACGAGAAAACGCTGGGGAGGAATAAACGATAACGAAGGAAGTTATTATATCGTGGGGTCGCTAAGGCAAGTTTGACTATACCTTCCAAATATGCGAAATTTCGACCCCAAGGAAAAAAAAAATGTTTTCATGGCCCATCAATAACTCATTAAGATGATCATTTTGGGGGGAAAAACTGCATAACAATTGGATGAAAAATAAAAAAGTTGGAAATTTGAAATTTCCCCTTTTTATGTAAAAAACAGTGATAGTTATATAATAACACCATGCATTTTGCTGAAACGGATTTTCATAAGAAATTCATTACAAAAAAGCCATCAAATTCAGGTAAAAAAATAAGCTCTCTGTGTACAAATTACAGAAAACTCCATTTTTTTGCACATTGGGGCCTCTTGTTTGAAAACGGGTAGGGTTACAATACCTATGATCAGCACCAACTTTTATTTATATGTTGCTCTAGCAGCTGATTACTACATGATCTCTCGTTTGTTTTTCAGAGGAATATGCTGACCAATGGCAGTGTGTGTTGGTTTTCTGTATCAAGAGTGGCATCTACTTTTAATTTGAAGGTAGTGACAGGGTTGGTCGGGAAATATCAGTGACAGGAATTCCCAGTGGTAATTACCGGGAAATACCGTCCTGGGAAATACTCTAAATTTTAGCTCAAGTGGGAAATACTGGGAAATATGATTTTTAGATGTGATTAATTTCTTCAAAGTTGCTACCACCTGTCAAAATAAAAAATTACAGATTTTTTACTTCTTTGAACAGTTGATTTACAATAATCACTTAACAATTAATAGCTGATTGTTTTGCCAGGTTGTATACATGTAATCTAATATCCTAAGGGCATATTTCCTTTATGCTATAGTATAATAATGACTAACTTTTTTAAATTGTTTTTACAAACTAATTAACACATCTTCAATAACCTTTAGAAATCAATAAGTCCAGTTTGTAAAGACAAACAATAAACATGTCAAAAGCAGGTCAGAATATGGTTTTAATCACTAAACAAAGGAGGTACAAAGTGGGGATTACAAGTAAAGAATAATTTTCCTAATATTTCTACCAAAATCAATATTTTTTTTAACAAATATAAATTTTTCAATATCAATTTTATATATCTGTACATTAACACTATCAGTATCCATTAAACAAAAATTCTGTAAGGCCAATAGAGTTATATTTGTATCCTTCTTCTTCTGTGTATTGGCCTCCTTTGAATAGGAGCACCTCCAGCAGTGGAGTAAATCCCTACTTGTTGTCATTATAATTAACTATTTTAATGTTAAAACTTAAAATACTTTAAAATATTAAAAAAATATTAAAAATAATTATTTACATATCTATATACAAAGTAGGGGTAGGATGGAGAGCTTCATTTACTTAATCATAAAAAAAAAAAACTACTTCAATATTAAAACGTAAAAAGATTTCTTTCATAAGAAGGGAGCCATATGCATGTATATAACTTTTGCAGACGTGTTTCTTATTAGATAGGTGTTTTATCATTTAGGAGGCATACTTCAGAAATAATGTTTATAAAAATATAAGGTTAAAATCTAAAATGAGAGAAAAGGTAACATTAAAGATTTTTTATATGCAATTTTAGCCATACATGCAAAACATAAATATCAATTTAGAAGTTTCCTGAGTTTGACAAACCAAAGATTAAAAAACAGATTGGCCTTACTGTTTTAAAAGACTTTTTTTTGGATATTTACCTTGTTTATTCATAAATTACTGTTCATTGGACTATTCATTTCTTCATCAGTTCTTTTTCTTTTAGGTGTTTTACATTTTAGATTTTACAAACAAATTAACTCAAGTCTATATTATACTCCAAATAAATGTTCAATTTGCTTATTTATAAGAAGATATATCACAATAATCTGGAACTCAAAGAAATGTACACTATGTGTAGTAAACAAGTGCACAATGTGTACAGGTTCATGTACCATTATATTTGCAAATTAAGAATAAATCATATTTTCCAGTATTTCCCGCCGTTGTGGGAAATACGAGTATGTCCCACTTTTTTGCTAACCCTGGGTAGTGAGGGTCAAAATGTAGGATTTATATACCTTATGGTTGTGGCAAACTAATTAAAATACAAATTCATATACATGGTGTATAACCTTTTGGTTTAGTGAAACATTAATTTATAAAAGAAGCAGAAGAGAGACGTTTATGCCAATTTGCTCAACGTTCCAACTGAACTAATTTACTATAGCTAGGGAATGAAATTGTAGCACAAACGTATATTGGCACTGGCAGTCAAAAACTGAAGCTAGTAAAGGCTGTAATTATTATTTATCAGACCTTAAATCAGATTGCAACAATGGAATAAAATAGTGTAGTTCAAAGTCTATTTTATAATTGCAATGGTATTCACAATTGTCTATATTTTGATTGTTTATTTGCTTATTATGTTCTGTGTTAGCGGTAGACATTTTTTTTTATTAGCAACTGTGGCTAATGGGTATTAATTTCTTTTAGCCACACTCAATTTCAGTTAGCCACACTAAATATAAACAAAGAGCATAAAACAGTTGAAAGTTCAAAACTTTATAACTAACAATAATAATTCATATATTATCATGGTAAACAACAAACTTTGAACATTAGATACATGTGTAAACAGAACATTCAATATTCGTATGATTTTGTTGTTTTTTGCTGTGTGGGGCCGTAGGAGTTGCCAAAAAAGGATAAAATAGATCCTTGGCACTTGGCGGTATCAGGTCCGTTTGCCCTACATTTGGGTCAGTTCGCCCTGATTATTAAAAATGATATCAGGTCTTTATAAGCCAACAAACAACCCATTGGACCATGTTGCACAACAGAATTAAAACATTACAGCTTCTATACTATGCAACTTTGTTTTGTAACTTGAACATTATGTTAATACATTGTAGTTTGTTTAAACTATCTTTGTTATATTTATTACTTTTTTAATAAAGTATAATGGACTACAGACTCTTGATTCACTCATCTTTACCTGATTTACTAATTCCAAGGACACATATATTTTCTACAGACTCTGGATTCACTCATCTTTACCTGCTTCATTCATTCCAAGGACTAAAACGTTTAACTTTGTTCATTATAGAAACATACACTTTAGCATACCAATTATTTTTAATATCCTACATTTTCTAGACTGTGGATTCAGTAATCGTTACCTGATTCATTTATTCCAAGGACTGAAATGTTTAACTTTGCCCATTATCGAAACATACAGTCCGTGGACATATACATGTATAAGTATTTGTCACTTTCGTTAAAATACAGTATATAGCAAAAATTGTCTTTAAATCATAAGAAAATAAAGGAAATCTAATGGAAAATCATGCTAAAATAAACAAAAATCTTTGTTCTGGTGTAAAAATTATCAAAACCCGTTTAGAAATGACTTCAAAATAAAAATTTTGAACAATGGTTATATGAAATATATAGCGTAAATTCGAGTGACGAATACCTATGTTCATTGACTGTACTTTTTAGCATGCCGCATATTTAAAATTTCTCAATTTAATAGCTTTAAGCAATCAAATATCACTTATTTTTCTATTATTTGTAATACCCTACATAATTATAATTATCAGGGCGAACGGACCCAGGGCGAACAGGGAATTAGGGCGAACGGACCCGCGCTTTGCCATGCCCGACCTTCTCATTGTGAAATAATTTACTGGTTTTAGATTCAAGCGTAGACAGAAGGACAGACAGAATAAAGCGTAATTTCGGAAACCAGTCAGTCGGTGACTAAATTCGAAACTATTTCCGGAATGGGACCCGGATAATGTTATTCGAAACTATTTCCGGAATGGGACCCGGATAATGTTATTTCAACTGAAAAAACTACCGGAAATAATCAATTTGACCCGCTATTTAAAATCATTTTGGATATTATACATCGATCAAATCATTGTCTATAACGCGTTTTATTCGAAGTTGACTTTCTACATAATAAAAGATCGTTGTCAGATGCACACTCTAAAAGTTTTTCGTTCACCAGTGTGGCTACTGCTAAACAAATTATCATCGCCACACTACAGTTATATTCGCAAAATGCGACGTGGCGATCGTCTACCGCCAACACCGATGTTTATATGAGTGGTTTTTATTGTACATAATTTAAACATGATTGATTGATTGGTGTTTAACGTCCAGCAAGCAATTTTTCAGCTATATTCAGGACGAGAACATTTAAAAATTTAAACGCCACAGGACTCGAAACAAGGAAAGCTGATGGGTAGGGACGATTAATTTAGCCAGTGCAACAGGTTTCTTATGGACCACTCATCATGAGCATAATTAGTCCGAGATTCCTCTGTCGTCTAACGTCTTTCATGTATTTGCTGTAGCCGTTGGACGTCAGAGCGCAATATATACGGAAAACAGCGGATTTGCTAACTCTGGGTCAGCACATTTCCACGTTTCGTGGCTATCGGATTTTATTTTCTATCATAAACACTTATATAAATCGCTTCACCAATCATTTTTCTATCCATTCATAACCATCTTACCCTCAGAAAGTGGTGCTACACTCCATTACAGCACGATTTTGCCTTAGATCCTATGATTCCGCCATTTGTCTTCCATTTTTCAAACATTTGTCACGTGACTACGAGAAAACCACGATTACCGCAATGTATCATGGGAGATGATTTGCATATAAACAAACAAACAAATATTTGTATTGCCAATCATACGCCTGTTAAGGCAGAACAATTAACATAAAATTTAATACAGTTGATTATATTGATTGGTAATGATTTTAACAGCAATAGTGAATTACAGATAACCATAAGAAAAAAAAATGATGTAGTACCTTGTCCAAAAAGGGGGGACGTAACACATGCTCTTTCCGAAGCCTGTTGGCAACACTCTGCCATTGAATCTTTTCTTTCCAACACATTCTGTATTATTTCCTTCTGCTCTGCTTTGATCTATAGATGGACTGTTTGTCCTGCATAAAAAGCTAAAATGTATCGTCTTCCATGTGATTTGAATGTTGTTTACGTATGCAAATAATGCTCAAATAATTTGGTACGCTGAATTAAGTAGCTCCCATCATGCAATGCGTTAATGTTATCATTCAGTTAGTATCGCGAGATCACGTTTGTAGATTCGAAAATGGAAGTCAAATGGCGGATTATTAGGATCTAAGGCAAAATCGTGCTGTAATGGAGTGTAACACCACTTTCTGAGGGTAAGATGGTTACGAATGAATAGAAAAATGATTGGTGAAGCGATTTATATCAGGGTTTATGATAGAAAATAAAATCTGATAGCCACGAAACGTGGAAATGTGCCGACCCAGAGCTGGAGAGGCAAATCCGCTGTAATCCGTATATATTGCGCTCTGACGTCCAACGGCTACAGCAAATACATGAAAGCCGTTAGACGACAGAGGAATCTCGGACTAGAGCATAATGAGCTGTTACACTGGGTTCTTTAACGTGCAAAGGGGGTGGCAATCTCTCAACACAGGACCTCGGTTTTATTTACGTGAATTTATACATCCTGCACAACCGACGGACGCCCCTTCAAGCCGAAGAAGCTCTCTATACCCCAGGGTTCCCCCCTTTCAGAGGACTAGTGCCTCTAGGGTGGAGAAACCTGGTGCCTATTCTACCCCCGACACACCCTCTGGGAGGGGGGCAATTTAAACATAACAAATAAAAATTGACTGATTTTCCTATATATTTCAACTAAAAATAAATACTAAAAATTCAAAATCCTGTTTAAATTATGTACAAATAAAAACCATTCATATAAACATAATGAGCAAATAAACAATCAAAATATAGACAATTCTGAATGTTTTGGTGTCAAATCTATCCAGAAATGACTTCACAACAATTTTTTGAAAAAATATGGTTTTGGTTGAT
The DNA here is from genome assembly GCA_963680875.1 of Bathymodiolus brooksi. NCBI lineage: Eukaryota > Metazoa > Mollusca > Bivalvia > Mytilida > Modiolidae > Bathymodiolus > Bathymodiolus brooksi. Next base: position 66,048,662 of record OY804586.1, on the reverse strand, counting down.
TATGTTTATGTACTATTGGATTACGCAACATTGTGATTATGATGTAGCCCGGGGTTCTATGGTACCGCGGTACTTAATGTTTAACGTCTGTGTAACGTAACTAGTTTTCGGAATTAATCCAAAAATGTTATATTTTATTCCCCGGTGTAGAAACCAATTTCCCCCCACAATTCATTTTATTCTATGAATTTGTTTAAAAATACGTCGCCACTTTTCCCTATGACAACGCCGATGTACCTCCCAGAAATGGTTTCCTATGATATCGCGGTAATTGCAAAATTAATGTTATGGGACACAATGTTTGACAAATCAAGACATTGTTTATAAATACTAAATCAAGGTGAATATCTGGCAAACTTATACCATAAAGAAAATCTTGATAATTTATCACATTTTTTAAAGTAAAGTTTCTTTGAAATAACAAATGTAACGAAGTTGAGTCAATTTGATGTAACGTTACGTTGGTTAATATGTTTTCATAGCTTAATTTTTCCATCAACTTTGTCGGTCTAGAAAGTAACTAAAAATAGCACCAAAAATCCCAAATCGGGTTGAAATGAAACGTAAACAAACGGACGACATTTCTAAAAAAAAAATAGCAGACGAATTATGACAACTATGGTTTAATTATTGGACATTTTACAAAGCATGGTATCAGGGTAAAATAAAAATGTCCGCTATTTCTTAGGAAAAGATAAAAATACGTGTACTTACAAAAATTCAAGACATTTGGACAGAATGACCAGACGATTCGATAAATGTGACTGTTGTGTTTATGAATATATAAATAGAAAAAATCGGTAGGTGGCGCTGCAGTGCAAAGGAACAGACAAAATAAATACCGCGGTATCATAGAACCCGCGGTACCATAGGAAGGGAGTATACATGTACTTTTTTTTAAAAACTATGCTTTATCCAATAAATGATTTGAATTGATTATATAGGGATTTTGTTACATACATGTGGCAATACTTTTGGCCAGATACTGTACATAATTGTATGAAAACTTGCGTGCGACATATTTAGTCTCCTGTCATGACTTTTAAATAGAAAATCAGTATTTTTTCTCGATTTTATTGGACCGGATTTTACCCCCTTTTTCAGATAAACGCCTACAGTTGGCCTGTGGTCCTCACAACAAAACAAACATATGTACCGTTCCAGGTCTTCCATCTTGAATTGGGCCAGACATTAAACGTTGCCCCGTAGAGAACTGTCTTCTGCCGACACTGAAAAATCGTGGAAGCATATTTTTTCCAATGGACGCCATTTTTGTGTTAGAAATGTCCTTGACGGTGTAGGACAAGAAAAGGGACTGGCTAGTATCCGGAAAATGCACAAATAATGTTCTGTCACGTACACAAGTACACGCTAATTGTCACAGATATATCTTAAGATTAAATAAATTTCGATCTATGATAAATAAACAAAAATATTGAAATATTTATTTCACTTAAAATAAAATATGCTATTTTTTTTTAAATCTATACCGTTAGGACACAGAATCACGGGAGTCCCTAATATGTGGATTTATTTGTATGAATATTATGACGTTTCGCACGATATCAGAGTTCACGAAATGTGTCAGTCCTGTCAGACATGACCAGCAAAATTTGGGCAGATTTTACTAAGGATTGACACAAGATTGGTATTTTGCAATGGAAAATTAATGAGGACTGACATTTTTTCCACTAGGACCACCAAACCCATATACAATTTCGCGAACTCTGCGATATTGCGTCGTGCAGCGTAACAAGCTAACTTGCTGACGTTATGCAAATGGCAATGATATAAAAAAAAAGTGTGACGTTTTTGCAATATTGGACATTTTGGCTAGACATGGAAAAGTCGGGCAAAAAAACTAATGAACAAGCAAATCTTACTTTAAACATATTTTATTGTTCAAAAAGACAAAAGGATAAGACACAAGTTAAACAACTTAGACAGTCTTCTCCCATTACATATATTTCAAAATACGCAATTGAACATAATGATATTTAATTACACAAATTTATAGTAAACGTTTATAGTAAATGAAGGCATGAAGAAAAATATAAACAGTAAAACAATTAAAACCCTCATGGAGCCTCATTGACTATATGATCAACATATAGATAACCTATTGATACATATCGAACAGACCCAAATGCGTACTACGTGGCAATGGACATATTTACTTTCATTTATCTATTGGGATTTAGTTGCTGAAAATAGTCATGGTAAGTAAATATATTTCTATTTATTTTGTAATATCAAATAGTCTTCAAAGATCATCCAGAGGTTTTATTTTCAATTATGATCATTCGAATAACACGTTAACATTTGTGTCAAAATGGTATACCTGTAAGGGAATTCACCTGGTTGTTTTGTTACAATTATACTGAAAAACGACCAGTATCTTTAATATATCTTTGAATAATTAAAAATATTTCACAATTTGTTTCATCTGATAGAAAATCATTTCCAAATAACAAAGTATCAACATTTATTTCTACCCCGTTCATATTCAGTATTGCCAATGACGATAACATTTTATTTCTATATACAATATAACGATTACAAAATAGCAAATAATGATCCGCATTTTCATTTTGGTATCCACATATACAGTTTGGATTTGAAATTAAATTAGTACTATACAAGTCTTCTTTCAATGAACTACATTTGTTTCTTATCCTCGTGTGTAATACACTAAGATATCTATTACCACATGAAAAGTGTGCGGATTTTTTCACATTTTGAAAATATATCTGACGGATTTTTGACTTAAAATGAGCTAAAATAGGGATTTGTCGGATATTAAGATCCAACGTATTCCACAGCTTAATAGTTGAAGGAAAAAAAGATTGTTGAAGAAGTGCAAGTCTGTTTACTTGTTGACTTATATTTTGACTGTTACGTAAATAATAATTTGAAGTTTCAGAAACTGTAGGTGGTATTAAATCTGATAAATATTCAGGTGCCAGATTATTATAAATTTTGTAAAATAATGTGAGATTTTTAACTTCTCTCCTTACTTTCAATTTATCCCATCCCGTTTCTTTGTAAATAGATGCTATACTAGCGTAACTGGGAAAACCACAAACAATACGAGCGGCTTCAGTTTGCACTTTTTCTAAACGATTTGAATTGAATTGGCCACAATTAAACCAAACTTCAGACGCATATTCTAAAATTGGCCTTATAAATGTTAAATAAATTCTTGCACATTCTATGACAGTATACTCGAATTTCGTCGATGAAAATGTCATGCGCAGTGTAGCGCTTTACCGGAAGCAGATTGGACAGGACTGACGATACACTCGTGTTGGAAAATTACTTGTTTATAGATTTTAATAAAAAAATTCTGCACTTCGATTTTGTGTCTTTCTTTATATAACTAAATGACCCTGACCCAACTTCCTCTATGCCACACCACTCGAATTTCGACGATGGGCAAAACCACAGGCACTTGAATTCCGGACCCCCCTTTTTTCCTCATTTGGTCCCTCCCGCGATTAAGGTATGGATCTTTGTCTGGCAGTATATCTTTGAACCATTTATCCATATTTTACAACATTTCGTGTTACAACTCTCTCGTTCTACTAACTTTTGTTTCTAGGTCCAGCTGCCGTATTACTTATATATACATAAAGGTAAGAAACAATCGTCAAAATACGAAGAGGGAATCCTCGCTTCGATATTTTACAATAACGCGCCAGTTTTAAAAAGGACCTTCGGTTGTCCTCGTCTCAAAAATGATTTCCCTTCATTCCTATCTAGTTTATACGTACGAACAACAAATATTTATTAACGAAATTCAAGTTTATTCTCGACGACACATCAAACTTTCCTCCACTCGTGCCCATTCAGGAGGTCAACCGAGCATAATTTGTTTCGCGTAATTTCATTGGTCGGAAAGATTTTCGGAACTTTTTTTTAGCTTGTTCTTCGCTACGCACGGCCAATCCATTTCGTATCGAGAGGCCTATTAAGCGGGAGTTTTAAATAAAAATAAAAGAATATAAGTTTCAATAAAAATACTGTTATTTTGGCAAAACTTTCAAAGAACAAGCACGAGAAGTACACGTCAGATTAAATCTAGGACTCTGTTGATGACCATTTTTTTTTTTTTTTTTTTTTTTTTTTGGAAAAGGGGGGGGGGAGTAGATGATGTTGTTAGGTATAGATTTGTTTGTTGTTGAAGATTCAAGCAGAAAAGCGAAGCTGGTTGTTTCCTTGTATGTTGTTGGATTTTGTTTTATGTACAATATACATGATGTACATTTACCCATATCCATTCTTTTTTTCAGGTAAATAACATAATTAGAACTTTTCATGAGTATCGCAACAAAGTTTGATCTTTAATTCTTTCTGTAGCTGAAAGAAATATTATAAAAATTCTGGTTTGAACAACACACACCTAAAATTCTGGATGTAAAAAAAAAGGGGGGGGGGGTAATTACACACAAAAAATGTTTTGTACCAAGACACGTATTATTTTTGGGTCTAATGTACTCTTTTTGGGGGGGGGGACACAATTTGTGTTGTATTTTTTTATTGGTTTATTGAAACATGAAGTACTAAAAATGCACACCTTCATGTTTTACTTATTTTAACTGTTTAAATCAAAACTGGGCATCAGAAATTGCATTAAGAGGGTTTTATCTTTCTTGGTTTCTTTTATTTTTTTTTTTTTTTTTTGGGTGGGGTCATTAATTATTTATGATGAGCCTAGGTACAAACATGCGACTGTGGAGAAGAAGAAACCACTGAACACTACATATTGCACTGCCACATTTATGATCATGAGAGAGCCAAACTCGCAGTGCAATTAAAGACCATAGATGAAAGCTTAAACCTACTTCATCTCCTGATTAGAGACTCCAATAAAGAGAAACATCAAAATAAATTAACATTCTTGGAGGAATTCATCAAAAGTACAGGGCGCTTCCCAGAACTAGCAAGCCCTGTACCCCGATCCTGAGCCTAAGCAACTCAATATTCCAGTACAAGGAGATATTACAGTGAGACAATAAAGCACCAAAGAGAAAAAATTTAGTACTCGGTGACCAGTAGCGTCAATTGCGACCTTTGGGATCAGGATCAGGAAGTTAGTAGAACGAGAGAGTTGTAACACGAAATGTTGTAAAATATGGATAAATGGTTCAAAGATATACTTCCAGACAAAGATCCATACCATAATCGCGGGCACAGGTACTTGTGGACAGGACACAGCATTCCCCCCTTTTTACACCCTACCCCCCTTTTTTCATTTTTTTTTTTTTTTTTTTTCATTTCCATGGCTTAGAAATATGTAAAACAGCAATAATATGCCGTTTTCTGATTGCATAAGTCGACTGATATGTATATAGAGATGCCGTTTTCTGATTGCATCAGTCGATTGATATGTATATTATATTATATTTTGTTATGTTATGCTATATTATGTTATATTATGTAATGTTGTTATATTATGTTATATTATGTTATGTTATATTATGTTATATTATGTTATGTCATGTTATATTATATTATGTTATGTTATGTTATGTTATATTATATTATGTTATATTATGCTATATTATATTATATTATGTTGTATTATGCTATATTATGTTATATAATGTTATGTTATGTAATATTATGTTATATTATGTTATATTATGTTATGTTATATTATGTTATATTATATTATGTTATATTATGTTATGTCATGTTATATTATGTTATATTATGCTATGTTATGCTATATTATGCTATGTTATGTTATGTTATGTTATGTTATGGGTCTGTTGTTTTTGGTCTATTTCATTTCAAAAGGGGTCTAAAATTTAGAGGAAAAAAATTCCAATATTTCACATATTTGTAAGGTATGCAAAATGTTTATTGTTTTTCCAGTTTTGATGTGTGTTTTTTTTTTCTTTGAATTAAGTGTGTTCCGATAGTTTGTGGGCTGATTTCCTCTATCACTTATAGTTTCTTAGATAAACTCGACCAAAGTGGCCAAAAAGTGTAATTTTCTAAAATTTTAATGTTTTTTTCCATCCAGTATTCATGCAGTTTTTTTGCATCATAATGAATTATCTATGAGTCAATAAAGAAAATCTCTTGTTTCATTTTGGCAAAGGGACTAAAAGGGACCAATATTACAAAATTTCTTCTATTTGGAAGGAATAGAGAAATGTTTATTTTCCATCCTATTTGAATGTTTTTTCTCTTGATAGTAACAAGATGTTCAGGTAATATTCCATGGAATGCCCGGGTGGCTCAATGAGTTACGTCGTTGGATCTAACAGTTCATACAAGCCTATCACCAATACGACTCTGGAACAACCTACCACAGACCCTTGTCAGCTCAGGCTCCATTGACATCTTCCGTCATAGCCTGACAAACACCAACCTTCCATAATTTCCACTTCTTTGTTTTTAATTGTACATTTCTGGAAAGTTTTTTAATTGTAAATGGAAAGTTGCTGACCTGACCACATGTATATAGTTTTCAATGCGACAATACTCTGGAAAGAAGGATGCATTTATTGAAAGAAGACGAAGAAGAAGGTATTTTCCGTGGCAGGTTAAAAATTAGAAATGTCCACATATCCTGTTTAGGGCATTTGGTTTTAATGTTACCAAAACCTTAAATTAATTGGCTTTCCATACTTTAGATTTTGAGCGTACCTGATGAAGGTTATTCCAGAAACTAGGTTTGTATTACCATCACTTGGTCGATACCTCTGCTGGTGGACTATTAGTCCGATGGTATCATCAGCCCAGTAGTCAGTGTTTCTGTACTGACATGGTTTATTAGATATCTATGTTTTTATTACCATCACTTGATCGATACCTCTGCTGGTGGACTATTAGTCCGATGGTATCATCAGCCCGGTAGTCAGTGTTCCTGTACTGACATGGTTTATTAGATATCTATGTTTTTATTACTATCACTTGGTCGATACCTCTGCTGGTGGACTATTAGTCCGATGGTATCATCAGCCCGGTAGTCAGTGTTCCTGTACTGACATGGTTTATTAGATATCTATGTTTTTATTACTATCACTTGGTCGATACCTCTGCTGGTGGACTATTAGTCCGATGGTATCATCAGCCCAGTAGTCAGTGTTCCTGTACTGACATGGTTTATTAGATATCTATGTTTTTATTACCATCACTTGGTCGATACCTCTGCTGGTGGACTATTAGTCCGATGGTATCATCCACCTAGTAGTCAGTGTTTCTGTACTGACATGGTTTATTAGATATCTATGTTTTTATTACTATCACTTGGTCGATACCTCTGCTGGTGGACTATTAGTCCGATGGTATCATCAGCCCAGTAGTCAGTGTTCCTGTACTGACATGGTTTATTAGATATCTATGTTTTTATTACCATCACTTGGTCGATACCTCTGCTGGTGGACTATTAGTCCGATGGTATCATCAGCCCAGTAGTCAGTGTTCCTGTACTGACATGGTTTATTAGATATCTATGTTTTTATTACCATCACTTGTTCGATACCTCTGCTGGTGGACTATTAGTCCGATGGTATCATCCACCTAGTAGTCAGTGTTCCTGTACTGACATGGTTTATTAGATATCTATGTTTTTATTACCATCACTTGGTCGATACCTCTGCTGGTGGACTATTATTCCGATGGTATCATCAGCCCAGTAGTCAGTGTTTCTGTACTGACATGGTTTATTAGATATCTATGTTTTATTACCATCACTTGGTCGATACCTCTGCTGGTGGACTATTAGTCCGATGGTATCATCAGCCCAGTAGTCAGTGTTCCTGTACTGACATGGTTTATTAGATATCTATGTTTTTATTACCATCACTTGGTCGATACCTCTGCTGGTGGACTATTAGTCCGATGGTATCATCAGCCCAGTAGTCAGTGTTTCTGTACTGACATGGTTTATTAGATATCTATGTTTTTATTACCATCACTTGGTCGATACCTCTGCTGGTGGACTATTAGTCGATGGTATCATCAGCCCGGTAGTCAGTGTTTCTGTACTGACATGGTTTATTAGATATCTATGTTTTTATTACCATCACTTGGTCGATACCTCTGCTGGTGGACTATTAGTCCGATGGTATCATCCACCTAGTAGTCAGTGTTTCTGTACTGACATGGTTTATTAGATATCTATGTTTTTATTACCATCACTTGGTCGATACCTCTGCTGGTGGACTATTAGTCCGATGGTATCATCCTCCAGTAGTCAGTGTTCCTGTACTGACATGGTTTATTAGATATCTATGTTTTTATTACCATCACTTGGTCGATACCTCTGCTGGTGGACTATTAGTCCGATGGTATCATCAGCCCGGTAGTCAGTGTTCCTGTACTGACATGGTTTATTAGATATCTATGTTTTTATTACCATCACTTGGTCGATACCTCTCCTGGTGGACTATTAGTCCGATGGTATCATCAGCCCAGTAGTCAGTGTTTCTGTACCGACATGGTTTATTAGATATCTATGTTTTTATTACCATCACTGGGTTGATACCTCTGCTGGTGGACTATTAGTCCGATGGTATCATCAGCCCAGTAGTCAGTGTTTCTGTACTGACATGGTTTATTAGATATCTATGTTTTTATTACCATCACTTGGTCGATACCTCTGCTGGTGGACTATTAGTCCGATGGTATCATCAGCCTAGTAGTCAGTGTTCCTGTACTGACATGGTTTATTAGATATCTATGTTTTTATTACCATCACTTGGTCGATACCTCTGCTGGTGGACTATTAGTCCGATGGTATCATCAGCCCAGTAGTCAGTGTTCCTGTACTGACATGGTTTATTAGATATCTATGTTTTTATTACCATCACTTGGTCGATACCTCTGCTGGTGGACTATTAGTCCGATGGTATCATCCACCTAGTAGTCAGTGTTTCTGTACTGACATGGTTTATTAGATATCTATGTTTTTATTACTATCACTTGGTCGATACCTCTGCTGGTGGACTATTAGTCCGATGGTATCATCAGCCCAGTAGTCAGTGTTCCTGTACTGACATGGTTTATTAGATATCTATGTTTTTATTACCATCACTTGGTCGATACCTCTGCTGGTGGACTATTAGTCCGATGGTATCATCAGCCCAGTAGTCAGTGTTCCTGTACTGACATGGTTTATTAGATATCTATGTTTTTATTACCATCACTTGGTCGATACCTCTGCTGGTGGACTATTAGTCCGATGGTATCATCCACCTAGTAGTCAGTGTTCCTGTACTGACATGGTTTATTAGATATCTATGTTTTTATTACCATCACTTGGTCGATACCTCTGCTGGTGGACTATTATTCCGATGGTATCATCAGCCCAGTAGTCAGTGTTTCTGTACTGACATGGTTTATTAGATATCTATGTTTTATTACCATCACTTGGTCGATACCTCTGCTGGTGGACTATTAGTCCGATGGTATCATCAGCCCAGTAGTCAGTGTTCCTGTACTGACATGGTTTATTAGATATCTATGTTTTTATTACCATCACTTGGTCGATACCTCTGCTGGTGGACTATTAGTCCGATGGTATCATCAGCCCAGTAGTCAGTGTTTCTGTACTGACATGGTTTATTAGATATCTATGTTTTTATTACCATCACTTGGTCGATACCTCTGCTGGTGGACTATTAGTCCGATGGTATCATCAGCCCAGTAGTCAGTGTTCCTGTACTGACATGGTTTATTAGATATCTATGTTTTTATTACCATCACTTGGTCGATACCTCTGCTGGTGGACTATTAGTCCGATGGTATCATCAGCCCAGTAGTCAGTGTTCCTGTACTGACATGGTTTATTAGATATCTATGTTTTTATTACCATCACTTGTTCGATACCTCTGCTGGTGGACTATTAGTCCGATGGTATCATCCACCTAGTAGTCAGTGTTTCTGTACTGACATGGTTTATTAGATATCTATGTTTTTATTACTATCACTTGGTCGATACCTCTGCTGGTGGACTATTAGTCCGATGGTATCATCAGCCCAGTAGTCAGTGTTCCTGTACTGACATGGTTTATTAGATATCTATGTTTTTATTACCATCACTTGGTCGATACCTTTGCTGGTGGACTATTAGTCCGATGGTATCATCAGCCCAGTAGTCAGTGTTCCTGTACTGACATGGTTTATTAGATATCTATGTTTTTATTACCATCACTTGGTCGATACCTCTGCTGGTGGACTATTAGTCCGATGGTATCATCCACCTAGTAGTCAGTGTTCCTGTACTGACATGGTTTATTAGATATCTATGTTTTTATTACCATCACTTGGTCGATACCTCTGCTGGTGGACTATTAGTCCGATGGTATCATCAGCCCAGTAGTCAGTGTTTCTGTACTGACATGGTTTATTAGATATCTATGTTTTATTACCATCACTTGGTCGATACCTCTGCTGGTGGACTATTAGTCCGATGGTATCATCAGCCCAGTAGTCAGTGTTCCTGTACTGACATGGTTTATTAGATATCTATGTTTTTATTACCATCACTTGGTCGATACCTCTGCTGGTGGACTATTAGTCCGATGGTATCATCAGCCCAGTAGTCAGTGTTTCTGTACTGACATGGTTTATTAGATATCTATGTTTTTATTACCATCACTTGGTCGATACCTCTGCTGGTGGACTATTAGTCGATGGTATCATCAGCCCAGTAGTCAGTGTTTCTGTACTGACATGGTTTATTAGATATCTATGTTTTTATTACCATCACTTGGTCGATACCTCTGCTGGTGGACTATTAGTCCGATGGTATCATCCACCTAGTAGTCAGTGTTTCTGTACTGACATGGTTTATTAGATATCTATGTTTTTATTACCATCACTGGGTTGATACCTCTGCTGGTGGACTATTAGTCCGATGGTATCATCAGCCCAGTAGTCAGTGTTTCTGTACTGACATGGTTTATTAGATATCTATGTTTTATTACCATCACTTGGTCGATACCTCTGCTGGTGGACTATTATTCCGAGGGTATCATCAGCCCAGTAGTCAGTGTTCCTGTACTGACATGGTTTATTAGATATCTATGTTTTTATTACCATCACTTGATCGATACCTCTGCTGGTGGACTATTAGTCCGATGGTATCATCAGCCCAGTAGTCAGTGTTTCTGTACTGACATGGTTTATTAGATATCTATGTTTTTATTACCATCACTTGGTCGATACCTCTGCTGGTGGACTATTAGTCCGATGGTATCATCAGCCTAGTAGTCAGTGTTCCTGTACTGACATGGTTTATTAGATATCTATGTTTTTATTACCATCACTTGGTCGATACCTCTGCTGGTGGACTATTAGTCCGATGGTATCATCAGCCTAGTAGTGAGTGTTCCTGTACTGACATGGTTTATTAGATATCTACGTATTTATTACCATCACTTGGTCGATACCTCTGCTGGTGGACTATTAGTCCGATGGTATCATCAGCCCAGTAGTCAGTGTTTCTGTACTGACATGGTTTATTAGATATCTATGTTTTTATTACCATCACTTGGTCGATACCTCTGCTGGTGGACTATTAGTCCGATGGTATCATCAGCCCGGTAGTCAGTGTTCCTGTACTGACATGGTTTATTAGATATCTATGTTTTTATTACCATCACTTGGTCGATACCTCTGCTGGTGGACTATTATTCCGATGGTATCATCAGCCCAGTAGTCAGTGTTCCTGTACTGACATGGTTTATTAGATATCTATGTTTTTATTACCATCACTTGGTCGATACCTCTGCTGGTGGACTATTAGTCCGATGGTATCATCAGCCCAGTAGTCAGTGTTTCTGTACTGACATGGTTTATTAGATATCTATGTTTTTATTACCATCACTTGGTCGATACCTCTGCTGGTGGACTATTAATCCGATGGTATCATCAGCCCAGTAGTCAGTGTTTCTGTACTGACATGGTTTATTAGATATCTATGTTTTTATTACCATCACTTGGTCGATACCTCTGCTGGTGGACTATTAGTCCGATGGTATCATCAGCCCAGTAGTCAGTGTTCCTGTACTGACATGGTTTATTAGATATCTATGTTTTTATTACCATCACTGGGTTGATACCTCTGCTGGTGGACTATTAGTCCGATGGTATCATCAGCCCGGTAGTCAGTGTTCCTGTACTGACATGGTTTATTAGATATCTATGTTTGTATTACTATCACTTGGTCGATACCTCTGCTGGTGGACTATTAGTCCGAGGGTATCATCAGCCCAGTAGTCAGTGTTTCTGTACTGACATGGTTTATTAGATATCTATGTTTTTATTACCATCACTTGGTCGATACCTCTGCTGGTGGACTATTAGTCCGATGGTATCATCAGCCCAGTAGTCAGTGTTTCTGTACTGACATGGTTTATTAGATATCTATGTTTTTATTACCATCACTTGGTCGATACCTCTGCTGGTGGACTATTAGTCCGATGGTATCATCAGCCCAGTAGTCAGTGTTTCTGTACTGACATGGTTTATTAGATATCTATGTTTGTATTACTATCACTTGGTCGATACCTCTGCTGGTGGACTATTAGTCCGATGGTATCATCAGCCCAGTAGTCAGTGTTCCTGTACTGACATGGTTTATTAGATATCTATGTTTTTATTACCATCACTTGGTCGATACCTCTGCTGGTGGACTATTAGTCCGATGGTATCATCAGCCCAGTAGTCAGTGTTTCTGTACTGACATGGTTTATTAGATATCTATGTTTTTATTACCATCACTTGGTCGATACCTCTGCTGGTGGACTATTAGTCCGATGGTATCATCAGCCCAGTAGTCAGTGTTTCTGTACTGACATGGTTTATTAGATATCTATGTTTTTATTACCATCACTTGGTCGATACCTCTGCTGGTGGACTATTAGTCCGATGGTATCATCAGCCCAGTAGTCAGTGTTTCTGTACTGACATGGTTTATTAGATATCTATGCTTTTATTACCATCACTTGGTCGATACCTCTGCTGGTGGACTATTAGTCCGATGGTATCATCAGCCCGGTAGTCAGTGTTCCTGTACTGACATGGTTTATTAGATATCTATGTTTTTATTACCATCACTTGGTCGATACCTCTGCTGGTGGACTATTAGTCCGATGGTATCATCAGCCCAGTAGTCAGTGTTCCTGTACTGACATGGTTTATTAGATATCTATGTTTTTATTACCATCACTTGGTCGATACCTCTGCTGGTGGACTATTAGTCCGATGGTATCATCAGCCCGGTAGTCAGTGTTCCTGTACTGACATGGTTTATTAGATATCTATGCTTTTATTACCATCACTTGGTCGATACCTCTGCTGGTGGACTATTAGTCCGATGGTATCATCAGCCCAGTAGTCAGTGTTTCTGTACTGACATGGTTTATTAGATATCTATGTTTGTATTATCATCACTTGGTCGATACCTCTGCTGGTGGACTATTAGTCCGATGGTATCATCAGCCCAGTAGTCAGTGTTTCTGTACTGACATGGTTTATTAGATATCTATGTTTTTATTACCATCACTTGGTCGATACCTCTGCTGGTGGACTATTATTCCGATGGTATCATCAGCCTAGTAGTCAGTGTTCCTGTACTGACATGGTTTATTAGATATCTATGTTTTTATTACCATCACTTGGTCGATACCTCTGCTGGTGGACTATTAGTCCGATGGTATCATCAGCCCAGTAGTCAGTGTTTCTGTACTGACATGGTTTATTAGATATCTAGGTTTTTATTACCATCACTTGGTCGATACCTCTGCTGGTGGACTATTAGTCCGATGGTATCATCAGCCCAGTAGTCAGTGTTCCTGTACTGACATGGTTTATTAGATATCTATGTTTTTATTACCATCACTTGGTCGATACCTCTGCTGGTGGACTATTATTCCGATGGTATCATCCACCCAGTAGTCAGTGTTTCTGTACTGACATGGTTTATTAGATATCTAGGTTTTTATTACTATCACTTCGTCTTGCTAGTCCCCGAAGGTATCTTCCACCCATTATTCAGTGCTTCGCCACTGACATGCTTTATTAGAAATATTTATTACTGAAATTTACAGTTCTTAAATAATGAAATTATATTAATTATTAATAAAACTAAGGTTCGAATTCCCCCTCAGGCATAGGTATTCAATCGATTCATGAGCCGATATTTGATATCCTGTTTATGCCATTTGCTTTTATTGCTCCCAAAACCTTAAATTATTTAGCTTTCCAATCTTTGGATCTTGAGCGTACCCATGAAGGTTATTCCAGAAACAGGTGATGCACACTAAATTTGATATCTACGTTTTAATTACTATCACTACCTCTGCTGGTGGACTATTAGTCCCTGAGAGTATCATCCACCCAGTAGCCAGTGCTTCGCCACTGACATGGTTTATTAGATATATTTATTATTGAAATTTAAGTTCCTAAATAATGTAATTATTAATGAAACTAAGGTTGTCTTCCCTGAGACATAGGTGACCTTATCTCACTCAGACACGAGTGACCTCATCTCACTCAGACATAGGTGACCGTAGGCGATATTGACTATCCTGATTAAACTCTTTGGTTTTATTGCACCCATACACTTTATTATTTGGCTTTCCAATCTTTCGATTTTGAGCGTATCTGATGAAGGTTATTTTGAGCGTACCTGATGAAGGTTATTTTGAACGTACCAGATGAAGGTTATTTTGAGCGTACCAGATGAAGGTTATTTTGAGCGTACCTGATGAAGGTTATTTTGAGCGTACCAGATGAAGGTTATTTTGAGCGTACCTGATGAAGGTTATTTTGAGCGTACCTGATGAAGGTTATTTTGAGCGTACCAGATGAAGGTTATTTTGAGCGTATCTGATGAAGGTTATTTTGAGCGTACCAGATGAAGGTTATTTTGAGCGTACCATATGAAGGTTATTTTGAGCGTACCTGATGAAGGTTATTTTGAGCATACCAGATGAAGGTTATTTTGAACATACCAGATGAAGGTTATTTTGAGCGTACCAGTTGAAGGTTATTTTGAGCATACCATATGAAGGTTATTTTGAGCGTACCAGATGAAGGTTATTTTGAGCATGCCAGATGAAGGTTATTTTGAGCGTACCAGATGAAGGTTATTATGAGCGTACCAGATGAAGGTTATTATGAGCGTACCAGATGAAGGTTATTTTGAGCGTACCAGATGAAGGTTATTTTGAGCGTACCAGATGAAGGTTATTTTCAAACCAAAGACTACAAAATTGGTATTTGTTGCTTCTCCACTAAGCACACAGCATTATGGAGTAAAAGCAAAGACAGGTTGGCTCGGAATCAGAATAATGTGTCCCAGTGGAGCGACATGTCTATCCACGGACTGTTGTTTCAGTGAGCTAGCACTATAAAAATCCAGCTCAGCATGTTGGTCTAGAACAAAGAGGACCACATCATCATTTCATTGAAAATTAACTTGTTCTCGCCATGCTATATCTGAAAAATTGCTGAGTTGGCGTTAAACAATCACTCATTTCTCTTGTGTTAATATTGATGCTTGGTGGAAAAACTTCTCCTTGTGTGTTGATATTGATGCTTGGTGGAATAACTTCTCTTGTGTTAATATTGATGCTTGGTGGAATAACTTCTCCTTGTGTGTTAATATTGATGCTTGGTGGAATAACTTCTCCTTGCATGCTAATATTGATGCTTGGTGGAATAACGTCTCCTTGTGTTAAAATTGATGCTTGGTGGAATAACTTCTCTTTGTGTGTTAATATTGATGCTTGGTGGAATAACTTCCCCTTGTATGTTAATATTGATGCTTGGTAGTTTAACTTCTCCTTGTGTGTTAATATTGATGCCTGGTGAAATAACTTCCCCTTGTGTGTTAATATTGATGCTTGGTGGAATAACTTCTCCTTGTGTGTTAATATTGATGCCTGGTGGAATAACTTCCCCTTGTGTGTTAATATTGATGCTTGGTGGAATAACTTCCCCTTGTGTGTTAATATTGATGCTTGGTGGAATAACTTCACCTTGTGTGCTAATATTGATGCTTGGTGAAATAATTTCTCCTTGTATTAATATTGATTCTTGGTGGAATAACTTCTCCTTGTGTGTTTAAATTGATGCTTGGTGGAATAACTTCTCCTTGTGTGTTAATATTGATGCTTGGTGGAATAACTTCCCCTTGTATTTTAATATTGATGCTTGGTAGTATAACTTCTTCTTGTGTGTTAATATTGATGCTTGGTGGAATAACTTCTCCTTGTGTGTTAATATTGATGCTTGGTAGAATAATTTCCCCTTGTGTGTTAATATTGATGCTTGGTGGAATAACTTCCCCTTCTGTGTTAATATTGATGCTTGGTGGAATAACTTCTCCTTGTGTGTTAATATTGATGCCTGGTGGAATAACTTCCCCTTGTGTTAATATTGATGCTTGGTGGAATAATTTCTCATTGTGTGTTAATATTGATGCTTGGTGGAATAACTTCCCCTTGTGTGTTAATATTGATGCTTGGTGGAATAACTTCTCCTTGTGTTAATATTGATGCTTGGTGGAATAACTTCTCCTTGTGTGTTAATATTGATGCTTGGTGGAATAATTTCCCCTTGTATGTTAATATTGATGCTTGGTGGAATAACTTCCCCTTATATGTTAATATTGATGCTTGGTGGAATAACTTTTCCTTGTGTGTTAATATTGATGATTGGTGGAATAACTTCCCCTTGTGTGTTAATATTGATGCCTGGTGGAATAATTTCCCCTTGTGTGTTAATATTGATGCTTGGTGGAATAACTTCCCCTGGTGTGTTAATATTGATGCTTGGTGGAATAATTTCCCCTTGTGTTAATATTGATGCTTGATGGAATAACTTCCCCTTGTGTGTTAATATTGATGCCTGGTGGAATAACTTTCCCTTGTATGTTAATATTGATGGTTGGTAGTATAACTTCCCCTTGTGTGTTAATATTGATGCTTGGTGGAATAATTTACCCTTGTGTGGTAATATTGATGCTTGGTGGAATAACTTCCCCTTGTATGTTAATATTGATTCTTGGTATATAACTTCCCCTTGTGTGTTAATATTGATGCTTGGTGGAATAATTTCCTTGTGGTAATATTGATGCTTGGTGGAATAACTTCTCCTTGTGTGTTAATATTGATGCTTGGTGGAATAACTTCTCCTTGTGTTAATATTGATGCTTGGTGGAATAATTTCCCCTTGTATGTTAATATTGATGCTTGGTGAAATAACTTCCCCTTGTATGTTAATATTGATGCTTGGTGGAATAACTTTTCCTTGTGTGTTAAAATTGATGCTTGGTGGAATAACTTTCCCTTGTGTGTTAATATTGATGCTTGGTGGAATAATTTCCCCTTGTGTGTTAATATTGATGCTTGGTGGAATAACTTCCCCTTGTGTGTTAATATTGATGCTTGGTGGAATAATTTCCCCTTGTTTCAATATTGATGCTTGATGGAATAACTTCCCCTTGTGTTAATATTGATGCCTGGTGGAAAAACTTTCCCTTGTATGTTAATATTGATGGTTGGTAGTATAACTTCCCCTTGTGTGTTAATATTGATGCTTGGTGGAATAATTTCCCCTTGTGTGTTAATATTGATGCATGGTGGAATAACTTCCCCTTGTATGTTAATATTGATTCTTGGTATATAACTTCCCCTTGTGTGTTAATATTGATGCTTGGTGGAATAATTTCCCCTTGTGGTAATATTGATGCTTGGTGGAATAACTTCTCCTTGTGTGTTAATATTGATGCTTGGTGGAATAACTTCTCCTTGTGTGTTAATATTGATGCTTGGTGGAATAATTTCTCCTTGTGTGTTAATATTGATGTTTGGTGGAATAACTTCTTGTGTTAATATTAATGTTTGGTGGAATAACTTCCCCTTGTATGTTAATATTTATGCTTGGTAGTATAACTTCTCCTTGTGTGTTAATATTGATGCTTGGTGGAATAACTTCCCCTTGTGTGTTAATATTGATGCTTGGTGGAATAACTTCCCCTTGTATGTTAATATTGATGCTTGGTGGAATAACTTTTCCTTGTGTGTTAATATTGATGCTTGGTGGAATAACTTCCCCTTGTGTGTTAATATTGATGCTTGGTGGAATAATTTCCCCTTGTGTGTTTATATTGATGCTTGGTGGAATAACTTCTCCTTGTGTGCTAAAATTGACGAGTGCAGATTTATGATGCGACATGAATCCTGTTGAACAAATAACAGTGGAATCCAAATATTCTAAAAGATATACCAGAGGCTCTCAAGAGCCTGTATCGTTCACCTGGTAATAAAAAAAACCAATTGGTCCTATGTAAAAACTATATCCTGCGTCATCTTGGAATTACGATCAACATAAAAAACACAAAGTTTGTAAAGGACCTTCCAATGATTGATGCACAGTTTAGGTTCAATCAGTGCAATAGCTTCAGAGAAGAATATATTTCTGTATTTTCCCCATATGGTTCTGTGTTAATACTATGACCTGTGGTGGCAGCCATCTTGGATTTCCGATCGGCATAAAAAACAGGACCTTCCAATGATCATTCCTGGGCAGTTTGGTTTCAACTGTCCAAGTGGTTTCAGAGAAGAAGCATTTTGAAACATTTTTCCCATAGGGTCCAATGTTAAACTAAGTCCTGCCGTAGCCGCCATTTTGAATTTCATATCAGAATAAAAAACGTATATTTTGTAGAGGACCATTCAATGAACATTCATGCACAGTTTGGCTTTAATCATATTTGTAGTTTCTGAGAAGAAGGCATTTGAACATTTTCCCATAGGGTCCAATGTTAATCTATGTCCTGCGGTGGTGGCCATCTTGGATTTCCGATCGGCATAAAAAACACACACCTTGTAGAGGACCTTCCAATGATCATTCCTGGGCAGTTTGGTTTCAATTATCCAAGTGGTTTCAGAGAAGAAGCGTTTTGAAACATTTTTCCCATAGGGTCCAATGTTAAACTAAGTCCTGCCGTAGCCGCCATTTTGAATTTCATACCAGAACAAAAAACGTAAAGTTTGTAGAGGACCATCTAATGAACATTCATGTACAGTTTGGCTTTAATCATATTTGTAGTTTCTGAGTAGAAGGCATTTGAATATTTTCCCATAGGGTCCAATGTTAATCTATGTCCTGCGGTGGCGGCCATCTTGGATTTCCGACCGGCATAAAAAACAGAAAATTTGTAGAGGACCTTCCAATGATCATTCCTGGGCAGTTTAGTTTCAACTGTCCAAGTGGTTTCAGAGAAGAAGCATTTTGAAACATTTTTCCCATAGGGTCCAATGTTAAACTAAGTCCTGCCGTAGCCGCCATTTTGAATTTCATACCAGAACAAAAAACGTAAAGTTTGTAGAGGACCATCCAATGAACATTCATGTACAGTTTGGCTTTAATCATATTTGTAGTTTCTGAGTAGAAGGCATTTGAATATTTTCCCATAGGGTCCAATGTTAATCTGTCCTGCGGTGGCGGCCATCTTGGATTTCCGACTGGCATAAAAAACAGAAAATTTGTAGAGGACCTTCCAATGATCATTCCTGGGCAGTTTGGTTTCAACTGTCCAAGTGGTTTCAGAGAAGAAGCATTTTGAAACATTTTTCCCATAGGGTCCAATGTTAAACTAAGTCCTGCCGTAGCCGCCATTTTGAATTTCATATCGGAACAAAAAACCTTAAGATTGTAGAGGACCATCCAATGAACATTCATGTACAGTTTGGCTTTAATCATATTTGTAGTTTCTGAGAAGAAGGCATTTGAACATTTTCCCATAGGGTCCAATGTTAATCTATGTATTGCGGTGGTGGCCATCTTGGATTTCCGATTGGCATAAAAAACATAAAATTTGTAGAGGACCTTCCAATGATCATTCCTAGGCAGTTTGGTTTCAATTATCCAAGTGGTTTCAGAGAAGAAGCGTTTTGAAACATTTTCCCCATAGGGTCCAATGTTAAACTAAGTCCTGCCATAGCCGCCATTTTGAATTTCATACCAGAACAAAAAACGTAAAGTTTGTAGAGGACCATCTAATGAACATTCATGTACAGTTTGGCTTTAATCATATTTGTAGTTTCTGAGTAGAAGGCATTTGAATATTTTCCCATAGGGTCCAATGTTAATCTATGTCCTGCAGTGGCGGCCATCTTGGATTTCCGACCGGCATAAAAAACCTTAAATTTGTAGAGGACCTTCCAATGATCATTCCTGGGCAGTTTGGTTTCAACTGTCCAAGTGGTTTCAGAGAAGAAGCATTTTGAAACATTTTTCCCATAGGGTCCAATGTTAAACTAAGTCCTGCCGTAGCCACCATTTTGAATTTCATACCAGAACAAAAAACGTAAAGTTTGTAGAGGACCATCTAATGAACATTCATGTACAGTTTGGCTTTAATAATATTTGTAGTTTCTGAGTAGAAGGCATTTGAATATTTTCCCATAGGGTCCAATGTTAATCTATGTCCTGCGGTGGCGGCCATCTTGGATTTCCGACCGGCATAAAAAACTAAAAATTTGTAGAGGACCTTCCAATGATCATTCCTGGGCAGTTTGGTTTCAACTGTCCAAGTGGTTTCAGAGAAGAAGCATTTTGAAACATTTTTCCCATAGGGTCCAATGTTAAACTAAGTCCTGCCGTAGCCGCCATTTTGAATTTCATATCGGAACAAAAAACCTTAAGATTGTAGAGGACCATCCAATCAACATTCATGTACAGTTTGGCTTTAATCATATTTGTAGTTTCTGAGAAGAAGGCATTTGAACATTTTCCCATAGGGTCCAATGTTAATCTATGTATTGCGGTGGCGGCCATCTTGGATTTCCGATCGGCATAAAAAACATAAAATTTCCAGAGGACCTTCCAATGATCATTCCTAGGCAGTTTGGTTTAAATTATCCAAGTGGTTTCAGAGAAGAAGCGTTTTGAAACATTTTTCCCATAGGGTTCAATGTTAAACTAAGTCCTGCCGTAGCCGCCATTTTGAATTTCATACCGGAACAAAAAACGTAAAGTTTGTAGAGGACCATCTAATGAACATTCATGTACAGTTTGGCTTTAATCATATTTGTAGTTTCTGAGTAGAAGGCATTTGAATATTTTCCCATAGGGTCCAATGTTAATCTATGTCCTGCGGTGGCGGCCATCTTGGATTTCCGACCGGCATAAAAAACACATAATTTGTAGAGGACCTTCCAATGATCATTCCTGGGCAGTTTGGTTTCAACTGTCCTAGTGGTTTCAGAGAAGAAGCATTTTGAAACATTTTTCCCATAGGGTCCAATGTTAAACTAAGTCCTGCCGTAGCCGCCATTTTGAATTTCATATCGGAACAAAAAACCTTAAGATTGTAGAGGACCATCCAATCAACATTCATGTACAGTTTGGCTTTAATAATATTTGTAGTTTCTGAGAAGAAGGCATTTGAACATTTTCCCATAGGGTCCAATGTTAATCTATGTCCTGCGGTGGTGGCCATCTTGGATTTTCGACCGGCATAAAAAACAAAAAATTTGTAGAGGACCTTCCAATGATCATTCCTGGGCAGTTTGGTTTCAACTGTCCAAGTGGTTTCAGAGAAGAAGCATTTTGAAACATTTTTCCCATAGGGTCCAATGTTAAACTAAGTCCTGCCGTAGCCGCCATTTTGAATTTCATATCGGAACAAAAAACCTTAAGATTGTAGAGGACCATCCAATCAACATTCATGTACAGTTTGGCTTTAATAATATTTGTAGTTTCTGAGAAGAAGGCATTTGAACATTTTCCCATAGGGTCCAATGTTAATCTATGTCCTGCGGTGGCGGCCATCTTGGATTTCCGACCGGCATAAAAAACAGAAAATTTGTAGAGGACCTTCCAATGATCATTCCTGGGCAGTTTGGTTTCAACTGTCCAAGTGGTTTCAGAGAAGAAGCATTTTGAAACATTTTTCCCATAGGGTCCAATGTTAAACTAAGTCCTGTCGTAGCCGCCATTTTGAATTTCATATCGGAACAAAAAACCTTAAGATTGTAGAGGACCATCCAATCAACATTCATGTACAGTTTGGCTTTAATAATATTTGTAGTTTCTGAGAAGAAGGCATTTGAACATTTTCCCATAGGGTCCAATGTTAATCTATGTCCTGCGGTGGCGGCCATCTTGGATTTCCGACCGGCATAAAAAACAGAAAATTTGTAGAGGACCTTCCAATGATCATTCCTGGGCAGTTTGGTTTCAACTGTCCAAGTGGTTTCAGAGAAGAAGCATTTTGAAACATTTTTCCCATAGGGTCCAATGTTAAACTAAGTCCTGTCGTAGCCGCCATTTTAAATTTCATATCGGAACAAAAAACCTTAAGATTGTAGAGGACCATCCAATCAACATTCATGTACAGTTTGGCTTTAATAATATTTGTAGTTTCTGAGAAGAAGGCATTTGAACATTTTCCCATAGGGTCCAATGTTAATCTATGTCCTGCGGTGGCGGCCATCTTGGATTTTCGACCGGCATAAAAAACAAAAAATTTGTAGAGGACCTTCCAATGATCATTCCTGGGCAGTTTGGTTTCAACTGTCCAAGTGGTTTCAGAGAAGAAGCATTTTGAAACATTTTTCCCATAGGGTCCAATGTTAAACTAAGTCCTGCCGTAGCCGCCATTTTGAATTTCATATCGGAACAAAAAACCTTAAGATTGTAGAGGACCATCCAATGAACATTCATGTACAGTTTGGCTTTAATCATATTTGTAGTTTCTGAGAAGAAGGCATTTGAACATTTTCCCATAGGGTCCAATGTTAATCTATGTCCTGCGATGGCGGCCATCTTGGATTTCCGATCGGCATAAAAAACAGTAACTTGGTAAAGGACATTCCAATGATCATTCCTTTACAGTTTGGGTTCAGTCAGTTCATTAGTTTCGGAGAAGAAGATCTTTGAAATTTCGGCCAATCAGAGCATATTATTGGCCCTGGCAGCCATATTGAATATCCGACTGGAACGAAAAACAGTAACTTTGTAGAGGACCATCCAAGGAACATTCCTGCTAAGTTCGGTTCTAATCGGCCAAGTGGTTTCGGAGAAGAAGCTTGAAATGTGAAAAGTTTACAGACGACAGACGACAGACGACGGACGCCAAGTGATGGCAATAGTTCACATGGACCTTTGGTCCAGGTGAACTAATAAATGACATCTCCTCCCCCATTCACCCCCTTGGTCAGAAATAAAGAAACTAAAAAATTACTCATTTATTTTAGAAATATTTTAAATCATGTTGACAACATTTCAAAATATTATTGTTTATTCCAAACATGAATTAAATAGAATACAAATTTACATTCAGTTTATAGACTACCATACATCACATTTATACAACATACAAATAATCATTTAGTGATCCTACAATCAGAACAAAGGGCACAAATTACTCTCAATTAATCTATTTTTTTTTTTTTTTTTTTTTTAAACAAAATTTAGATATTTATGAAGTGACATTGATCAAAAGATCAACTTTTGCAGGAGAAAGTTTAATCAACTTAATGTAAAGTGTCTTCTATTTTTGGTTATTTTTCTTTGTATTTTACAATCAAATTAAAAAAAAATGTGGAAAAAATCTCTGTAAAATAAATTGAGGTATGGAAAAGAGGTTATTAAAAAAAAAAATTCTTGATAATCAACCAATGCTTGTGCTGTTATCTTAAACCGGACTGTGGGTATAAATAGCTGTGGGCGGCGTAAACATTCAGATTGTTCATTATTTTGACCACGGTTATCTCGAGCAGGAAAAATCAATGATACATAGTTTTACAGTTACTTTTGGAGCAAAATATATGACAGGCATGGTCACTAGTGTTCCTCCATACAAAACTTTTAGTCTGTTTAAAAATAATATTCTTCATCAGTCTAAAAACTACAAAAATCACTTCGAAAATTCAAATTTCCGAGGTATGTGACATACAGTTTCATAAATACAATGTATGCTGTTCATATCAACGGAGAATTTTGATGATAAGGTCCACCCACAAATTCCCCTTTAACTGTAAACTGTATTATTTGTTAAAGATCCTGTTTTTTAATACATGTATAATAAGTAAAGAAAACATCTTGAATATTGTTTTATTAAATCTATTAAAATTAAAATTCATATACAGGTTAGATGTAATTAACTGATTGATTGATTGATTGATTGATTGGTGTTTAATGCCAACTTTAGTAATATTTCAGCAATATCATGCCACTTAATTAGCTGAAGAAACATGTTTGTATTCTAGCAGTTTACTAGACATTATATATCAACCAATTAAATTTTTTATTATGGCAAAGTTAATATATTTTATGCACCAATTGAAACAGAATTATTCTCAATCAATTAACACTTTCCCAGCATTCTCAGTGATGATGTTATAACATACGACGAATCATATAATTAAGAATTCCTCCGTGACGGAAATACACTAATTCCACCTCTGTATCAAATCGTACTTTAACTTGGAATGATCTTCCATCACTGAGCTGAAAAAAAAAAATCAATTTATTAATAAATAAATATATAAATTTATATTAGATATTTGATAAATAAAGTAATAGACTTGTTTTTCTACCTGTTTCTTTTATTTTTACTGCCTATGTATGTAAAGGTAATGGTCTTTAACCACCAAATTCTACCGTCCTAGCTAGTTGTCAGTTAACACTGTGCTTAACCGCCAAATTCTACCGTCCTAGCTAGTTGTCAGTTAACACTGTCTTTAACCACCAAATTCTACCGTCCTAGCTAGTTGTCAGTTAACACTGTCTTTAACCACCAAATTATACTGTCCTAGCTAATTGTCAGGTAACACTGTCCTTAACCACCAAATTCTACCGTCCTAGCTAGTTGTCAGGTAACACTGTCTTTAACCACCAAATTATACTGTCCTAGCTAGTTGTCAGTTAACACTGTCTTTAACCACCAAATTCTACCGTCCTAGCTAGTTGTCAGTTAACACTGTCTTTAACCACCAAATTATACCGTCCTAGCTAGTTGTCAGTTAACACTGTCTTTAATCACCAAATTCTACCGTCCTAGCTAGTTGTCAGTTAACACGGTCTTTAACCACCAAATTATACTGTCCTAGCTAGTTGTCAGTTTACACTGTCTTTAACCACCAAAGTCTACCGTCCTAGTTTGTCAGTTAACACTGTCTTTAATCACCAAATTCTACCATCCTAGCTAGTTGTCAGTTAACATGTCTTTAACCACCAAATTATACTGTCCTAGCTAATTGTCAGGTAACAATGTCCTTAACCACCAAATTCTACTGTCCTAGCTAGTTGTCAGTTAACACTGTCTTTAACTACCAAATTCTACCGTCTTAGCTAGTTGTCAGTTAACACCGTCTTTAACCACCAAATTATACTGTCCTAGCTAGTTGTCAGTTAACACTGTCTTTAACCACCAAATTATACTGTCCTAGCTAATTGTCAGGTAACACTGTCTTTAACCACCAAATTCTACCGTCCTAGCTAGTTGTCAGTTAACACTGTCTTTAACCACCAAATTCTACCGTCCTAGCTAGTTGTCAGTTAACACTGTCTTTAACCACCAAATTCTACCATCCTAGCTAGTTGTCAGTTAACACTGTCTTTAACCACCAAATTATACCGTCCTAGCTAGTTGTCAGTTAACACTGGCTTTAACCACCAAATTCTACCATCCTAGCTAGTTGTCAGTTAACACTGTCTTTAACCACCAAATTCTACTGTCCTAGCTAGTTGTCAGTTAACACTGTCCTTAACCACAAAATTCTACCGTCCTAGCTAGTTGTCAGTTAACACGGTCGTTAACCACCAAATTCTACCGTCCTAGCCAGTTGTCAGTTAACACTGTCTTTAACCACCAAATTCTACCGTCCTAGCTAGTTGTCAGTTAACACTGTCTTTAACCACCAAATTATACTGTCCTAGCTATTTGTCTGTTAACACTGTCTTTAATCACCAAATTCTACCGTCCTAGCTAGTTGTCAGTTAACACTGTCTTAAACCACCAAATTCTACCGTCCTAGCTAGTTGTTAGATAACACTGTCTTTAACCACCAAATTCTACCATCCTAGCTAGTTGTCAGTTAACACTGTCTTTAACCACCAAATTATACCGTCCTAGCTAGTTGTCAGATAACACTGTCTTTAACCACCAAATTCTACCATCCTAGCTAGTTGTCAGTAAACACTGTCTTTAACCACCAAATTCTACCGTCCTAGCTAGTTGTCAGTTAACACCGTCTTTAACCACCAAATTCTACCGTCCTAGCTAGTTGTCAGTTAACATTGTCTTTAACCACCAAATTCTACCGTCCTAGCTAGTTGTCAGTTAACACCGTCTTTAACCACCAAATTATACTGTCCTAGCTAATTGTCAGGTAACACTGTCCTTAACCACCAAATTCTACTGTCCTAGCTAGTTGTCAGTTAACACTGTCTTTAACTACCAAATTCTACCGTCTTTGCTAGTTGTCAGTTAACACCGTCTTTAACCACCAAATTATACTGTCCTAGCTAGTTGTCAGTTAACACTGTCTTTAACCACCAAATTCTACCGTCCTAGCTAGTTGTCAGTTAACACTGTCTTTAACCACCAAATTATACTGTCCTAGCTAATTGTCAGGTAACACTGTCTTTAACCACCAAATTCTACCGTCCTAGCTAGTTGTCAGTTAACACTGTCTTTAACCACCAAATTCTACCGTCCTAGCTAGTTGTCAGTTAACACTGTCTTTAACCACCAAATTCTACCATCCTAGCTAGTTGTCAGTTAACACTGTCTTTAAACACCAAATTATACCGTCCTAGCTAGTTGTCAGTTAACACTGGCTTTAACCACCAAATTCTACCATCCTAGCTAGTTGTCAGTTAACACTGTCTTTAACCACCAAATTCTACTGTCCTAGCTAGTTGTCAGTTAACACTGTCCTTAACCACAAAATTCTACCGTCCTAGCTAGTTGTCAGTTAACACGGTCGTTAACCACCAAATTCTACCGTCCTAGCCAGTTGTCAGTTAACACTGTCTTTAACCACCAAATTCTACCGTCCTAGCTAGTTGTCAGTTAACACTGTCTTTAACCACCAAATTATACTGTCCTAGCTATTTGTCTGTTAACACTGTCTTTAATCACCAAATTCTACCGTCCTAGCTAGTTGTCAGTTAACACTGTCTTAAACCACCAAATTCTACCGTCCTAGCTAGTTGTTAGATAACACTGTCTTTAACCACCAAATTCTACCGTCCTAGCTAGTTGTCAGTTAACACTGTCTTTAACCACCAAATTATACCGTCCTAGCTAGTTGTCAGATAACACTGTCTTTAACCACCAAATTCTACCATCCTAGCTAGTTGTCAGTTAACACCGTCTTTAACCACCAAATTCTACCGTCCTAGCTAGTTGTCAGTTAACATTGTCTTTAACCACCAAATTCTACCGTCCTAGCTAGTTGTCAGTTAACACCGTCTTTAACCACCAAATTACACTGTCCTAGCTAATTGTCAGGTAACACTGTATTTAACCACAAAATTCTACCGTCCTAGCTAGTTGTCAGTTAACACTGTCTTTAACCACCAAATTCTAACGTCCTAGCTAGTTGTCAGTTAACACTGTCTTTAACCACCAAATTCTACCGTCCTAGCTAATTGTCAGTTAACACTGTCTTTAACCACCAAATTATACCGTCCTAGCTAGTTGTCAGTTAACACTCTTTAACCACCAAATTCTACCGTACTAGCTAGTTGTCAGTTAACACTGTCTTTAACCACCAAATTCTACCATCCTAGCTAGTTGTCAGTTAACACTGTCTTTAACCATCAAATTCTACTGTCCTAGCTAGTTGTCAGTTAACACTGTCTTTAACCACCAAATTCTACCTTCCTAGCTAGTTGTCAGTTAACACGGTCTTTAACCACCAAATTCTACCATCCTAGCTAGTTGTCAGTTAACACTGTCTTTAACCACCAAATTATACTGTCTGAGCTAGTTGTCAGTTAACACTGTCTTTAACCACAAATTATACTGTCCTAGCTAGTTGTCAGCTAACACTGTCTTTAACCACCAAATTCTACCGTCCTAGCTAGTTGTCAGTTAACACTGTCTTTAACCACCAAATTCTACCGTCCTAGCTAGTTGTCAGTTAACACTGTCTTTAACCACCAAATTCTACCGTCCTAGCTAGTTGTCAGTTAACACTGTCTTTAACCACGAAATTCTACCGTCCTAGCTAGTTGTCAGTTAACACTGGCTTTAACCACCAAATTCTACCGTCCTAGCTAGTTGTCAGTTAACACTGTCTTTAACCACCAAATTCTACCGTCCTAGCTAGTTGTCAGTTAACACTGTCTTTAACCACGAAATTCTACCGTCCTAGCTAGTTGTCAGTTAACACGGTCGTTAACCACCAAATTCTACCGTCCTAGCTAGTTGTCAGTTAACACTGTCTTTAACTACCAAATTCTACCGTCCTAGCTAGTTGTCAGTTAACACTGTCTTTAACCACCAAATTCTACCGTCCTAGCTAGTTGTCAGTTAACGTCTTTAACCACCAAATTATACTGTCCTAGCTATTTGTCTGTTAACACTGTCTTTAACCACCAAATTCTACCGTCCTAGCTAGTTGTCAGTTAACACTGTGTTTAACCATCAAATTATACCGTCCTAGCTAGTTGTCAGTTAACACTGTCTTTAACCACCAAATTCTAACGTCCTAGCTAGTTGTCAGTTAACACTGTCTTAAACCACCAAATTCTACCATCCTAGCTAGTTGTCAGTTAACAGTCTTAACCCACCAAATTCTACCGTCCTAGCTAGTTGTCAGTTAACAGTCTTTAACCACCAAATTCTATCGTCCTAGCTAGTTGTCAGTTAACACTGTCTTTAACCACCAAATTCTACGGTCCTAGCTAGTTGTCAGTTAACACCGTCTTTAACCACCAAATTCTACCGTCCTAGCTAGTTGTCAGTTAACATTGTCTTCAACCACCAAATTCTACCGTCCTAGCTAGTTGTCAGTTAACACCGTCTTTAACCACCAAATTACACTGTCCTAGCTAATTGTCAGGTAACACTGTATTTAACCACAAAATTCTACCGTCCTAGCTAGTTGTCAGTTAACACCGTCTTTAACCACCAAATTCTACCGTCCTAGCTAGTTGTCAGTTAACATTGTCTTTAACCACCAAATTCTACCGTCCTAGCTAGTTGTCAGTTAACACCGTCTTTAACCACCAAATTACACTGTCCTAGCTAATTGTCAGGTAACACTGTATTTAACCACAAAATTCTACCGTCCTAGCTAGTTGTCAGTTAACATTGTCTTTAACCACCAAATTCTAACGTCCTAGCTAGTTGTCAGTTAACACTGTCTTTAACCACCAAATTCTACCATCCTAGCTAATTGTCAGTTAACACTCTTTAACCACCAAATTCTACCGTACTAGCTAGTTGTCAGTTAACACTGTCTTTAACCACCAAATTCTACCTTCCTAGCTAGTTGTCAGTTAACACGGTGTTTAACCACCAAATTCTACCATCCTAGCTAGTTGTCAGTTAACACTGTCTTTAACCACCAAATTATACTGTCTGAGCTAGTTGTCAGTTAACACTGTCTTTAACCACAAATTATACTGTCCTAGCTAGTTGTCAGCTAACACTGTCTTTAACCACCAAATTCTACCGTCCTAGCTAGTTGTCAGTTAACACTGTCTTAAACCACCAAATTCTACCGTCCTAGCTAGTTGTTAGATAACACTGTCTTTAACCACCAAATTCTACCATCCTAGCTAGTTGTCAGTTAACACTGTCTTTAACCACCAAATTATACCGTCCTAGCTAGTTGTCAGATAACACTGTCTTTAACCACCAAATTCTACCATCCTAGCTAGTTGTCAGTAAACACTGTCTTTAACCACCAAATTCTACCGTCCTAGCTAGTTGTCAGTTAACACCGTCTTTAACCACCAAATTCTACCGTCCTAGCTAGTTGTCAGTTAACATTGTCTTTAACCACCAAATTCTACCGTCCTAGCTAGTTGTCAGTTAACACCGTCTTTAACCACCAAATTATACTGTCCTAGCTAATTGTCAGGTAACACTGTCCTTAACCACCAAATTCTACTGTCCTAGCTAGTTGTCAGTTAACACTGTCTTTAACTACCAAATTCTACCGTCTTAGCTAGTTGTCAGTTAACACCGTCTTTAACCACCAAATTATACTGTCCTAGCTAGTTGTCAGTTAACACTGTCTTTAACCACCAAATTCTACCGTCCTAGCTAGTTGTCAGTTAACACTGTCTTTAACCACCAAATTATACTGTCCTAGCTAATTGTCAGGTAACACTGTCTTTAACCACCAAATTCTACCGTCCTAGCTAGTTGTCAGTTAACACTGTCTTTAACCACCAAATTCTACCGTCCTAGCTAGTTGTCAGTTAACACTGTCTTTAACCACCAAATTCTACCATCCTAGCTAGTTGTCAGTTAACACTGTCTTTAAACACCAAATTATACCGTCCTAGCTAGTTGTCAGTTAACACTGGCTTTAACCACCAAATTCTACCATCCTAGCTAGTTGTCAGTTAACACTGTCTTTAACCACCAAATTCTACTGTCCTAGCTAGTTGTCAGTTAACACTGTCCTTAACCACAAAATTCTACCGTCCTAGCTAGTTGTCAGTTAACACGGTCGTTAACCACCAAATTCTACCGTCCTAGCCAGTTGTCAGTTAACACTGTCTTTAACCACCAAATTCTACCGTCCTAGCTAGTTGTCAGTTAACACTGTCTTTAACCACCAAATTATACTGTCCTAGCTATTTGTCTGTTAACACTGTCTTTAATCACCAAATTCTACCGTCCTAGCTAGTTGTCAGTTAACACTGTCTTAAACCACCAAATTCTACCGTCCTAGCTAGTTGTTAGATAACACTGTCTTTAACCACCAAATTCTACCGTCCTAGCTAGTTGTCAGTTAACACTGTCTTTAACCACCAAATTATACCGTCCTAGCTAGTTGTCAGATAACACTGTCTTTAACCACCAAATTCTACCATCCTAGCTAGTTGTCAGTTAACACCGTCTTTAACCACCAAATTCTACCGTCCTAGCTAGTTGTCAGTTAACATTGTCTTTAACCACCAAATTCTACCGTCCTAGCTAGTTGTCAGTTAACACCGTCTTTAACCACCAAATTACACTGTCCTAGCTAATTGTCAGGTAACACTGTATTTAACCACAAAATTCTACCGTCCTAGCTAGTTGTCAGTTAACACTGTCTTTAACCACCAAATTCTAACGTCCTAGCTAGTTGTCAGTTAACACTGTCTTTAACCACCAAATTCTACCGTCCTAGCTAATTGTCAGTTAACACTGTCTTTAACCACCAAATTATACCGTCCTAGCTAGTTGTCAGTTAACACTCTTTAACCACCAAATTCTACCGTACTAGCTAGTTGTCAGTTAACACTGTCTTTAACCACCAAATTCTACCATCCTAGCTAGTTGTCAGTTAACACTGTCTTTAACCATCAAATTCTACTGTCCTAGCTAGTTGTCAGTTAACACTGTCTTTAACCACCAAATTCTACCTTCCTAGCTAGTTGTCAGTTAACACGGTCTTTAACCACCAAATTCTACCATCCTAGCTAGTTGTCAGTTAACACTGTCTTTAACCACCAAATTATACTGTCTGAGCTAGTTGTCAGTTAACACTGTCTTTAACCACAAATTATACTGTCCTAGCTAGTTGTCAGCTAACACTGTCTTTAACCACCAAATTCTACCGTCCTAGCTAGTTGTCAGTTAACACTGTCTTTAACCACCAAATTCTACCGTCCTAGCTAGTTGTCAGTTAACACTGTCTTTAACCACCAAATTCTACCGTCCTAGCTAGTTGTCAGTTAACACTGTCTTTAACCACGAAATTCTACCGTCCTAGCTAGTTGTCAGTTAACACTGGCTTTAACCACCAAATTCTACCGTCCTAGCTAGTTGTCAGTTAACACTGTCTTTAACCACCAAATTCTACCGTCCTAGCTAGTTGTCAGTTAACACTGTCTTTAACCACGAAATTCTACCGTCCTAGCTAGTTGTCAGTTAACACGGTCGTTAACCACCAAATTCTACCGTCCTAGCTAGTTGTCAGTTAACACTGTCTTTAACTACCAAATTCTACCGTCCTAGCTAGTTGTCAGTTAACACTGTCTTTAACCACCAAATTCTACCGTCCTAGCTAGTTGTCAGTTAACGTCTTTAACCACCAAATTATACTGTCCTAGCTATTTGTCTGTTAACACTGTCTTTAACCACCAAATTCTACCGTCCTAGCTAGTTGTCAGTTAACACTGTGTTTAACCATCAAATTATACCGTCCTAGCTAGTTGTCAGTTAACACTGTCTTTAACCACCAAATTCTAACGTCCTAGCTAGTTGTCAGTTAACACTGTCTTAAACCACCAAATTCTACCATCCTAGCTAGTTGTCAGTTAACAGTCTTAACCCACCAAATTCTACCGTCCTAGCTAGTTGTCAGTTAACAGTCTTTAACCACCAAATTCTATCGTCCTAGCTAGTTGTCAGTTAACACTGTCTTTAACCACCAAATTCTACGGTCCTAGCTAGTTGTCAGTTAACACCGTCTTTAACCACCAAATTCTACCGTCCTAGCTAGTTGTCAGTTAACATTGTCTTCAACCACCAAATTCTACCGTCCTAGCTAGTTGTCAGTTAACACCGTCTTTAACCACCAAATTACACTGTCCTAGCTAATTGTCAGGTAACACTGTATTTAACCACAAAATTCTACCGTCCTAGCTAGTTGTCAGTTAACACCGTCTTTAACCACCAAATTCTACCGTCCTAGCTAGTTGTCAGTTAACATTGTCTTTAACCACCAAATTCTACCGTCCTAGCTAGTTGTCAGTTAACACCGTCTTTAACCACCAAATTACACTGTCCTAGCTAATTGTCAGGTAACACTGTATTTAACCACAAAATTCTACCGTCCTAGCTAGTTGTCAGTTAACACTGTCTTTAACCACCAAATTCTAACGTCCTAGCTAGTTGTCAGTTAACACTGTCTTTAACCACCAAATTCTACCGTCCTAGCTAATTGTCAGTTAACACTCTTTAACCACCAAATTCTACCGTACTAGCTAGTTGTCAGTTAACACTGTCTTTAACCACCAAATTCTACCATCCTAGCTAGTTGTCAGTTAACACTGTCTTTAACCATCAAATTCTACTGTCCTAGCTAGTTGTCAGTTAACACTGTCTTTAACCACCAAATTCTACCTTCCTAGCTAGTTGTCAGTTAAGACGGTGTTTAACCACCAAATTCTACCATCCTAGCTAGTTGTCAGTTAACACTGTCTTTAACCACCAAATTATACTGTCTGAGCTAGTTGTCAGTTAACACTGTCTTTAACCACAAATTATACTGTCCTAGCTAGTTGTCAGCTAACACTGTCTTTAACCACCAAATTCTACCGTCCTAGCTAGTTGTCAGTTAACACTGTCTTTAACCACCAAATTCTACCGTCCTAGCTAGTTGTCAGTTAACACTGTCTTTAACCACCAAATTCTACCGTCCTAGCTAGTTGTCAGTTAACACTGTCTTTAACCACGAAATTCTACCGTCCTAGCTAGTTGTCAGTTAACACTGGCTTTAACCACCAAATTCTACCGTCCTAGCTAGTTGTCAGTTAACACTGTCTTTAACCACCAAATGCTACCGTCCTAGCTAGTTGTCAGTTAACACTGTCTTTAACCACCAAATTCTACCGTCCTAGCTAGTTGTCAGTTAACACGGTCGTTAACCACCAAATTATACCGTCCTAGCTAGTTGTCAGTTAACACTGTCTTTAACCACCAAATTCTAACGTCCTAGCTAGTTGTCAGTTAACACTGTCTTAAACCACCAAATTCTACCATCCTAGCTAGTTGTCAGTTAACAGTCTTGACCCACCAAATTCTACCGTCCTAGCTAGTTGTTAGTTAACAGTCTTTAACCACCAAATTCTATCGTCCTAGCTAGTTGTCAGTTAACACTGTCTTTAACCACCAAATTCTACGGTCCTAGCTAGTTGTCAGTTAACACTGTCTTTAACCACCAAATTCTACCGTCCTAGCTAGTTGTCAGTTAACAGTCTTTAACCACCAAATTCTAACGTCCTAGCTAGTTGTCAGTTAACACTGTCTTAAACCACCAAATTCTACCGTCCTAGCTAGTTGTCAGTTAACAGTCTTTAACTACCAAATTCTATCGTCCTAGCTAGTTGTCAGTTAACAGTCTTTAACCACCAAATTCTATCGTTCTAGCTAGTTGTCAGTTAACACTGTCTTTAACCACCAAATTCTACCTTCCTAGCTATTTGTCTGTTAACACTGTCTTTAACAACCAAATTCTAACGTCCTAGCTAGTTGTCAGTTAACAGTCTTTAACCACCAAATTCTACAGCCCTAGGTAATTGTCAGTTAACACTGTCTTTAACAACCAAATTCTACTGTCCTAGCTAGTTGTCAGGTAACACTGTCTTTAACCACCAAATTCTACCGTCCTAGCTAGTTGTCAGTTAACACCGTCTTTAACCACCAAATTATACTGTCCTCGCTATTTGTCTTAAAACTGTCTTTAACCACCAAATTCTACCATCCTGGCTAGTTGTCAGTTAACACTGTCTTTAACCACCAAATTATACCTTTCTAGCTAGTTGTCAGTTAACACGGTCTTTAACCACCAAATTATACCGTCCTAGCTAGTTGTTAGTTAACACTGTCTTTAACCACCAAATTCTACCGTCCTAGCTAGTTGTCAGTTAACACTGTCTTTAACCACCAAATTATACCGTCCTAGCTAGTTGTCAGTTAACACTGTCTTTAACCACCAAATTCTACCGTCCTAGCTAGTTGTCAGTTAACACTGTCTTTAACCACCAAATTATACCGTCCTAGCTAGTGGTAAGTTAACACTGTCTTTAACCACCAAATTATACCGTCCTAGCTAGTTGTCAGTTAACACTGTCTTTAACCACCAAATTCTACCGTCCTAGCTAGTTGTCAGTTAACACTGTCTTTAACCACCAAATTATACCGTCCTAGCTAGTTGTCAGTTAACACTGTCTTCAACCACCAAATTCTACTGTCCTAGCTAGTTGTCAGTTAACACTGTCTTTAACCACCAAATTCTACCGTCCTAGCTAGTTGTCAGTTAACACTGTCTTTAACCACCAAATTCTACCGTCCTAGCTAGTTGTCAGTTAACACTGTCTTTAACTACCAAATTCTACCATCCTAGCTAGTTGTCAGTTAACACTGTCTTTAACCATCAAATTCTACCGTCCTAGCTAGTTGTCAGTTAACACTGTCTTTAACCACCAAATTATACCGTCCTAGCTAGTTGTCAGTTAACACCGTCTTTAACCACCAAATTCTAACGTCCTAGCTAGTTGTCAGTTAACACGGTCTTTAACCACCAAATGCTACCGTCCTAGCTAGTTGTCAGTTAACACTGTCTTTAACCACCAAATTCTACCGTCCTAGCTAGTTGTCAGTTAACACGGTCGTTAACCACCAAATTATACCGTCCTAGCTAGTTGTCAGTTAACACTGTCTTTAACCACCAAATTCTAACGTCCTAGCTAGTTGTCAGTTAACACTGTCTTAAACCACCAAATTCTACCATCCTAGCTAGTTGTCAGTTAACAGTCTTGACCCACCAAATTCTACCGTCCTAGCTAGTTGTTAGTTAACAGTCTTTAACCACCAAATTCTATCGTCCTAGCTAGTTGTCAGTTAACACTGTCTTTAACCACCAAATTCTACGGTCCTAGCTAGTTGTCAGTTAACACTGTCTTTAACCACCAAATTCTACCGTCCTAGCTAGTTGTCAGTTAACAGTCTTTAACCACCAAATTCTAACGTCCTAGCTAGTTGTCAGTTAACACTGTCTTAAACCACCAAATTCTACCGTCCTAGCTAGTTGTCAGTTAACAGTCTTTAACTACCAAATTCTATCGTCCTAGCTAGTTGTCAGTTAACAGTCTTTAACCACCAAATTCTATCGTTCTAGCTAGTTGTCAGTTAACACTGTCTTTAACCACCAAATTCTACCTTCCTAGCTATTTGTCTGTTAACACTGTCTTTAACAACCAAATTCTAACGTCCTAGCTAGTTGTCAGTTAACAGTCTTTAACCACCAAATTCTACAGCCCTAGGTAATTGTCAGTTAACACTGTCTTTAACAACCAAATTCTACTGTCCTAGCTAGTTGTCAGGTAACACTGTCTTTAACCACCAAATTCTACCGTCCTAGCTAGTTGTCAGTTAACACCGTCTTTAACCACCAAATTATACTGTCCTCGCTATTTGTCTTAAAACTGTCTTTAACCACCAAATTCTACCATCCTGGCTAGTTGTCAGTTAACACTGTCTTTAACCACCAAATTATACCTTTCTAGCTAGTTGTCAGTTAACACGGTCTTTAACCACCAAATTATACCGTCCTAGCTAGTTGTTAGTTAACAGTCTTTAACCACCAAATTCTATCGTCCTAGCTAGTTGTCAGTTAACACTGTCTTTAACCACCAAATTCTACGGTCCTAGCTAGTTGTCAGTTAACACTGTCTTTAACCACCAAATTCTACCGTCCTAGCTAGTTGTCAGTTAACAGTCTTTAACCACCAAATTCTAACGTCCTAGCTAGTTGTCAGTTAACACTGTCTTAAACCACCAAATTCTACCGTCCTAGCTAGTTGTCAGTTAACAGTCTTTAACTACCAAATTCTATCGTCCTAGCTAGTTGTCAGTTAACAGTCTTTAACCACCAAATTCTATCGTTCTAGCTAGTTGTCAGTTAACACTGTCTTTAACCACCAAATTCTACCTTCCTAGCTATTTGTCTGTTAACACTGTCTTTAACAACCAAATTCTAACGTCCTAGCTAGTTGTCAGTTAACAGTCTTTAACCACCAAATTCTACAGCCCTAGGTAATTGTCAGTTAACACTGTCTTTAACAACCAAATTCTACTGTCCTAGCTAGTTGTCAGGTAACACTGTCTTTAACCACCAAATTCTACCGTCCTAGCTAGTTGTCAGTTAACACCGTCTTTAACCACCAAATTATACTGTCCTCGCTATTTGTCTTAAAACTGTCTTTAACCACCAAATTCTACCATCCTGGCTAGTTGTCAGTTAACACTGTCTTTAACCACCAAATTATACCTTTCTAGCTAGTTGTCAGTTAACACGGTCTTTAACCACCAAATTATACCGTCCTAGCTAGTTGTTAGTTAACACTGTCTTTAACCACCAAATTCTACCGTCCTAGCTAGTTGTCAGTTAACACTGTCTTTAACCACCAAATTATACCGTCCTAGCTAGTTGTCAGTTAACACTGTCTTTAACCACCAAATTCTACCGTCCTAGCTAGTTGTCAGTTAACACTGTCTTTAACCACCAAATTATACCGTCCTAGCTAGTGGTAAGTTAACACTGTCTTTAACCACCAAATTATACCGTCCTAGCTAGTTGTCAGTTAACACTGTCTTTAACCACCAAATTCTACCGTCCTAGCTAGTTGTCAGTTAACACTGTCTTTAACCACCAAATTATACCGTCCTAGCTAGTTGTCAGTTAACACTGTCTTCAACCACCAAA
This sequence comes from Bathymodiolus brooksi, assembly GCA_963680875.1. Taxonomy (NCBI): domain Eukaryota; kingdom Metazoa; phylum Mollusca; class Bivalvia; order Mytilida; family Modiolidae; genus Bathymodiolus; species Bathymodiolus brooksi. The sequence continues at coordinate 66,011,010 of OY804586.1, read as the reverse complement.
TTCTACTGTCCTAGCTAGTTGTCAGTTAACACTGTCTTTAACCACCAAATTCTACCGTCCTAGCTAGTTGTCAGTTAACACTGTCTTTAACCACCAAATTCTACCGTCCTAGCTAGTTGTCAGTTAACACTGTCTTTAACTACCAAATTCTACCATCCTAGCTAGTTGTCAGTTAACACTGTCTTTAACCATCAAATTCTACCGTCCTAGCTAGTTGTCAGTTAACACTGTCTTTAACCACCAAATTATACCGTCCTAGCTAGTTGTCAGTTAACACCGTCTTTAACCACCAAATTCTAACGTCCTAGCTAGTTGTCAGTTAACACGGTCTTTAACCACCAAATTCTACCGTCCTAGCTAGTTGTCAGTTAACAGTCTTTAACCACCAAATTCTACCGTCCTAGCTAGTTGTCAGTTAACACTTAATTACACAGAGTCCAGTAACCACAGCAACAGCACAGTTTGAGGGAAATTTGTTTTTTTGATATAATTATGATAAATTGAAAACAAGTTCGATACTTGGCATTTTTCATTTGAAATTCCAAAGGTAAAAAACATCATTGGTCATGTTTAGATCTATAATATACATATCCCTCTATAAAAACATCGGCCATGTTTAGATGTATAATATACATTTCCCTCTATAAAATCATCGGTCATGTTTAGATGTATACTATACATTTCCCTCTATAAAATCATTGGTCATGTTTAGATGTATAATATACATTTGCCTTTATAAAATCATCGGTCATGTTTAGATGTATACTATACATTTCCCTCTATAAAATCATTGGTCATGTTTAGATGTATACTATACATTTCCCTCTATAAAATCATTGGTCATGTTTAGATGTATAATATACATTTGCCTTTATAAAATCATCAGTCATGTTTAGATGTATAATATACATTTCCTTCTATAAAATCATCGGTCATGTTTAGATGTATACTATACATTTCCTTCTATAAAATCATCGGTCATGTTTAGATGTATACTATACATTTCCCTCTATAAAATCATTGGTCATGTTTAGATGTATAATATACATTTCCCTCTATAAAATCATTGGTCATGTTTAGATGTATACTATACATTTCCCTCTATAAAATCATCGGTCATGTTTAGATGTATACTATACATTTCCCTCTATAAAATCATTGGTCATGTTTAGATGTATAATATACATTTCCTTCTATAAAATCATTGGTCATGTTTAGATGTATAATATACATATCCCTCTATAAAAACATCGGCCATGTTTAGATGTATAATATACATTTCCTTCTATAAAATCATTGGTCATGTTTAGATGTATAATATACATTTCCCTCTATAAAATCATTGGTCATGTTTAGATGTATAATATACATTTCCCTTTATAAAATCATTGGTCATGTTTAGATGTATAATATACATTTCCCTCTATAAAATCATTGGTCATGTTTAGATGTATACTATACATTTCCCTCTATAAAATCATTGGTCATGTTTAGATGTATACTATACATTTCCCTCTATAAAATCATTGGTCATGTTTAGATGTATAATATACATTTCCCTCTATAAAATCATTGGTCATGTTTAGATGTATAATATACATTTCCCTTTATAAAATCATTGGTCATGTTTAGATGTATACTATACATTTCCCTTTATAAAATCATCGGTCATGTTTAGATGTATACTATACATTTCCCTCTATAAAATCATCGGTCATGTTTAGATGTATACTATACATTTCCCTCTATAAAATCATCGGTCATGTTTAGATGTATACTATACATTTCCCTCTATAAAATCATTGGTCATGTTTAGATGTATAATATACATTTCCCTTTATAAAATCATTGGTCATGTTTAGATGTATACTATACATTTCCCTCTATAAAAACATCGGCCATGTTTAGATGTATAATATACATTTCCCTTTATAAAATCATCGGTCATGTTTAGATGTATAATATACATATCCCTCTATAAAATCATTGGTCATGTTTAGATGTATAATATACATATCCCTCTATAAAATCGGTCATGTTTAGATGTATAATATACATATCCCTCTATAAAATCATTGGTCATGTTTAGATGTATAATATACATATCCCTCTATAAAATCATCGGTCATGTTTAGATGTATAATATACATTTCCCTCTATAAAATCATCGGTCACGTTTAGATGTATACTATACATTTCCCTTTATAAAATCATCGGTCACGTTTAGATGTATAATATACATTTCCCTCTATAAAATCATCGGTCACGTTTAGATGTATAATATACATTTCCCTTTATAAAATCATTGGTCATGTTTAGATGTATACTATACATTTCCCTTTATAAAATCATCGGTCATGTTTAGATGTATACTATACATTTCCCTCTATAAAATCATTGGTCATGTTTAGATGTATACTATACATTTCCGTCTATAAAATCATCGGTCATGTTTAGATGTATACTATACATTTCCCTCTATAAAATCATTGGTCATGTTTAGATGTATACTATACATTTCCCTCTATAAAATCATCGGTCATGTTTAGATGTATACTATACATTTCCCTCTATAAAATCATTGGTCATGTTTAGATGTATACTATACATTTCCGTCTATAAAATCATTGGTCATGTTTAGATGTATACTATACATTTCCTTCTATAAAATCATCTCTCAGGATAAAATGTGCATTATACACACTAAAAGATGGTAATTAAAACTTACATATGAATTTGTCATGTTAACTCTATCTGACAAAGATTTGGTTTGGATTATGGTGCTTAACACCACTTTCCACAATATTTCAGTTATATCATGGCGGTCAGTTTTATTGGTGGAGGAAACCGGAGTACCCGGAAAAAACCACTGACCTGTCGAAAGTCACTGACAAACTTGATCACAAAATGTTGTATCGAGTACACCTCGCCATGAACAGGGTTCGAACTCACGTCTTTAGTGGTGATAGGCACTGAATGCACCGGTAGTTGTAAATCCACCTACCATATGGTCACGACCACGATGGCCCCCTGACAAGATTTGATGTTTTTAATAACATTTAGAAATTATAATTACCTTGACTTGGGCTAACTGACCAGGCTGTACATCCTGTGGAATTTCTATAGAATATGTTTCCTTCCCTGTTAACCCTATTGATGATGCTGTTTGTCCCTCCAGGTATTGTAGAGGTACAATACCCATTCCTACTAAGTTACTTCTGTGAATTCTCTCATAACTCTCTGCAATCACAGCCTTTATACCCTACAATAAAACAAGTGTAATCTTGAAACAAAAAAAAAATGTCTCCCTCCAACATTCTTTATTTTTTTAGAAAGATACCTTATACTCCCTTTTAAAATGTAGGGGGATTTTTGTAAAGTAACAATTCATTGTACCCCCTAGTTTCAGAGGAGAAGATTTTTTTAAATTTCAGCCAATCAGAAACAAGAATTGCCCATGGTGACCATGTTTTTTGTCCAATCGAGATGAAACAAGGAATCTTATAGAGGACCTTCTATAGATGCTTCCTACCAAGTTTCGGTTCATTTAGCCAAGTAGTTTCAGGGAAGAAGAATTTTTAGAAATCGATCAACCAGAAACAAGAATTGCTTATGGCAGCCATGTTTGTTAACGAATCGGGACGAAATAAGCAATTTATATAGAGGATCTTCCATAGATGCTTCCTACTAAGTTTCCGTTCATTTGGCAAAGCCGTTTCAGAGGAGAAGATTCAAATGTGAAAAGTTAACAAAGGATGCATGCCAAGTGATGGCAGAAGTTCCACTGGCTGAACTCGCATGGCCTTTCGGCTAGGTAAGCTAATTAAAGTCAATAAGTAAAAGAGCTCCTTAAAAATTGTCTGCTCAATCTGCTGTAATGAAATGGGAAACCCCATATAATCATAAGCAAGCATGCAAAGTTTAGAGGAAATGTGAATTGAGGGTTCAAGGCCTGGTCACACCCCAAAGACTATAAAATTGATATTTGCTGCTTCACCGCTGAGTATGCTGTATTAAAGATTAAGACTGGTCGACTCTGAATCAGGATAATGTGTCTGTGTAGAGCGACATGCCTACCTGCAGACTGTGAGCTAGCACAATAAAATTCCAATTACCGGTAAGCGTGTTGGTCTAGTAGAAAACAAACATCATCATCACCTCATTGTAATGTAACTTGTTCTCGCCATAATATGGCTGAAGAACTGCTCACTTGGCTTGACAAGTCCCTCTTTATTATCAAGTATTACCAAAGATTAAAAATATCCTGGTCCTTTTAGCAGCCCAGGTTCATGTTGTTCAAGAATCATATTCTTCACCAACCACAAGTAACACAAATTATTAGTAACCATAGTTACTTACCAGTATCCATGGACCTTTAGCAGCCCAGTCCCTTGACGATCCTGAACCATATTCTTTACCAGCGAGTAGTATCACAGATTATCAGTAACCATGGCTACTTACCAGTATCCATGGACCTTTAGCAGCCACAAGTAAGACAGATTATCAGTAACCATGACTACTTACCAGTATCCATGGACCTTTAGCAGCCACAAGTAACACAGATTATCAGTAACCATGACTACTTACCAGTATCCATGTACCTTTAGCAGCCCAGTCCCTTGACGATCCTGAACCATATTATTTACCAGCGAGTAGTATCACAGATTATCAGTAACCATGACTACTTACCAGTATCCATGGACCTTTAGCAGTCACAAGTAACACAGATTATCAGTAACCATGACTACTTACCAGTATCCATGGACCTTTAGCAGCCACAAGTAACACAGATTATCAGTATCCATGACTACTTACCAGTATCCATGGACCATTAGTAGCCACAAGTAACACAGTTTATCCGTAACCATGACTACTTACCAGTATCCATGGACCTTTAGCAGTCACAAGTAACAGATTATCAGTAACCATGACTACTTACCAGTATCCATGGACCTTTAGCAGCCACAAGTAACACAGATTATCAGTAACCATGACTACTTACCAGTATCCATGGACCATTAGTAGCCACAAGTAACACAGTTTATCCGTAACCATGGACCTTTAACAGCCCAGTCCCTTGACGATCCTGAACCATATTCTTTACCAGCGAGTAGTAACAGTTAATCAGTAACCATGACTACTTACCAGTATCCATGGACCTTTAGCAGCCCAGTCTCTTGACGACCCTGAACCATATTCTTTACCAGCGAGTAGTATCACAGTTTTATTATCCGTTTTGTATCGTTGAGCTGCATCAAATATATCCATCTGAAAATTTATAAGACAGTTATTAATAGGATTAAGGTTATGGTGTTTCACCCCACTTTCAACAATATTTCAGTTATATGGTGGTGGTCAGTTTTATAGGTGAAGGAAACCGGAGAACCCTGAGAAAACCACCACAACCTGCTGCAAGTCATTGACAAACTGTATCATATAATGTTGTATTGAGTACACCTCACCATGAGAGTGATTCAAACTCACATCACAATTGAAATCATTCACAGAATGGCAAGGTTTGCCATCATTCTTTATGTCTGTGGAGTTTTATTGTCATATTTTATGGAAGAAATAGGCTACAATTGAAGATCAGGATATCTTCCACTCATGTAAGAAACTCTACATCTAACCTCACTGTTCTCCACTCAGAAAAAATACAAAATATCTCCCACTCATGGAAGATATCCTTGATCTTCAATATGAATTTGTATAAGAATCTAATATTCTCACTAAAAAGATAAGCCAGTTCCTATTTTTAGCGGTGGAAGATATTCTTTTCTCACCCCTTGGATAAAGTAGTCTGTTAAATTAGGTGGAAAAGATTTTTCTATCTTACCCTGGCTATCACAAGTTGTTAACTTTATTATTTTGAACCCTTTTAAAGTAGTAAAATTAAAATCTTGTTTTATTTTATTACGTGGCATTTTGGTCCTGTGATGCGGTTTGCAAATTAATGCGACAAACTACACAAAAAGTAAACAAACATTGACACAGTAGAAAGGGGTGAGAAAAAGAGTCTAACACCGTGAAAGGTGCAGGATAGCAAAATCTGTGACACCCTCGGGTAAGATTTAAATCGTATCCGACTCGGACAAGCCTCGTCCCATACGATTTAAATCTTACCCTCGGGATTTTGCACCTCTCCTGGTGTTAGACCCTATATTTATCACCCTTGGATAAAGTAGACTGTTAAATTAGGTGGAAAAGATTTGTCTATCTTACCCCGGCTCCTGGGTAAGACAAGCTACACGCTCTTATTCTCGCAAAATTGTTTTCCATTGTTGAATTAAACTGTCGATTTATAGATATGCATTCGTGTCTTGGCAGTATTTTAAATGTATTTCACAATCAAATACAATGTATTTTATTAATATATGATATATATATGCTATTTACTACAACAGCGATAAATACCTGTGAAAAGGTTATTTGACGTTGGTTAAAGGGAAGTAATTTTTTTTTATTTACGTTAGTTACTAACAAGGGAGAGCATTCTATGTTTTCTCAAAGTAAACAAATATTGACACGATAGAAGGAGTCAAACACCGTAAAAGGTGCAGGATTTTTTTTTATTGTAGAATCTATCACAAGTTGTTAACTTTATTATTTTGAACCCTTTTAAAGTAGTAAAATTAAACTCTTGTTTTATTTTATTACGTGGCATTTTGGTCCTGTGATGCGGTTTGCAAATTAATGCGCCAAACTACACAAAAAGTAAACAAACATTGACACGGTAGAAAGGGGTGAGAAAAAGAGTCTAACACCGTGAAAGGTGCAGGATAGCAAAATCTGTGACACCCTCGGGTGTCACATATTTTACTATCTTGCACCTCTCCTGGTGTTAGACCCTATATGTCTTGTACCCCCCCCCATACAAGACTAGAAAAAAATCACGCACACAAATTTTTCCCAGAAAAAATCTATTCATATCTCTTCATCACGGTTCAAACTTTATTCTCATCAATAAAACCACGATTCTACTACATAAGTATTTTTAAATTAATTTATGCATACCATTCTACTAGCTAACGATTTAACTATCGTGTACCTGTCACGGTGTTTGACTCTTTTTTTTCTGCCTCTATTCCAGTCAATGTTTGTTTACTTTGAGTAAATAATAGAGTGCTCTCCCTTGTTAGTAAGTAATGTAATGAAAGACATTACCTCCCTTTGGCCAAATTTAACTATTTTGTTACAGGTATTTATCGCTGTTGTAGTAAACATTTAAAATATATTTATTAAATACATTGTATTTTATTATGAAATACATTTAAAATACTGCCAAGACACGGATGCATATGGATAAATCGAATATTTACTTCAGCAATGTTAAAAAAAATTGCAGGAAAACGCTCGTAAGAGAACGATTGAAATCTTACCCTCGGGTGTTGGAGATTTCCCTATCTTGTACTTCCCCCGGAGTTAGATTCTATAGTCTTGTGTATGTCTTATGAACCGTTGCCATCACTTATGACTTTGACAGTTCTTACCCTCGGGTGTTGGAGATTTCCCTATCTTGTACTTCCCCCGGAGTTAGATTCTATAGTCTTGTGTATGTCTTATGAACCGTTGCCATCACTTATGACTTTGACAGTTCTTACCCTCGGGTGTTGGAGATTTCCCTATCTTGTACTCCCCCCGGTGTTAGATTCTATAGTCTTGTGTATGTCTTATGAACCGTTGCCATCACTTATGAATTTGACAGTTCTTACCCTCGGGTGTTGGAGATTTCCCTATCTTGTACTCCCCCCGGTGTTAGATTCTATAGTCTTGTGTATGTCTTATGAGTCGTTGCCATCACTTATGACTTTGACAGTTCTTACCCTCGGGTGTTGGAGATTTCCCTATCTTGTACTCCCCCCGGTGTTAGATTCTATAGTCTTGTGTATGTCTTATGAGTCGTGGCCATCACTTATGACTTTGACAGTTCTTACCCTCGGGTGTTGGAGATTTCCCTATCTTGTACTCCCCCTCGGTGTTAGATTCTATAGTCTTGTGTATGTCTTATGAGTCGTGGCCATCACTTATGACTTTGACAGTTCTTACCCTCGGGTGTTGGAGATTTCCCTATCTTGTACTCCCCCCGGTGTTAGATTCTATAGTCTTGTGTATGTCTTATGAACCGTTGCCATCACTTATGAATTTGACAGTTCTTACCCTCGGGTGTTGGAGATTTCCCTATCTTGTACTCCCCCCGGTGTTAGATTCTATAGTCTTGTGTATGTCTTATGAACCGTTGCCATCACTTATGACTTTGACAGTTCTTACCCTCGGGTGTTGGAGATTTCCCTATCTTGTACTCCCCCCGGTGTTAGATTCTATAGTCTTGTGTATGTCTTATGAGTCGTGGCCATCACTTATGACTTTGACAGTTCTTACCCTCGGGTGTTGGAGATTTCCCTATCTTGTACTCCCCCTCGGTGTTAGATTCTATAGTCTTGTGTATGTCTTATGAACCGTTGCCATCACTTATGACTTTGACAGTTCTTACTCCTCCCGGTGTTAGATTCTATAATCTTGTGTATGTCTTATGAGTCATTGCCATCACTTATGACTTTGACAGTTCTTTATGTTGTTTGCTTTTCACATGTTGGTAACAGCCATTCTTGGCGGCATAAACATTGTTGAAGTTGGCCATACAAATGTTGCTAAACACATAATGTTCTCCCTTTCTGGGTGGTCAGACACAACTAAGTTGTGTAATACCAGTCATTGCACCTTTGAAGATATTTTTGGTCTTTGGTATAACATTAATCCCAGTAGTATCATCAGCCTTCATTTTTAAAGCTCTCTAATGTTAGTATTTTCATCAACCTCATTGACCATGCTACTTTCCTATTCTAGGTCAAGCGGGAGCTTTATTACGTAAAGACTGATTTTATTGTCAAGCTTGCCGCACACACTGATCAGCCACTAATTTTGGACCAACTTCGGATATATTTCCTGATCTGCAATTTTTCGTAGATTTTCAAAGAAAATCTGTCGAGCGTATTTTCACTCGAACAGCTCTGTTACCTTACCTCATCTCCTGATGGTATATGAATTGTCCTAAGACAAAGTTATCTCCCTTTATTGATCATTATCTTACCTCATCTCCTGATGGTATATGAATTGTCCTAGGTCCAGGTTTACCCACAAACTTGTTAACCAGTCTTATATTAGCAAAAGTCCCTCGGACCATCACATCATCATTTCCACGACGAGATCCATACGAGTTAAATTCTCTAGCAGTTAATCTGTTAATATAAATAATAAAATAAAAATTCTCTGGCAGTTAATCTGTTAATATAAATAATAAAATAAAAATTCTCTGGCAGTTAATCTGTTAATATAAATAATAAAATAAAAATTCTCTGGCAGTTAATCTGTTAATGTAAATAATAAAATAAAAATTATCTGGCAGTTAATCTGTTAATATAAATAATAAAATAAAAATTCTCTGGCAATTAATCTGTTAATGTAAATAATAAAATAAAAATTATCTGGCAGATAATCTGTTAATGTAAATAATAAAATAAAAATTCTCTGGCAGTTAATCTGTTAATGTAAATAATAAAATAAAAATTCCCTGGCAGTTATTCTGTTAATGTAAATAATAAAATAAAAATGCTCTGGCAGTTAATCTGATAATATAAATAATCAAATAAAAATCTGTTAATGTAAATAATAAAATAAAAATTATCTGGCAGTTAATCTGTGAATATAAATAATAAAATAAAAATTATCTGGCAATTAGTTAATGTAAATAATAAAATAAAAATTATCTGGCAGATAATCTGTTAATGTAAATAATAAAATAAAAATTCTCTGGCAGTTAATCTGTTAATGTAAATAATAAAATAAAAATTCCCTGGCAGTTAATCTGTTAATGTAAATAATAAAATAAAAATGCTCTGGCAGTTAATCTGATAATATAAATAATCAAATAAAAAAAAAATTATCTGGCAGTTAATCTGTTAATATAAATAATAAAATAAAAATCTGTTAATGTAATTAATAAAATAAAAATTCTCTGGCAGTTAATCTGTTAATGTAAATAATAAAATAAAAATTCTCTGGCAGTTAATCTGTTAATATAAATAATAAAATAAAAATTCTCTGGCAGTTAATCTGTTAATATAAATAATAAAATAAAAATACTCTGGCAGTTAATCTATTAATATAAATAATAAAATAAAAATTCTCTGGCAGTTAATCTATTAATATAAATAATAAAATAAAAATGCTCTGGCAGTTAATCTGATAATATAAATAATCAAATAAAAATCTGTTAATGTAAATAATAAAATAAAAATTATCTGGCAGTTAATCTGTTAATATAAATAATAAAATAAAAATCTGTTAATGTAATTAATAAAATAAAAATTCTCTGGCAGTTAATCTGTTAATGTAAATAATAAAATAAAAATTCTCTGGCAGTTAATCTGTTAATATAAATAATAAAATAAAAATTCTCTGGCAGTTAATCTGTTAATATAAATAATAAAATAAAAATTCTCTGGCAGTTAATCTATTAATATAAATAATAAAATAAAAATTCTCTGGCAGTTAATCTGTTAATATAAATAATAAAATAAAAATTCTCTGGCAATTAATCTGTTGATGTAAATAATAAAATAAAAATTATCTGGCAGATAATCTGTTAATGTAAATAATAAAATAAAAATTCTCTGGCAGTTAATCTGTTAATGTAAATAATAAAATAAAATTTCCCTGGCAGTTAATCTGTTAATGTAAATAATAAAATAAAAATGCTCTGGCAGTTAATCTGATAATATAAATAATAAAATAAAAATCTGTTAATGTAAATAATAAAATAAAAATTATCTGGCAGTTAATCTGTTTATATAAATAATAAAATAAAAATCTGTTAATGTAATTAATAAAATAAAAATTCTCTGGCAGTTAATCTGTTAATGTAAATAATAAAATAAAAATTCTCTGGCAGTTAATCTGTTAATATAAATAATAAAATAAAAATTCTCTGGCAGTTAATCTGTTAATGTGAATAATAAAATAAAAATTCTCTGGCAGTTAATTTATTAATGTAAATAATAAAATAAAAATTCTCTGGCAGTTAATCTGTTAATGTAAATAATAAAATAAAAATTATCTTGATCTCATTAGTAAATCATTATTAATTACTTGAATTCCAATAAGAAATGTATTTCTTGGTACAGTATAATTTTACAATGTAATAAACAATGTTTTGCAGTTTCATCCGATTTTCCACATAAACATAATACATTCGGAATCAAATTAGCACAATATAGATTACTATTTAATGCACTGTATCTATTTCTTAATCTACTTTGCAAAACATTAAAATATCTGTCACCTGATGAATAGTAACATGGTATTTTCTGATTTCTAAGATATTTAAATTGGAACCTTTTTTTGAGTGTGAAATAGGATGGAACCTCTCTAATATCTAAATCAAGGGAATTCCATGTCCTTAGAGTCGATGGAAAATATGAGTTTTGGTATGATGATAGTCTGTTTGACTTATATTGTGACGATTACGTAGATTATAGTTATTTGATTCGACAACTGTTGGAGGTATCAACTCTCATAAATATTCTGGGGCTTCATTTTTTATGATTTTATAAAATAAGTTAATTTTTTAACAAGAGTCTGGCTGCAGGACTATTTCTGGCAATACTTCCAGCAGGTGAAATATGATCTGTAGTAACTGAATCTGGCAGATTAAGTAATACACAAGAGTTACCTACCCTCTCCCTCCTAAATATCTAGCTGCAGGACTATTTCTGGCAATACTTCCAGCAGGTGAAATATGATCTGTAGTAACAGAATCTGGCAGATTAAGTAATACACAAGAGTTACCTACCCTCTCCCTCCTAAATATCTAGCTGCAGGACTATTTCTGGCAATACTTCCAGCAGGTGAAATATGATCTGTAGTAACAGAATCTGGCAGATTAAGTAATACATGAGCATCTCTAATCCTTTCAATATTAGGCAGTTCTTTACCCTGTATAATAAAATTTGTTTTAACTTGAGGTATTAAGTTTTAAACAATATCAAAATTCATTATTAAGAATTAAACAATATCAAAATTCATTATTAAGAATTAAACAATATTAAAATTCATTATTAATTAAACTAATATCAATCAAAGTGTTTTTCATTTTTTATTTTAGTTGTTACTGTTGTCAGAAACAAGAAATGTCCACGGCGGCCATTTTTTTTTTTTTTTACATATCAAGACAAAATGAGGACTTCTTGTAGAGGACATCACAACCATCATCCATGCCAAGTTTAATTCCAGTTGGCTCAGTACTTTAATAGACGATCATCAAAATAACATATGTAAACAACAACAATGGACGCAAAGTGATGGCAATAGCTCACATGCCTTGTTGGTTAGGTTAGCTAAAATCCCTAAGGCATTGCTGCTGATCTTAAATTCTCTTTATTTCAGAAAATGTATTTACTACTGGTACCATTTATTTACCAGGTACCAGTTATTTAATTATACAAAAACCAACTTACCATTGTTTGGAAGAACGGAGGAGACTTGATATATGTAGATTTATCATCCCAAGTATACAACATCCCCTCTGGAGCCTCAAGACCATTCCATCTACTGTTCCCTTTCTGTAATAATACACCATACCATTTTAATTAAAAAAAACATCATTATTTCCATAATTTTAATCAGAAAAGGTCATAAAAACAGGATAGCCAAAAATAGCAAAGGTGACATATGGTGGAGGAATATTGACCTTAATTTTAATAAATTACATTATTTTGGAACATAAATATATTTAATGAACCATGTCCGTGTGGAAGTCCTGATTTGTGAAGCCTTTTTCTGTTAAAGTAGATTAAAATAGTCTAAGACATGATTTCTGAAACCTGAAGTTTGAACAATCTACTGTAAGTGTAGAATTTATCATTGTGAGAGAGCAGTGATCGTCAATGGTAGGGACCAGTGATTGTTGTCAATGGCAGGGACCAGTGATTGTTGTCAATGGAAGGGACCAGTGATTGTTGTCAATGGCAGGAACCAGTGATTGTTGTCAATGACAGGGAGTAGTGATTGTTGTCAATGACAGGGAGTAGTGATTGTTGTCAATGGCAGGGACCAGTGATTGTTGTCAATGGCAGGGACCAGTGATTGTTGTCAATGGCAGGGAGTAGTGATTGTTGTCAATGGCAGGAACCAGTGAACGTCATCATTGGGAGGAAGCAGTGATTGTTGTCAATGAGAGAGAGCAGTGGTTGTTGTCAATGGCAGGAAGCAGTGATTGTTGTCAATAGGAGGGAACAGTGAACGTCACCAGTGGAAAGGAGTGGTGATTGTTGTCAATGGCAGGAAGCAGTGATTGTTGTCTATGGCAGGGAGCAGCGATTGTTGTCAATGAGAGAGAGAAGTGGTTGATGTCAATGGTAGGGAGTAGTGATTGTTGTCAATGGCAGGGAGCAGTGATTGTTGTCAATGGCAGGGAGCAGTGATTTTTGTCAATGGGAGGGAACAGTGAACATCAACAATGGGAGGGAGCAGTGATTGTTGTCAATGAGAGTGCAGTGGCTGTTGTCCATGGTCGGAGGCAGCAATTGTTGTTTTACCTGTATCCTGGAGTAAACATCATTAAACATGGACGGAACAACAACCTGTTTTTCCACTTCCTGAATTTGATCACGTGTAGGCCAGATGTCCTTTAGAAATACTGGTTTACCATCGTCATTTGTCCCTGGAATAAAATTCAATATTAGCCATGTCTAAATATAAAACCTAATCCATGTATCATTTACTGACCCTTTGTATTGTCCATGTTTATATGGTTGTTTCCCTTTGTGTGCTATTGTGGTTTTTTTGAGTGGCAGAGAATCTATGCAAGTGTTTGATCTGTGTTGCCGTTGGAGATTTAATTATCACTAGGGGTAGAGTGGGATTCCATTAATCAGCTTAAACCTGTCACATTTTTGTGTCTGTCCCACACCAGGACATGAATATCTTTACTATTTTCAAGGAATTGAGTTGATTAATGCCTTACCTAAATGTTCTGTTTCAAAATCAATCGCTGCAGTTCCTGCTAAGGACAAGGAGACCCTGGGTTGATGCCTTACCTAAAGGTTCTGTTTCAAAATGAATCAATACAGTTCCTGCTCAGGACAAGGAGACCCTGGGTTGATGCCTTACCTAAAGGTTCTGTTTCAAAATGAATCAATACAGTTCCTGTTCAGGACAAGGAGACCCTGGGTTGATGCCTTACCTAGAGGTTCTGTTTCAAAAATCAATCACTACAGTTCCTGCTCAGGACAAGGAGACCCTGGGTTGATGCCTTACCTAAAGGTTCTGTTTCAAAATCAATCAATACAGTTCCTGCTCAGGACAAGGAGACCCTGGGTTGATGCCTTACCTAAAGGTTCTGTTTCAAAATCAATCAATACAGTTCCTGCTCAGGACAAGGAGACCCTGGGTTGATGCCTTACCTAAAGGTTCTGTTTCAAAATCAATCAATATAGTTACTGCTCAGGACAAGGAGACCCTGGGTTGATTAATGCCTTACCTAAAGGTTCTGTTTCAATATCAATCAATACACTTCCTGCTCAGGACAAGGAGACCCTGGGTTGATGCCTTACCTAAAGGTTCTGTTTCAAAATCAATCAATACAGTTCCTGCTCAGGACAAGGAGACTCTGGGTTGATGCCTTACCTAAAGGTTCTGTTTCAAAATCAATCAATACAGTTCCTGCTTAGGACAAGGAGACCCTGGGTTGATGCCTTACCTAAAGGTTCTGTTTCAAAATCAATCAATACAGTTCCTGCTCAGGACAAGGAGACCCTGGGTTGATGCCTTACCTAAAGGTTCTGTTTCAAAATCAATCACTACAGTTCCTGCTAAGGACAAGGAGACCCTGGGTTGATGCCTTACCTAAAGGTTCTGTTTCAAAATCAATCACTACAGTTCCTGCTCAGGACAAGGAGACCCTGGGTTGATGCCTTACCTAAAGGTTCTGTTTCAAAATCAATCACTACAGTTCCTGCTAAGGACAAGGAGACCCTGGGTTGATGCCTTACCTAAAGGTTCTGTTTCAAAATCAATCAATACAGTTCCTGCTCAGGACAAGGAGACACTGGGTTGATGCCTTACCTAAAGGTTCTGTTTCAAAATCAATCAATACAGTTCCTGCTCAGGACAAGGAGACCCTGGGTTGATGCCTTACCTAAAGGTTCTGTTTCAAAATCAATCACTACAGTTCCTGCTCAGGACAAGGAGACACTGGGTTGATGCCTTACCTAAAGGTTCTGTTTCAAAATCAATCAATACAGTTCCTGCTCAGGACAAGGAGACCCTGGGTTGATGCCTTACCTAAAGGTTCTGTTTCAAAATCAATCAATACAGTTCCTGCTCAGGACAAGGAGACCCTGGGTTGATGCCTTACCTAAAGGTTCTGTTTCAAAATCAATCAATACAGTTCCTGCTTAGGACAAGGAGAACCTGGGTTGATGCCTTACCTAAAGGTTCTGTTTCAAAATCAATCAATACAGTTGCTGCTTAGGACAAGGAGACCCTGGGTTGATGCCTTACCTAAAGGTTCTGTTTCAAAATCAATCAATACAGTTCCTGCTAAGGACAAGGAGACTCTGGGTTGATGCCTTACCTAAAGGTTCTGTTTCAAAATCAATCAATACAGTTCCTGCTAAGGACAAGAAGACCCTGGGTTGATGCCTTACCTAAAGGTTCTGTTTCAAAATCAATCACTACAGTTCCTGCTAAGGACAAGGAGACCCTGGGTTGATGCCTTACCTAAAGGTTCTGTTTCAAAATCAATCACTACAGTTCCTGCTAAGGACAAGGAGACCCTGGGTTGATGCCTTACCTAAAGGTTCTGTTTCAAAATCAATCAATACAGTTCATGCTCAGGACAAGGAGACCCTGGGTTGATGCCTTACCTAAAGGTTCTGTTTCAAAATCAATCACTACAGTTCCTGCTAAGGACAAGGAGACCCTGGGTTGATGCCTTACCTAAAGGTTCTGTTTCAAAATCAATCAATACAGTTCCTGCTAAGGACAAGGAGACCCTGGGTTGATGCCTTACCTAAAGGTTCTGTTTCAAAATCAATCAATACAGTTCCTGCTCAGGACAAGGAGACCCTGGGTTGATGCCTTACCTAAAGGTTCTGTTTCAAAATCAATCAATACAGTTCCTGCTCAGGACAAGGAGACCCTGGGTTGATGCCTTACCTAAAGGTTCTGTTTCAAAATCAATCAATACAGTTCCTGCTCAGGACAAGGAGACCCTGGGTTGATGCCTTACCAAAAGGTTCTGTTTCAAAATCAATCACTACAGTTCCGGCTAAGGACAAGGAGACCCTGGGTTGATGCCTTACCTAAAGGTTCTGTTTCAAAATCAATCAATACAGTTCCTGCTAAGGACAAGGACACCCTGGGTTGATGCCTTACCTAAAGGTTCTGTTTCAATATCAATCAATACAGTTCCTGCTCAGGACAAGGAGACCCTGGGTTGATGCCTTACCTAAAGGTTCTGTTTCAAAATCAATCAATACAGTTCCTGCTCAGGACAAGGAGACCCTGGGTTGATGCCTTACCTAAAGGTTCTGTTTCAAAATCAATCAATACAGCTCCTGCTCAGGACAAGGAGACCCTGGGTTGATGCCTTACCTAAAGGTTCTGTTTCAAAATCAATCAATACAGTTCCTGCTAAGGACAAGGAGACCCTGGGTTGATGCCTTACCTAAAGGTTCTGTTTCAAAATCAATCACTACAGTTCCTGCTAAGGACAAGGAGACCCTGGGTTGATGCCTTACCAAAAGGTTCTGTTTCAAAATCAATCAATACAGTTCCTGCTAAGGACAAGGAGACCCTGGGTTGATGCCTTACCTAAAGGTTCTGTTTCAAAATCAATCACTACAGTTCCTGCTCAGGACAAGGAGACCCTGGGTTGATGCCTTACCTAAAGGTTCTGTTTCAAAATCAATCACTACAGTTCCTGCTAAGGACAAGGAGACCCTGGGTTGATGCCTTACCTAAAGGTTCTGTTTCAAAATCAATCACTACAGTTCCTGCTAAGGACAAGGAGACCCTGGGTTGATGCCTTACCTAAAGGTTCTGTTTCAAAATCAATCAATACAGTTCCTGCTCAGGACAAGGAGACCCTGGGTTGATGCCTTACCTAAAGGTTCTGTTTCAAAATCAATCAATACAGTTCCTGCTCAGGACAAGGAGACCCTGGGTTGATGCCTTACCTAAAGGTTCTGTTTCAAAATCAATCAATACAGTTCCTGCTAAGGACAAGGAGACCCTGGGTTGATGCCTTACCTAAAGGTTCTGTTTCAAAATCAATCACTACAGTTCCTGCTAAGGACAAGGAGACCCTGGGTTGATGCCTTACCTAAAGGTTCTGTTTCAAAATCAATCAATACAGTTCCTGCTCAGGACAAGGAGACCCTGGGTTGATGCCTTACCTAAAGGTTCTGTTTCAAAATCAATCAATACAGTTCCTGCTCAGGACAAGGAGACCCTGGGTTGATTAATGCCTTACCTAAAGGTTCTGTTTCAAAATCAATCAATACAGTTCCTTCTCAGGACAAGGAGACCCTGGGTTGATGCCTTACCTAAAGGTTCTGTTTCAAAATCAATCACTACAGTTCCTGCTAAGGACAAGGAGACCCTGGGTTGATGCCTTACCTAAAGGTTCTGTTTCAAAATCAATCAATACAGTTCCTGCTCAGGACAAGGAGACCCTGGGTTGATGCCTTACCTAAAGGTTCTGTTTCAAAATCAATCAATACAGTTCCTGCTCAGGACAAGGAGACCCTGGGTTGATGCCTTACCTAAAGGTTCTGTTTCAAAATCAATCAATACAGTTCCTGCTCAGGACAAGGAGACCCTGGGTTGATGCCTTACCTAAAGGTTCTGTTTCAAAATCAATCAATACAGTTCCTGCTAAGGACAAGGAGACCCTGGGTTGATGCCTTACCAAAAGGTTCTGTTTCAAAATCAATCACTACAGTTCCTGCTAAGGACAAGGAGACCCTGGGTTGATGCCTTACCAAAAGGTTCTGTTTCAAAATCAATCACTACAGTTCCGGCTAAGGACAAGGAGACCCTGGGTTGATGCCTTACCTAAAGGTTCTGTTTCAAAATCAATCAATACAGTTCCTGCTAAGGACAAGGACACCCTGGGTTGATGCCTTACCTAAAGGTTCTGTTTCAATATCAATCAATACAGTTCCTGCTCAGGACAAGGAGACCCTGGGTTGATGCCTTACCTAAAGGTTCTGTTTCAAAATCAATCAATACAGTTCCTGCTCAGGACAAGGAGACCCTGGGTTGATGCCTTACCTAAAGGTTCTGTTTCAAAATCAATCAATACAGTTCCTGCTCAGGACAAGGAGACCCTGGGTTGATGCCTTACCTAAAGGTTCTGTTTCAAAATCAATCAATACAGTTCCTGCTAAGGACAAGGAGACCCTGGGTTGATGCCTTACCTAAAGGTTCTGTTTCAAAATCAATCACTACAGTTCCTGCTAAGGACAAGGAGACCCTGGGTTGATGCCTTACCAAAAGGTTCTGTTTCAAAATCAATCAATACAGTTCCTGCTAAGGACAAGGAGACCCTGGGTTGATGCCTTACCTAAAGGTTCTGTTTCAAAATCAATCACTACAGTTCCTGCTCAGGACAAGGAGACCCTGGGTTGATGCCTTACCTAAAGGTTCTGTTTCAAAATCAATCACTACAGTTCCTGCTAAGGACAAGGAGACCCTGGGTTGATGCCTTACCTAAAGGTTCTGTTTCAAAATCAATCACTACAGTTCCTGCTAAGGACAAGGAGACCCTGGGTTGATGCCTTACCTAAAGGTTCTGTTTCAAAATCAATCAATACAGTTCCTGCTCAGGACAAGGAGACCCTGGGTTGATGCCTTACCTAAAGGTTCTGTTTCAAAATCAATCAATACAGTTCCTGCTCAGGACAAGGAGACCCTGGGTTGATGCCTTACCTAAAGGTTCTGTTTCAAAATCAATCAATACAGTTCCTGCTAAGGACAAGGAGACCCTGGGTTGATGCCTTACCTAAAGGTTCTGTTTCAAAATCAATCACTACAGTTCCTGCTAAGGACAAGGAGACCCTGGGTTGATGCCTTACCTAAAGGTTCTGTTTCAAAATCAATCAATACAGTTCCTGCTCAGGACAAGGAGACCCTGGGTTGATGCCTTACCTAAAGGTTCTGTTTCAAAATCAATCAATACAGTTCCTGCTCAGGACAAGGAGACCCTGGGTTGATTAATGCCTTACCTAAAGGTTCTGTTTCAAAATCAATCAATACAGTTCCTTCTCAGGACAAGGAGACCCTGGGTTGATTAATGCCTTACCTAAAGGTTCTGTTTCAAAATCAATCAATACAGTTCCTGCTAAGGACAAGGAGACACTGGGTTGATGCCTTACCTAAAGGTTCTGTTTCAAAATCAATCAATACAGTTCATGCTCAGGACAAGGAGACCCTGGGTTGATGCCTTACCTAGAGGTTCTGTTTCAAAATCAATCACTACAGTTCCTGCTAAGGACAAGGAGACCCTGGGTTGATGCCTTACCTAAAGGTTCTGTTTCAAAATCAATCAATACAGTTCCTGCTAAGGACAAGGAGACCCTGGGTTGATGCCTTACCTAAAGGTTCTGTTTCAAAATCAATCAATACAGTTCCTGCTCAGGACAAGGAGACCCTGGGTTGATGCCTTACCTAAAGGTTCTGTTTCAAAATCAATCAATACAGTTCCTGCTCAGGACAAGGAGACCCTGGGTTGATGCCTTACCTAAAGGTTCTGTTTCAAAATCAATCAATACAGTTCCTGCTAAGGACAAGGAGACCCTGGGTTGATGCCTTACCAAAAGGTTCTGTTTCAAAATCAATCACTACAGTTCCTGCTAAGGACAAGGAGACCCTGGGTTGATGCCTTACCTAAAGGTTCTGTTTCAAAATCAATCACTACAGTTCCTGCTAAGGACAAGGAGACCCTGGGTTGATGCCTTACCTAAAGGTTCTGTTTCAAAATCAATCAATACAGTTCCTGCTCAGGACAAGGAGACCCTGGGTTGATGCCTTACCTAAAGGTTCTGTTTCAAAATCAATCAATACAGTTCCTGCTCAGGACAAGGAGACCCTGGGTTGATTAATGCCTTACCTTAAGGTTCTGTTTCAAAATCAATCAATACAGTTCCTGCTAAGGACAAGGAGACCCTGGGTTGATGCCTTACCTAAAGGTTCTGTTTCAAAATCAATCAATACAGTTCCTGCTCAGGACAAGGAGACCCTGGGTTGATGCCTTACCTAAAGGTTCTGTTTCAAAATCAATCACTACAGTTCCTGCTAAGGACAAGGAGACCCTGGGTTGATGCCTTACCTAAAGGTTCTGTTTCAAAATCAATCACTACAGTTCCTGCTAAGGACAAGGAGACCCTGGGTTGATGCCTTACCTAAAGGTTCTGTTTCAAAATCAATCAATACAGTTCCTGCTCAGGACAAGGAGACCCTGGGTTGATGCCTTACCTAAAGGTTCTGTTTCAAAATCAATCAATACAGTTCCTGCTCAGGACAAGGAGATCCTGGGTTGATTAATGCCTTACCTAAAGGTTCTGTTTCAAAATCAATCAATACAGTTCCTGCTCAGGACAAGGAGACCCTGGGTTGATGCCTTACCTAAAGGTTCTGTTTCAAAATCAATCAATACAGTTCCTGCTAAGGACAAGGAGACCCCGGGTTGATGCCTTACCTAAAGGTTCTGTTTCAAAATCAATCACTACAGTTCCTGCTCAGGACAAGGAGACCCTGGGTTGATGCCTTACCTAAAGGTTCTGTTTCAATATCAATCAATACAGTTCCCGCTCAGGACAAGGAGACCCTGGGTTGATGCCTTACCAAAATGTTCTGTTTCAAAATCAATCACTACAGTTCCTGCTAAGGACAAGGAGACCCTGGGTTGATGCCTTACCTAAAGGTTCTGTTTCAAAATCAATCACTACAGTTCCTGCTAAGGACAAGGAGACCCTGGGTTGATGCCTTACCTAAAGGTTCTGTTTCAAAATCAATCAATACAGTTCCTGCTCAGGACAAGGAGACCCTGGGTTGATGCCTTACCTAAAAGTTCTGTTTCAAAATCAATCAATACAGTTCCTGCTCAGGACAAGGAGACCCTGGGTTGATTAATGCCTTACCTAAAGGTTCTGTTTCAAAATCAATCAATACAGTTCCTGCTAAGGACAAGGAGACCCTGGGTTGATGCCTTACCTAAAGGTTCTGTTTCAAAATCAATCAATACAGTTCCTGCTCAGGACAAGGAGACCCTGGGTTGATGCCTTACCTAAAGGTTCTGTTTCAAAATCAATCACTACAGTTCCTGCTAAGGACAAGGAGACCCTGGGTTGATGCCTTACCTAAAGGTTCTGTTTCAAAATCAATCACTACAGTTCCTGCTAAGGACAAGGAGACCCTGGGTTGATGCCTTACCTAAAGGTTCTGTTTCAAAATCAATCAATACAGTTCCTGCTCAGGACAAGGAGACCCTGGGTTGATGCCTTACCTAAAGGTTCTGTTTCAAAATCAATCAATACAGTTCCTGCTCAGGACAAGGAGATCCTGGGTTGATTAATGCCTTACCTAAAGGTTCTGTTTCAAAATCAATCAATACAGTTCCTGCTCAGGACAAGGAGACCCTGGGTTGATGCCTTACCTAAAGGTTCTGTTTCAAAATCAATCACTACAGTTCCTGCTAAGGACAAGGAGACCCTGGGTTGATGCCTTACCTAAAGGTTCTGTTTCAAAATCAATCACTACAGTTCCTGCTAAGGACAAGGAGACCCTGGGTTGATGCCTTACCTAAAGGTTCTGTTTCAAAATCAATCACTACAGTTCCTGCTCAGGACAAGGAGACCCTGGGTTGATGCCTTACCTAAAGGTTCTGTTTCAAAATCAATCAATACAGTTCCTGCTTAGGACAAGGAGACCCTGGGTTGATGCCTTACCTAAAGGTTCTGTTTCAAAATCAATCAATACAGTTGCTGCTTAGGACAAGGAGACCCTGGGTTGATGCCTTACCTAAAGGTTCTGTTTCAAAATCAATCAATACAGTTCCTGCTAAGGACAAGGAGACTCTGGGTTGATGCCTTACCTAAAGGTTCTGTTTCAAAATCAATCAATACAGTTCCTGCTCAGGACAAGAAGACCCTGGGTTGATGCCTTACCTAAAGGTTCTGTTTCAAAATCAATCAATACAGTTCCTGCTAAGGACAAGGAGACCCTGGGTTGATGCCTTACCTAAAGGTTCTGTTTCAAAATCAATCACTACAGTTCCTGCTAAGGACAAGGAGACCCTGGGTTGATGCCTTACCTAAAGGTTCTGTTTCAAAATCAATCAATACAGTTCCTGCTCAGGACAAGGAGACCCTGGGTTGATTAATGCCTTACCTAAAGGTTCTGTTTCAAAATCAATCAATACAGTTCCTGCTAAGGACAAGGAGACACTGGGTTGATGCCTTACCTAAAGGTTCTGTTTCAAAATCAATCAATACAGTTCATGCTCAGGACAAGGAGACCCTGGGTTGATGCCTTACCTAAAGGTTCTGTTTCAAAATCAATCACTTCAGTTCCTGCTAAGGACAAGGAGACCCTGGGTTGATGCCTTACCTAAAGGTTCTGTTTCAAAATCAATCAATACAGTTCCTGCTAAGGACAAGGAGACCCTGGGTTGATGCCTTACCTAAAGGTTCTGTTTCAAAATCAATCAATACAGTTCCTGCTCAGGACAAGGAGACCCTGGGTTGATGCCTTACCTAAAGGTTCTGTTTCAAAATCAATCAATACAGTTCCTGCTCAGGACAAGGAGACCCTGGGTTGATGCCTTACCTAAAGGTTCTGTTTCAAAATCAATCAATACAGTTCCTGCTCAGGACAAGGAGATCCTGGGTTGATGCCTTACCAAAAGGTTCTGTTTCAAAATCAATCACTACAGTTCCTGCTAAGGACAAGGAGACCCTGGGTTGATGCCTTACCTAAAGGTTCTGTTTCAAAATCAATCAATACAGTTCCTGCTAAGGACAAGGACACCCTGGGTTGATGCCTTACCTAAAGGTTCTGTTTCAATATCAATCAATACAGTTCCTGCTCAGGACAAGGAGACCCTGGGTTGATGCCTTACCTAAAGGTTCTGTTTCAAAATCAATCAATACAGTTCCTGCTCAGGACAAGGAGACCCTGGGTTGATGCCTTACCTAAAGGTTCTGTTTCAAAATCAATCAATACAGTTCCTGCTCAGGACAAGGAGACCCTGGGTTGATGCCTTACCTAAAGGTTCTGTTTCAAAATCAATCACTACAGTTCCTGCTAAGGACAAGGAGACCCTGGGTTGATGCCTTACCTAAAGGTTCTGTTTCAAAATCAATCAATACAGTTCCTGCTAAGGACAAGGAGACCCTGGGTTGATGCCTTACCTAAAGGTTCTGTTTCAAAATCAATCACTACAGTTCCTGCTCAGGACAAGGAGACCCTGGGTTGATGCCTTACCTAAAGGTTCTGTTTCAAAATCAATCACTACAGTTCCTGCTAAGGACAAGGAGACCCTGGGTTGATGCCTTACCTAAAGGTTCTGTTTCAAAATCAATCACTACAGTTCCTGCTAAGGACAAGGAGACCCTGGGTTGATGCCTTACCTAAAGGTTCTGTTTCAAAATCAATCAATACAGTTCCTGCTCAGGACAAGGAGACCCTGGGTTGATGCCTTACCTAAAGGTTCTGTTTCAAAATCAATCAATACAGTTCCTGCTCAGGACAAGGAGACCCTGGGTTGATGCCTTACCTAAAGGTTCTGTTTCAAAATCAATCACTACAGTTCCTGCTCAGGACAAGGAGACCCTGGGTTGATGCCTTACCTAAAGGTTCTGTTTCAAAATCAATCAATACAGTTCCTGCTCAGGACAAGGAGACCCTGGGTTGATGCCTTACCTAAAGGTTGTTTCAAAATCAATCAATACAGTTCCTGCTCAGGACAAGGAGATCCTGGGTTGATTAATGCCTTACCTAAAGGTTCTGTTTCAAAATCAATCAATACAGTTCCTGCTCAGGACAAGGAGACCCTGGGTTGATTAATGCCTTACCTAAAGGTTCTGTTTCAAAATCAATCAATACAGTTCCTGCTAAGGACAAGGAGACCCTGGGTTGATGCCTTACCTAAAGGTTCTGTTTCAAAATCAATCAATACAGTTCATGCCAAGGACAAGGAGACCCTGGGTTGATGCCTTACCTAAAGGTTCTGTTTCAAAATCAATCACTACAGTTCCTGCTAAGGACAAGGAGACCCTGGGTTGATGCCTTACCTAAAGGTTCTGTTTCAAAATCAATCAATACAGTTCCTGCTCAGGACAAGGAGACCCTGGGTTGATGCCTTACCTAAAGGTTCTGTTTCAAAATCAATCAATACAGTTCCTGCTCAGGACAAGGAGACCCTGGGTTGATGCCTTACCTAAAGGTTCTGTTTCAAAATCAATCAATACAGTTCCTGCTCAGGACAAGGAGACCCTGGGTTGATGCCTTACCTAAAGGTTCTGTTTCAAAATCAATCAATACAGTTCCTGCTCAGGACAAGGAGACCCTGGGTTGATGCCTTACCTAAAGGTTCTGTTTCAAAATCAATCACTACAGTTCCTGCTAAGGACAAGGAGACCCTGGGTTGATGCCTTACCTAAAGGTTCTGTTTCAAAATCAATCACTACAGTTCCTGCTAAGGACAAGGAGACCCTGGGTTGATGCCTTACCTAAAGGTTCTGTTTCAAAATCAATCAATACAGTTCCTGCTAAGGACAAGGAGACCCTGGGTTGATGCCTTACCTAAAGGTTCTGTTTCAAAATCAATCAATACAGTTCCTGCTCAGGACAAGGAGACCCTGGGTTGATTAATGCCTTACCTAAAGGTTCTGTTTCAAAATCAATCAATACAGTTCCTGCTCAGGACAAGGAGACCCTGGGTTGATTAATGCCTTACCTAAAGGTTCTGTTTCAAAATCAATCAATACAGTTCCTGCTAAGGACAAGGAGACCCTGGGTTGATGCCTTACCAAAAGGTTCTGTTTCAAAATCAATCACTACAGTTCCTGCTAAGGACAAGGAGACCCTGGGTTGATGCCTTACCTAAAGGTTCTGTTTCAAAATCAATCACTACAGTTCCTGCTAAGGACAAGGAGACCCTGGGTTGATGCCTTACCTAAAGGTTCTGTTTCAAAATCAATCAATACAGTTCCTGCTCAGGACAAGGAGACCCTGGGTTGATGCCTTACCTAAAGGTTCTGTTTCAATATCAATCAATACAGTTCCTGCTCAGGACAAGGAGACCCTGGGTTGATGCCTTACCTAAAGGTTCTGTTTCAAAATCAATCACTACAGTTCCTGCTAAGGACAAGGAGACCCTGGGTTGATGCCTTACCTAAAGGTTCTGTTTCAAAATCAATCAATACAGTTCCTGCTCAGGACAAGGAGACCCTGGGTTGATGCCTTACCTAAAGGTTCTGTTTCAAAATCAATCAATACAGTTCCTGCTAAGGACAAGGAGACCCTGGGTTGATTAATGCCTTACCTAAAGGTTCTGTTTCAAAATCAATCAATACAGTTCCTTCTCAGGACAAGGAGACCCTGGGTTGATTAATGCCTTATCTAAAGGTTCTGTTTCAAAATCAATCAATACAGTTCCTGCTAAGGACAAGGAGACACTGGGTTGATGCCTTACCAAAAGGTTCTGTTTCAAAATCAATCAATACAGTTCATGCTCAGGACAAGGAGACCCTGGGTTGATGCCTTACCTAAAGGTTCTGTTTCAAAATCAATCACTACAGTTCCTGCTCAGGACAAGGAGACCCTGGGTTGATGCCTTACCTAAAGGTTCTGTTTCAAAATCAATCAATACAGTTCCTGCTCAGGACAAGGAGACCCTGGGTTGATGCCTTACCTAAAGGTTCTGTTTCAAAATCAATCAATACAGTTCCTGCTCAGGACAAGGAGACCCTGGGTTGATGCCTTACCTAAAGGTTCTGTTTCAAAATCAATCACTACAGTTCCTGCTAAGGACAAGGAGACCCTGGGTTGATGCCTTACCTAAAGGTTCTGTTTCAAAATCAATCAATACAGTTCCTGCTAAGGACAAGGAGACCCTGGGTTGATGCCTTACCAAAAGGTTCTGTTTCAAAATCAATCACTACAGTTCCTGCTAAGGACAAGGAGACCCTGGGTTGATGCCTTACCTAAAGGTTCTGTTTCAAAATCAATCACTACAGTTCCTGCTAAGGACAAGGAGACCCTGGGTTGATGCCTTACCTAAAGGTTCTGTTTCAAAATCAATCAATACAGTTCCTGCTCAGGACAAGGAGACCCTGGGTTGATGCCTTACCTAAAGGTTCTGTTTCAAAATCAATCAATACAGTTCCTGCTCAGGACAAGGAGACACTGGGTTGATTAATGCCTTACCTAAAGGTTCTGTTTCAAAATCAATCAATACAGTTCCTGCTCAGGACAAGGAGACCCTGGGTTGATGCCTTACCTAAAGGTTCTGTTTCAAAATCAATCACTACAGTTCCTGCTAAGGACAAGGAGACCCTGGGTTGATGCCTTACCTAAAGGTTCTGTTTCAAAATCAATCACTACAGTTCCTGCTAAGGACAAGGAGACCCTGGGTTGATGCCTTACCTAAAGGTTCTGTTTCAAAATCAATCAATACAGTTCCTGCTCAGGACAAGGAGACCCTGGGTTGATGCCTTACCTAAAGGTTCTGTTTCAAAATCAATCAATACAGTTCCTGCTCAGGACAAGGAGATCCTGGGTTGATTAATGCCTTACCTAAAGGTTCTGTTTCAAAATCAATCAATACAGTTCCTGCTCAGGACAAGGAGACCCTGGGTTGATGCCTTACCTAAAGGTTCTGTTTCAAAATCAATCAATACAGTTCCTGCTAAGGACAAGGAGACCCTGGGTTGATGCCTTACCTAAAGGTTCTGTTTCAAAATCAATCAATACAGTTCCTGCTAAGGACAAGGAGACCCTGGGTTGATGCCTTACCTAAAGGTTCTGTTTCAAAATCAATCACTACAGTTCCTGCTAAGGACAAGGAGACACTGGGTTGATGCCTTACCTAAAGGTTCTGTTTCAAAATCAATCACTACAGTTCCTGCTCAGGACAAGGAGACCCTGGGTTGATGCCTTACCTAAAGGTTCTGTTTCAAAATCAATCACTACAGTTCCTGCTAAGGACAAGGAGACCCTGGGTTGATGCCTTACCTAAAGGTTCTGTTTCAAAATCAATCACTACAGTTCCTGCTAAGGACAAGGAGACCCTGGGTTGATGCCTTACCTAAAGGTTCTGTTTCAAAATCAATCAATACAGTTCCTGCTCAGGACAAGGAGACCCTGGGTTGATGCCTTACCTAAAGGTTCTGTTTCAAAATCAATCAATACAGTTCCTGCTCAGGACAAGGAGACCCTGGGTTGATGCCTTACCTAAAGGTTCTGTTTCAAAATCAATCACTACAGTTCCTGCTAAGGACAAGGAGACCCTGGGTTGATGCCTTACCTAAAGGTTCTGTTTCAAAATCAATCACTACAGTTCCTGCTAAGGACAAGGAGACCCTGGGTTGATGCCTTACCTAAAGGTTCTGTTTCAAAATCAATCAATACAGTTCCTGCTCAGGACAAGGAGACCCTGGGTTGATGCCTTACCTAAAGGTTCTGTTTCAAAATCAATCAATACAGTTCCTGCTCAGGACAAGGAGATCCTGGGTTGATTAATGCCTTACCTAAAGGTTCTGTTTCAAAATCAATCAATACAGTTCCTGCTCAGGACAAGGAGACCCTGGGTTGATGCCTTACCTAAAGGTTCTGTTTCAAAATCAATCAATACAGTTCCTGCTAAGGACAAGGAGACCCCGGGTTGATGTCTTACCTAAAGGTTCTGTTTCAAAATCAATCACTACAGTTCCTGCTCAGGACAAGGAGACCCTGGGTTGATGCCTTACCTAAAGGTTCTGTTTCAATATCAATCAATACAGTTCCCGCTCAGGACAAGGAGACCCTGGGTTGATGCCTTACCTAAAGGTTCTGTTTCAATATCAATCAATACAGTTCCTGCTCAGGACAAGGAGACCCTGGGTTGATGCCTTACCTAAAGGTTCTGTTTCAAAATCAATCAATACAGTTCCTGCTCAGGACAAGGAGACCCTGGGTTGATGCCTTACCTAAAGGTTCTGTTTCAAAATCAATCAATACAGTTCCTGCTCAGGACAAGGAGACCCTGGGTTGATGCCTTACCTAAAGGTTCTGTTTCAAAATCAATCACTACAGTTCCTGCTAAGGACAAGGAGACCCTGGGTTGATGCCTTACCTAAAGGTTCTGTTTCAAAATCAATCAATACAGTTCCTGCTAAGGACAAGGAGACCCTGGGTTGATGCCTTACCTAAAGGTTCTGTTTCAAAATCAATCACTACAGTTCCTGCTCAGGACAAGGAGACCCTGGGTTGATGCCTTACCTAAAGGTTCTGTTTCAAAATCAATCACTACAGTTCCTGCTAAGGACAAGGAGACCCTGGGTTGATGCCTTACCTAAAGGTTCTGTTTCAAAATCAATCACTACAGTTCCTGCTAAGGACAAGGAGACCCTGGGTTGATGCCTTACCTAAAGGTTCTGTTTCAAAATCAATCAATACAGTTCCTGCTCAGGACAAGGAGACCCTGGGTTGATGCCTTACCTAAAGGTTCTGTTTCAAAATCAATCAATACAGTTCCTGCTCAGGACAAGGAGACCCTGGGTTGATGCCTTACCTAAAGGTTCTGTTTCAAAATCAATCACTACAGTTCCTGCTAAGGACAAGGAGACCCTGGGTTGATGCCTTACCTAAAGGTTCTGTTTCAAAATCAATCACTACAGTTCCTGCTAAGGACAAGGAGACCCTGGGTTGATGCCTTACCTAAAGGTTCTGTTTCAAAATCAATCAATACAGTTCCTGCTAAGGACAAGGAGACCCTGGGTTGATGCCTTACCTAAAGGTTCTGTTTCAAAATCAATCAATACAGTTCCTGCTCAGGACAAGGAGACCCTGGGTTGATTAATGCCTTACCTAAAGGTTCTGTTTCAAAATCAATCAATACAGTTCCTGCTCAGGACAAGGAGACCCTGGGTTGATTAATGCCTTACCTAAAGGTTCTGTTTCAAAATCAATCAATACAGTTCCTGCTAAGGACAAGGAGACCCTGGGTTGATGCCTTACCAAAAGGTTCTGTTTCAAAATCAATCACTACAGTTCCTGCTAAGGACAAGGAGACCCTGGGTTGATGCCTTACCTAAAGGTTCTGTTTCAAAATCAATCACTACAGTTCCTGCTAAGGACAAGGAGACCCTGGGTTGATGCCTTACCTAAAGGTTCTGTTTCAAAATCAATCAATACAGTTCCTGCTCAGGACAAGGAGACCCTGGGTTGATGCCTTACCTAAAGGTTCTGTTTCAATATCAATCAATACAGTTCCTGCTCAGGACAAGGAGACCCTGGGTTGATGCCTTACCTAAAGGTTCTGTTTCAAAATCAATCAATACAGTTCCTGCTCAGGACAAGGAGACCCTGGGTTGATGCCTTACCTAAAGGTTCTGTTTCAATATCAATCAATACAGTTCCTGCTCAGGACAAGGAGACCCTGGGTTGATGCCTTACCTAAAGGTTCTGTTTCAAAATCAATCAATACAGTTCCTGCTCAGGACAAGGAGACCCTGGGTTGATGCCTTACCTAAAGGTTCTGTTTCAAAATCAATCAATACAGTTCCTGCTAAGGACAAGGAGACCCTGGGTTGATGCCTTACCTAAAGGTTCTGTTTCAAAATCAATCAATACAGTTCCTTCTCAGGACAAGGAGACCCTGGGTTGATTAATGCCTTATCTAAAGGTTCTGTTTCAAAATCAATCAATACAGTTCCTGCTAAGGACAAGGAGACACTGGGTTGATGCCTTACCAAAAGGTTCTGTTTCAAAATCAATCAATACAGTTCATGCTCAGGACAAGGAGACCCTGGGTTGATGCCTTACCTAAAGGTTCTGTTTCAAAATCAATCACTACAGTTCCTGCTAAGGACAAGGAGACCCTGGGTTGATGCCTTACCTAAAGGTTCTGTTTCAAAATCAATCAATACAGTTCCTGCTAAGGACAAGGAGACCCTGGGTTGATGCCTTACCTAAAGGTTCTGTTTCAAAATCAATCAATACAGT
Organism: Bathymodiolus brooksi; assembly: GCA_963680875.1. Lineage (NCBI taxonomy): Eukaryota > Metazoa > Mollusca > Bivalvia > Mytilida > Modiolidae > Bathymodiolus > Bathymodiolus brooksi. The sequence goes on along the minus strand of OY804586.1, from coordinate 65,980,740 downwards.
TCCTGCTCAGGACAAGGAGACCCTGGGTTGATGCCTTACCTAAAGGTTCTGTTTCAAAATCAATCACTACAGTTCCTGCTAAGGACAAGGAGACCCTGGGTTGATGCCTTACCTAAAGGTTCTGTTTCAAAATCAATCAATACAGTTCCTGCTAAGGACAAGGAGACCCTGGGTTGATGCCTTACCAAAAGGTTCTGTTTCAAAATCAATCACTACAGTTCCTGCTAAGGACAAGGAGACCCTGGGTTGATGCCTTACCTAAAGGTTCTGTTTCAAAATCAATCACTACAGTTCCTGCTAAGGACAAGGAGACCCTGGGTTGATGCCTTACCTAAAGGTTCTGTTTCAAAATCAATCAATACAGTTCCTGCTCAGGACAAGGAGACCCTGGGTTGATGCCTTACCTAAAGGTTCTGTTTCAAAATCAATCAATACAGTTCCTGCTCAGGACAAGGAGACCCTGGGTTGATTAATGCCTTACCTAAAGGTTCTGTTTCAAAATCAATCAATACAGTTCCTGCTCAGGACAAGGAGACCCTGGGTTGATGCCTTACCTAAAGGTTCTGTTTCAAAATCAATCAATACAGTTCCTGCTCAGGACAAGGAGACCCTGGGTTGATGCCTTACCTAAAGGTTCTGTTTCAAAATCAATCACTACAGTTCCTGCTAAGGACAAGGAGACCCTGGGTTGATGCCTTACCTAAAGGTTCTGTTTCAAAATCAATCACTACAGTTCCTGCTAAGGACAAGGAGACCCTGGGTTGATGCCTTACCTAAAGGTTCTGTTTCAAAATCAATCAATACAGTTCCTGCTCAGGACAAGGAGACCCTGGGTTGATGCCTTACCTAAAGGTTCTGTTTCAAAATCAATCAATACAGTTCCTGCTCAGGACAAGGAGATCCTGGGTTGATTAATGCCTTACCTAAAGGTTCTGTTTCAAAATCAATCAATACAGTTCCTGCTCAGGACAAGGAGACCCTGGGTTGATGCCTTACCTAAAGGTTCTGTTTCAAAATCAATCACTACAGTTCCTGCTAAGGACAAGGAGACCCTGGGTTGATGCCTTACCTAAAGGTTCTGTTTCAAAATCAATCACTACAGTTCCTGCTCAGGACAAGGAGACCCTGGGTTGATGCCTTACCTAAAGGTTCTGTTTCAAAATCAATCAATACAGTTCCTGCTCAGGACAAGGAGACCCTGGGTTGATGCCTTACCTAAAGGTTGTTTCAAAATCAATCAATACAGTTCCTGCTCAGGACAAGGAGATCCTGGGTTGATTAATGCCTTACCTAAAGGTTCTGTTTCAAAATCAATCAATACAGTTCCTGCTCAGGACAAGGAGACCCTGGGTTGATTAATGCCTTACCTAAAGGTTCTGTTTCAAAATCAATCAATACAGTTCCTGCTAAGGACAAGGAGACCCTGGGTTGATGCCTTACCTAAAGGTTCTGTTTCAAAATCAATCAATACAGTTCATGCCAAGGACAAGGAGACCCTGGGTTGATGCCTTACCTAAAGGTTCTGTTTCAAAATCAATCACTACAGTTCCTGCTAAGGACAAGGAGACCCTGGGTTGATGCCTTACCTAAAGGTTCTGTTTCAAAATCAATCAATACAGTTCCTGCTCAGGACAAGGAGACCCTGGGTTGATGCCTTACCTAAAGGTTCTGTTTCAAAATCAATCAATACAGTTCCTGCTCAGGACAAGGAGACCCTGGGTTGATGCCTTACCTAAAGGTTCTGTTTCAAAATCAATCAATACAGTTCCTGCTCAGGACAAGGAGACCCTGGGTTGATGCCTTACCTAAAGGTTCTGTTTCAAAATCAATCAATACAGTTCCTGCTCAGGACAAGGAGACCCTGGGTTGATGTCTTACCTAAAGGTTCTGTTTCAAAATCAATCAATACAGTTCCTGCTAAGGACAAGGAGACCCTGGGTTGATGCCTTACCTAAAGGTTCTGTTTCAAAATCAATCACTACAGTTCCTGCTAAGGACAAGGAGACCCTGGGTTGATGCCTTACCTAAAGGTTCTGTTTCAAAATCAATCAATACAGTTCCTGCTAAGGACAAGGACACCCTGGGTTGATGCCTTACCTAAAGGTTCTGTTTCAATATCAATCAATACAGTTCCTGCTCAGGACAAGGAGACCCTGGGTTGATGCCTTACCTAAAGGTTCTGTTTCAAAATCAATCAATACAGTTCCTGCTCAGGACAAGGAGACCCTGGGTTGATGCCTTACCTAAAGGTTCTGTTTCAAAATCAATCAATACAGTTCCTGCTCAGGACAAGGAGACCCTGGGTTGATGCCTTACCTAAAGGTTCTGTTTCAAAATCAATCAATACAGTTCCTGCTCAGGACAAGGAGACCCTGGGTTGATGCCTTACCTAAAGGTTCTGTTTCAAAATCAATCACTACAGTTCCTGCTAAGGACAAGGAGACCCTGGGTTGATGCCTTACCTAAAGGTTCTGTTTCAAAATCAATCAATACAGTTCCTGCTAAGGACAAGGAGACCCTGGGTTGATGCCTTACCTAAAGGTTCTGTTTCAAAATCAATCACTACAGTTCCTGCTCAGGACAAGGAGACCCTGGGTTGATGCCTTACCTAAAGGTTCTGTTTCAAAATCAATCACTACAGTTCCTGCTAAGGACAAGGAGACCCTGGGTTGATGCCTTACCTAAAGGTTCTGTTTCAAAATCAATCAATACAGTTCCTGCTCAGGACAAGGAGACCCTGGGTTGATGCCTTACCTAAAGGTTCTGTTTCAAAATCAATCACTACAGTTCCTGCTAAGGACAAGGAGACCCTGGGTTGATGCCTTACCTAAAGGTTCTGTTTCAAAAATCAATCACTACAGTTCCTGCTCAGGACAAGGAGACCCTGGGTTGATGCCTTACCTAAAGGTTCTGTTTCAAAATCAATCACTACAGTTCCTGCTCAGGACAAGGAGACCCTTGGTTGATGCCTTACCTAAAGGTTTTGTTTCAAAATCAATCACTACAGTTCCTGCTCAGGACAAGGAGACCCTGGGTTGATGCCTTACCTAAAGGTTCTGTTTCAAAATCAATCAATACAGTTCCTGCTAAGGACAAGGAGACCCTGGGTTGATGCCTTACCTAAAGGTTCTGTTTCAAAATCAATCACTACAGTTCCTGCTCAGGACAAGGAGACCCTGGGTTGATGCCTTACCTAAAGGTTCTGTTTCAAAATCAATCAATACAGTTCCTGCTCAGGACAAGGAGACACTGGGTTGATGCCTTACCTAAAGGTTCTGTTTCAAAATCAATCAATACAGTTCCTGCTCAGGACAAGGAGACCCTGGGTTGATGCCTTACCTAAAGGTTCTGTTTCAAAATCAATCAATACAGTTCCTGCTCAGGACAAGGAGACCCTGGGTTGATGCCTTACCTAAAGGTTCTGTTTCAAAATCAATCAATACAGTTCCTGCTCAGGACAAGGAGACCCTGGGTTGATGCCTTACCTAAAGGTTCTGTTTCAAAATCAATCAATACAGTTCCTGCTAAGGCATAAGCTATAACTAAAGGTGGTGAGGCCAGGTAGTTAGCTCTAGTCAGAGGATGTATTCTTCCTTCAAAGTTCCTGTTACCAGATAAAACACCACAGGCTACTAAATCTCCCTGAAATTATATATAACAAATTAGTATTACAAATACAGTCAAACCTGTCTATAGTGGTCACCTGGGGGAGAATGACAAAATGACCACTATATACAGGTGACCTTTATATGGAGGGTTTGAATTTTCGACCAGATATTGTACATTTGTTGTGAATAAACATTTTTTAATTACCTGTTATGTTTGCTTGTTATTGTTGATGAAGTTATCTCAAAGTGATATTAAATAAACCAGTTTCATCCATATTATAAATATCTCTTGGATGATAATCCTTTATCAGATTTGGTAATTTTGATTTCCACTCAGATACAATTGTGACATTTACATCACCACTTTCACCTGACAGTGTACGAAAAACGATGCTATGTCTCTTTAAAAAAGATTGTAGCCAGCCATTTGAAGCTTTGAATTGATCTACTCCAAGGTCCTTAGCAAACTTGAGAGCTTGTTCCTGTATCAATGGGCCGCTAATATTTATTCTTCTGCCAGTTGCTACTTGAAACCAATCCTAGCATAATTGGTTAATGTCTTCATTTCCTGTCGCACGACGTTGACGTTTTCTTGAACCGGGCATATTGTTTTTAAAATCGTCAAGTATCTCACTTTTTCTTTTTATAATGTTCATGATCTGGGTACGACCAACACCCATCTCCTCGGCCACAGCCCGACAACTTTTCCCACCATCACACAGATTTATAGCCTTCACTTTATCGTCTAAATTTAAAGTTTTCCTAGTTCCGGATGTTGACATGATGCACTAGATACGTAATACAATCTCTCCGATGCAAAATATTTTTGATGAGTGAATTTCTACTCTCATTGTAGTGAATAAAAATCTCAAATAACCCCCAGGTATTACCTGTTCTTCAAGTAATTTATTATTCACAAAATTTAAAATAGAGTTTGTTTATTTAGTTAATTAAATTAATCAATATGTTTTGTTACACTTGTAACACCTCAGCATTTTTAGTACATTAGAGAAAAATACCGATCTTCCGAAATCACTTCCGGTATTATTTAAAAAAAACAATTACCGTTATACAAAGGTTTTATGCTGAAAATTACCAATAAATGGTGGCCGCTGACCACATTGAACAGGTGACCGCTATATCGAATTAAAATATATAGTAAAACGCACTGGGAGAGCACGAAAGTAACCGTTATGACCAGGTGACCACTATACAAAGGTGATCGTTAGGGCAGGTTTGACTGTACTTTTGACTGTACTGTACATCAACAAAATATGGAAGAATGTGTCTATAGGAAACTGATGTTTTCCCCGACTCAGCTTTGGTAAACAGGAGCATAACCCTAGAAAAGTCTGAGAACCTGGTCTTCCTTTTATGGTCCAGGAAACTGATGCCCCCCGACTCAGCTTTGGTAAACAGGAACATAACCCTAGAAAAGTCTGAGAACCTGGTCTTCCTTTTAGGGTCCAGGAAACTGATGCCCCCGACTCAGCTTTGGTAAACAGGAACATAACCCTAGAAAAGTCTGAGAACCTGGTCTTCCTTTTATGGTCCAGGAAACTGATGCCTCCCGACTCAGCTTTGGTAAACAGGAACATAACCCTAGAAAAGTCTGAGAACCTGGTCTTCCTTTTATGGTCCAGGAAACTGATGCCCCCCGACTCAGCTTTGGTAAACAGGAACATAACCCTAGAAAAGTCTGAGAACCTGGTCTTCCTTTTATGGTCCAGGAAACTGATGCCCCCCGACTCAGCTTTGGTAAACAGGAGCATAACCCTAAAAAAGTCTGAGAACCTGGTCTTCCTTTTATGGTCCCTCACCTTGTTGGACATTTTTAGTTTAAAACCCAAATGACAACAAAACAACAGGTGAATAATACTTTATGTGAAAGTGAGTGAAATTCATTACAGTACCCTGAAATTGTTTACTGTACCGTGAAATTGTTTACTGTACTGTGAAATTGTTTACTGTACCCTGAAATTATTTACTGTACCCTGAAATTGTTTACTGTACCCTGAAATTATTTACTGTACCCTGAAATTGTTAACTGTACCCTGAAATTGTATACTGTACCCTGAAATTGTTTACTGTACTGTGAAATTGTTTACTGTACCATGAAATTGTTTACTGTACCCTGAAATTGTTTACTGTACTGTGAAATTGTTTACTGTACCCTGAAATTGTTTACTGTACTGTGAAATTGTTTACTGTACCCTGAAATTGTTTACTGTACCCTGAAATTGTTTACTGTACCATGAAATTGTTTACTGTACCATGATATTGTTTACTGTACTATGAAATTGTTTACTGTACTGTGAAATTGTTTACTGTACTGTGAAATTGTTTACTGTACCCTGAAATTGTTTACTGTACCATGAAATTGTTTACTGTACCATGAAACTGATAACTGGTGCAGGTGATAATGGTCAAAACAGTTAATTATTTTTGTCCCTAAAAAAAAACCCGCCAAAATAAATATCCGCTAATAAATTAATTTGATGTGTTTAAGAAATTTCGATTGGATAAAAACTTTATGTTATTTTCCATAGACAAAATTTTTAACCGGAAGTCACATGTTGGGGTCTCAATTGGGAAATTTTTTAATTTTAATTCTTTTTAAGCAATTATTATCCGACAAAATATTTTTAGGACAAGACAAAAATTAATTAGTAATTAATTTATAAGGATTGATCACAATTTTTTGTTCAGTTCATTCGAAATAAACTCAACAAGATGAACTGTGAGCTAATGCTCACCTATGATACCCCCGCTCTTTGGCAAACAGGAAGTAGGAATCTGACGGGTCAAAAAACGCTTCCCACGATATGGGGTACCTACATGAAGCTTGTGACCAAATATCAGATTTCTGCCATCAACAGTTGCTGAGAAAAATGCGGCGAAAAATGAGCATATATGTTCAATGTGTATAAAAATCAACAAAGTCGGCAAACAGGAAGTAGGAATCTGACGGGTCCAAAAAAGCTTCCCACGATATGGGGTACCTATATGAAGCTTGTGACCAAATATCAGATTTCTGCCATCAATAGTTGCTGAGAAAAATGCGACGAAAAATGAGCATATATGTTCAATGTGTATAAAAATTAACAAAGTCGGCAAACAGGAAGTAGGAATCTGACGGGTCCAAAAACGCTTCCCACAATATGGCATACCTATATGAAGCTTGTGACCAAATATCAGATTCCTGTCATCAATAGTTGCTGAGAAAAATGTGCATATACAAATGTATGTTAAATGTGTATAAAAATCAACAAAATCGGCAAAAAGGAAGTAGGAATCTGATGGGTCCAAAAACGCTTCCCACGATATGGGGTACCTATTTGAAGCTTGTGACCAAATATCAGATTTCTGCCATCAATAGTTGCTGAGAAAAATGCGACGAAAAATGAGCATACATGTTCAATGTGTATAAAAATCAACAAAGTCGGCAAACAGGAAGCAGGAATCCGATGGGTTCAAAAACGCTTCCCACGATATGGGGTACCTATATGAAGCTTGTGACCAAATATCAGATTTCTGCCATTAATAGTTGCTGAGAAAAATGTGCATATATGTTCAATGTGTATAAAAATCAACTAAGTCGGCAAACAGGAAGTAGGAATCTGACGGGTCCAAAAACGCTTCCCATGTTATGGGGTACCTATATGATGCTTGTGACCAAATATCAGATCTCTGTCATCAATAGTTGCTGAGAAAAATGTGACGAAAAATGTGCATATATGTTCAATGTGTATAAAGACCAACTAAGTCGGCAAACAGGAAGTAGGAATCTGACGGGTCCAAAAATGCTACCCACAATATGGTATACCTATATGATGCTTGTGACCAAATATCAGATTTCTGCCATCAATATTTACTGAGAAAAATGCGACGAAAAATATCTTGGACGGACGGAAGGACGGACAGAGGTAAAACAGTATACCACCCTCCCCCTTCGGGGAGCGGGGGTATAAAAATGTGGTACACACCCTTGTGTAACCCGTGAACTACATTTTTGAGTTTATTTCTTCATGAACCGAAAAAAAATTGAGATCAATCCTGAAATAAATCGGATTTATAAAACCGACAAATATTGACAATGCAGATATAGTGCTATACAGTATATTGTATTATAAAAAAATGTTCTAAATAGTTTTATAGTGAAGAATTCATTTACTGCTTAAAAACCTTTGGTTCATTCTAAAAAATACCACAAAATATGATATTTTAAACATTGGGCAATGTTTAGACCCTTACCTTTTCTATTGCTTCGGACACTGGTTCAGGAAGAGGTCCACTGTTTCCTATACAAGTCATACACCCATACCCTACTATGTCAAATCTGTAATTAAAAATGTTATAGTGATAACAGTATTTCTAAGATTACTTCAGCCATATATTGTTTTCTTGCTGGTAACACTGCATCTGAGAAATAGAATTCTATCTACTAAATAACACTGTATCTGAGAAATAGAATTCTATCTACTAAATAACACTGTATCTGAGAAATAGAATTCTATCTACTAAATAACACTGTATCTGAGAAATGGAATTCTATCTACTAAATATCACTACATCTGAGAAATGGAATTCTATATACTAAATAACACTGCATCTGAGAAATAGAATTCTATCTACTAAATAACACTGCATCTGAGAAATAGAATTCTATCTATTAAATAACACTGTATCTGAGAAATAGAATTCTATCTACTAAATAACACTGTATCTGAGAAATAGAATTCTATCTACTAAATAACACTGCATCTGAGAAATAGAATTCTATCTACTAAATAACACTGTATCTGAGAAATAGAATTCTATCTACTAAATAACACTGTATCTGAGAAATAGAATTCTATCTACTACATAACACTGTATCTGAGAAATGGAATTCTATCTACTACATAACACTGTATCTAAGAAATGGAATTCTATCTACTAAATAACACTGTATCTGAGAAATAGAATTCTATCTACTAAATAACACTGCATCTGAGAAATAGAATTCTATCTACTAAATAACACTGTATCTGAGAAATGGAATTCTATCTACTAAATAACACTGTATCTGAGAAATAGAATTCTATCTACTAAATAACACTGTATCTGAGAAATAGAATTCTATCTACTAAATAACACTGCATCTGAGAAATAGAATTCTATCTACTAAATAACACTGTATCTGAGAAATGGAATTCTATCTACTAAATAACACTGTATCTGAGAAATAGAATTCTATCTACTAAATAACACTACATCTGAGAAATAGAATTCTATCTACTAAATAACACTGTATCTGAGAAATAGAATTCTATCTACCAAATAACACTGTATCTGAGAAATAGAATTCTATCTACTAAATAACACTGTATCTGAGAAATAGAATTCTATCTACCAAATAACACTGCATCTGAGAAATGGAATTCTATCTACCAAATAACACTGTATCTGAGAAATGAAATTCTATCTACTAATTAACACTGCATCGAAAAAGTAAAGTGTACTGCTCAGATTTGAAGACCGTTTCATATTCGTGTTAGGGTATCAGATTTGAAGACCGTTTCATATTCGTGTTAGGGTATCAGATTTGAAGACCGTTTCATATTCGTGTTAAGGTATCAGATTTGAAGACCGTTTCACATTCGTGTTAGGGTATCAGATTTGAAGACCGTTTCACATTCGTGTTAGGGTATCAGATTTGAAGACCGTTTCACATTCGTGTTAGGGTATCAGATTTGAAGACCCTACTGTGACATTTAGATGTAGAACAGCAATAAAAATGTTTCTTTACTTTAATTTGTGTCCAAGTGAAAACACTGATACAACATGATAAAGTGTCAACTTAGATCCTAGATAAGCTTAAACAGACATTAGTTCTACTTGTCGTAAACACTTCCCGGTCCTTTCCTCATTCATGACTTATCATCGGGTTTGTAGCTAGATTAACACGACGGGTATGTTCTACTTGTCGTAAACACTTCCCGGTCCTTTCCTCATTCATGACTTATCACTGGGTTTGTAGCTAGATTAACACGACGGGTATGTTCTACTTGTCGTAAACACTTCCCGGTCCTTTCCTCATTCATGACTTATCACTGGGTTTATGACTAGATTAACACGACGGGTATGTTCTACTTGTCGTAAACACTTCCCGGTCCTTTCCTCATTCATGACTTATCACTGGGTTTATGACTAGATTAACACGACGGGTATGTTCTACTTGTCGTAAACACTTCCCGGTCCTTTCCTCATTCATGACTTATCACTGGGTTTATGACTAGATTAACACGACGGGTATGTTCTACTTGTCGTAAACACTTCCCGGTCCTTTCCTCATTCATGACTTATCACTGGGTTTATGACTAGATTAACACGACGGGTATGTTCTACTTGTCGTAAACACTTCCCGGTCCTTTCCTCATTCATGACTTATCACTGGGTTTATGACTAGATTAACACGACGGGTATGTTCTACTTGTCGTAAACACTTCCCGGTCCTTTCCTCATTCATAACTTATCACTGGGTTTATGACTAGATTAACACGACGGGTATGTTCTACTTGTCGTAAACACTTCCCGGTCCTTTCCTCATTCATGACTTATCACTGGGTTTATGACTAGATTAACACGACGGGTATGTTCTACTTGTCGTAAACACTTCCCGGTCCTTTCCTCATTCATGACTTATCACTGGGTTTATGACTAGATTAACACGACGGGTATGTTCCACTTGTCGTAAACACTTCCCGGTCCTTTCCTCATTCATGACTTATCACTGGGTTTATGACTAGATTAACACGACGGGTATGTTCTACTTGTCGTAAACACTTCCCGGTCCTTTCCTCATTCATGACTTATCACTAGATTAAGAAGAGGTTGAAGATAATCACAATCTGTATATCAAAGAAGAACAGACAACACAGACGGGTACCACTAGTGGAGCAGGAACTGCTTACCCTTCCAAGCACCTGATTTCAATCTCTGTTTTTAGTTGGGTTCACGTTACTCGATCTTCAGTTTTATGTGTATATTTTGTAGATCGTTGTTTGCCCTTTTATACTTTTTCTTTTGGCCATTGTGTTGTCTGTTCTTCTTCAATATACACATTCTGATTACCCCTTTGGTATCTTCAAATTCTTCTTAGTCCACTGGGCCAATGGATATTTAAGCATGGAAGCCCAGAGAATTAGTCAATTACCAAGGAATTGTGGCTAGGGTATGATTCAAATATACTTAACTGGGGGCGGGTCCCTACCTTGCCTATACATACATACTGGTACCCTTTTGTCATAGACAAGGAACCAGCCTAATACATATTTGATAAAGCATTGTTTCAGTTAAAGCATTTCTATCAAAACAAAAACAAAACATTACTTGGGTTATTGAAACTTCCAGTCCCCAACATAGACAATTTCTGGCTTTGGGTGATAGCTTAGTTAGGGTCCCTTGTCAAATCTGTACATATTCTTTTTACTGTAAGGTAATAAGTAACAACACTTGTTTCTGATTGGTTGATTTCTAAATAAATCTTCTCTTCTGAAACCGCTTGGCCAAATGAATCGAAACTTGGTAGGAAGCATCTATGGCAGGTTCTCTATAAAGAGTGCTCATTTCGTCCCGATCCGTTAACAAACATGGCCGAAACAGGCAATTCTTGTTTCTGATTGGTTGATTTCTAAAAAAAAATCTTCCCCTCTGAAACCGCTTGGCCAAATGAATCGAAATTTGGTAGGAAACATTCTAGGAAGGTCCTCTATAAAGATTGCTAAAGATATTAAGGGATTTCAAATAAAAATAGACGAAAAAACTCATAGCATTAAGATATCGCAACTCACTGATGACACAACTTTATTTTGTACGTCTAAAGAAGAAATATATATAGCATTTAATGAAATAGAAACTTTCGGGTCTTTTTCTGGATTATTAATGAACAAAAATAAAACTGGGGGAATTTGGGTAGGAAAACTTAAGCACAGTAAAGATAAAATAGAGGGCATTAAATGGTATGAAAAACCTATTAAAACATTGGGTGTATATTTTGGTAACAATAAAGAAGACTGTGAAAAATTAAACTGGGAAAATAAAATAGATAAAATGAATACTTTATTCTTTTCTTGGGGAAAACGAAATTTAACTATTCTTGGGAAAATTATGATTATTAAAGCGTTAGTCATACCTATATTTACTTTTGTTACTAGTGCATGTGTCGTGCCAGACAAATATAGAAAAGGAATTGAAAGTAAATGTTTCAAATTCATATGGGATGGGAAACCAGACAAAGTTAAAAGAAACACTATGATAGGTAATTTTGAAATGGGGGGTTTAAATATGATAGACATAGGAAGTTACTTTGCATCACTGAGAGCATCATGGGTAAGTAGATTTGTTAGTGGAGAAATGGACAATTGGAAATTGATACCATATAAATACTTTAGACAATTTGGTAAGAATTGGTTGATATTTTCAATGAATATCGAATACAAAAAAATTAAAGATTATTTAAGATATATTCCTGATTTTTATAAAGAAATATTGCAAACCTGGATAAAAATGGGTGGAGGTCAAACAAAAACACTATCACATTTTGCAGAGATTAGAAAACAGCTTATATGGGGGAATAAATTTATAATGTTTAAAAATAAAAGTTTAATGTTTGATAATTGGATAAATAGTGATTTAATTTATATCAATGATATTTTAAATGAAAATGGGGAAATAAGTCAGAATTTAATTTTAGATAAATTAAAATACAAGAATATAGTTTATAGTAAATGGAAAATGTATAGATCCGTCACAACTGTCCAACAAATATTTTTATAATGAATATATTAATATAAAATTTTTGAAACCAATAGGTATAAATACATGGTTAAGGTACTTGTCTATAAATGAAAAACCAAACATGAGTCAGCTTTACTCTTTCATTTTTCATTATTTAGAAGAAAATAAGCTAAAAATATTCAGATGGAAATTATTGCAATATATAATTCCTACAAAGAAACTATTAATGAAATGGAGAATTGCTATTAATAGCCAATGTAATTTCTGTGGTCAAGATGAAGACTATCTACATTACTTTATGTCTTGTCCCTATCTCAAAGAATTTTGGGTGAAAATACAACAAATATTGAAAAAATCTAATATAGAAAATTTTGTCACATTAAAACATATTGTTTTTGGGTATAAGATATTTGATAAAGATTATTTTGATTTCAACTATTTTTTAGCAATTTTAGGATTTTCTATATACAAAGCATATTATGTATCTGAACAAAAGACCAAACAAGTAAACATATATTCTTTATTTGTGAGAGAATATATTACAAGAATAAGCCAGGTGCAAAAACTCCAAAATAGTAAACTGTTAGCAAAAATAAGGGAAAATATTGAAATGTAAATATGTATGCATTGTATATATGTATATGTATATGTATGCATGCATATGTATGTGTATATATGCATAGATGTATGTGTGTAGATGTAGGTGCGTATGTATAGGTATATTTAATTAAAGTCTAATACTCATCAGTTATATTATATTATTTGAAAGTATTTTAATTATATAAGAAAATATTAATATGAAATACTTCACAAGTAGCTTGGGCTTTTGAAGTAAGAATGTAACAAGCATTTTGAATAAAAATATATTGTTGTTAAAAAAAAAAAAAAAACACTTGGGGCCGTTGTGATCGAATGGTACTTGGATTTATAATTACCTATGCAATCAGTGCCTATCACCACTAATGTTGTGAGTTTGAACCCTGCTCAGGAGAGGTGTACTTGATACAACATTATGTGATAAAGTTAGTGACTCACGGCAGGTCGGTGGTTTACTCTGGGTACCCCGGTTTCCTCAAACCAATAAAACTGACCGCCACGATATAACTGAAATAATGTTGAATTCGTGTTAAACACCAAAACCAAACCGTAAGAAGACTTACCCTAATTTCTCCAGATAAGGTGTGACACCACTGTCCCTGAGGTAATATGTCACAACACCACTCCCTGGTGACAGACTTGTCTTTATGTAGGGCTTGACAGATAAACCAGCTTCTATTGCATTCTTGGCCAACAATCCTGAAACCACAAAATCTCATTAAAACCTTCAAGTACAATTCCAGTGTTTTCTCTAGGTTGCGGGATCGTGGGAATGCCACAAACAAAATCTGTTTTCCTCCTTTCAGCAAGCACAGTTGCGGGATTTGTCCCGCACATACATCATTTTTAAAATCCGGAATATTATCTGGTTCCGGATCGACTATTACGAAATTTCAACCTTGATCTCGTGAGAGATTTACAGCAAAAACAAATTATGTGATAAAAAGCATCTTAATGACCATGATAATCAACCTTGTGACCTTGTACTACACATAAATTTGGTTGTTGTTGTTACATGCTAATGCAGCGGGGAATAAGTGTCTTTTTTACTGCGGTCAGGCCCTTCCTTCTCTCATGATGCAACTCTTTATCCATATGAATTGGAATATAATGAAGAAAATTCCATCAAGTCAGAATGGACTAAGAAAAGTCAAAGGAGTCATCATTAGGACAAGAATATTCTACCAGATGAATACTTGAACAGTGTATGGCTTTTTACAAGCACTAAGGCCAAAAAAAAATATATGTGTGTTTATGGTCACCTGACCCACCCTATTTTTCAGCCGCCGACCCTAACCTTTTTTATCGGCAATTATTCAACACTAATTTTTGCTAGCGACCCTATCAATTTTTACACAGAATTCGGATAACCATTTTTGTTGTTTAATCAGCAGCAATGTTTTATTTATTCAACTGCTAGCTTTTTGTCGAAATTGAGAGCAAAGAAGGTAGAAAAACTGTGTAACTCGTCATAAAACAATTTCTATGGCTGCTATGACAACAGAATCATGTGACCACGTGTGATCATAACTCACCTGCTCCTAACATGACTGATGGATTACTGGTGTTTGTACAGCTAGTTATGGCTGCTATGACAACAGAACCATGTGACCACGTGTGATCATAACTCACCTGCTCCTAACATGACTGATGGATTACTGGTGTTTGTACAGCTAGTTATGGCTGCTATGACAACAGAACCATGTGACAATGTGTATTCTGTGTTGTCGTAAATGATTGGAATTGTTGTTGATTGTCTATCACTAGGTATTGCAAATCCCTGCAAATAAAAATAGCACTATTTTGTCTGTTTATATACTTATGAGTTTTGACTTTCTCTTTGTAAGATTGTTCGGAGTTCGGTAATTTTGTTATTACCCTTATTGAAAATCAATACACATTATATGTATGTAAATATGTTTATTTATTCAGTTTATTTATGTAAATGTGTTTCATTCATTCAGTTCGTCATTATGTATTGTGTATTCTATTGTCTGCCTCTTGTAACAGTGTACACTGTCAGAGTGTATTCTATTGTCTGCCTCTTGTGACAGTGTATAGTGTCAGAGTGTATTTTATTGTCTGCCTCTTGTAAGTGTATACTGTCAGAGTGTATTCTATTGTATGCCCCTTGTAACAGTGTATAGTGTCAGAGTGTATTCTATTGTCTGCCTCTTGTAACAGTGTATACTGTCAGAGTGAATAAAAGTCTAAGTATTATAAAATAGTATAGTATTAGTATATGCATATTTGTTGAAGTTAAATGGCAGAAGTGAACTAGATATTTGATGGATCATATTATTACATTACCTGGTACTCCATCAACATCTTACGACATTTGGTATTGAGCCTGCATCAAGTCTATGAAATCTTAAGATAGTAAACTGTATACTGGTTTTATAAAGTAAAGGAAGAAACAAACTAGAGGCTCCAGTGGGCTGAGAAACAAACTAGAGGCTCAGTAGGCTGAGAAACAAACTAGAGGCTCAGTGGACTGAGCCTGTGTCGCTCACCTTTCATTCTGTTTTGAGGAAACTTCATACAGAACCTTCCATAGGTGCTCCCTACCAAATTTCGGTTCATTTGGATAAGCGGTTTCAGAGAGAAGATTTTTTTTTAAATCGACCAATCATAAATAAGAGTTGCATGTGGCGGCAATGTTTTTGTAAACGGATCGGGACAAAATGAGCAATCTTTATAGAGGACCTTCCATAAATGCTTCCTACCAAGTTTCGGTTCATTTGGCCATGCGGTTTCAAAGGAGAAGATTTTTAGAAATCGACCATTCAGAAACAAGAATTGCCTGTGGGGCCATGTTTGTTAACGGATCGGGACGAAATGAGCAATCTTTATAGAGGACATTCCATAGATGCTTCCTACCAAATTTCGGTTCATTTGGATAAGTAGTTTCAGAGGAGAGGATTTTTTTTAGAAATCTACCAATCAGCAATAAGAAATGCCTGTGGCGGCCATGTCTGTTAATGGATGAGGACGATATGAGCAATCTTTATAGAGGACCTTCCATAGGTGCTTCCTACCAAGTTTCGGTTCATTTGACCAAGTGGTTTCAGAGGAGATTTTTTAGAAATCGACCAATCAGAAGCAAAAATTGCCTGTGACAGCCATGTTTATTAACAGATCGTGACGAAATGAGCACTCTTTATAGAGGACCTTCAATAGATGCTTCCTACCAAGTTTCGGTTCATTTGTCCAAGCGGTTTCAGATCTTAGGGTTTTACTGTATCCGAGGAAACGACTTATCTGAGTTCTAAATAACAAGGATTTACTGTATCCAAGGAAACGACTTATCAGAGTTTTAAACAAGAATTCTGAGAGTATTGCACATAGCAATACATTGTCCCCTACCGGCCACAAAAATCAGAGGACCTAAAATATTAGAAGTATCACCTTGCAATGACTAGATTTTAAATTACAAGTTGAAGGGCGAAAACTATGGCAAAAATCATTCGACCGGAACGAAATTCGAACTTAAACTGTAACTCATCTAGATATAGCCACATACCAAATATCAAGTCAATATCTCAAAGGACGTCAAAAAAAAAGCCCGGACAACTTAAAATTTGAAAAAAAAAATACAAGTTCAAGGGCCATAACTCAGCCAAAAATCATTCGATCGGAACGAAATTCGAACTTAAACTGTACCTCATCTAGATATAGCCACATACAAAATATCAAGTCAATATCTCAAAGGACGTCCAAAAAAAGTCCGGACAACTTAAAATTTTAATGTGACGGACGGACGGAACCTAAAACTATAGTCCCCTTTGGCTTTCGCCGGTAGGGGTAGGGGACTATTGTCTCCTTCGGCTTTCGCCGGTAGGGGACTAATAACAGGATTTTACTGTATCCAATGAAACGACTTATCAGAGTTCTAAATAACAAGGTTTTAATGTATCCAAGGAAACGACTTATCAGAGTCCTAAATAACAATTTTATGGTATCCAAGGAAACAACTTATCAGAGTTCTAAATAACAAGGTTTTAATGTATCCAAGGAAACGACTTATCAGAGTCCTAAATAACAATTTTATGGTATCCAAGGAAACAACTTATCAGAGTTCTAAATAACAATTTTACTGTATCCAAGGAAACGACTTATCAGAGTTCTAAATAACAGGGTTTTACTGTATCCAATGAAACGACTTATCAGAGTTCTAAATAACAATTTTACTGTATCCAAGGAAACAACTTATCAGAGTTCTAAATAGCAAGGTTTTAATGTATCCAAGGAAACGACTTATCAGAGTTCTAAATAACAAGGTTTTAATGTATCCAAGGAAACGACTTATCAGAGTCCTAAACAAGATGAACTGTGAGCTAATGCTCACCTATGATACCCGCACTCTTCGGAAAACAGGAAGTAGGAATCTGACGGTTCAAAAAACGCTTCCCACAATATGGGGTACCTATATGAAGCTTGTGACCAAATATCAAATCTCTGCCATCAATAGTAGCTGAGAAAAATGTGACGAAAAATGTGCATATATGTTCAATGTGTATAGAAACCAACTAAGTCGGCAAACAGGAAGTAGGAATCTGACGGGTCCAAAAACGCTTCCCACAATATGGCATATCTATATGAAGCTTGTGACCAAATATCAGATTCCTGTCATCAATAGTTGCTGAGAAAAATGTGACGAAAAATGTGCATATATGTTCAATGTGTATAAAAATCAACAAAATCGGCAAACAGGAAGTAGGAATCTGATGGGTCCAAAAACACTTCCCAAAATATGGGGTACCTATATGAAGCTTGTGACCAAATATCAGATTTCTGCCATCAATAGTTGTTGAGAAAAATGCAACGAAAAATTAGCATATATGTTCAATGTGTATAAAAATCAACAAAGTCGGCAAACAGGAAGTAGGAATCTGACGGGTCCAAAACCGCTACCCACAATATGGTATACCTATATGATGCTTGTGACCAAATATCAGATCTCTGCCATCAACAGTTACTGAGAAAAGTGTGACGAAAAATATCTTGGACGGACGGACAGACGGACGGACAGAGGTAAAACAGTATACCCCCCTCCCCCTTCGGGGAGCGGGGGTATAATAACAATTTTATGGTATCCAAGGAAACAACTTATCAGAGTTCTAAATAACAATTTTACTGTATCCAAGGAAATGACTTATCAGAGTTCTAAATAACAGGGTTTTACTGTATCCAATGAAACGACTTATCAGAGTTCTAAATAACAATTTTACTGTATCCAATGAAACGACTTATCAGAGTTCTAAATAACAATTTTACTGTATCCAATGAAACGACTGATCAGAGTTCTAAATAACAATTTTACTGTATCCAAGGAAACAACTTATCAGAGTTCTAAATAACAAGGTTTTAATGTATCCAAGGAAACGACTTATCAGAGTCCTAAATAACAATTTTACTGTATCCAATGAAACGACTGATCAGAGTTCTAAATAACAATTTTACTGTATCCAATGAAACGACTGATCACAGTTTGAGATATGTAGCTGGAATAGATTATATTTACCTTGAAGCCTATTTTGTTATTTAAACAGTTTGTAAAGTCTGTTTTCATGTCTGTTACAGCCACTTTGTCCTGGGGTCTCTTTGGTCCAGAACAACAGGCTCTTACAGTTGACAGATCCAATTCAAAGACCTCTGAGAAAATAGGGTCCTCTGTCTCATCATTGTAATCTCTGAACATTGTGACGGAACGTAAGTATTGCTCAATGAACTTGATCTGTTCACTGCTTCTTCCTGTAAAAGCAAGCAATTAATTACAATACAATGCTCTACAAATAAGGGTAATAACAAAATGACCAAACTCCAAACAATCTTACAAAGGGAAAGTCAAAACTCATAATTATATAAACAGACAAAATCAGTCAACAACCGCAAAACTGTGAAAACCGTAATGACCCTGACTTGGTACAGGCATTTCTAAAGAAATGGTGGGTTGAATCAGATTTTAAAGCGCCAAACCTCCCGCTTTCATTACGGCTGAAAGGTTCCGGCTGTCACTATAACAGTATTTATAACTATACTGGAACAAAATAGGTAAAATAGTTGTCAAAGCAGTATCACATTCAGTGAAGTAAATGTCACACTTTTACGTCACACATTGATAAAAAAATATTTTTGACATTTTTATTGACTTCCTTATCTTTATACATTTTCACTATATGAAAATGCATCGTTTATTATCGTATCTGCAGAGACGGAATATACTTAATATTAATTGGTGCCAACTCAAACTCATTCAAGGTTGTAGTGTATTGCCAATAACACACAGCTGATCATGCTTCAATACTCCCCTTTCATCACCTGTGAGAAGCTTGACAGAAAATTTCTTGTACTCGTCTCTTGAATAATTTATCTCAAATCTGATTGGCTTTATTATGTTTTTTTCCTTTCATGTCAATTATTTGCATGAATCACATTCTTCCAAGTTTCCCAAGAAATATGAATTGAAAGTTTCAGAGTGTAATGAATTGTGGATTAACAACGATAAGACAATCTCTGTGAAGGTAGCAGTAGGATACCATATTTTTTGTTAAAGACGTTATTTTATTCCAGAAGAAAACAAGGGGCGTGTTATTTAAGGATGTGACTTATGTGTGACCAAAGATCGTATTTCTAGGTGACCAGACAAAATAATTGTGAGATGAATATCAACTGTAACCTGCATGAACTCAGCTATCACAAGAACTCAATTGGATTGTGAACATCTATTTTTGAAATAAACAATTATTTACTTTTTATGTTTGTTTTTATGTGACGTATTATTCTTGTTTGTGAATCATTTTCAAATATGACCAAGCGGCAGTATAACTCTTTCTAGACGTGACGGGAGGCATTGTGAAACTGATAAGCAAGACAAAATAATGTCCATATTTAAGGCATTTTTTTTAAAGCTTGGATGCCTGAGTTATATAATTTTGTTGTATGTTGGGAGTTACCCTTCTGTAATGTGTTCCCCCTTCTGATAGTGAACAGGTATGTTGGGTTTCATTTTAATGCCCATCATAGTTTATATTGTGAAAATTGTATTTTTTGAAAAAAATGCAACTAAAAAAAGGGAAATAACTCAAATAAAATGCTGGATAGAGTTGTCTTCTCTTGTCAACAGATTGGGGTCAACACTTTCTACAAGTGTATTGAGTTTCAAGTTATTAGCTTTGATAGTTATCGAGAAATTTTAATTATACTAAAATAATATCCCTAATTTCTATGTACTATGTCGAAACAAGGGCAGACAACTCTGGATATACAAATCACAGGGTCATCTACCTTCTTGTAATTGGTTCCTCTTTTGATAGTGAACAAGTATTCCAAATTTCAAATGGATACCTTTGATAGTTTTTGAGAAATGGACTTAACCGAAAACTTAACCGACCCAGACGCTGACGTGACCACAATAGCTCGACTTTTTTTCTTCGAAAAGTCGAGCTAAAAACCCAACAAAACAAATATAAATATATTTTTATCACGTGTACAACTTGCCTGTAAAAAAATGGCAGTCATACACAAATGACGTGTCATGTCTTCATTTAAAAATGAAAAGTCTATTATTGTGTATATGTAACAGGTAGGGATTTTGTAAACATGCACTTTTGCGGGGTAGGGGTTAAGGAAACATAAATATTGTCAGTAGATCGTGCAAAAATCGTCTTCAAATGCTAGAGGGACTGTGGCAACAATCACTAAATCAGCTGAGCGAAACAGAACTAAAATGTTACACTACATGTATAACTATTGAAATATATTATTTTATTACAACAAAACAAAAACGTTCATAGATATAAATAAACATGAAATTGTTCCAAAATCCAAAAAAATCTCTAATTTTCGGCCCTGCGTCCTAAATAAAGGTGCGACTTTTAGTGCGGAAAGTACGGTACCTGTTTGTAGTAGATAGTCTAAGCTGTTGTTGTCTATAGGGAAGTAGCCTACAGTAGCACCATATTCTGGACACATATTTGAGATCGTAGCTCTATCAGCAATGGATAATTTAGATACACCTGGTCCAAAAAATTCAACAAATTTTCCTACCACACCAATCTGCCTGAGATGCTAAAAATACAATAAAATTTAATTTATTCAATTGGTGAGTGAGTAATTGTCGTTTAAAGCCAAATTCACAATTTTTTGTTATATCATGGCTGAAACAAGCTACAATGCACATTCAATGAGATGATGATGTCTGTTTTAAATTAGACTAACACACTTAGTTGGATTTTTATAGTGTTAACTCGGGTAGACATGATTTTCCACTCTGACACATTATCTTGATTCTGAGCCAGCCAGTCTTTGCTCTTACTCCTTAATAACTAGTGTTTAACTGGGAAGCAGCAAATACTAATTTTATAGTCTTTGGTTTTACAGGACTGGGACTCCAACCCACAATCTATCACACTCACGGTGAGCACATATACCATTATACTGGGGCTCCAACCCACGATCTATCACACTCAAGGTGAGCACATATACCATTATACTGGGGCTCCAACACACAATCTATCACACTCAAGGTGAGCACACATACCATTATACTGGGACTCCAACCCACAATCTATCACACTCAAGGTGAGCACATATACCATTATACTGGGGCTCCAACCCACAATCTATCACACTCAAGGTGAGCACACATACCATTATACTGGGGCTCCAACCCACAATCTATCACACTCAAGGTGAGCACACATACCATTATACTGGGACTCCAACCCACAATCTATCACACTCAAGGTGAGCACATATACCATTATACTGGGGCTCCAACCCACAATCTATCACACTCAAGGTGAGCACACATACCATTATACTGGGGCTCCAACCCACAATCTATCACACTCAAGGTGAGCACACATACCATTATACTGGGACTCCAACCCACAATCTATCACACTCAAGGTGAGCACATATACCATTATACTGGGATTCCAACCCACAATCTACCACACTCAAGGTGAGCACACATACCATTATACTGGGGCTCAACCCACGATCTACCACTCTCAAGGTGAGCACACTTACCATTATACTGGGTCTCAACCCACGATATACCACACTTAAGGTGAGCTCACATACCATTATACTGGGACTCCAACCCACGATCTATCACACTCAAGGTGAGCACACATACAGCACGCACAGCGCGTTTTAGCAAGAAATCACCTTGGTCGGTGTTTTTTCGCGGTGAAATGTCAGTGATATGTCATAAAATCACCGTAAAATGTCGGTGAAATCACGGTGAAACTTTCACCGCGAAAATTAACAAATTAGGACCTAAATGTCGGTGAAATATTTTAATTGCCGGTGACAACACCGCGGCGAAAATCATATGTGTATACACGTACATGTAACTGTACTTCATGTGTTCTTTTGTTTTTTGTTGCTTAGTTTTGATTTTTTACTATTTCGTACTTTATATTTCAATTTGATACCGGGTTTTTTTTCAGGGATGCCAGCATGGCATACATTTTATTTATAGGATTTATGAGGCTGAGCACGCATCTTGTTTTGCGTATATTATCTAATCCAGGGATATATATAGTAGTCCTACTATATAAATCCTTGTCTAATCCCAACATTTCGATTGGTTTATATCGATGTTATTTTTTTTAATCACCTGTGTTTTATCAATGTACGGATGTGTCTATTTTTATGTAGTGCACACATTGAACTAGGTCACTAAAAGGTCAAATACACAGTTACCTGAGGCTGCGGGATTGATTTAAAAACACACCGAGAATGATTGAAAAAAAAAATCGATGTAATTTTTTATCTAAAGCAAACGTGCTTTTTCGTATTTGTATGTCGTTAATCCCCTTTTGCAAGCCACGTGTTATTTTACCTTTAATAAAAGTTCCATTTCTGATTTGTACACATATTTTTCACGTGAACGTAAATCTAGAAAGGTTTCCACATGCTATCGATCAAAGCGTGCTTTTGGGGATCTAGAAACTTTTGTAACAGGTGAACTTAAGTCACGTGCCAAGTCGACCATTAATTGAACACCCGAAAGCAAATTAACTCGGGATACCAAGCTTGCATTCAAAAGATCAAGTTTATTTTAATTAACAAAATAATACAACACAAGCTTATAAATGGTAATGATCACATAATACTAAACGTTTTTACCAGCATTGTTTTCTTAACATAATAGATTAAAACAAAAGCAAATATCAGAATTAAAGAACGAAAAATGATCACATAGCTTGCACACCTGAAAAAGAAAATAAGTATTTGCTATGAATCATTCATATTATCAAAAATGACAGTCTCAAGAACATACAAATGTACAAATAAAGGTTAATATCCCATTTCTTTATTTCGCGGCGTTTAATCGTCAATGGCGGTGTTTTGTCGGTGTTTTATAGTAAATCACCGTGTTCGATTTTTCTCGGACATTTCGCGGTGTCAACACCGACTTTTTTTTTAATTTCTCCGACATTTTCTTGATTTCACCGACGTCGGACCTGAGTGATTTCTTGCTAAATCGCGCTGTGCGTGCTGTACCATTATACAAATGTACTGGGACTCCAACCCACGATCTATCACACTCAAGGTGAGCACACATACCATTATACTGGGGCTCAACCCACAATCTACCACTCAAGGTGAGCACACTTACCATTATACTGGGACAACAACCCATGATCTACTACACTCAAGGTGAGCACATATACCATTATACTGGGGCTCAACCCACGATCTATCACACTCAAGGTGAACACACATACCATTATACAAATGTACTGGGACTCCAACACACGATCTACTACACTCAAGGTGAGCACACATACCATTATACTGGGGCTCAACCCACGATCTACCACACTCAAGGTGAGCACACTTACCATTATACTGGGACTCCAACCCACGATCTACTACACTCAAGGTGAGCACACTTACCATTATACTGGGGCTCCAACCCACGATCTACCACACTCAAGGTGAGCACACATACCATTATACTGGGGCTCAACCCACGATCTATCACACTCAAGGTGAGCACACTTACCATTATACTGGGACTCAACCCACGATCTAACACTCAAGGTGAGCACACTTACCATTATACTGGGGTTCAACCCACAATCTACCACACTCAAGGTGAGCACACATACCATTATACTGGGACTCCAACCCACGATCTACCACACTCAAGGTGAGCACACATACCATTATACTGGGACTCCAACCCACGATCAATCATACTCAAGGTGAGTACACATACCATTATACTGGGGATCCAACCCACGATCTACCACACTCAAGGTGAGCACACTTATCATTATACTGGGACTCCAACCCACGATCTATCATACTCAAGGTGAGCACACATACCATTATACTGGGACTCCAACCCACGATCTATCATACTCAAGGTGAGTACACATACCATTATACTGGGACTCCAACCCATGATCTATCACACTCAAGGTGAGTACACATACCATTATACTGGGGATCCAACCCACGATCTACCACACTCAATGTGAGCATACTTACCATTATACTGGGGATCCAACCCATGATCTACCACACTCAAGGTGAGCACACTTACCATTATACTGGGGCTCAACCCACGATCTACCACACTCAAGGTGAGCACACTTACCATTATACTGGGGCTCCAACCCACGATCTAACACACTCAAGGTGAGTACACTTACCATTATACTGGGGCTCAACCCACGATCTACCACACTCAAGGTGAGCACACTTACCATTATACTGGGGCTCCAACCCACGATCTAACACACTCAAGGTGAGCACACTTACCATTATACTGGGGATCCAACCCACGATCTATCACACTCAAGGTGAGCACACATCATTATACTGGGGCTCCAACCCACGATCTAACACACTCAAGGTGAGCACACTTACCATTATACTGGGGCTCCAACCCACGATCTAACACATTCAAGGTGAGCACACTTACTGGGACTCCAACCCACGATCTATCACACTCAAGGTGAGCACACTTACCATTATACTGGGACTCCAACCCACGATCTACCACACTCAAGGTGAGCACACTTACCACTATACTGGGGCTCCATCCCACGATCTACCACACTCATGGTGAGCACACTTACTATTATACCAGGGAGGTGGTTATAAAACATGCTAAGGGGTATAACTCTGGAACCATAAAAGCAATAAAAACTAATTTTGAATTCACCTAATCTAATTTCGTGCTTACACATGTTTCTAGAATAACCTGATTATCACTATCTTCAAATTCTTCTTTATCATTAATTTCAAATTACTTGCTTAAGACGAACTGATGTTTTTGAATTGATCTGTGAAATGGTCCAAATTGGATATATCTTTTGGCAAATCAATGGCAATGACTTCAGATTGGAATAAGTGTAAAAGTATATAAATTTCAAATGATTCGCTATTGAGGAACTTCAATTATTGACGAAAATCCTGAGATATTGGTATTCTTTGGCAAACAAATGGAAATAACTCCATAATGGAAAATGTGTTTGGAACTCAACCATTAGGTCCACTTCTCCTGTTAACTTGTACACAAAAACCTCAGTAATGGCAGCCATCTTGGATGTTACTTTACCTTTGTAATAGTTAGAACTACATCAGTAGAGGTAACCATCTGGTCTACTTCTCCTGTTAATTTGTACCCTACAACCTTAGTAATGGCAGCGATCTTGGATGTTACTTTACCTTTGTAATAGTTAGAACTACATCAATAGAGGTAACCATCTGGTCCACTTCTCCTGTTAACTTGTACACTACAACCTTAGTAATGGCAGCCATCTTGGATGTTACTTTACCTTTGTAATAGTTAGAACTACATCAGTAGAGGCAACCATTTGGTCCACTTCTCCTGTTAATTTGTACCCTACAACCTTAGTAATGGCAGCCATCTTGTATGTTACTTTACCTTTGTAATAGTTAGAACTACATCAGTAGAGGTAACCATTTGGTCTACTTCTCCTGTTAACTTGTACACTACAACCTTAGTAATGGCAGCCATCTTGGGTGTTACTTTACCTTTGTAATAGTTAGAACTACATCAGTAGAGGTAACCATCTGGTCTACTTCTCCTGTTAATTTGTACCCTACAACCTTAGTAATGGCAGCCATCTTAGATGTTACTTTACCTTTGTAATAGTTAGAACTACATCAGTAGAGGTAACCATCTGGTCTACTTCTCCTGTTAATTTGTATCCTACAACCTTAGTAATGGCAGCCATCTTGGATGTTACTTTACCTTTGTAATAGTTAGAACTACATCAGTAGAGGTAACCATCTGGTCCACTTCTCCTGTTAACTTGTACACTACAACCTTAGTAATGGCAGCCATCTTGGATGTTACTTTACCTTTGTAATAGTTAGAACTACATCAGTAGAGGTAACCATCTGGTCTACTTCTCCTGTTAATTTGTACCCTACAACCTTAGTAATGGCAGCCATCTTGGATGTTACTTTACCTTTGTAATAGTTAGAACTACATCAGTAGAGGTAACCATCTGGTCTACTTCTCCTGTTAATTTGTACACTACAACCTTAGTAATGGCAGCCATCTTGGATGTTACTTTACCTTTGTAATAGTTAGAACTACATCAGTAGAGGTAACCATCTGGTCTACTTCTCCTGTTAATTTGTACCCTACAACCTTAGTAATGGCAGCCATCTTGGATGTTACTTTACCTTTGTAATAGTTAGAACTACATCAGTAGAGGTAACCATCTGGTCTACTTCTCCTGTTAATTTGTACCCTACAACCTGAGGAAGAACCATACTAATTGACTGTCCTAACATTACTGCTTCAGCTTCAATTCCACCAACACCTAAAAAAAAAAAATGCATTTAAGCAATGATCATTCTGCTATATTCACCAACAGTTCACAAAAATTGGAATTAAAATGATAAATTTCCCATATAAAACCTTGAATGTTGTCAGTGATCAGCTTGACAAATAGAAAACTAGAAAAGAAGTATGCCCCCACACTTGATAATTATGGACAAAGACACAAATGATGCCCCCGCCTGACCATAAGAAATTATAAACAAGTCAAAAACTGTAGTAGGCGCCATACAAACCATGTTTCCATTATGTAGCTAGTAAGAAGGAAATGAAGTCCAACTACCTGTCATTTTGTGAATAGTTGACAACCATTCCCCCCCCCGACTAAGTTCAACTACCTGTCATTATCAAATATTTGATGAAAATCAAAATCCTGTGGACATGCACACCTCCATTATGTGTATAAACATCATACACAATATTAAAGCTGTAGCTCTGAAACTGTAGGAGGAGTTAGCCGGACAAACCATGTATCTATATTCAGATGGACAAATGGACGAACAGGGGTAAATTAATATGCCCCCGACTCTTCGTCGCGGGGGCATAACAAATTATCATTTTTGTCAAACATTTAGACGTGACACTGTGATTACACTGTTGTTAAATATTGTAAATTCAGAAATTCTTGTGTGTATTTCTTAATCATGTATTTACCTGACAGATAGATTCCAGAAATGTAGTTCACCATGAATTTGACCTTTGATCTAGCTATTTTATACAATAACTGTATTGAAAAATACCAGTCTAATTAGAAAGATATAAATTTCATATTTTAGGTAAACTGAGCAACTTTCTTAAGAGAACACTGCCAGAATTCTCAGGTAAATTGAGCAACTTTCTTAAGAGGACACTGCCAAAATTCTCAGGTAAATTGAGCAACTTTCTTAAGAGGACACTGTCAGAATTCTCCGGTAAATTGAGCAACTTTCTCAAGAGAACACTGCCAGAATGCTCTGGTAAATTGCACAACTTTTAAGAGGACATTGCCAGAATTCTCAGGTAAATTGAGCAACTTTCTCAAGAGGACACTGCCAGAATTCTCAGGTAAATTGAGCAACCTTCCCAAGAGGACACTGCCAGAATTCTCAGGTAAATTGAGCAACTTTCTCAAGAGGACACTGCCCGAATTCTCAGGTAAATTGAGCAACTTTCCCAAGAGGATACTGCCAGAATGCTCAGGTAAATTGCACAACTTTTAAGAGGACACTGCCAGAATTCTCAGGTAAATTGAGCAACTTTCCTCAAGAGGACACTGCCAGAATTCTCAGGTAAATTGAGCAACCTTCCCAAGAGGACACTGCCAGAATTCTCGGGTAAATTGAGCAACTTTCTCAAGAGGACACTGTCAAAACTCTCAGGTAAATTGAGCAACTTTCTCAAGAGGACACTGCCAGAACTCTCAGGTAAATTAAGCAACTTTCTCAAGAGGACACTGCCAAAATTTTCAGGTAAATTGAAGCAACAAAATCACTGTCTACAATGCTCTATCCTTTTTTTTTCAAAATCTACAAAAGTGGTCTTTAACACAGAAGAAGTAATTACAAGCAATATCTTACCCCAACCAACTACACCAAGGCCATTAATCATGGTGGTGTGGGAATCTGTTCCTACTAAACTGTCAGGGTAAAGTATACCGTTGTCATTGAACACCACTCTGGCTAAATATTCCAAGTTGACCTGATGTACAATACCTGACCCTGGTGGTACTATCAACATATTTTTCAAAGCTCGTGCTCCCCACTGGAAAAAAAAATTACAAAAATTTCAAAACTCTAAATTTAAACACAATAAAGAAAGAGTTAATTAACAAAAAGTAGAAATTTTGAAAATTAAAGTTCAACTTTGGGAAAAATTTATACCGTAAATTGAGTTATTTTGGCTGTAGTTTTATTTAGGTTTATTTGGCACCTCTCATAAAAGTGCCAAAATTAAACAAAGCAAACACTAAATTCAGCCTTATTTAACGGTAACGAACAAATACACAAGTACAAATAGCAATAATGAAGAGTTCACAATGCAGATATTAAAATGTCCTCCATTGCAGACTACAGGTCAATATGTTAATATATTTTTTTTCCAATTCAAATACTTTGTTTTAAACAAAAAATACAATAAGACAAGAAGGTGTGTCTTTACCACTATTCAATGATAATGTGTCAGTACAAAAACACTACCAGTATTCAATGATAATGTGTCAGTACAAAAACACTAGCAGTATTCAATAATAATGTGTCAGTACAAAAACACTAGCAGTATTCAATGATAATGTGTCAGTACAAAAACACTACCAGTATTCAATAATGTGTCAGTACAAAAACACTACCAGTATTCAATGATAATGTGTCAGTACAAAAACACTACCAGTATTCAAAGATAATGTGTCGGTACAAAAACACTACCAGTATTCAATGATAATGTGTCAGTACAAAAACACTACCAGTATTCAATAATGTGTCAGTACAAAAACACTACCAGTATTCAATGATAATGTGTCAGTACAAAAACACTACCAGTATTCAAAGATAATGTGTCAGTACAAAAACACTACCAGTATTCAATGATAATGTGTCAGTACAAAAACACTACCAGTATTCAATAATGTGTCAGTACAAAAACACTACCAGTATTCAATGATAATGTGTCAGTACAAAAACACTACCAGTATTCAATGATAATGTGTCAGTACAAAAACACTACCAGTATTCAATGATAATGTGTCAGTACAAAAACACTACCAGTATTCAATGATAATGTGTCAGTACAAAAACACTACCAGTATTCAATGATAATGTGTCAGTACAAAAACACTACCAGTATTCAATGGTAATGTGTCAATACAAAAACACTACCAGTATTCAATGATAATGTGTCAGTACAAAAACACTACCAGTATTCAATGATAATGTGTCAGTACAAAAACACTACCAGTATTCAATGATAATGTGTCAGTACAAAAACACTACCAGTATTCAATGACAATGTGTCAGTACAAAAACACTATCAGTATTCAATGATAATGTGTCAGTACATAAACACTACCAGTATTCAATGATAATGTGTCAGTACAAAAACACTACCAGTATTCAATGATAATGTGTCAGTACAAAAACACTACCAGTATTCAATGATAATGTGTCTGTACATAAACACTACCAGTATTCAATGATAATGTGTCAGTACAAAAACACTATCAGTATTCAATGATAATGTGTCAGTACATAAACACTACCAGTATTCAATGATGTGTCAGTACAAAAACACTACCAGTATTCAATGATAATGTGTCAGTACAAAAACACTACCAGTATTCAATGATAATGTGTCAGTACAAAAACACTACCAGTATTCAATGATAATGTGTCAGTACAAAAACACTACCAGTATTCAAAGATAATGTGTCAGTACAAAAACACTACCAGTATTCAATGATAATGTGTCAGTACAAAAACACTACCAGTATTCAATAATGTGTCAGTACAAAAACACTACCAGCATTCAATGATAATGTGTCAGTACAAAAACACTACCAGTATTCAATGATAATGTGTCAGTACAAAAACACTACCAGTATTCAATGATAATGTGTCAGTACAAAAACACTACCAGTATTCA
The DNA here is from genome assembly GCA_963680875.1 of Bathymodiolus brooksi. NCBI lineage: Eukaryota > Metazoa > Mollusca > Bivalvia > Mytilida > Modiolidae > Bathymodiolus > Bathymodiolus brooksi. Next base: position 65,950,293 of record OY804586.1, on the reverse strand, counting down.
ATGATAATGTGTCAGTACAAAAACACTATCAGTATTCAATGATAATGTGTCAGTACATAAACACTACCAGTATTCAATGATAATGTGTCAGTACAAAAACACTAGCAGTATTCAAAGATAATGTGTCAGTACAAAAACACTACCAGTATTCAATGATAATGTGTCAGTACAAAAACACTACCAGTATTCAATGGTAATGTGTCAGTAAAAAAACACTACCAGTATTCCATGATAATGTGTCAGTACATAAACACTACCAGTATTCAATGATAATGTGTCAGTACATAAACACTACCAGTATTCAATGATAATGTGTCAGTACAAAAACACTACCAGTATTCAATGATAATGTGTCAGTAGAAAAACACTACCAGTATTCAATGATAATGTCAGTACAAAAACACTACCAGTATTCAATGATAATGTGTCAGTACATAAACAGTACCAGTATTCAATGATAATGTGTCAGTACAAAAACACTACCAGTATTCAATGATATTGTGTCAGTACATAAACACTACCAGTATTCAATGATAACAATAACAACATAATTAGTCTTTACTGTGTAGTTGTGAATTTCCTTAAACTACAGTCAAACCTGTCGTAACGGTCACCTGTTCATAACGGTCACTTTCATGCTCTGCCTTTGCATTTTACTATATATTTTAATTCGATATAGCGGTCACCTGTTCAATGTGGTCAGCGGTCACCATTTATTAGTAATTTCCAGTGTAAAACCTTTGTATAACGGTAAGTTCATTTTTAAAATAATACCGGAAGTGATTTCGAAAGTTCGGTATTTTTCTCAAATGTACAAAAAATCACGAGGTGTTACAAAATATATTGCTTAATTTAATTAACTAAATAAACAAACACTATTAAATTTTGTGAGTAATACATTCATTACGAGAGTAGAAATTCACTCACCAAAAATATTTTGTATCTAGTGCATCATGTCAAAATCATCAACATCCGTAAATAGGAAAGCTTTGAAATTAGACGACAAAGAGAAAGTTATCGGTATGAGTACGCTGCAGAATCCCTGCTTTAATACAACGGGTTATAAATCGTTGTGATCGATGGTGGGAAAAGTTGTTGGGCTGTGGGCGAGGAGAAGGGTGTTGGTCGTACCCAGATAATGAACATTCTTTAAAGAAAACGTGAGATTCCATCGACGATTTTAAAAACAATGCTTCCAGTTCAACATCGTGTTACTGGAAATTGTACTTTTGTTTATCAAATATCTTTCTTTATTTATTTGTATGTTTTATTCAAATCATATCAAATTGAGATAAACATAACATGCAATTAAAAATGTTTATTTACAACTATGAACTACTGTAGAATATTTCGTCGAATAATCAAACCCCTTCATGTAAAGGTCACCTGTATACAGTGGTCATTTTGTCAAACTCCCCCAGGTGACCACTATAGACAGGTTTGACTATTATGAAAACACCAAAAATTTATTTCTGTTCACACCAGTCATAAATATGCCAGCTTATCATTGTCTGTTCACACCAGTCATAAATATGCCAGCTTATCATTGTCTGTTCACACCAGTCATAAATATGCCAGCTTATCATTGTCTGTTCACACCAGTCATAGATATGCCAGCTTATCATTGTCTGTTCACGCCAGTCATAAATATGCAAGCTTATCATTGTCTGTTCACACCAGTCATAAATATGCCAGCTTATCATTGTCAATTAAACACCCTTATTGGACATTAGAATAACAACAGTTGGGTTGATCTTTCATCAATAAATCAACATATACATTTTTGTACTGCCAGATCTAGAAGGATTTATGATTAAGAGGTTTGTAATAATTGTTTTAATGCTTTATATTTTAGTGACAATAAAATGCATTTCTTTCAACGTTAAATTCCAAATTACAGAATTATATGTAATTACGCCAACATCTGTTTCTTTCAGGTTGTTTTGACTTGTTCCTTCTTTATAGTACAACAGAAATATGATTTTGTTTTTAATAAATGGGTTATTATAGACATGAGAACATCATTTGTTTCTGAGGGTGCTCACCTCGAGTGCGGTAGATCGTGGGTTCGAGCCCGGATCGGGTCAAACCAAAGACTATAAAATTGGTATTTGTTGCTTCTCCGCTAAGCAAGCAGCATTAAGGAGAAAGAGCAAAGACTGGTTGTCTCGGAATCAGGATAATGTGTCCAAGTGATAATGTATCCACAGACTGTTGATTCAGTGAGCTAGCATTATAAACATACAACTCAGCGTGTTGGTCTAGTACAAAACGGATCTCATCATCATCTCATTGAAAATTAACTTGTTCTTGTCATGATATAGCTAAAAAATTGCTGAATTGGCATTAAACAACAATCACTCACTCACTCATCCCTCTCCTCGAGCGAGTTTATCAGTTTTAGAAGTATATATTAAGATTACCCACGAGTCTATCAATTTGGAATAGTATAAAAGATTGCCAATCAGTTTATAATTTCAGAAAGATATATAGATAAACAGAAATACAAACAAACCTTCAGAAAAACAAATCTTTCTTTGTTTCTTTCAAATTCTAACTCTTGATTTTGTTCCAAGGCATCAGCACTATAAATAGATAAGAAATATAACTTATTTACACATGCTAAATCATGATTTACATAGTATACCAACATAGGTAATTCTCAACAATAAGATAAACATTTTGATTGGTTAACTGTTAATCGGCAAACCCATCAAAACTGCTCCTACATTTTTTTTTTATCAGAAAGTACATCGATTTTTTTTAAACTTTTTTAATTTGGCATTTATGTAAGGTTTTTCTCTCCTGATGTTTTGAATGATAAAAATAATTTTCCTTTAATATCAATCTGCTTAAAATCAAACGTCTAACTACTTCACCTTTGAACTTTAACTGATATGTCGTGGTGAAGGAGATGTGCAGAAATCCCAATAAAAGTCACATGCGAGTAACGCAGTGTACCAGCCAATGAAAATGGTGATTGCAAAAATATGAATATGTTACTAAACTGCTTTTGTATGCTACGAACAATCCAATTGGCCGAAAAAAATATTTATGACATCATTATATATTCATGACATAACGTCACTCACATGTGACCTATAATGGTGTTTTCTCAGATCTCTTATGCTGCAGCATATCAGTTAGGGGGAGCAAGTCAGAGATTTTAATGAGATTGATATCTAACTACCTGCTTAACAAATTGTGGACCAACATCAGTGTAAAAATGTACCAACCTAGCTGTTTTGTTGCCATGAAACGGACAAATTTGATCAAAGCAAGGACCATCTGGGTTTCTACATTTGGATGGACCACCACCAGGGTTTGGGGAAAATCTCATTGTGCTGTAAGGAAAAAAAATAAAAGGCTAATCTTGCAGCATAAATGGTATTGTCTATATACAGTAATGGATCAAAATTCTTTCTGCACTAAAATATTTAAGTAAACCAGGAGAGAAAGGGAAAATGATAGCACGCTTTAAGATTATTTCATACAATCAAAATAATATATTTCTTGTCAATGTAAAAGCTTAAGATTTACGTATTCACGTTGTCCTTCATCAAACATTGCCACATTGCCAAATAATACATTGACCTTACTTCAAAGTACCCAATGCATTTTATAACCAGTAGTATGCTGATAACATTTTAATACATGTTGGTAAGTTTATATCAACTATCTTTCTTGTAAAGAAGTATGTTCCTTTAGGTATTAGGGGAACTGTCCACATGTTTTTTGTAGTTTCTTTTTTTCGCTCTTAAAGGCCTGGGATAAGATATGGGGAGGGAGGCAGGAAAAGGCCTGGGATAAGATATGGGGAGGGAGGCAGGAAAAGGCCTGGGATAAGATATGGGGAGGGAGGCAGGAAAAGGCCTGGGATAAGATATGGGGAGGGAGGCAGGAAAAGGCCTGGGATAAGATATGGGGAGGGAGGCAGGAAAAGGCCTGGGATAAGATATGGGGAGAGAGGCAGGAAAAGGCCTGGGATAAGATATGGGGAGGGAGGCAGGAAAAGGCCTGGGATAAGATATGGGGAGGGAGGCAGGAAAAGGCCTGGGATAAGATATGGGGAGGGAGGGAGGAAAAGGCCTGGGATAAGATATGGGGAGGGAGGCAGGAAAAGGCCTGGGATAAGATATGGGGAGGGAGGCAGGAAAAGGCCTGGGATAAGATATGGGGAGGGAGGCAGGAAAAGGCCTGGGATAAGATATGGGGAGGGAGGCAGGAAAAGGCCTGGGATAAGATATGGGGAGAGAGGCAGGAAAAGGCCTGGGATAAGATATGGGGAGGGAGGCAGGAAAAGGCCTGGGATAAGATATGGGGAGGGAGGCAGGAAAAGGCCTGGGATAAGATATGGGGAGGGGGGCAGGAAAAGGCCTGGGATAAGATATGGGGAGGGAGGCAGGAAAAGGCCTGGGATAAGATATGGGGAGGGAGGCAGGAAAAGGCCTGGGATAAGATATGGGGAGGGAGGCAGGAAAAGGCCTGGGATAAGTTATGGGGAGGGAGGGAGGAAAAGGCCTGGGATAAGATATGGGGAGGGAGGCAGGAAAAGGCCTGGGATAAGATATGGGGAGGGAGGCAGGAAAAGGCCTGGGATAAGATATGGGGAGGGAGGCAGGAAAAGGCCTGGGATAAGATATGGGGAGGGAGGCAGGAAACGGTCTGGAGAGGGAGGCAGGAAAAGGCCTGGGATAAGATATGGGGAGGGAGGGAGGAAAAGGCCTGGGATAAGATATGGGGAGGGAGGCAGGAAAAGGCCTGGGATAAGTTATGGGGAGGGAGGCAGGAAAAGGACTGGGATAATATATGGGGAGGGAGGCAGGAAAAGGCCTGGGATAAGATATGGGGAGGGAGGCAGGAAAAGGCCTGGGATAAGATATGGGGAGGGAGGCAGGAAAAGGACTGGGATAAGATATGGGGAGGGAGGGAGGAAAAGGCCTGGGATAAGATATGGGGAGGGAGGGAGGAAAAGGCCTGGGATAAGATATGGGGAGGGAGGCAGGAAAAGGCCTGGGATAAGATATGGGGAGGGAGCCAGGAAAAGGCCTGGGATAAGATATGGGGAGGGAGGGAGGAAAAGGCCTGGGATAAGATATGGGGAGGGAGGGAGGAAAAGGCCTGGGATAAGATATGGGGAGGGAGGGAGGAAAAGGCCTGGGATAAGATATGGGGAGGGAGGCAGGAAAAGGCCTGGGATAAGATATGGGGAGGGAGGCAGGAAAAGGCCTGGGATAAGATATGGGGAGGGAGGCAGGAAAAGGCCTGGGATAAGATATGGGGAGGGAGGCAGGAAAAGGCCTGGGATAAGATATGGGGAGGGAGGCAGGAAAAGGCCTGGGATAAGATATGGGGAGGGAGGCAGGAAAAGGCCTGGGATAAGATATGGGGAGGGAGGGAGGAAAAGGCCTGGGATAAGATATGGGGAGGGAGGCAGGAAAAGGCCTGGGATAAGATATGGGGAGGGAGGCAGGAAAAGGCCTGGGATAAGATATGGGGAGGGAGGCAGGAAAAGGCCTGGGATAAGATATGGGGAGAGAGGCAGGAAAAGGCCTGGGATAAGATATGGGGAGGGAGGCAGGAAAAGGCCTGGGATAAGATATGGGGAGGGAGGCAGGAAAAGGCCTGGGATAAGATATGGGGAGGGGGGCAGGAAAAGGCCTGGGATAAGATATGGGGAGGGAGGCAGGAAAAGGCCTGGGATAAGATATGGGGAGGGAGGCAGGAAAAGGCCTGGGATAAGATATGGGGAGGGAGGCAGGAATTTATTAACACCAAGAACATCGTTGATTTCAGTCTTCTTATTCAGAAAAAAACCCTACAGAAAATAAAGGAATACTGTAAACAAAATCGTCATTTTTATCAAGATGTTTTTGAGGGATTCCAGATTTTTGATAGGTCGAAGCCAGCGTGTTGAGGGGAAAAAAATATCGACCTATCGTCCGTAAAATACGGTATTTGGTATTTGTTGGTGAGTTTAAAAAAAATGTCACTCACCAAACATGGCGAGCTTTATTTCATTCTGGTAAGTAATTGTTTCAGTCCACTCGCCATTTTGGCGAGCGCTTGAAAAAAATGGTTTCCCACTGTATAAGAGTACCTGATTACATTACAACAATACTGACAAGACAACTTCTGAATTTAATATTATAAAAGAAGTCCCATTTCCAGAAAATTAAATGAACCCTTTACATCATTTCAGATTAAAATTCAGGGGGATATCATCTGTGGAAGTTTTCAATCAACACGGGGGGAATCGTGTGTACACATTACATATACAATATATACAAGTACATGGGTACTGTATTAAAGAAAACTGCAGCAGATAGTGATTGACATTTATAATATAGACAAATGGGACCAGGAAATGTAAAGAATGCAGGATTTTGCACCAATTTTCGTCAGATGCTGCACTCGGCAGTAGCCCACTACTTCATATAATTCTCCTTCTACTTTAAAATGTTTGGAAAGTGATTCATCTGAAGAATCACTTATTACAAAGTCATGACTTATCCATAAGAATGACCTTTCTCCAGGAGGTCATGACTTTATTATTACAAAGTCATGACTTTATTATTACCAGGTCATGACATATGACCAAATGCATGTACAGTCAAGGTTATGTAAGATGACCTCACTTCCACCAGAATAGAACAGTCCATAATTAGGTTAGCAGGACATCCATTTGTAGGTTTCATTAATAGGTCATCTTTCATTGTAAAACATCAACCTGTAAATAGTGGTCAATAACTAAGTCACTTTACCTGCGAGAGACATCCACCTGTATAGAATGATCTATAACCAGGTCAGCAGGACAAATGGGATTTATTTTTTCAGGATCTCCACCAAGACGTTTTACTGCATCTCTCATGGCTGCAAAATCTACAACAGCTGGCACACCCCTGAAATATAAATGGAATAATCCATAACTACAGTACTGCTACCTCCCACATAAAAAAATGCAATATTATAATACAATACTTACATATTCCACTAGGAAATGAATTGAATAGTTTGTATGGTTGTAAGGGGCAGCCATGCTCTTGATCGTATGGTACATGTAGTTGGATTTACAACTACCTAAGCAATCAGTATCTATCACCATTAAGTTGTGAGTTCGAATCCAACTCAGACGAGGTGTACTTGACAAAATATTATGTGATAAAGTTCGTCATTAACTTGCGACAGGTCGTTGGTGATCTCCTGTTTCCTCCACCAATAAAACTGACTGCCACTATGCTACTGAAATATTGTTGAAAGTGGCGTTAAACACCATAAACCTGAATATAATTGATGTTAAACAACAATCAATCAATTAAAGAGATATTAGAGTTGAGCTGACATATTTAGTGTTGCAGAGTGATCTTCACTTTTAGTGATAGACCCAGTAAACTTTATATATTGTTTGACAATATCTAGAGCAAGAAAGTAAAAAAAAAAACATTCTTATTGTTTTACAGGTATAAGGGTTTAATAATTACAAATGATATATGGTGATTTCAGTAATACAATCTGAAGCTTTGAAGTGATACAATCATGTAAGCTAAATAGTCAGGGCGTAACCATACACTTTTTCCACAAGCGATAAGTATCGCGATATTTGATATGTATTACGATACGTATCATAGGAAACTGTAACTATTCCTTGAAGTCCATGCTGGTCGACATGGGCGCTGCCATGGTTTTTTTTTATATGAGGTCGCTTACGTACTAGCGGAAATTAAAAATATCTAATATTTGATTAATTAATTTTAAAAGCGTAAATTAATCGATTCACTTTTCTCAAAATATTAATTAAATGATCACCAAAAGAAGAAAACGGCAGTTCAACACTACTTTTTTCAAAAAATGAGCATCATATCGTTTGTATCATAAGCGGCCTCCACGTATCGTGAACCGAACCGTCCCCAAAATAATCGTGATTTCGGTACATACAGTGAATCGTTTTCCCCTTACTAAATGGTAACCAACGAAACTTCATAAAAGTTTCACTAGCTAATAATCGGTGTAAGAAAATTCAATAAAATATGATACTTAGGCCAAATAAAAAGATATGTGTGTTTACGGTCACATGTCAAAAAAATATAAGGTCGGTCAGTTGGCAATATATTTTTTTTTAATCGGCAAAACCGTAAATAGTCGTTCCTGGTTCCGGAATCCGATACATCATTTTCGAAATTTCCGGTAAGCCGTCATTTCTTCCGGTAAGCCGTCATTTGTTGAAGCTGTTTTATGACGAGTTACGCAGTTTTTCTACCTTCTTTGCTCTCAATTTCGACAAAAAGCTAGCGGTTGAATAAATAAAACATTGCTGCTGATTAAACAACAAAAATGGTTATCCGAATTCTGTGTAAAAATTGATAGGGTCGCTAGCAAAAACAAGATGTTGCACGCTATGTCGTGCTAAGAATACCCCCACTCGTTCCCATATATCAAATATAAAATCATTTGTTCCAGTAGAAGCTGAGATATCTGTTACAAAAGTTTTTATTACGGCAAACATGAAAAATTCTAAGTCGCACTGTAAACAAGAAGTAGATGTGCGGTAAACCTGGAAAGGGGAGACACGGTACAAGTCACCATGCCAAAGCAATATATCAAATATAAAATCATTTCTTCCAGTAGAAGCTGAGATATCTGTTACGAAAATTTTCAATACGGCAAACATGAACAATTCTAAGTCACACGGTAAAAAGGAAGTAGATGTGCAGTAAACCTGAAAAGGGGAGACACAGTACAAGTCACCATGCCAAAGCCACATATCAAATATAAAATCATTTCTTCCAGTAGAAGCTGAGATATCTGTTACGAAAGTTTTCATTACAGCAAACATGAAAAATTCTAAGTCGCACGGTAAACAGGAAGTAGATGTGCGGTAAGCCTGGAAAGGGGAGACACGGTACAAGTCACTATGCCAAAGTCATGTATCAAAAATAAAATAATTTCTTCCAGTAGCAGCTGAGACATCTTTAACGAAAGTGTGAACGGACGGACAAGGTGATTGCAATATAGCCCCCTCTCTACGAGTGGGGGTATAATTAGGGTCATATAATTGCCGATAAAAAAGGTCGGTTGACCGTAAACACACATATTTTTTTGTTTGGCCTTACGTGAAATCTTGTAATATAACTCTGGCTGGCTTAAAAGGAATTTCTACACTTTGTGTTTGTTTTTTTTCCCAATCCAAAATGTTCTCCACATCCGTCTGTAAAACATGGAATCCATCACAGTTCCTAATGGCCGACTCTAACAATACTCGAATAGAGAATGGCAGTCTCTCTACAAAACACAAAATATAAGTCAACATTTTATCACAAGCATCCCAAATTAGGTCACATATCTCCTTCATACCTACTTAATTTCAAACTCCTGATGTGCACATCTGTATCTTATTATACCAGTATGTTTACATGTGCACATATTCATTCAGGGTTAATTGGATCTTTTATTTTTTCATTTTATTTAGCCATCAACTATCTTCTACCCAGTAACAATATTAAGAATTGGGTCATGGCAGGTAATTTTTCAGTGACATTTGTTAACACTTTGTTCCTATCAAAACAGTTATAAATTACATTGTTCAGTGTCTCACAATTTTGTAGGCACATTGACACTGATCCATCTTTTGTAACAATAAAACGTCAACTCAATATCAAATGTCGGCATTTATGGAAATAAATAAAATATCCACTAAAATAATTATTTTTCGTCAGTCCCTATAAATCCAATTAATTGTCAAGATTACATGTTTTGTCTGTTGTAACCCAATGGAACCACCACAAGCTGCTCCTACCTGAAAACTGTAATCAAATATTATAGGTAAGTTGTCAGCTAATGTGTAATTAATATAAATTTTAACAGTACCTAGAAAGAACCAGTACTTACGATAGCGAGGATCTTTTAGTGAAGATACATTAAAGTATTTACGATAGCGAGGATCTTTTAGTGAAGATACATTAAAGTACTTACGATAGCCAGGATCTTTTAGTGAAGATACATTAAAGTATTTACGATAGCGAGGATCTTTTAGTGAAGATACATTAAAGTACTTACGATAGCCAGGATCTTTTAGTGAAGATGCATTAAAGTACTTACGATAGCCAGGATCTTTTAGTGAAGATACATTAAAGTACTTACGATAGCCAGGATCTTTTAGTGAAGATACATTAAAGTACTTACGATAGCCAGGATCTTTTAGTGAAGATACATTAAAGTACTTACGATAGCCAGGATCTTTTAGTGAAGATACATTAAAGTACTTACGATAGCGTGGATCTTTTAGTGAAGATACATTAAAGTACTTACGATAGCCAGGATCTTTTAGTGAAGATACATTAAAGTACTTACGATAGCCAGGATCTTTTAGTGAAGATACATTAAAGTACTTACGATAACCAGGATCTTTTAGTGAAGATACATTAAAGTACTTACGATAGCCAGGATCTTTTACTGAAGATACATTAAAGTACTTACGATAACGAGGATCTTTCAGCGAAGATACATTAAAGTAACTATAATCTTTCCCTTCTATGTGTGCAGTCTCTACCAGTTTTTGAAAGGGATTTTCTGAAAAATAAAAAATTGCAGAAGATTGTATTATGGTTACATGTATTTTTTATTGTTAACTGATGTCAGATAGACAATCTAGTTAATAAGGGGTTTTTGTATTTTGTAGCTTTTCACCTCACTGTGTACTTCACCACTTGAATATGATGTCAGTACCTGACGCCCTCTTTTGTAATAAATTATCAATATGATTATGGTGTTTACATTTTGTGGTTAACTGGACAAAACAATTAGGATTCCGAAGAAATTTTCTGTCTGTTCTTCATCCTAATCTCATTTCAAGCACTATCAAGGGTATTCTGGAAATTTTTAATTTGACCCCCGGTGCATTCCGATGGATATTTTGGCATGGACGGATTGTGTCAGATCAAGTGCAGGTAAGATTTCATAAATAGACATATTTTCTAGTTCAAATCTGCAAAAATATTGATATTTCCTTATCTTTTACAGCGTATATTCCGACAAAATAATCCAAAATCTACTTTAAGCTGATCGCCATTTTACTGAACTCTAGAACTACACCACGTGATCAAAAATCGTGACGTATTTTGGTATAGTCTGTTTCGTAGTTCGAGATGTCGATGTCAAATATTATATTATAATTTAAAATTCCCATATACACGGCTTGAAATTTTGTAATTTTGTTATAAATATTTTATTAAAACCAATCAACAGCCCATAAAAGATATGCTGGAATGTACACAATAAATAATTGACATAGACCTTTCATTTAGAAACATGCTGTAGCAAAATTCGTGACGATTTTTGATCACATGGTGTAGTTCATGAGTTCAATAAAATGGTGGTCAGCTTAAAGAGGATTTTGGATTATTTTGTCGGATATACGCTGTAAAAGGTAAGGAAATATCAATATTTTTGCAGATTTGAACTAGAAAATATGTCTATTTATGAAATCTTACCTGCACTTGATCTGACACAATCCGTCCATGCCAAAATATCCATCGGAATGCACCGGGGGGTCAATTTTAAAATTTCCAGAATACCCTTGATAGGGCTTGAAACGAGATTAGGATGAAGAACAGACAGAAAATTTCTTCGGAATCCTAATCTCAATGAGATTACAATAAACAATAAAAACACGCATCAAATACGTCGATAAAAATTCTCTAGTTATGAGACCAAATCTCCAGCCAAAAATTTGCAAATCTCCAGTTGTTACATAGCAACTCTATCACATGTATGCATATATCCACATGTGACCGTAAATCGGTCAGTTAAGACATTTCCTTATGATTCTCATTCAAATTGGTATTTATCTCAAAGATAAATGCCATGCTTACTTGAGCACTTAAGCCAAATAAAATACCAAAACATTGCTTAATTTGATGAAGAAATGACGGCTCGCTGACCTTTTTTGTTTGCATATGTTTTGTAATGGCGCCCAAATCACGTTACCTGAAATCGGTCAGCCATAAAATAGTCATGTGGAACACAAATAGGCCTAGGAGATTGTATTTTACAATATTTTTTAATTTGCTTTTTCTATATTCCCCCATTTTTTCATTAAATTGTATTTTGCTGTCACTTGTTTTCAGCAGATAATATCTCTGTTTTCACGTACAATTTTATCCATCCAATTCCATGTAATTTATATTAAATCATATATATTACTCACAAATATTCCCGCTAAAAATCTGAAAATTGTCTAAGGAATTACTTAATTTCAAAATGAAAACAATGCAATTTCCGTTGCCTGATTGAGTTGTAAATATAGGTCAATATGCGCAGTGGAATGTAAACAAACACAGGATATGCAAATTATCCATTACGGACTGTGTTTTTCTGGAAATATCTGACTTATTATATATTAAGTCAAAATGGAAGTAGTAAAATGGCACCATTTTGGCATCAAAACCTATAGATATATTTTCTTATCTGTTTAAATCTCATTGTTGTCTTGATCAAAGTGAAAGTAAATCCATTATCTATTTCTGGAAGCAGTTTGCTGGATAAATGAGGTCATCGACATCTGAACTCACGTCACGTGACAGTGCATTCCAAAATGGTGACCGATTTCAGGTGTTGACCGATATTAACGGACGACAGGATAAAATAAAATAAAACATCATACCAAGTATTGCAGTATATTGGTTTAGTAAAGTTCACGGAGCAAGGTGAATTGGTTTAGTTAATGTCACGGAACAAGGCGAATTGGTTTAGTAAAGTTCACGGAGCAAGGTGAATTGGTTTAGTTAATGTCACGGAACAAGGCGAATTGGTTTAGTAAAGCTCATGGAGGAAATTGAATTTGTTAAGTGAAGTTCACGGAAGTGACCCAGAACAGCCATATCAACTGTATCCGCCTCTTAAAGTGGGGTATTGAAGTTTTGAAGGGAAGAATCTGTTGCGGACGTGATTACATTACCACCTTCATGTGCTGTGTCATTGAAAAAATAAAAGTTAGCGGAAGTTTCCTACACACGTGAATATATTTTATGAGAAATAAAAATAGATTATTTTGATTTTTCCATAAATATTCATCAACACTAGATATAACCTGTATCTGCCATTTTCACTTTTGCCTCCGTCACGTGTGACAATTTGGTGTATTGAAAGGAAAGATTTCAGTACAATTTATCCCACATTTTTGACATTCTTCTATTTTACCATATAGTGACCACCTTCAACTAGCTGAAGATTATGTCACAGTGGAGGTTTACTTACAACAAGACATAGATTAAAAGCCAAAAATGTTAATAATATGCACAATTAATGCCAAGAAGAGCGAAAAAGTAAAAATAACGTATATACAAGTAAATTATTGAGAATTATTTAATACTGTAGTTTAGAGATGGAGGATTTGAAATCTAGTCCAGTTTTGACATTTTGACATTTTGACATTACGCGTTTTGATCGATTTTTTCGTTTTCTTTTCTTTGGTTTTAAACTGAATAAGATGAAAATAATAATAATAATAAATAAATGTGTATAATTGCTTCCAGCTAGACTTTAAAATAAATATTGGAGAGAAATAAAACATATGAGACTGACTATCAATAAGTTGCAAAGGAGGGGCTATGGCATTTGTCCCTCTTAGAATTAGTCCTTCAATATAAGACTCTATTATATGTTTCCAGTTGTTTACTTTAACATTTTTCTTTGAGTGGGAAACGCCTTTTACACATAAAAAAACGTTAGAAGGAAAGAAGAAAATGCTTGTAGGTGCATTCTACCGCTCTCCTGATAAAACAGATGAAGACTACCTAAACAAGGTCAAAGAAGAAATAAGCACCATCAAAGAAAAACACCACAGAGACATCTTTGTAATTGGAGGAGACTTCATTCTACCCGATATCAACTGGGAAGAACAAACTCGGGCCATCATAAATAGACAATATCCAATCAAAACCAACCAAACATTCCTTGAAATTGTAGTTGACAATGGTTTAGAGCAGATAGTCAATTTTCCTACAAGAAAAGATAACACCTTGGATTTAATGCTCCTCTCACACCCTGCTTACAAACTTAGATGCAAACCACTCCCATCGACAGGAAACAGCGATCACGACATCGTACTGCTGGACATTGCCTGCAAACCATTCAAGCCAAAACCAGTGAGACGTAAAATATATCTATTGAAAAAAGCAGATATTTACAAGATAAAGGAAGATCTAGAATCATTTGGAAACACATTTCGAAACATCGGAAAGAGAGACATTGAATCACTTTGGCACGCTTTGAAAGACGCAATCCAAAACACCATTGATAAAAGAGTACCTTCGAAAATGACACAATTAAGGGCGACACACACATCCTTGGATTAATACAACCATCAGGCGAAAGATCAACCGGAAGCAAAAAGCTCATAAGAAATCTAGAAAAACCAAGAAGAAAAGAGATGTTGATAGATATAAACGACTCCAGCAAGAAGTTCAATATGAAGTAAGACAAGCAAATAAAAAGTATATGGAAGATGTCAGCACTGACTACAAAGAAAATTCCAAAAAATTCTGGTCATTTATCAAGAGCAAGGGTCAAGAATGGACTGGAGTTGCCCCATTGAAAAACAAAATGGGATTCCTGCAAAGTGATAACAAGAGCAAAGCGGAAATATTGAATGAACAATTCCAATCAGTGTTCACAAAAGAAAACCTGATTAACTGCCCAACTAAGGGAAATAGTCCATACCAAGCAATGTCTGACATAAAAATCAACTGTAAAGGAGTCACCAAACTACTGAAAAATCAGAACATACACAAAGCAACTGGTCCAGACTCAATTCCATCGTTTATTTTAAAATCAGCGGCAGACCAACTAGCTCCAATCTTGACAGACATATTTCAAACATCGATTGACACAGGAGAAGTACCACAAGACTGGAGAGATGCTAATATTGTACCATTATTTAAAAAGGACTAGAGACATCTAACCTCCAACTATAGACCTGTTTCCCTCACCTCCATCACATGTAAGATACTGGAGCATATAGTCCACAGCAACATCATGGACCATTTCGACAAAAACAAGATCCTCACCAATGCTCAACATGGATTCCGCAAAAAACGATCATGCGAGTCCCAACTCATAGTAACCATCCATGAAATAGCATCAAAGTTGGAAAAAGGCTCACAAGTAGATATCATCTTGCTAGACTTTGCAAAAGCGTTCGACAAAGTGCCACACCAACGCCTTCTACATAAATTAGAATATTACGAAGTCAACGCCAAGACAAAGAACTGGATTCAATCATTCCTACAAAATAGACAGCAGAGAGTCATACTAGAGGGAGCAGCATCAGAGAAAGCCCCAGTCCTGTATGGTGTACCCCAAGGAACCGTCTTGGGACAATTACTGTTTCTGACCTACATCAATGACATGCCAGAAATGGTTAAATCATCAGAAACAAAGCTATTCGCCGATGACAGCCTACTCTTCCACACCGTCAACAACCAAGTTGACAGCGTATTATTACAGAATGACTTGACATCGCTACAAGATTGAGAAGACAAATGGCAAATGAGTTTCAACGCCAAGAAATGCCAAGTCATTCGAATAACACCTAAGAACAGACCACCACTGCCAACAACTTACAAACTACATGGACACACATTAGATACAGTAGAGGCAAGTAAATACCTAGGTGTCACCATCTCTAAGAACCTCACCTGGGACAGGCACATAGACAATACAATTGGCAAAGGCAACAAAGCATTGGGACATGATTTATTCGACGCAACCAAAGACTGCACCAAACCAGTGAAATCAGCAGCATATACATCCATGGTGAGACCAACAATGGAGTATGCAAGCTCAGTATGGGACCCGACAAACCGGAAAAAGATTGGCAACCTTGAAAAAGTACAAAAAAAGAGCAGCAAGATTCGTTTTCAATAATCACACAGACCGAACACCTGGCTGTGTTACTAAAATGTTAGAATCCTTGAAGTGGGAAAAATTAGAAGAAAGGAGAAAGTATAATAGAATATGCATGCTGTATAAAATCAAAAATGGATTAATTGATATAGACAGCCACCAATATATCCAAGCCAACGACAGTAGGACTTGAGGCAAAGATCGCCTTTATCAAGAAATAACGAGCAGTGAGGCCTTCGGTAATTCGTTCTTCCCCAAGACCATCAGGGACTGGAACCAACTGCTAGCTAATACAACTCCGGCCAACACAGTAGAGGGATTCAGGAGCGCCATCAAAGCGCGTTCTGACCGTGGCAGCAACTAGACCAGCTCCCACCTGTATATAGTTTTACCTGTAAATAGTCGGTAGAAGACTGCCCGACACTGCGCAAAGTTTTCGCGGAACCTTATACATTCACGTGTGAATCCGGTTCCTAAATTGGAAGAAGAAGAAGAAAAAGAAACGTTAAAGATACATGATTGGAAACGTACGGAGTCTTATATTGTAGAACTAACTTCTAGGCTGATGACAATTTATTATGTACATATGGTACAAGTACTTTTCGACGAGACACGTTGATGATAATGTCCCACCACAATCTGATTAAAATAAGCTGTTTTTATCATATTGTGTTCTACCACATTATTGTATACTTTAAAATCTTCCCTTTATCTAACACTCAACTTCCGGTTCATACTGAAGAAGGTTTCTGCTTTCTGTTTGTTTCAGTTTCTGCCTCTAGGTAGTCGCCATCAATAGGTTGATGAGTCTACTACTTTGGATGTGCGCAGGACAAAGATAAATACAAATAGAAAATTTTGAAAAGTGCTATAATATTTACAGGTGCAAGTAAAAACAGACTTTATCACTTATTCCAGCTGGCTGATGAGGACCTTGAAGGTTCCAACTTCCAAGGCTCCCAGCAGTGGCAACGTTGGCTGACAGTGAATTCCATTCCCGTATAGTCCTCGGATAAAAAGATTCTCTCCTCAAGGTTGTTGAGCTTGCTGGAATTTGGAAAGATCTATCATGCATGCTCCTGTCTGCTTTTCTTTTTTCTGACTGAAGTTTGACGGAACTCGGGTCATTTAGCGGAATGCTGGTGAAATATAGAGCAATGGAGGGTGTTTTCGACCGTGGGTAGTTTACGACCCCCTCCATATATTCTGAGTCTCTAATCTATTTTTAGGCATAGGAAATACATGATGAGTTGTCAGGAGACTGGTAAAACGCTTGTCAAGCCACCAAGGGAGATATTGACAGGTCAACATTACGAAACCTGCTGAAAAAAATAAAAATATTTGTGTGACTACAAACAACCATTTAAAAAAAAGCTTCTTAATGGATATCGTTTAGAAGGGAGCTTCAAACTAACATTTCCATATTAGATATTATCAACGATAAATATTCACATATATGATAAAGCAAGTCGGCATCGATAACCTGTGAATCTGATCAGTGGATTTTGACATACCAACTGTCAAAGTTGCATGACCAAAGGGGTCGAAAACTACAATGTACCTCCACAAAAATTAATGTGCGGCAGTTTTCGACCCCCTATTTCTTTTTAGATGTATCATCAAGATTTCAATATTATTTGTGGCTAGTTGATTCTGCCGACTCTCAGAATATGATAGACTGCGACAAACCTGTTGTAATGTGTCCATGAAAAAAATTATGACACGGAATCATATAAAATAATATTACATCTGGCCATAATTGATCTGATATGATTCCACTGATTGTTGAACTGTCTGGGAATATTTATGTTCCAGCTGATAATAAGCAACATAATTACATTTATAGAAACAAGTACGTAATATAGGGTAGAGGTTTGGCTCCAGCAGCTACAGTATATGGGATGTAACTAAAAAAATATAGCAAGAGGGTCGAAAACTGCCTCCCTAAGTTGGAAAATTTGAACAAACAAATGTTCCTTTCAGAATCGTTTTACGGGACCAGTGCATGGTGAAAATCATTGAATGGAGTTTGTACATTAAAAATATTTCACTACGTGAGGGCACAATGGAATAATGTCACATGTTTGCACATTTTAATCTTAAGGGGTCGAAAACTGCCTCCATTGCTCTAGATAATTATATTTAATCGACAGAAACTCCAGTACATTCTGGATTAAACCACATTAGTTTAAAGCATGCTTTACCGATCACCCAACTCGGGGTATAATTTTATGACCAACTACTACATTGTATCTTGCCGATTTAGCAACAGATGTTAGACATGCAAGCTTGGCTTTCTATATATTGATTTCTTTTGCTTCCTGACTACACAGAAAACTAAAGATTGAGCAACATGAACTCGGGTGCTCCAGAAGGGTAAACAGTTCTCCCTCCACTAGTGGCACTAGTGACACCTGTTGTTAATCAACAGAAACTTCTATCTGTATTATACTGGAAGTTAACTCAGTCACTGAGCAATAGTTATCTAGGAGTGTGTTTGTGCACTAGGTTCTTGTTAGTTGTGCGAAATTGCAGCTTTGAAGCCTTCTACAGTTTTGCTGCTCACGGCACTTTCTGTTAGCTTGTTCCAATCTTTCACAGTTCTTGGGAAGAAAGCATGTTTATATCTCTATGGTGACTGAAAGTTCTTTGATTTGTTTACTGTTGGATGTTCTTGATGGACGTTGGTTATATTCAATATTATTATCAGCGGGTATGGCTACCAGGTCATTGACTATTTTGAAAAGAAGGACAAGCCTTTGTTCTTTTCACCTCTGATATGTAAATCATGTTGGACACATAAATAAATACTAATAACATTAATTAATCATGAACTCCCTTCAAAACAAATGAGAGTAAAGTTGAAGATTTGTTCTTATCTTAGAATATTCCTTGGATTGTTATATACAAAGTTTATTGTTTTATGTGGATTAGAAATTGAAGATGGCCACCATTTTACGATATAGTGTTACATAACCTGTGGTTACTATTATTATTTTATGTGGATTAGAAATTGAAGATGGCCACCATTTTACGATATAGTGTTACATAACCTGTGGTCACTATGATATTAAGTCATAAAAATATTAAAGTATTATTTTTCTTTTTTGTTGATTTTAGATGAAAAAATAGAAGAAATAAAGAATCACTGGAAGTCTGTGGAATAAACTAAGACGAGTTCATGGAAAATTTGGAAATAAATACGATTTCTAAATTTATGACAAAACGTAATAAAAAAAAACTGTTGAGGTGAAACCTGAAACAGCTATTTCAGTTAAGAAGCAAATAGTTGATGTATTTATACTCCGGCATGATAATGTAATTATTGTGTAGAAATATTTAATATAAAACATTCACAAATGGAATAATTGACTTTGTTAATTAGAAAAAACAAGTGAATTAGTCAAACAAACTTATGAGTGAAAATGACATTGTATGAATAACAAGCTATTAAAAAGAAATCTTTTGTGTCACTAGTTTAAAGCTAAAAGTAAAATTGTTTGAACATTCTGTGGGAAATTTTATAGGTCTTTTTCACTTGTTATAATGGAGTTAGAAGTTGAAGAGATTCGTGTTATAGAGCTCCACATGATGGATAAAAAGAAATATTACCCTCTTGCAATGATGAGTGGACTAACAATTAGAGGAATATTATATCCTTTGACTCTTATCAGAACACGTTTACAAGTTCAGGATGGCAGAACAGTATACAATGGAACCTTTGATGCCTTCATAAAGATCGTGAGGAACGAAGGATTTTCTGGTTTGTATCGTGGTATTGGTGTAAGTTGTTTCCAGATATTTCCATCTTTATTGTACATTACAATATATGAAAACATGAGGTTACAGTTATTGGAAAAAACCTCAATACAGGACAGTTTACAGCGCTCCCTTGTGGCAGGATGTACTGCATCATGTGTATCACAGTCTTTAGTAGTTCCATTGGATATTGTTTCACAACACATGATGTTACTAGGGCAACGAAAACCACCTGAAAGTGAAAGTAAGAAAGTAAAAGTAGAGAAAAATGTGCAGACTTTACAAAGACTTAACATCAGTGTAAATGTAAAACATAAGCGATTTGGTGCTGTTAATGCTATAATTAGACAGGTGTATCAAAGGAATGGATTTGGAGGTTTCTACAAAGGCTTCGGTGCATCGTTGGCAGTATTTATGCCCAGTAGCGGGGCTTGGTGGTTCTTCTATGATTTGTATGGTAGTAAGTAAATTTAATTACCGGTAATGATTAAACCTTTTTAAAAATAGTTTGAAGATACCAAAGGGGTAACCAGAAGCCATAAATCGAAGGACAGACAATGCAATAGTCAAAAGAAAAAGGTAAAAAAGCAAACAGTGATTTACAAAGCCACGTCACTCTCGTCGAAGAAGAAGAAAATTATATATTTTTAACAAAATTCGAAATTACAATGCACCTTCGTATTTATATGACTAAAATACCCTTGTGCGAAATGAAAATACTTACAATTTATGTAATCAAACAGAATATAGTAACCCACTGAGTAGGTTACAACTGCATCGCAACTCATTTTTTCCTTCTTCAATCAAACTTTGGAACAATTTGACACAAGAAATAAGTGCCCCGACAGTTAGTAGTTTTAAAAAGTCACTAATAAATGATGTTAATTTATTGAAACCACCTAGATACTATTTATATGATTGTAGAGTGTTAAATGTCCTACACACTAGACTAACACATAGATCTAGTAACTGGAATGTTGATCTTTTTCGAGTAAATTTAATTAACGACCCAAGTTGTGTCTGTGGATGGGTAATAGAGGATGCGATTCACTTTTTTCAGAATTCTAGAGTGTTGTTTATATGTTGAAGCTCGTGAACAGTTGACAAATAATCTGCAATTTCTTAACAATTTAATTATTGAAACTTTACTATTTGGCGATGATAGCTTATCTGAGAAACAAAATTCACAAATATTCAAATCAGTGCTGTTGACGAGTTGTACACTTCATATATTGAATTAAGCTATTTTCTTTTGTATAAATGTTTTCTCCATTGTTGGAATAACTTGTGTTCAATCCAAATGTTATATATATAGTATACTATATATATAGTTAACAATAAAATCAGTTTAATCTTAATCTATGAAACAACTGAAGGTTGAGCAGTATGAACCCCACAATAATCATGGGATGAACTCAGGTGCTCCGGAAGGGAAAGCAGTTGCTGCTCCACGTGTGGCACCTGTTGTGTCACTGTTTAACGACACATTCAATATCATGATTATCTGATAAGGAAATTGTGTTGGATATATAGTAATATACCAGTGTATGTTAATCTGAATCGATACAAAATGTTAAACCTGCCATATTTTTGTGCCTGTAACTACAAACCTGTCTTTTATTTACAGGTATATTAGTAGAGGTATGTCCAGACTGGGTACCTAGAATGGCTGTTAATTGTATAGCTGCACCTTTAGGAGGATGTTGTGCCACAATTTTAACAAATCCATTAGATCTTATCAGAACTAGAATGCAGGTGACAGTAACTTCTTATTTTATCTGATTAGGGTTAGGGTGAACTCATCAGAACTAGAATGTAGGTGACAGTAACTTCTTATCTTATCTGATTAGTGTTAGGGTTAGGGTGACCTCATCAGAACTAGAATGTAGGTGACAGTAACTTCTTATCTTATCTGATTAATGTTAGAGTTAGCAGTGTGGGAAACCATTTTTATCAAACACTCGCCAAAATGGCGAGTGGACTGAAAAAAGTACTCGCCAAAATGAAATAGAGCTCGCCATGTTTGGCGAGTGACATTTTTTTAAAACTCGCCAACAAATACCAAATAAACAATACAGTAATGTTCAACAATTTATTTTGCAGATTTTGACAAGTCATTAACTTCGTCAAGAAGGATCAACACTCTCTTAAGAGCTGCGTTGATCTCTTCTTCCTCAATTTCGTTGTCTTCATCTTTTAAGTTTTAATGCACGGTATAAAACATGTATGTCAAACCTGGTTCCGACACATATTTAACTTTATGTTTTCGCGTAGGTTTTCGCTACGAATTCGTTTGAAATATTTCAAAACCAAATTATTTTATTTGCATTAATTTTAAAAGTCATCATATCTATTTGTAATGAAACAATATTTCATTTAATCGTGAAATCAACCATGGCAAAATTATGCGGGGTCGGGATTGTCTAATTAATTTTTCTGTTGACAGAAATGAAGTGTCATGACAGACTCATGGCGGAATGTTTTCTAATCGAGTACAATGATTAATAAAATGTTGGATAAATGACACAGTTAACAGAACATTTAACTGTTTGGGAGCTATGATATTTTATAGCGGTAACCAGTTATCGTGGCAAGCGTTTTCAAGTTCCTACTCGCCTTACAACTGTTTCTCGCCAGAACGGCGAGTATAAAGTGGATCTTACTCGCCACCCGATATTTCCACTCACCTTTGGCGAGTTGGCGAGCAGTCGTTTCCCACACTGGTTAGGATGACCTCATCAGAACTAGAATGTAGGTGACAGTAACTTCTTATTTTATCTGATTAGGGTTAGGGTTAGAGTGACCTCATCAGAACTAGAATGTAGGTGACAGTAACTTCTTATCTTATCTGATTAGTGTTAGAGTTAGGGTGACCTCATCAGAACTAGAATGAAGGTGACAGTAATTTCTTATCTTATCTGATTAGTGTTAGTGTTAGAGTGACCTCATCAGAACTAGAATGTAGGTGACAGTAACTTCTTATCTTATCTGATTAGTGTTAGTGTTAGGGTGACCTCATCAGAACTAGAATGTAGGTGACAGTAACTTCTTATCTTATCTGATTAGTGTTAGTGTTAGGGTGACCTCATCAGAACTAGAATGTAGGTGACAGTAACTTCTTATCTTATCTGATTAGTGTTAGTGTTAGGATGACCTCATCAGAACTAGAATGTAGGTGACAGTAACTTCTTATCTTATCTGATTAGTGTTATTGTTAGAGTGACCTCATCAGAACTAGAATGTAGGTGACAGTAACTTCTTATCTTATCTGATTAGTGTTAGTGTTAGGGTGACCTCATCAGAACTAGAATGTAGGTGACAGTAACTTCTTATCTTATCTGATTAGTGTTAGTGTTAGAGTGACCTCATCAGAACTAGAATGTAGGTGACAGTAACTTCTTATCTTATCTGATTAGTGTTAGTGTTAGGGTGACCTCATCAGAACTAGAATGTAGGTGACAGTAACTTCTTATCTTATCTGATTAGTGTTAGTGTTAGGGTGACCTCATCAGAACTAGAATGTAGGTGACAGTAACTTCTTATCTTATCTGATTAGTGTTAGTGTTAGGGTGACCTCATCAGAACTAGAATGTAGGTGACAGTAACTTCTTATCTTATCTGATTAGTGTTAGTGTTAGGGTGACCTCATCAGAACTAGAATGTAGGTGACAGTAACTTCTTATCTTATCTGATTAGTGTTAGTGTTAGGGTGACCTCATCAGAACTAGAATGTAGGTGACAGTAACTTCTTATCTTATCTGATTAGTGTTAGTGTTAGGGTGACCTCATCAGAACTAGAATGTAGGTGACAGTAACTTCTTATCTTATCTGATTAGTGTTAGTGTTAGAGTGACCTCATCAGAACTAGAATGTAGGTGACAATAACTTCTTATCTTATCTGATTAGTGTTAGTGTTAGGGTGACCTCATCAGAACTAGAATGTAGGTAACAGTAACTTCTTATCTTATCTGATTAGTGTTAGTGTTAGGGTGACCTCATCAGAACTAGAATGTAGGTGACAGTAACTTCTTATCTTATCTGATTAGTGTTAGTGTTAGAGTGACCTCATCAGAACTAGAATGTAGGTAACAGTAACTTCTTATCTTATCTGATTAGTGTTAGTGTTAGGGTGACCTCATCAGAACTAGATGTAGGTGACAATAACTTCTTATCTTATCTGATTAGTGTTAGGGTTAGGGTGACCTCATCAGAACTAGAATGTAGGTGACAGTAACTTCTTATCTTATCTGATTAGTGTTAGTGTTAGGGTGACCTCATCAGAACTAGAATGTAGGTGACAGTAACTTCTTATCTTATCTGATTAGTGTTAGTGTTAGGGTGACCTCATCAGAACTAGAATGTAGGTGACAGTAACTTCTTATCTTATCTGATTAGTGTTAGTGTTAGGGTGACCTCATCAGAACTAGAATGTAGGTGACAGTAACTTCTTATCTTATCTGATTAGTGTTAGGGTTAGGATGACCTCATCAGAACTAGAATGTAGGTGACAGTAACTTCTTATCTTATCTGATTAGTGTTAGTGTTAGGGTGACCTCATCAGAACTAGAATGTAGGTGACAGTAACTTCTTATCTTATCTGATTAGTGTTAGTGTTATGGTGACCTCATCAGAACTAGAATGTAGGTGACAGTAACTTCTTATCTTATCTGATTAGTGTTAGGGTTAGAGTGACCTCATCAGAACTAGAATGTAGGTGACAGTAACTTCTTATCTTATCTGATTAGTGTTATTGTTAGAGTGACCTCATCAGAACTAGAATGTAGGTGACAATAACTTCTTATCTTATCTGATTAGTGTTAGTGTTAGGGTGACCTCATCAGAACTAGAATGTAGGTGACAGTAACTTCTTATCTTATCTGATTAGTGTTAGGGTTAGAGTGACCTCATCAGAACTAGAATGTAGGTGACAGTAACTTCTTATCTTATCTGATTACTGTTATTGTTAGAGTGACCTCATCAGAACTAGAATGTAGGTGACAATAACTTCTTATCTTATCTGATTAGTGTTAGTGTTAGGGTGACCTCATCAGAACTAGAATGTAGGTGACAGTAACTTCTTATCTTATCTGATTAGTGTTAGTGTTAGAGTGACCTCATCAGAACTAGAATGTAGGTGACAGTAACTTCTTATCTTATCTGATTAGTGTTAGGGTTAGAGTGACCTCATCAGAACTAGAATGTAGGTGACAGTAACTTCTTATCTTATCTGATTAGTGTTATTGTTAGAGTGACCTCATCAGAACTAGAATGTAGGTGACAATAACTTCTTATCTTATCTGATTAGTGTTAGTGTTAGGGTGACCTCATCAGAACTAGAATGTAGGTGACAGTAACTTCTTATCTTATCTGATTAGTGTTAGTGTTAGAGTGACCTCATCAGAACTAGAATGTAGGTGACAGTAACTTCTTATCTTATCTGATTAGTGTTAGTGTTAGGGTGACCTCGTCAGAACTAGAATGTAGGTGACAGTAACTTCTTATCTTATCTGATTAGTGTTAGTGTTAGAGTGACCTCGTCAGAACTAGAATGTAGGTGACAATAACTTCTTATCTTATCTGATTAGTGTTAGTGTTAGAGTGACCTCATCAGAACTAGAATGTAGGTGACAGTAACTTCTTATCTTATCTGATTAGTGTTAGGGTTAGGGTGACCTCATCAGAACTAGAATGTAGGTGACAGTAACTTCTTATCTTATCTGATTAGTGTTAGGGTTAGGGTGACCTCATCAGAACTAGAATGTAGGTGACAGTAACTTCTTATCTTATCTGATTAGTGTTAGTGTTAGGGTGACCTCATCAGAACTAGAATGTAGGTGACAGTAACTTCTTATCTTATCTGATTAGTGTTAGTGTTAGGGTGACCTCATCAGAACTAGAATGTAGGTGACAATAACTTCTTATCTTATCTGATTAGTGTTAGGGTTAGGGTGACCTCATCAGAACTAGAATGTAGGTGACAGTAACTTCTTATCTTATCTGATTAGTGTTAGTGTTAGAGTGACCTCATCAGAACTAGAATGTAGGTGACAGTAACTTCTTATCTTATCTGATTAGTGTTAGTGTTAGGGTGACCTCATCAGAACTAGAATGTAGGTGACAGTAACTTCTTATTTTATCTGATTAGTGTTAGTGTGACCTCATCAGAACTAGAATACATGTGACAGTAACTTCTTATCTTATCTGATTAGTGTTAGTGTTAGAGTGACCTCATCAGAACTAGAATGTAGGTGACAGTAACTTCTTATCTTATCTGATTAGTGTTAGTGTTAGAGTGACCTCATCAGAACTAGAATGTAGGTGACAGTAACTTCTTATCTTATCTGATTAGTGTTAGGGTTAGAGTGACCTCATCAGAACTAGAATGTAGGTAACAGTAACTTCTTATTTTATCTGATTAGTGTTAGAGTTAGGGTGACCTCATCAGAACTAGAATGTAGGTGACAGTAACTTCTTATTTTATCTGATTAGTGTTAGTGTTAGAGTGACCTTGTCAGAACTAGAATGTAGGTGACAGTAACTTCTTATCTTATCTGATTAGTGTTAGTGTTAGAGTGACCTCATCAGAACTAGAATGTAGGTGACAGTAACTTCTTATCTTATCTGATTAGTGTTAGGGTTAGAGTGACCTCATCAGAACTAGAATGTAGGTGACAGTAACTTCTTATTTTATCTGATTAGTGTTAGTGTTAGGGTGACCTCATCAGAACTAGAATGTAGGTGACAGTAACTTCTTATCTTATCTGATTAGTGTTAGTGTTAGAGTGACCTCATCAGAACTAGAATGTAGGTGACAATAACTTCTTATCTTATCTGATTAGTGTTAGTGTTAGGGTGACCTCATCAGAACTAGAATGTAGGTGACAGTAACTTCTTATCTTATCTGATTAGTGTTAGGGTTAGAGTGACCTCATCAGAACTAGAATGTAGGTGACAGTAACTTCTTATCTTATCTGATTAGTGTTAGTGTTAGGGTGACCTCATCAGAACTAGAATGTAGGTGACAGTAACTTCTTATCTTATCTGATTAGTGTTAGTGTTAGGGTGACATCATCAGAACTAGAATGTAGGTGACAGTAACTTCTTATCTTATCTGATTAGTGTTAGTGTTAGAGTGACCTCATCAGAACTAGAATGTAGGTGACAGTAACTTCTTATCTTATCTGATTAGTGTTAGTGTTAGGGTGACCTCATCAGAACTAGAATGTAGGTGACAGTAACTTCTTATCTTATCTGATTAGTGTTAGTGTTAGGGTGACCTCGTCAGAACTAGAATGTAGGTGACAATAACTTCTTATCTTATCTGATTAGTGTTAGGGTTAGAGTGACCTCATCAGAACTAGAATGTAGGTGACAGTAACTTCTTATCTTATCTGATTAGTGTTAGAGTTAGGGTGACCTCATCAGAACTAGAATGTAGGTGACAATAACTTCTTATCTTATCTGATTAGTGTTAGTGTTAGGGTGACCTCATCAGAACTAGAATGTAGGTGACAGTAACTTCTTATCTTATCTGAATAGACCCAAACAAATGATTACACTGCATGGATGACTGCTTTACAAATAATAAATACAATTAATGACTTTTGATAAGGTTGACACGATGGTTTAGCAATCCAGAAGAAGTGATAATTACTGAGGCCAACGACCAAGGTGTATCACTTCTTAGGTTGGTAAATATCGTGTCAACCGATATCAAAAGTCAACTCTTGTTTTTATTAAATGACTCGAGCTCTAGAATATACTAATATAAAAATACACCATCCAATCCAAACATTTAATTTCAAGCGAACGTCATCAGGATTTCCGTCATCTATGTTTGAGTACACGACAGCTATGATACAGTAATTTTCTACCTCACATGCAAGATTGCCCAGTGATCATAATGTTTGACCAATCAAGAAAGCAGATTTTTTTAGTCATTTAATAATATACAATTATTGACTTTGGAATAAGTTGCTACATGTATCTGGATTTATCAACCTGAAAAAATGTAATATTCACCGAGCCGCAGGGATAGCAAAAGTACGGCTTTTCGCAATCTATTTTTATACCTTGCGAGGGTGATATCACTTTCCGGATACCTGTCAGGATCTATTTTTAGCCAAGAGGGTGATATCGCAAGTACTCAAAACCTCTTAACAAGTTTTAAGCCAATCATATGCAAGCACATACACCTATAAGAAAAGTTTGAAGATACCAAAGGTGTAATCAGAAGATACCAAAGGTGTAATCGGAAGATACCAAAGGGGTAATCAGAAGATACCAAAGGGGTAATCAGAATATACCAAAGGGGTAATCAGAAGATATCAAAGGTGTAATCAGAAGATACCAAAGGGGTAATCAGAAGATACCAAAGGGGTAATCAGAAGATACCAAAGGTGTAATCAGAAGATACCAATGGAGTAATCAGAAGATACCAAAGGTGTAATCAGAAGATACCAAAGGGGTAATCAGAAGATACCAAAGGGGTAATCAGAAGATACCAAAGGTGTAATCAGAAGATACCAAATGAGTAATCAGAAGATACCAAAGGGGTAATCAGAAGATATCAAAGGTGTAACCAGAAGATACCAAAGGGGTAATCAGAAGATACCAAAGGGGTAATCAGAAGATACCAAAGGTGTATTCAGAAGATACCAAAGGGGTAATCAGAAGATACCAAAGGTGTAATCAGAAGATACCAGAGGGGTAATCAGAAGATACCAAAGGGGTAATCAGAATATACCAAAGAGGTAATCAGAAGATACCAACGGGGTAATCAGAAGATACCAAAGGGGTAATCAGAAGATACCAAAAGGGTAATCAGAATATACCAAAGGAGTAATCAGAAGATATCAAAGGGGTAATCAGAAGATACCAAAGGGGTAATCAGAAGATACCAAAGGTGTAATTAGAAGATATCAAAGGAGTAATCAGAAGATACCAAAGGGGTAATCAGAAGATACCAAAGGTGTAATCAGAAGATACCAGAGGGGTAATCAGAAGATACCAAAGGGGTAATCAGAAGATACCAAAGGGGTAATCAGAAGATACCAAAGGGGTAATCAGAAGATACCAAAGGGGTAATCAGAAGATACCAAAGGGGTAATCAGAATATACCAAAAGGGTAATCAGAAGATACCAAAGGGGTAATCAGAATATACCAAAAGGGTAATCAGAAGATACCAAAGGGGTAATCAGAAGCCATGAATCAAAGAAGGACAGACAATAAAATGACAACAAGTTAAAAGACAACAGGAAAACAATAATCTATAAAACACTACACAGAAAACTAAAGATCGAGCAACATGAACCCCCCTAAAAACCATTGTTGAACTCAGGTGCTCCAGAAGGGGTTACGGGTTATAGTGTTTAATGCTACTTTCAACAATATTTTAATTATATTATGGTGGTCAGTTTTATTGGTGGAGGAAACCGTAGTACCCAGTGAAAACCACCGACCTGTCGCAAGTCACTGACAAACTTTATCACATAATGTTGTATTTAGTACACCTCACCTTTTGAACTCACAATTTTAGTGGTGATAGACACTGATTGCACAGGTAGTTGTAAATCTAACTACCATACGATCACAACCACGACGGCTCCACTCCAGAAGGATAAGCCGTTATATAGAAATCGTGTTTGTTTTTAAATCTTATCTAATGATTTGTATGTTATTCAGGGTACTGGTATCAGAGAAGATTTCAGACAGTTTTAACATTTTGTACAATATTCAGAGCTCCAGATAAGCTGCGTATTTGTGTTTTTTACGCTATGAAAATGAGTAAAAACGCATGTATTATCAGATCAGAGTGTACACATTACGCATACATATTGCTGTGTAAGCAAACTTTCCAAATTCGGAGCGTACTTGTACAGTCGTGTACATAACAATACATTTTTGTCTTTGAGAAATTCTCCGTAATTACTTCCCTTAATACTTTTCGAAGGAGAGAGCGCATACATCCGAGGGGTACTGAATGTTTGCCTTTCTAAGCATCGATGTCAAAAGAGATCTGATTGGATGTTTACGATAAATCATCCAATCACGGTTAATATTGCAAAAAAATGCGGTTTACGTAATAAGTAAGAACTAAAACGAAAGTAAATTTGGGAACACGTTCGTTGAAAATGAGCAAGAACATGAATAAGCGCGCTACTAAGCGCAAGAGTGCAACGGAAAATTCTATACTTAAGTTCCTGACAGTTTCATCTGTGTCTAGTGACAGTATAGTTAAAGGAATCATTGATGACATTATCAAAACAGCTGTGAAAACTGCCGAAGTCGACGAGCAAAAAACAAAATATTTACAACATTTACAACAATCGTGTCAAATTAAACAGAGATATACATTTCACTTGCATCCTGCGTTTATTGAATAACACTTGTGTCAAACATAATTTTAAAAGTGTACATGTAAGCAATCTTTTCTGAAGTAGAGAGTGCAAAGGAAATATGCAAATACCCATCATTTTCAAAAGTAGGGGGTAATTACCCTTTGGACTTGAAAATTATCTGGAGCTCTGATATTGTCAGGTTAACAGTTTAGGAGCAATACATTTGATATGAATATGGATAAAAATGAAATGATTGTTTTTTGTTTTTTCTCATAGGTTATAGGTGAAGATTTTAAGACAACGTATCAAATTTTATGGAGGGATGAGAGATGGAAGATTTGGACTAAAGGATTGACAGCACGTTTACCTTCTTCTTGTATGTTCTCTGTTCTTATTATCTTAGGTTATGAATCACTGAAGCGTTTAAGTTTAAAGGAAGAATATAAAAGAGCTGTAAGATGGTGATATTAAATGTGGATTAGATCTTTTTGTTATTCAACAGAACCATTTGTTACTTATTTATCAGGGAAAGAGAAAATATGTGATTTGATTATAATAATGATTTTTGTGATTCAGATGTTTCGTTCAGTTATAGGAGAAGTAAATAAAACCTGTGTAGACTTACCCTCCTTAGGATCAACTTTTGTCTTCAGAATATAGACAGTTTATACTGTATAAATTAAATAGGTTTCCTATATATGAACTTTATTTAATTTTCATTTTATACAGAATTCTGTTTTATTCAGGGTTCGTTTTAGACAAGTTTAGTCAAAAAGACATTTTGATAATGACTGAAAATTAGTCAAAAGACGTTGAATATTACTGAAAATTACTGAAAAAGACATTTTGATAATAACTGACAATTAGTCAAAAGACATGTTGATAATTACTGACAATTAGTCAAAAGACATGTGGATAATTACTGACAATTAGTCAAAAGACATGTTGCATATTACTGACAATTAGTCAAAAGACATGTTGAATATTACTGACAATTAGTCAAAAGATTTGTTGAATATTACTGACAATTAGTCAAAAGACATTGAATATTACTGACAATTAGTCAAAAAGACATGTTGATAATTACTGACATTTAGTCAAAAGACATGTTGATTATTACTGACATTTAGTCAAAAGACATGTTGAATATTACTGACAATAAGTAAAAAAGACATGTTGATAATTACTGACAATTAGTCAAAAGACATGTTGAATATTACTGACATTTAGTCAAAAGACATGTTGAATAGTACAGACAATTAGTCAAAAGACATGTTGAATATTACTGACATTTAGTCAAAAGACATATTGCATATTACTGACATTTAGTCAAAAAGACATGTTGATAATTACTGACAATTAGTCAAAAGACATGTTGAATATTACTGACAATTAGTCAAAAGACATGTTGATATTTACCATCAGCTAGTAGTAAAAGATTGTTAGTAAGGATTAACTTTCTACCGTTTAACAATCTCTGTATTCTGTACTAGAATTTAACTATAACATGTGTGCTATGTGTTTTAAAGACTTTTCCTATTTTGCTGAAGTCTTGAGTTTTACTGTAAACTTGTTCAGGACAAACAATTTATAGCTCACCTGGCCATAGGTCAGGTGAGCTTTTGTCATGGATAAATGTCCGTCGTCTGTCCGTCCGTTAGCTTTTCACATTTAAATCTTCTTCTCTGAAACCGCTGAACAGATTTCAACCAAACTTGCCAGAAATGTTCATTGGATGGTCCTCTACCAGATTTGTGTTTTTGGTGCTGATTTGAAATCCAACATGGCTGCCAGGGTCCATAAAGTGTTCTCATTGGCTGAAATTTTAAAAATCTTCTTGTCAGAAACCACCAAGCCGATTGAATTGTGACTTTGCAGGAATGATCATTGGGTGGTCCTGTACTAAATTTGTGAATCGTTTGCCGATTGGAAATTCAAGATGGCCACCATGACTCGACTTAGTTTAACATTGGACCCTATGGGAATTTCACATTTTCATCTTTTTTTCTGAAACCACAAAACAGATTTGAACCAAACTTGGCAGAAATGTTCATTGGATGGTCATATACAAGATTTTTGTTTTTGGCGCTGATCGGAAATCCAACATGGCTGCCAGGGCCCATAATGTGTTCTGATTGGTCGAAATTTTGAAAATCTTCTTGTTAGAAACCACTAAGCCAGTTGAATTGTGACTTTGCAGGAATGATCATTGGGTGGTCCTGGGTCCTGTACTAAACTTGTGAATCGTTTGCTGATCGGAAATTCAAGATGGCCATCATGACTCGACTTAATTTTAACATAGGACCCTATGGAAAAAATGTGTAAAAGTCTTCTCCTCTGAAACCAGTAAGTCAATTTAAAGCAAACATGGCATGAATGGTCCTTAGGTGGTCAACTTTCAAAATTATGTCCTGTGACCCCGACCTCCATCCAAGATGACCGCCGTCAGCGGACATAGTTTTAACATAGGACCCTATGGGAAAAATGTTTAAAAACATTTTCCTCTGAAACCAGTAAGCCAATTTAAAGCAAACATGGCATGAATGGTCATTAAATGGTCAACTTTCAAAATTATATCCAGTGACCCAAACCTCCATCCAAGATGGCCACCATCAGCAGACATAGTTTTAACATAGGACCCTATTGGAAATATGTTTAAAAATCTTCTCCTCTGAAACCAGTAAGCCAATTTAAAGCAAACATGGCATGGATGGTCCTTAAGTGGTCAATTTTCAAAATTGTGTCCAGTGACCCTGACCTCCATCCAAGATGGCCGCCTTCAGCGGACATACTGTAGTTTTAACATAGGACCCTATGGGAAAAAATGTTTTAAAATCTTCTCCTCTGAAACCAGTAAGCCAATATAGCAAACATGTCATCGGTGGTCCTTAGGTGGTCAACTTCCAAAATTGTGTTCAGTGATCCCGATCTCGGTTCAAAATGGCCGCCGTCAGCGGACATAGCTTTAACATAGGACCCTATGGGAAAATTGTTTAAAAGTCTTCTCTTCTGAAACCAGTCAGCCAATTTAAAGCAAACATGGCATGGATGGTCCTTGGGTAGTATACTTTCAAAATAGTGTCCGGTGACCACGACCTCCATCCAAGATGGCTCCCATGAGCAGACATAGTTTTAACATAGAACTCTATGGCAGTATGGGATTTGAATAGTTACTTAGATGTATTCGGCATGCAGACATTCTTAAGAGGACTTATTTATGTCAGGTGAGCGATACAGGCTCACCTGAACCTCTAGTTTGTATAACTTTCAATGATTTGACAAATAAGATTTGTCGTGGGAGAAGTAGTATTTTTTCTTGTCTTTGTATTGGATGATATTTCCACTATCCATGTTGATAAAACAAATCAAACAAATTTTAATGAACTGTAAAATAAACCATTTTTTGTAAAGCAAAAATAATCCAAATTGTGTCACTAATTCTTTATAGCAGACTTAACCAGTCATCTATTGGCTATATCAGACTTAACCAGTCATCTTCTGGTTATAGCATACTTAACCAGTCATCCACTGGTTATAGCAGACTTAACCAGTCATCTGCTGATTATAGCAGACTTAACCAGTCATCTATTGGTTATAGCAGACTTGACCAGTCATCTACTGGTTATAGCAGACTTAACCAGTCATCTATTGGTTATAGCAGACTTAACCAGTCATCTATTGGTTATAGCAGACTTAACCAGTCATCCACTGGTTATAGCAGACTTAACCAGTCATCCTCTGGTTATAGCAGACTTAACCAGTCATCTATTGGTTATAGCAGACTTAACCAGTCATCCTCTGGTTATAACAGACTTAACCAGTCATCTATTGGTTATAGCAGACTTAACCAGTCATCTATTGGTTATAGCAGACTTAACCAGTCATCTACTGGTTATAGCAGACTTAACCAGTCATCTATTGGTTATAGCAGACTTAACCAGTCATCTTCTGGTTATAGCAGACTTAACCAGTCATCTACTGGTTATAGCAGACTTAACCAGTCATCTTCTGGTCATAGCAGAATTAACCAGTCATCTATTGGTTATAGCAGACTTAACCAGTCATCTACTGGTTATAGCAGACTTAACCAGTCATCTATTGGTTATAGCAGACTTAACCAGTCATCTATTGGTTATAGCAGACTTAACCAGTCATCTATTGGTTATAGCAAGATTCCAGAAATTAGTTTTACAACATCCAACTCACCAATCATTCCTATATCATCTTGTTGTCTAGAGTAATTACAACACCCAAGTCATCAGTGTATGGAGTTTACATTTCACAACTCCTACGTTATTCTTGAGCTTGTGCTCAGTACAGTGATTTTCTGGACAGAGCTCAACTGCTGACGCAAAAGCTACTCAAACAAGGATAGGGGCCGTCGTGATCGTGATCGTATGGTAGTTGGATTTACAACTACCTATTAAATCAGTACTAAAGTTGCGAGTTCAAATCCTGCTCTTGGCAAGGTGTACTCATGATCAATACAACATTATGTGATAAAGTTTCTAATTACAACATGGATTTGTACATATCATAAAAGTGTGAGGAGCAGTCATGGTGATCGTATGACAGTGGGAGTGACCGATGTAGTCGTGATCGTATGACAGTGGGAGTGACCGACATAGTCATGATCGTATGGTGGTTGGACGGGTCGTCATGGTCGTTATCGTATCGTATCCCTCAACAATAAAACTGACCGCAATGATATAACTGAAATATTGTTGAAAATGGCATTAAGCATCATAACCGTAACCCATAAGAGTGGAAAATAGAGAGGGGAGGTGGGCGAGATAGTCATCACAGGAATTGAATGTTGTTCTGTCAGTATCTATTAATGTATTATTGTCATTTCATGAATAACTGTATTGAATTTAAGGAGTTGATGGCGTCATCTTGGAATTGTACGGTTGCAAATGCAATTTTGGTTTGCAATGTGTAGCGGAACCGGTACAATGGATATTTGTGACTGTAAATCCCCAATTGATGCCAGCAACTCATCAAATGCTAATGAAAACATGTTGTATAATAATTGCATTAGAATATTTTTATCCAATGAAATGTATGGTGTGGTATTAGTCAGAGAATTACCAGTATAAAAACAACCATTGTGATCATATCCAATGAAATGTACGGTGTGGTATTAGTCAGAGAATTACCAGTATAAAAACAACCATTGTGATCATATCCAATGAAATGTACGGTGTGGTATTAGTCAGAGAATTACCAGTATAAAAACAACCATTGTGATCATATTGATTGTATTGTTATCTTTTAAAATGTTTTTTTTTTTTTTTCTGATTTTTATAATTAGATTTTATTAATAAAAGTGTTACAACTGTATGTTATCAGTTTGTAGAATTATTGTTATTGGTCTTTTACAATACTGGTAAAACTTCTTGAATGTTAAAATGTGATCTACAGGTTAATAAGAAAAGTTTGAAGACACCAAAGGGGTAATTAGAAGCATAAAATAAAGGATGAAGAGTAATCTAGAGAACACCACACAGAAAAGTAAAGATTGAGTAACACAAACCTCACTAAAAACAAACAATGATCTACAGAACACTACACAGAAAAGTAAAGATTGAGTTACACAAACCTCACTAAAAACAAACAATGATCTACAGAACACTACACAGAAAAGTAAAGATTGAGTTACACAAACCTCACTAAAAACAATGATTTACAGAACACCACACAGAAAAGTAAAGATTGAGTAACACAAACCTCACTAAAAACAATGATTTACAGAACACTACACAGAAAAGTAAAGATTGAGTAACACAAACCTCACTAAAAACAAACAATGATCTACAGAACACTACACAGAAAAGTAAAGATTGAGTAACACAAACCTCACTAAAAACAAACAATGATCTACAGAACACTACACAGAAAAGTAAAGATTGAGTAACACAAACCTCACTAAAAACAAACAATGATCTACAGAACACTACACAGAAAAGTAAAGATTGAGTAACACAAACCTCACTAAAAACAAACAATGATCTACAGAACACCACACAGAAAAGTAAAGATTGAGTAACACAAACCTCACTAAAAACAAACAATGATCTACAGAACACTACACAGAAAAGTAAAGATTGAGTTACACAAACCTCACTAAAAACAAACAATGATCTACAGAACACTACACAGAAAAGTAAAGATTGAGTTACACAAACCTCACTAAAAACAAACAATGATCTACAGAACACTACACAGAAAAGTAAAGATTGAGTTACACAAACCTCACTAAAAACAAACAATGATCTACAGAACACTACACAGAAAAGTAAAGATTGAGTAACACAAACCTCACTAAAAACAAACAATGATCTACAGAACACTACACAGAAAAGTAAAGATTGAGTAACACAAACCTCACTAAAAACAAACAATGATCTACAGAACACTACACAGAAAAGTAAAGATTGAGTAACACAAACCTCACTAAAAACAAACAATGATCTACAGAACACTACACAGAAAAGTAAAGATTGAGTAACACAAACCTCACTAAAAACAAACAATGATCTACAGAACACCACACAGAAAAGTAAAGATTGAGTAACACAAACCTCACTAAAAACAAACAATGATCTACAGAACACTACACAGAAAAGTAAAGATTGAGTTACACAAACCTCACTAAAAACAAACAATGATCTACAGAACACTACACAGAAAAGTAAAGATTGAGTTACACAAACCTCACTAAAAACAAACAATGATCTACAGAACACTACACAGAAAAGTAAAGATTGAGTTACACAAACCTCACTAAAAACAAACAATGATCTACAGAACACTACACAGAAAAGTAAAGATTGAGTAACACAAACCTCACTAAAAACAAACAATGATCTACAGAACACTACACAGAAAAGTAAAGATTGAGTTACACAAACCTCACTAAAAACAAACAATGATCTACAGAACACTACACAGAAAAGTAAAGATTGAGTTACACAAACCTCACTAAAAACAAACAATGATCTACAGAACACTACACAGAAAAGTAAAGATTGAGTTACACAAACCTCACTAAAACAAACAATGATCTACAGAACACTACACAGAAAAGTAAAGATTGAGTTACACAAACCTCACTAAAAACAAACAATGATCTACAGAACACTACACAGAAAAGTAAAGATTGAGTTACACAAACCTCACTAAAAACAAACAATGATCTACAGAACACTACACAGAAAAGTAAAGATTGAGTAACACAAACCTCACTAAAAACAAACAATGATCTACAGAACACTACACAGAAAAGTAAAGATTGAGTTACACAAACCTCACTAAAAACAAACAATGATCTACAGAACACTACACAGAAAAGTAAAGATTGAGTAACACAAACCTCACTAAAAACAAACAATGATCTACAGAACACTACACAGAAAAGTAAAGATTGAGTTACACAAACCTCACTAAAAACAAACAATGATCTACAGAACACTACACAGAAAAGTAAAGATTGAGTTACACAAACCTCACTAAAAACAAACAATGATCTACAGAACACTACACAGAAAAGTAAAGATTGAGTTACACAAACCTCACTAAAAACAAACAATGATCTACAGAACACTACACAGAAAAGTAAAGATTGAGTTACACAAACCTCACTAAAAACAAACAATGATCTACAGAACACTACACAGAAAAGTAAAGATTGAGTTACACAAACCTCACTAAAAACAAACAATGATCTACAGAACACTACACAGAAAAGTAAAGATTGAGTAACACAAACCTCACTAAAAACAAACAATGATCTACAGAACACTACACAGAAAAGTAAAGATTGAGTAACACAAGCCTCACTAAAAACAATGATTTACAGAACACTACACAGAAAAGTAAAGATTGAGTTACACAAACCTCACTAAAAACAAACAATGATCTACAGAACACTACACAGAAAAGTAAAGATTGAGTAACACAAACCTCACTAAAAACAAACAATGATCTACAGAACACTACACAGAAAAGTAAAGATTGAGTAACACAAGCCTCACTAAAAACAATGATTTACAGAACACTACACAGAAAAGTAAAGATTGAGTAACACAAATCTCACTAAAAACAAACAATGATTTACAGAACACTACACAGAAAAGTAAGTAACACAAATTTCACTAAAAACAAACAATGATCTACAGAACACTACACAGAAAAGTAAAGATTGAGTTACACAAACCTCACTAAAAACAAACAATGATTTACAGAACACTACACAGAAAAGTAAAGATTGAGTAACACAAACCTCACTAAAAACAAACAATGATTTACAGAACACTACACAGAAAAGTAAAGATTGAGTAACACAAATCTCACTAAAAACAAACAATGATCTACAGAACACTACACAGAAAAGTAAAGATTGAGTAACACAAACCTCACTAAAAACAAACAATGATCTACAGAACACTACACAGAAAAGTAAAGATTGAGTTACACAAACCTCACTAAAAACAAACAATGATCTACAGAACACTACACAGAAAAGTAAAGATTGAGTAACACAAACCTCACTAAAAACAAACAATGATTTACAGAACACTACACAGAAAAGTAAAGATTGAGTTACATAAACCTCACTA
Organism: Bathymodiolus brooksi; assembly: GCA_963680875.1. Taxonomy (NCBI): domain Eukaryota; kingdom Metazoa; phylum Mollusca; class Bivalvia; order Mytilida; family Modiolidae; genus Bathymodiolus; species Bathymodiolus brooksi. The sequence goes on along the minus strand of OY804586.1, from coordinate 65,911,672 downwards.
AAAACAAACAATGATCTACAGAACACTACACAGAAAAGTAAAGATTGAGTAACACAAACCTCACTAAAAACAAACAATGATTTACAGAACACTACACAGAAAAGTAAAGATTGAGTTACACAAACCTCACTAAAAACAAACTGATTTACAGAACACCACACAGAAAAGTAAAGATTGAGTAACACAAACCTCGCTAAAAACAAACAATGATCTACAGAACACTACACAGAAAAGTAAAGATTGAGTAACACAAACCTCACTAAAAACAAACAATGATTTACAGAACACTACACAGAAAAGTAAAGATTGAGTAACACAAATCTCACTAAAAACAAACAATGATCTACAGAACACTACACAGAAAAGTAAAGATTGAGTAACACAAACCTCACTAAAAACAAACAATGATCTACAGAACACTACACAGAAAAGTAAAGATTGAGTTACACAAACCTCACTAAAAACAAACAATGATCTACAGAACACTACACAGAAAAGTAAAGATTGAGTAACACAAACCTCACTAAAAACAAACAATGATTTACAGAACACTACACAGAAAAGTAAAGATTGAGTTACATAAACCTCACTAAAAACAAACAATGATCTACAGAACACTACACAGAAAAGTAAAGATTGAGTAACACAAACCTCACTAAAAACAAACAATGATTTACAGAACACTACACAGAAAAGTAAAGATTGAGTTACACAAACCTCACTAAAAACAAACTGATTTACAGAACACCACACAGAAAAGTAAAGATTGAGTAACACAAACCTCGCTAAAAACAAACAATGATCTACAGAACACTACACAGAAAAGTAAAGATTGAGTTACACAAACCTCACTAAAAACAAACAATGATCTATAGAACACTACACAGAAAAGTAAAGATTGAGCCACACAAACCTCACTAAAAACAATGATCTACAGAACACTACACAGAAAAGTAAAGATAGAGTAACACAAACCTCACTAAAAACAATGATCTACAGAACACTACACAGAAAAGTAAAGATTGAGTTACACAAACCTCACTAAAAACAAACAATGATCTACAGAACACTACACAGAAAAGTAAAGATTGAGTTACACAAACCTCACTAAAAACAAACAATGATCTACAGAACACTACACAGAAAAGTAAAGATAGAGTAACACAAACCTCACTAAAAACAATGATCTACAGAACACTACACAGAAAAGCAAAGATTGAGTTACACAAACCTCACTAAAAACAAACAATGATCTACAGAACACTACACAGAAAAGTAAAGATTGAGTTACACAAACCTCACTAAAAACAAACAATGATCTACAGAACACTACACAGAAAAGTAAAGATTGAGTAACACAAACCTCACTAAAAACAAACAATGATCTACAGAACACTACACAGAAAAGTAAAGATTGAGTAACACAAACCTCACTAAAAACAAACAATGATCTACAGAACACTACACAGAAAAGTAAAGATTGAGTAACACAAACCTCACTAAAAACAAACAATGATTTACAGAACACTACACAGAAAAGTAAAGATTGAGTTACACAAACCTCACTAAAAACAAACAATGATCTACAGAACACTACACAGAAAAGTAAAGATTGAGTTACACAAACCTCACTAAAAACAAACAATGATCTACAGAACACTACACAGAAAAGTAAAGATTGAGTAACACAAACCTCACTAAAAACAAACAATGATTTACAGAACACTACACAGAAAAGTAAAGATTGAGTAACACAAATCTCACTAAAAACAAACAATGATCTACAGAACACTACACAGAAAAGTAAAGATTGAGTAACACAAACCTCACTAAAAACAAACAATGATTTACAGAACACTACACAGAAAAGTAAAGATTGAGTAACACAAACCTCACTAAAAACAAACAATGATATACAGAACACTACACAGAAAAGTAAAGATTGAGTAACACAAATCTCACTAAAAACAAACAATGATCTACAGAACACTACACAGAAAAGTAAAGATTGAGTAACACAAATCTCACTAAAACAAACAATGATTTACAGAACACTACACAGAAAAGTAAAGATTGAGTAACACAAACCTCACTAAAAACAATGATCTACAGAACACTACACAGAAAAGTAAAGATTGAGTTACACAAACCTCACTAAAAACAAACAATGATCTACAGAACACTACACAGAAAAGTAAAGATTGAGTAACACAAACCTCACTAAAAACAAACAATGATTTACAGAACACTACACAGAAAAGTAAAGATTGAGTTACACAAACCTCACTAAAAACAAACTGATTTACAGAACACCACACAGAAAAGTAAAGATTGAGTAACACAAACCTCGCTAAAAACAAACAATGATCTACAGAACACTACACAGAAAAGTAAAGATTGAGTTACACAAACCTCACTAAAAACAAACAATGATCTACAGAACACTACACAGAAAAGTAAAGATTGAGTTACACAAACCTCACTAAAAACAAACAATGATCTACAGAACACTACACAGAAAAGTAAAGATTGAGCCACACAAACCTCACTAAAAACAATGATCTACAGAACACTACACAGAAAAGTAAAGATTGAGTTACACAAACCTCACTAAAAACAAACAATGATCTACAGAACACTACACAGAAAAGTAAAGATTGAGTTACACAAACCTCACTAAAAACAAACAATGATCTACAGAACACTACACAGAAAAGTAAAGATTGAGTAACACAAATCTCACTAAAACAAACAATGATTTACAGAACACTACACAGAAAAGTAAAGATTGAGTAACACAAACCTCACTAAAAACAATGATCTACAGAACACTACACAGAAAAGTAAAGATTGAGTTACACAAACCTCACTAAAAACAAACAATGATCTACAGAACACTACACAGAAAAGTAAAGATTGAGTGACACAAACCTCACTAAAAACAAACAATGATCTACAGAACACTACACAGAAAAGTAAAGATTGAGTAACACAAACCTCACTAAAAACAAACAATGATTTACAGAACACTACACAGAAAAGTAAAGATTGAGTTACACAAACCTCACTAAAAACAAACAATGATCTACAGAACACTACACAGAAAAGTAAAGATTGAGTTACACAAACCTCACTAAAAACAAACAATGATCTACAGAACACTACACAGAAAAGTAAAGATTGAGCCACACAAACCTCACTTAAAACAATGATCTACAGAACACTACACAGAAAAGTAAAGATTGAGTTACACAAACCTCACTAAAAACAAACAATGATCTACAGAACACTACACAGAAAAGTAAAGATTGAGTAACAAAAATCTCACTAAAACAATGATCTACAGAACACTACACAGAAAAGTAAAGATTGAGTTACACAAACCTCACTAAAACAAACAATGATCTACAGAACACTACACAGAAAAGTAAAGATTGAGTTACATAAACCTCACTAAAAACAATGATCTACAGAACACTACACAGAAAAGTAAAGATTGAGTAACACAAACCTCACTTAAAACAAACAATGATTTACAGAACACTACACAGAAAAGTAAAGATTGAGTAACACAAACCTCACTAAAAACAAACAATGATCTACAGAACACTACACTGAAAAGTAAAGATTGAGTAACACAAACCTCACTAAAAACAAACAATGATCTACAGAACACTACACAGAAAAGTAAAGATTGAGTTACACAAACCTCACTAAAAACAAACAATGATCTACAGAACACTACACAGAAAAGTAAAGATTGAGTAACACAAACCTCACTAAAAACAAACAATGATTTACAGAACACTACACAGAAAAGTAAAGATTGAGTTACACAAACCTCACTAAAAACAAACGATGATCTACAGAACACTACACAGAAAAGTAAAGATTGAGTAACAAAAACCTCACTAATAACAAACAATGATCTACAGAACACTACACAGAAAAGTAGATTGAGTAACACAAACCTCATTAAAAACAAACGATGATCTACAGAACACTACACAGAAAAGTAAAGATTGAGTTACACAAACCTCACTAAACATCAAGGTGAACTCAGGTGCTCCGGAAGGGTAAGCAGTTCCTGCTCTACTACAATCTCAGTGATATGTTATGAATGAGGAAAGGAGCGGATTGTGATAATGATAAAACGGAAAATATCCATGGTCATTTGTGATGGAATATATCCATGGTCATGTAACACAGTTAGGGTTAAAAGGTTAACCAAGTGATAGTGGCAACCATAAAACTTTCTTAGTCACAAGTTCGACTGAGAGATATAGAGCTGTCAAAGGGTTTGTGGTGTCTCAGAGTCTGGGAGACAGTATGGCGATTTTTAATTCGGCAGCACTAAATTGACTAAATTTGTGTTACTTATTTATGCTTTAATAATAGGATATGTCTTCCCAAGTAAGCATGCTTCTATCATGGGATTTTCAAACTGTTTTGTTAGTTGCTTAAACCTTGGTTGCTTTTCTGAGACTGACAAAAAAAACTTTTCAAGGGTTAGTACGTATACATTTCCAACGTAAGAGAAACTGCCTTTCCAAGCTAATCCAATGTGTGGATAAATTGTTTTCAAAAATAAAATTGGTCATGAGAACTGCCCCGGAAATTGGCAATGGATCGTTTTGTGGAACAAAGTTAAGAGTAGGTTATTGTCACGGTGACAAAGCTTTGTCTTTATGTGTTTTAGTCAATATATGTCACTTTATATCAGCTTCATCCTGATAGCACAACTAAATCCCCGAGAACAAACCACACATAAAAAGTGCCTTCACTGGATATTTACTACACCATTTGGAATCAAATTTTGTATTATATGCAGCTTTTTGCAGGACTGTCTGCTTCACCCTCAGTTGAAGGTTCACACTCCAGTTAACTTGTTACTTCTAATCTGGTTCTTTGATACCGTTATGCGTAAAGGTAACCAGTTGTGACAGAAATACAATAAAAACAAATTGCCAACAGATCTGAATTTCCGTATTGAGGGAACCAGTTCTGTTAAGGCAGTTTTATTATCTTTGCTGAAATTTTACAATTCGTCGATTTTTGTGTTAGCGTGAGAATAATGGGGGTTAGCACGAGTGTGATTTAATGCCTTGAAGCGTGACTCTCACAATGAAAGGGCGGGACTTGACAGGTATGAATATATACTCCCTAATCAGGTGCTGTTTTGAATTTTGCTACATATGGATAGTTCACAATGGGAAAATTGAAATTGTCTCTCTTGTTGTATAGTTTCATTCATAACCAGTCCTCGCTGTCAATTTCGAGGTGTAGGTCAAGGTAATCCTTTATTTCAAGCTCAATGGAATAGATGCGATCAACAAAATCATGTGGAAAACACTTGAATGACCATATTAATAAACAAAGAGGGGAGGTTTTGGACCCATAAAACTAGTTCAACTTCGTCAGGAAAGTGAGCGGTCATGTATGTGTGTTTGCAATTTTACTTTTGCCTCTGTTTCTCTGATTTTTCTTATTGGTTTTGGAACTCATGGTGTGGTATTTTTTATTTTTTATTTTTATGCTTTCCTTAAATAAACAAGTCATTATAAGAAAATAGTTTAATTTTACAATGATGTAATGTACAAAAGAATTTCTACATTGTATTATATCACATGGTTGTCACATGATACAATGAATAGTCACATGATAGAATGAATGGTCACATGATATAATGAATACAGTCACATGATAGAATAAACAGACAAATAGTCTTAAATACATGTATATTTAACACACTTAATCACATGATCATAATATGATGAGACAAAGGTTAAAGGTTGACATACAAAATAGACATGGCAGATCGCTCCATAGTTTATCAATCGTAATTATGATAAATAGTGAGGTTATATCATGGCGTTCATTGTTATTCATGAAGGTTACAAGCACCAACCTGACACAATTCATTGACAAACACTAACGTTGTATCAAGTTTGAGGTCACATTCCCAGACTTTACTAAATAATATATAATCAGAAATAAACAATTATATATGCAAAGCTGCTAAAAATCTCCAAGGAGATTTGTGCTCTATAAATGTATAAATATCATGTTCTGAACATACAATAAAAAAACCTGTCTCTATTTATAGTATATTAATGCTTGTGAAACCATACCAGAGGATTTACAAGTTTGTAAGATGCCATTGAAAAAGGTAGGAGACCACACATCATTCCGAAAAAAAGTAGGAGATGACAAATAATTCTTGTCACATATATCGAAACATTTACAAGTTTGTAGGACCTTGAAGTCGAAATGGTAGTATACCACAAGTCATTCTTGTCACGTTATTTCAAAGCATTTACACGTCTGACGGATAACGTCGATGAAGGTCGAAAATGTTGTAGATCACATATAGAACACAACTTACAGGTTTGTAAGAGAAAGTCACAACATTTGCATCATGTATTCTAGATTAGGGTCAACCCTACCTGTATATAATAAAATCATGTATTCTAGATTAGGGTCAATCCTACCTGTATTCTAGATTAGGGTCAACCCTACCTGTATTCTAGATTAGGGTCAACCCTACCTGTATATAATAAAATCACTATAGAGGACAGTTTCATTGTCTTAAATCAATGAATAGTGTATATAATTTGAACCTGTATATAAAGGACACATTTTCACATTCCCTACGATGTCTTTTATATACAGGTGTGTCTGTAGTAGGTATATATAATAGAGACCATGATAACTACGTACTACAAGTGGAGATAAAAACCAAGCTATTGGTGGAAATATCAATGTAATTCTAGTGATGGAATCCACAAAAATATCAATGCAATTCTACAAATTGTTCACATTATTTCGATCTCCTAAATTTGTAATGTAAAAATTCTCCAAAAATTGTATTTCCATACAACATAATGTGATAAAGTTTGTCAGTGACTTGCGACAGGTTGGTGGTTTTCTCTCGGTACTCCGGTTTCCTCCACCAATAAAACTGACAGCTACGATAAATCTGAAATTTTGTTGAAAGTGGCATTAAACACAAACCCTGAATTGTTACATTTTCATTGTTTTCTTAACTTCCAAATAAAACAAATAAAAAATGTCCATCAGGAATGTATTAAAACTGTGAAATTTATGTCCTACAAACTAAAACAAAAACATGATAAAACAATAACTTATGATTAAAAAAACCCAACTACACTTAAGCCTGCCCATGTCGTCTTTTAAAAGGTCACTTTTTTCTTGTATTGTCATAGAAAATGTCATATGAATTGAACCTCTTTTAAAAGGTCATCTGTCTTGAAAGACCACCTTTTCTGTGTCTCAAATGTGACCTCTTAATACAGGTCTGGCTGTACTTCAAATAATGTCTATTTAAATTTGCTACTTAGACACATTGTTGATTCAGTCATAAAAATAAAATAGCTTACAAACTAAAACCTATAAAATAACATTAAACTAATGGTGTAAACTATTTTCTAACATTAAATTAATGGTGTAAACTGTTTTCTAACATTAAATTAATGGTGTAAACTGTTTTCTAACATTAAATTAATGGTGTAAACTATTTTCTAACATTAAATTAATAGTGTAAACTGTTTGATAACATTAAATTAATGGTGTAAACCATTTTCTAACATTAAATTAATGGTGTAAACTGTTTTCTAACATTAAATTAATGGTGTAAACCGTTTTCTAACATTAAATTAATGGTGTAAACTGTTTGTTAACATTAAATTAATAGTGTAAACTGTTTGTTAACATTAAATTAATGGTGTAAACTGTTTGCTATTAACATTAAATTAATAGTGTAAACTGTTTGTTAACATTAAATTAATGGTGTAAACTGTTTGTTAACATTAAATTAATGGTGTAAACTGTTTGTTAACATTAAATTAATGGTGTAAACTGTTTGATAACATTAAATTAATGGTGTAAACTGTTTGATAACATTAAATTAATGGTGTAAACTATTTGATAACATTAAATTAATAGTGTACATTTTGCATTATCTCTTTGACCTATTACAATGATTAATGGTCAACATTAACATATAAAACATTTTACCCATCAGACCTATAGTATCATATAATAATATGAAATATATCAATGAACCCCGTAAGGTGAAGATTGATAAGTTGACAAGGAGAACATTTTGATAAGGTGAGTTCACAAGAAGAATATTATAGTTTTCTCCTAAAATGTGGGGAAATTGACAAATAAATATTCAATAATGTTATCATAAGAAATGTTCTCTCTTTGATATTTATGATGAGGATAATGGTGTCTGATGATTGGATGATCTACAGTATTGCATCATGGGAATATTTCCATCACAGATTCTACTTTAAATTGGAAGTGCTGCTGGCTGCTACAAATGTGTCTGCAAAATAAAAACAAATCATATCTATATTTGTTCATTAACAGGACAACTTAAGAAAGGTAATTTTCATTTGTTTTATTTTTAGCTTTAACACCAATAACAAAATAATTGACTATTTTCTGATGACATTTTCCTGATAATAAGTGATTGTTGTAGATAAAGGTTTACACTGTCAAATTTTCCTTTAAACTTCACTTCAGACTTTCACATGTGATCATGTTTCAAACACAAATTTGACAGTCTACATATGCTTAATGGGTCCATGAAATATTAGAAGGGAGTTGAATGTGTGTGTAGACAGTCAAATTGTGCTTACAATGGGTGACAGTTAAAGTTTGAAGAGAAAATAAAAAGGAACAGATTCAACCTTGTAAACAAACCTTCAACTTGACATATTCCATTACTGTACAAGTGGAAATGATTGTGTGGTAAACAAACCTTCAACTTGACATATTCCATTACTGTATTAAGTGGAAATGTTTGTGTGGTAAACAAACCTTCAACTTGACATATTCCATTACTGTACAAGTGGAAATGTTTGTGTGGTAAACAAACCTTCAACTTGACATATTCCATTACTGTATTAAGTGGAAATGTTTGTGTGGTAAACAAACCTTCAACTTGACATATTCCATTACTGTATTAAGTGGAAATGTTTGTGTGGTAAACAAACCTTCAACTTGACATATTCCATTACTGTATTAAGTGGAAATGTTTGTGTGGTAGAAATATTTGATAAATTTGTGTTTCACTAAAATAATCCCCATGTGAAAAGTGTTCAATCTACGTGGATGTCTTGAACTGGAAACAATTACATTTCACAAACATTAACCCATTCAAATGATTTGTTAAAAACAAACGGAAACTTTTAAAACCCACGATTATAACCATTTGTACAGTATACTTCACATACCAATAAGATCAGAACTATTACAAAATTGTAAGCAGCTGAAGCAGTATATTTATACCTAGAAATCTAACACTAGGGATACAATAATTAAGTGATGGTATTCAATTACCTAACTCCTTATTAAAAGACTAGGAGATGACCGCACTGTCTTTGAAGATGTGATAGCATCAATTGTTCATTTGATGGTTACAAAATGAGTTTACTGTTGACACCTTAACCTAACCAGTAAACTGTAATTTGTGACAATCAAATCACAATTTACACTGTCAAATCTTCAAATACATAACAGCTATTTCCATTTCTGATAAATTAGCATTAAATTATATTCTAATCAACCAGATATATTGTTTCCACATGCACAAACTGTTTGACAGCATCAATCCTATAATTGATGCCTGCAAATATTTGATGCCATCCAATCAGAAAAGCTGTTACATCATAGATTACAAAAGAATATTGTTTATAATTGATACCTGCAAATATTTGATGCCATCCAATCAGAAAAGCTGTTACATCATAGATTACAAAAGAATATTGTTTATAATTGATACCTGCAAATATTTGATGCCATCCAATCAGAAAAGCTGTTACATCATCGATTACATAAGAATTATGTTTATAAAGATCATTTAACAATATTTTTTTCTGTAACATACCAAGTCCTTTGTGCACTATATTTTGTACATGTGTGTGTGCATTCTAAAACTACTTATATATGTATAAGAAAATCATACAACTTGAATAAAAGTATACAATGCATGCCTATACAAATTCTTCTCTTACAATATCACTGTTCTAGACAGACCGGTTAACTTTTAATATAATTATATCTCTACCAATATCACTGTTCTAGACAGACCTGTTAACTTTTAATATAATTATATCTCTACCAATATCACTGTTCTAGACAGACCTGTTAACTTTTAATACAATATCTCTACCAATATTACTGTTCTAGACAGACCTGTTAACTTTTAATATAATATCTCTACCAATATTACTGTTCTAGACAGACCTGTTAACTTTTAATATAATTATATCTCTACCAATATTACTGTTCTAGACAGACCTGTTAACTTTTAATATAATTATATCTCTACCAATATTACTGTTCTAGACAGACCTGTTAACTTTTAATATAATATCTCTACCAATATCACTGTTCTAGACAGACCTGTTAACTTTTAATATAATATCTCTACCAATATCACTGTTCTAGACAGACCTGTTAACTTTTAATATAATATCTCTACCAATATCACTGTTCTAGACAGACCTGTTAACTTTTAATATAATATCTCTACCAATATCACTGTTCTAGACAGACCTGTTAACTTTTAATATAATTATATCTCTACCAATATTACTGTTCTAGACAGATCTGTTAACTTTTAATATAATATCACCAATATTACTGTTCTAGACAGACCTGTTAACTTTTAATATAATCATATCTCTACCAATATCACTGTTCTAAGGGGCCCGGGTAGCTCAATGAGTTAGGTCGATGGATCTAACAGTTCATACAAGCTTATCACCAATACGGCGTAGGTTCGCGCCCAGCTTTGAAAATTACAACTAGAGGCTCAGGTGAGCCTGTATCACTCACCTCACATAAACAAGCGCTCTTAAGAATGTCTGCATGCCGAATACATCTAAGTTACTATTCAAATCCCATAGGATTCTATGTTAAAACTATGTCTGCTCATGGCAGCCATCTTGGATGGAGGTCGTGGTCACCGGACACAATTTTGAAAGTATACTACCCAAGGACCATCCATGCCATGTTTGCTGTAAATTGGCTGACTGGTTCCAGAGGAGAAGACTTAAACAATTTTTCCATAGGGTCCTATGTTAAATCTATGTCCACTAACGGTGGCCATTTTGGACTGAGATCGGGGTCACTGAACACAATTTTGGAAGTTGATCACCTAAGGACCATCGATGACATGTTTGCTATATTGGTTTACTGGTTTCAGAGGAGAAGATTTTAAATCATTTTTTCCCATAGGGTCCTATGTTAAAACTATGTCCACTGAAGGTGGCCATCTTGGATGGAGGTTAGGGTCAACGGACACAATTTTGAAAATTGACCACTTAAGGACCATCCATGCCATGTTTGCTTTAAATTGGCTTACTGGTTTCAGAGGAGAAGATTTTTAAACATATTTCCAATAGGGTCCTATGTTAAAACTATGTTTGCTGATGGTGGCCATATTGGATGGAGGTCTGGGTCACTGGATATAATTTTGAAAGTTGACCATTTAAGGACCATTCATGCCATGTTTGCTTTAAATTGGCTTACTGGTTTCAGTGGAATTTTTTTTTAAACATTTTTCCCATTGGGTCCTATGTTAAAACTATGTCCGCTGGTGGCAGCCATCTTGGATGGAGGTCGGGGTCACAGGACATAATTTTGAAAGTTGACCACCTAAGGATCATTCATGCCATGTTTGCTTTAAATTGACTTACTGGTTTCAGAGGAGTAGACTTTTAAACATTTTTTCCATAGGGTCCTATGCTAAAACTAAGTCGAGTCATGGTGGTCATCTTGAATTTCCAATCAGCAAACGATTCACACGTTGAGTACAGGGCCACCCAATGATCATTCCTACAATATTTTATAATTCAATTGACTGAGCACTTTCTGACAAGACGGTTTTATAATTTCGACCCATCATAACACATTATGGGCCCTGGCAGCCATGTTGAATTTCCGATCAGCACCAAAATCAAGTATCTTGTATATGGCCATCCAATGGACATTTCTGCCAAGTTTCGTTCAAATCTGTTGTGTGGTTTCAGAAAAAAAGATGAAAATGTGAAATTCCCATAGGGTCCAATGTTAAACTAAGTCAAGTCATGGCGGCCATCTTGGATATGCGATTGGCACAAAAATAACAAACTTGGTAGAGGACCACTCATCATTTCTATAATGTTACAATTCCATCGGCTGAGTAGTTTATGACAAGAAGATTTTCAAAGTTTCAACCAATCAGAACACATTATTGGCTCTGGCAGCCATGTTGGATTTCCGATCTGCACCAAAATAGCAAATCTGGTAGAGGACCTCCCAATGAACAAGTTTGGTCCAAATCTGTTCAGTGGTTGCAGAGAAGAAGATGAAAATATGAAAAGTTTACAGACGCGGGCGACGACGACGACGGACGCAAAGTGATGACAAAAACTCACATGGTCCTTTGGAACAGGTGAGCTAAAAAAGGGTGCACTAGACTCGCAGCCGCAAGTATACCAGTTGCTTGCCCAGGGTCGGTTGTTCTCTCCGGGTACTCCGGCTTCCTCCACCACTAAAACTGGTCGCCATGATATAGCTGAAATATTGCTGAAAGTGGCATTAAACACCAAAAATTTAATTTCAAATTATTACTGTTCTAGACCATAGCACTAACCCAATATAAAATACTATATATTTAAATCTTTAAATTGTAATCAAATAAAATCCTCCATCTTGTCCAACACTGATTTGGTTTGTAGAACTTGACATTTATGTCTGTTGTAATCAAGCATGCTAACTAAGGTGTATGTTAGTAAGTTAACTTCTGCTATCCCAGTGACACATATATAATATTAGTTAAGTTCAACAGTTACTAATTATAGTGACATAATTATTGGCAGATTTACACTTGTACAATATGTGACTACCAAATGATATGCTTAAAATGTTCAAACCTTTAATTTGTCAATTTGAAGACAAAAAAATGATTGAACTTTAATAAATTTGTGTATCTACCTCTAAAATTATATAAAAATAAAAACCATGCTATAAAAATTGTATTAGTAAAGGATCATCAACCAGTATTATTGTCATTGGTATAATAAACTACCATCTATTAGTAAAGGATCATCAACCAGTATTACTTCTATTGTCATTGGTATAATAAACTACCATCTATTAGTAAAGGATCGTAAACCAGTATTACTTCTATTGTCATTGGTATAATAAACTACCATCTATTAGTAAAGGATTGTAAACCAGTATTACTTCTATTGTCATTGGTATAATAAACTACCATCTATTAGTAAAGGATTGTCAACCAGTATTACTTCTATTGTCATTGGTATAATAAACTACCATCTATTAGTAAAGGATCGTAAACCAGTATTACTTCTATTGTCATTGGTATAATAAACTACCATCTATTAGTAAAGGATCGTCAACCAGTATTACTTCTATTGTCATTGGTATAATAAACTACCATCTATTAGTAAAGGATCGTCAACCAGTATTACTTCTATTGTCATTGGTATAATAAACTACCATCTATTAGTAAAGGATCGTAAACCAGTATTACTTCTATTGTCATTGGTATAATAAACTACCATCTATTAGTAAAGGATCGTAAACCAGTATTACTTCTATTGTCATTGGTATAATAAACTACCATCTATTAGTAAAGGATCGTAAACCAGTATTACTTCTATTGTCATTGGTATAATAAACTACCATCTATTAGTAAAGGATCGTCAACCAGTATTACTTCTATTGTCATTGGTATAATAAACTACCATCTATTAGTAAAGGATCGTAAACCAGTATTACTTCTATTGTCATTGGTATAATAAACTACCATCTATTAGTAAAGGATTGTCAACCAGTATTACTTCTATTGTCATTGGTATAATAAACTACCATCTATTAGTAAAGGATCGTCAACCAGTATTACTTCTATTGTCATTGGTATAATAAACTACCATCTATTAGTAAAGGATCGTAAACCAGTATTACTTCTATTGTCATTGGTATAATAAACTACCATCTATTAGTAAAGGATCGTCAACCAGTATTACTTCTATTGTCATTGGTATAATAAACTACCATCTATTAGTAAAGGATCGTAAACCAGTATTACTTCTATTGTCATTGGTATAATAAACTACCATCTATTAGTAAAGGATGGTCAACCAGTATTACTTCTATTGTCATTGGTATAATAAACTACCATCTATTAGTAAAGGATCGTCAACCAGTATTACTTCTATTGTCATTGGTATAATAAACTACCATCTATTAGTAAAGGATCGTAAACCAGTATTACTTCTATTGTCATTGGTATAATAAACTACCATCTATTAGTAAAGGATCGTAAACCAGTATTACTTCTATTGTCATTGGTATAATAAACTACCATCTATTAGTAAAGGATCGTAAACCAGTATTACTTCTATTGTCATTGGTATAATAAACTACCATCTATTAGTAAAGGATCGTCAACCAGTATTACTTCTTTTGTCATTGGTATAATAAACTACCATCTATTAGTAAAGGATTGTAAACCAGTATTATTGTCATTGGTATAATAAACTACCATCTATTAGTAAAGGATCGTCAACCAGTATTACTTCTTTTGTCATTGGTATAATAAACTACCATCTATTAGTAAAGGATCGTAAACCAGTATTACTTCTTTTGTCATTGGTATAATAAACTACCATCTATTAGTAAAGGATCGTCAACCAGTATTACTTCTATTGTCATTGGTATAATAAACTACCATCTATTAGTAAAGGATCGTAAACCAGTATTACTTCTTTTGTCATTGGTATAATAAACTACCATCTATTAGTAAAGGATTGTCAACCAGTATTACTTCTATTGTCATTGGTATAATAAACTACCATCTATTAGTAAAGGATCGTCAACCAGTATTACTTCTATTGTCATTGGTATAATAAACTACCATCTATTAGTAAAGGATCGTCAACCAGTATTACTTCTTTTGTCATTGGTATAATAAACTACCATCTATTAGTAAAGGATCGTAAACCAGTATTACTTCTATTGTCATTGGTATAATAAACTACCATCTATTAGTAAAGGATCGTCAACCAGTATTACTCCTATTGTCATTGGTATAATACCTTCCCATGATCCATAGGACTGCCATTCAACAGCTGAATGTAATAAGACTATCCTATCAAGAATGTAATCTTTTACATTGGGGCCAGACCTAGGATTACGGGTAATTAACAGCATGTTGACAATTCTAACAGTAACATTTTCATTAAAACAATACCACTGACAATAATACACAAAGGTCAAATGTCATCCCAAAACGTCAAAAGGTCATGGCATGACACACTAACAGGACAATACTTGTACAGACATGAGACAAATGACAACAACAACAAAGAACAACAACGATGCACAAAGGTCAAATGTCATCTCAAAAGGGGACGACATACTATCAGGACAATGCTTGTACAGACATGAGAGTCAGTAACAAATAACAAAACAAAAAAACACAGAAAAATAACAATACAAAAAGATCGGAGGTCAACGAACGAATAATGGAGTAATGTGTAAATATTTATTTAGCTTCTGTTAACAGAATAATGAGTAAATATTTATTTAGGTTCTGCTAACAGAGCAATATGTAAATATTTATTTAAGTTCTGTTAACAGAGCAATATGTAAATATTTATTTAGGTTCTGCTAACAGAGCAATATGTAAATATTTATTTAGCTTCTGTTAACAGAGTAATGAGTAAATATTTATTTAGCTTCTGTTAACAGAGTAATGAGTAAATATTTATTTACCTTCTGTTAACAGAATAATGAGTAAATATTTATTTAGCTTCTGTTAACAGAGCAATGTGTAAATATTTATTTAGCTTCTGTTAACAGAGCAATGAGTTTTTATTTAGCTTCTGTTAACAGAGTAATGAGTAAATATTTATTTAGCTTCTGTATATCAGTATTGTTGGAAGTAGGTAGTTATTTTTGGGGTAGATCGTTGTCATAAAATAGTAAGTAGTAAATTTTGGATAAAATATGTCCTCAGATTTTAATGACTACAAATCTGATTGGTTGATCATAACAACTCTGATTGGTTGACTATAACAACAAGTCTGATTGGTTGATAATAACAACAACTCTGATTGGTTGATAATAACCATGGGAGATATCAATATTAGCCAGTAACTACATTAATATTAACACTAGTGACTAGATATAACAACATAGGATGTTGAATCTGTGTATTAATTTATCTCTTTAATATTGGTTAAATTGTTTCCACTAATGAAACATCCAAACTTAAACATGAAACTTCAAGATACATTCTATAACACGGAGAAGGTGTTCTCCCTCCGTTTCTTAACCTTAAGATATTGTTGACAACTAAATAATGCATATTAAACAACAAATCCAACATCTTAAGCTTGTTTTGACACAATATAACAGTCTGATGGATTACATCTAGCTGATACTATAAATCCATAACTAGGTTGTCATGGTAACAGTTAACTGTAAGATCTGATGCATTAGTAGTAATTTATACATATATTAAGAGAGCTATATAACTTTTTATAGTAGTCAATTTAAGGCTGGTCATATTTTAACATTGTGTAAAATGTTTTAACCAGGCTGTGTGGTAACATGGTTAAGCTTAACTTCTAATCATAAGCATAGCACCACTGACATGTCCTGATACCCATCTCAGAAGCACAGCACCACTGACATGTCCTGATATCCATCTCATAAGCATAGCACCACTGACATGTCCTGATACCCATCTCAGAAGCACAGCACCACTGACATGTCCTGATACCCATCTCAGAAGCACAGAACCATTGACATGTCCTGATACCCATTTCAGAAGCACAGCACCACTGATATGTTCTGATACCCATCCCAGAAGCACAGCACCACTGACATGTCCTGATACCCATCTCATAAGCACAGCACCACTGACATGTCCTGATACCCATCTCATAAGTACGGCACCACTGACATATCCTGATACCCATCTCAGAAGCACAGCACCACTGACATATCCTGATACCCATCTCAGAAGCACAGCACCACTGACATGTCCTGATACCCATCTCAGAAGCACAGCACCACTGACATGTCCTGATACCCATCTCATAAGTACAGCACCACTGACATGTCCTGATACCCATCTCAGAAGCACAGCACCACTGACATGTCCTGATACCCATCTCATAAGCACAACACCACTGACATGTCCTGATACCCATCTCAGAAGCACAGCACCACTGACATGTCCTGATACCCATCTCAGAAGCACAGCACCACTGACATATCCTGATACCCATATCAGAAGCACAGCACCACTGACATGTCCTGATACCCATCTCAGAAGCACAGCACCACTGACATGTCCTGATACCCATCTCAGAAGCACAGCACCATATGATACAGCCTAGTCTTCTCTACTGCAAGGTGTAACTGATACATCTTACTCCAAGTCTGCTACTAAAGGGAGTGCTGGAATACAACCTAGTCTTGTCTACTGTAAGGTCTAACCACAACTTGCCCTCAAGCGGGAACGTGTTTTAGTGTTTGTTCATTGCCTATTGCAATACCATATTTTATTTTACCCAATACCTTCCCTTTTGCAGTGTAACAAAAACACCCACTCATAGGTCAATCCCTGTGCCAGATTTTCACCACGTAATTTTATTGTATGTAAATTTGTTCTGGTTGGGTATATAGTCTGTTATTTGTTATTTTTGAATTTGGAGTCGCCCCTAAATATCTCCCAATATTAGATAAATGCACCAGTCCACAGCTAACTGTATATATCAGACCCACAACCATTGAAGCCAATTACCTGTTTACTGCTGTAACATAAAATGATATATAATCACTACAACTTTGTTAACTAAGCAGCATGCTGAAAATGAAACTAGGTATATCTGTTTAATGTCACATTATATAAATCAGTATAATGTACAAATTAGCTGCATGCTAAAAACAAAACTAGGAAAATCCCAATGTTAAATATAGTAACAATTTAACTTGCAGAGCTCAACAATATGCTGATGATGAAGAATCTTTGACATAAATCATATTTTTACATCTGGACATGTGAAATGAGGTCAAGGTCGGGTGAAATATGACAGATTAATAGACATATTTGGTGAATGCTCTATGTGTTAGATGATTAAGCCACATTGTTTGTTTCCTAAAAAGTAAAAATAATCACAGAAACTTGATGTGACATCTATAGTTAGGCCATCCTTAAATCACAGAAACTTGATGTGATATCTATAGTTAGGCCATCCTTAAATCACAGAAACTTGATGTGACATCTATAGTTAGGCCATCCTTAAATCACAGAAACTTGATGTGACATCTATAGTTAGGCCATCCTTAAATCACAGAAACTTGATGTGATATCTATAGTTAGGCCATCCTTAAATCACAGAAACTTGATGTGACATCTATAGTTAGGCCATCCTTAAATCACAGAAACTTGATGTGACATCTATAGTTAGGCCATCCTTAAATCACAGAAACTTGATGTGACATCTATAGTTAGGCCATCCTTAAATCACAGAAACTTGATGTGACATCTATAGTTAGGCCATCCTTAAATCACAGAAACTTGATGTGACATCTATAGTTAGGCCATCCTTAAATCACAGAAACTTGATGTGATATCTATAGTTAGGCCATCCTTAAATCACAGAAACTTGATGTGACATCTATAGTTAGGCCATCCTTAAATCACAGAAACTTGATGTGATATCTATAGTTAGGCCATCCTTAAATCACAGAAACTTGATGTGATATCTATAGTTAGGCCATCCTTAAATCACAGAAACTTGATGTGATATCTATAGTTAGGCCATCCTTAAATCACAGAAACTTGATGTGATATCTATAGTTAGGCCATCCTTAAATCACAGAAACTTGATGTGATATCTATAGTTAGGCCATCCTTAAATCACAGAAACTTGATGTGACATCTATAGTTAGGCCATCCTTAAATCACAGAAACTTGATGTGACATCTATAGTTAGGCCATCCTTAAATCACAGAAACTTGATGTGACATCTATAGTTAGGCCATCCTTAAATCACAGAAACTTGATGTGACATCTATAGTTAGGCCATCCTTAAATCACAGAAACTTGATGTGACATCTATAGTTAGGCCATCCTTAAATCACAGAAACTTGATGTGACATCTATAGTTAGGCCATCCTTAAATCACAGAAACTTGATGTGATATCTATAGTTAGGCCATCCTTAAATCACAGAAACTTGATGTGACATCTATAGTTAGGCCATCCTTAAATCACAGAAACTTGATGTGATATCTATAGTTAGGCCATCCTTAAATCACAGAAACTTGATGTGATATCTATAGTTAGGCCATCCTTAAATCACAGAAACTTGATGTGATATCTATAGTTAGGCCATCCTTAAATCACAGAAACTTGATGTGATATCTATAGTTAGGCCATCCTTAAATCACAGAAACTTGATGTGATATCTATAGTTAGGCCATCCTTAAATCACAGAAACTTGATGTGACATCTATAGTTAGGCCATCCTTAAATCACAGAAACTTGATGTGACATCTATAGTTAGGCCATCCTTAAATCACAGAAACTTGATGTGACATCTATAGTTAGGCCATCCTTAAATCACAGAAACTTGATGTGATATCTATAGTTAGGCCATCCTTAAATCACAGAAACTTGATGTGACATCTATAGTTAGGCCATCCTTAAATCACAGAAACTTGATGTGACATCTATAGTTAGGCCATCCTTAAATCACAGAAACTTGATGTGACATCTATAGTTAGGCCATCCTTAAATCACAGAAACTTGATGTGACATCTATAGTTAGGCCATCCTTAAATCACAGAAACTTGATGTGACATCTATAGTTAGGCCATCCTTAAATCACAGAAACTTGATGTGACATCTATAGTTAGGCCATCCTTAAATCACAGAAACTTGATGTGATATCTATAGTTAGGCCATCCTTAAATCACAGAAACTTGATGTGACATCAATAGTTAGGCCATCCTTAAATCACAGAAACTTGATGTGACATCTATAGTTAGGCCATCCTTAAATCACAGAAACTTGATGTGACATCTATAGTTAGGCCATCCTTAAATCACAGAAACTTGATGTGACATCTATAGTTAGGCCATCCTTAAATCACAGAAACTTGATGTGATATCTATAGTTAGGCCATCCTTAAATCACAGAAACTTGATGTGACATCTATAGTTAGGCCATCCTTAAATCACAGAAACTTGATGTGATATCAAGTCAGGTCACAAGTATAGATAAAAATGTAATCTAAAGTAAAAGATGACTGTGATGGAGAAAACTCCTGATGCAATGCTTTTGTTGGGTAAATTTTATTGGGTTGAATTACTACGAACCATAAATTGTTTTGGATGGTTTCAAAGAAGTCAAAAATGAGACCAAGGTCATAAGACTGACAAATATCATGTCAAATAATAATCGCACACTCCTGAAATACAATAAAAAGTCATTTATAAGCCCCAATGAACATTGCAACAGGAAAAAAAACGTGGCTTATACAAACAGCAAAAATCATTTATGTAAATATGCATTTCTTTATATGGAAAGAAAGAAAAATTGTTTAAAAAAAAATGCTATTTAAGACAGCTTAAATACATGAGAATTATAAGTAAGGGGTGATAGTATTAGGGATTTTATGTTTGAAGTCCAACTACCAGAGAATTCAGTACAACATATTGAAATGTCTTCATAAAAGTGTCATAACTCTTAGACTTCAATTACACAAAAACAAGTTTAATTTCAGATGATATATACACTACAGGTTGTATAAATAAATAAATAAAACTGACAATATGTGCAATACAGTAAGAAGTCATAGAGAGAGAGAAACAAACAGATTATTATACAGACAGACACATAATGATGACAAGAGAGAAACAAACAGATTATTATACAGACAGACACATAATGATGACAAGAGAGAAACAAACAGATTATTATACAGACAGACACATAATGATGACAAGAGAGAAACAAACAGATTATTATACAGACAGACACATAATGATGACAAGAGAGAAACAAACAGATTATTATACAGACAGACACATAATGATGACAAGAGAGAAACAAACAGATTATTATACAGACAGACACATAATGATGACAAGAGAGAAACAAACAGATTATTATACAGACAGACACATAATGATGACAAGAGAGAAACAAACAGATTATTATACAGACAGACGCATAATGATGACAAGAGAGAAACAAACAGATTATTATACAGACAGACACATAATGATGACAAGAGAGAAACAAACAGATTATTATACAGACAGACACATAATGATGACAAAGTATTTAACAGGGTTACAAATGTTGATGGTTTTATTCAGATTTCGTGAAAACAAATGACCAGGCTCTTGTTTAATAAAAAACATCTTCTATATAGTTGCAAAAAAGACTTCCTCAGATCTCCCATGACATGACATATCAATAGGGGGAACAAGTGAGAGATGTGATTAAAATCAGATTGAATTAGGGACCGACCATTTAACTTGAAGGGGGGTTATGGTTTTTTGTTTCATTCCAAATTTTTTTTCCGGAATTTTTTTCCCAGAATTTAACATTAGGTTATATTACAAAAACTCTGAATCAGATAATTTTTTTTTTTCCTCCACCAAAATCAGAATATTTTTTTCAGCAACATTGGGAATCAGATTAATTTTTTAGAAAAAAACCATAACCCCCCCCCCCCCCCCCCCAAGTTAAATGGTCGTTCCCTTAGATGTTTTCACTCTTCTACCCATAGTAACCCATATAGAATGATGGGTTTAATTTGAAAAGAGAAATCTTTTTTGAGTGGCTTTAGAAGAACATGAACAAATGGACAACATAATACAAGCAGATACCAAAATCCTCCAATGTTTGAGAAAAGAATGAGTTCTGAAGTGCCAGGACAAAAATTCTGTTACGTTCTATAAACAATGTATCAGCTCATTCCATACTAACTAATGACCAGAGGCTCTCAAGAGCCTGTATCGTTCACCTGGTAATAAAAAAAAACAATTGGTCCTATGTAAAAACTATGTCCTGCGTCATCTTGGAATTACGATCAACATAAAAAACACAAAGTTTGTAAAGGACCTTCCAATGATTGATGCACAGTTTAGGTTCAATCAGTGCAATAGCTTCAGAGAAGAATATATTTCTGTATTTTCCCCATATGGTTCTGTGTTAATACTATGACCTGTGGTGGCAGCCATCTTGGATTTCCGATCGGCATAAAAAACAGGACCTTCCAATGATCATTCCTGGGCAGTTTGGTTTCAACTGTCAAAGTGGTTTCAGAGAAGAAGCATTTTGAAACATTTTTCCCATAGGGTCCAATGTTAAACTAAGTCCTGCCGTAGCCGCCATTTTGAATTTCATATCAGAATAAAAAACGTATATTTTGTAGAGGACCATTCAATGAACATTCATGCACAGTTTGGCTTTAATCATATTTGTAGTTTCTGAGAAGAAGGCATTTGAACATTTTCCCATAGGGTCCAATGTTAATCTATGTCCTGCGGTGGTGGCCATCTTGGATTTCCGATCGGCATAAAAAACACACACCTTGTAGAGGACCTTCCAATGATCATTCCTGGGCAGTTTGGTTTCAATTATCCAAGTGGTTTCAGAGAAGAAGCGTTTTGAAACATTTTTCCCATAGGGTCCAATGTTAAACTAAGTCCTGCCGTAGCCGCCATTTTGAATTTCATACCAGAACAAAAAACGTAAAGTTTGTAGAGGACCATCTAATGAACATTCATGTACAGTTTGGCTTTAATCATATTTGTAGTTTCTGAGTAGAAGGCATTTGAATATTTTCCCATAGGGTCCAATGTTAATCTATGTCCTGCGGTGGCGGCCATCTTGGATTTCCGATTGGCATAAAAAACATAAAATTTGTAGAGGACCTTCCAATGATCATTCCTAGGCAGTTTGGTTTCAATTATCCAAGTGGTTTCAGAGAAGAAGCGTTTTGAAACATTTTTCCCATAGGGTCCAATGTTAAACTAAGTCCTGCCGTAGCCGCCATTTTGAATTTCATACCAGAACAAAAAACGTAAAGTTTGTAGAGGACCATCCAATGAACATTCATGTACAGTTTGGCTTTAATCATATTTGTAGTTTCTGAGTAGAAGGCATTTGAACATTTTCCCATAGGGTCCAATGTTAATCTATGTCCTGCGGTGGCAGCCATCTTGGATTTTCGACCGGCATAAAAAACCTTAAATTTGTAGAGGACCTTCCAATGATCATTCCTGGGCAGTTTGGTTTCAACTGTCCAAGTGGTTTCAGAGAAGAAGCATTTTGAAACATTTTTCCCATAGGGTCCAATGTTAAACTAAGTCCTGCCGTAGCCGCCATTTTGAATTTCATATCGGAACAAAAAACCTTAAGATTGTAGAGGACCATCCAATCAACATTCATGTACAGTTTGGCTTTAATCATATTTGTAGTTTCTGAGAAGAAGGCATTTGAACATTTTCCCATAGGGTCCAATGTTAATCTATGTATTGCGGTGGTGGCCATCTTGGATTTCCGATTGGCATAAAAAACATAAAATTTGTAGAGAACCTTCCAATGATCATTCCTAGGCAGTTTGGTTTCAATTATCCAAGTGGTTTCAGAGAAGAAGCGTTTTGAAACATTTTCCCCATAGGGTCCAATGTTAAACTAAGTCCTGCCATAGCCGCCATTTTGAATTTCATACCAGAACAAAAAACGTAAAGTTTGTAGAGGACCATCTAATGAACATTCATGTACAGTTTGGCTTTAATCATATTTGTAGTTTCTGAGTAGAAGGCATTTGAATATTTTCCCATAGGGTCCAATGTTAATCTATGTCCTGCAGTGGCGGCCATCTTGGATTTCCGACCGGCATAAAAAACAGAAAATTTGTAGAGGACCTTCCAATGATCATTCCTGGGCAGTTTGGTTTCAACTGTCCAAGTGGTTTCAGAGAAGAAGCATTTTGAAACATTTTCCCCATAGGGTCCAATGTTAAACTAAGTCCTGCCGTAGCCGCCATTTTGAATTTCATACCAGAACAAAAAACGTAAAGTTTATAGAGGACCATCTAATGAACATTCATGTACAGTTTGGCTTTAATCATATTTGTAGTTTCTGAGAAGAAGGCATTTGAATATTTTCCCATAGGGTCCAATGTTAATCTATGTATTGCGGTGGCGGCCATCTTGGATTTCCGACCGGCATAAAAAACGGAAAATTTGTAGAGGACCTTCCAATGATCATTCCTAGGCAGTTTGGTTTCAATTATCCAAGTGGTTTCAGAGAAGAAGCGTTTTGAAACATTTTCCCCATAGGGTCCAATGTTAAACTAAGTCCTGCCATAGCCGCCATTTTGAATTTCATACCAGAACAAAAAACGTAAAGTTTGTAGAGGACCATCTAATGAACATTCATGTACAGTTTGGCTTTAATCATATTTGTAGTTTCTGAGTAGAAGGCATTTGAATATTTTCCCATAGGGTCCAATGTTAATCTATGTCCTGCAGTGGCGGCCATCTTGGATTTCCGACCGGCATAACAAACAGAAAATTTGTAGAGGACCTTCCAATGATCATTCCTGGGCAGTTTGGTTTCAACTGTCCAAGTGGTTTCAGAGAAGAAGCATTTTGAAACATTTTCCCCATAGGGTCCAATGTTAAACTAAGTCCTGCCGTAGCCGCCATTTTGAATTTCATACCAGAACAAAAAACGTAAAGTTTATAGAGGACCATCTAATGAACATTCATGTACAGTTTGGCTTTAATCATATTTGTAGTTTCTGAGAAGAAGGCATTTGAATATTTTCCCATAGGGTCCAATGTTAATCTATGTATTGCGGTGGCGGCCATCTTGGATTTCCGACCGGCATAAAAAACGGAAAATTTGTAGAGGACCTTCCAATGATCATTCCTAGGCAGTTTGGTTTCAATTATCCAAGTGGTTTCAGAGAAGAAGCGTTTTGAAACATTTTCCCCATAGGGTCCAATGTTAAACTAAGTCCTGCCATAGCCGCCATTTTGAATTTCATACCAGAACAAAAAACGTAAAGTTTGTAGAGGACCATCTAATGAACATTCATGTACAGTTTGGCTTTAATCATATTTGTAGTTTCTGAGTAGAAGGCATTTGAATATTTTCCCATAGGGTCCAATGTTAATCTATGTCCTGCAGTGGCGGCCATCTTGGATTTCCGACCGGCATAAAAAACGGAAAATTTGTAGAGGACCTTCCAATGATCATTCCTGGGCAGTTTGGTTTCAACTGTCCAAGTGGTTTCAGAGAAGAAGCATTTTGAAACATTTTCCCCATAGGGTCCAATGTTAAACTAAGTCCTGCCGTAGCCGCCATTTTGAATTTCATACCAGAACAAAAAACGTAAAGTTTATAGAGGACCATCTAATGAACATTCATGTACAGTTTGGCTTTAATCATATTTGTAGTTTCTGAGTAGAAGGCATTTGAATATTTTCCCATAGGGTCCAATGTTAATCTATGTCCTGCGGTGGCGGCCATCTTGGATTTCCGACCGGCATAAAAAACGGAAAATTTGTAGAGGACCTTCCAATGATCATTCCTGGGCAGTTTGGTTTCAACTGTCCAAGTGGTTTCAGAGAAGAAGCATTTTGAAACATTTTTCCCATAGGGTCCAATGTTAAACTAAGTCCTGCCGTAGCCGCCATTTTGAATTTCATATCGGAACAAAAAACCTTAAGATTGTAGAGGACCATCCAATCAACATTCATGTACAGTTTGGCTTTAATCATATTTGTAGTTTCTGAGAAGAAGGCATTTGAACATTTTCCCATAGGGTCCAATGTTAATCTATGTATTGCGGTGGCGGCCATCTTGGATTTCCGATCGGCATAAAAAACATAAAATTTCTAGAGGACCTTCCAATGATCATTCCTAGGCAGTTTGGTTTAAATTATCCAAGTGGTTTCAGAGAAGAAGCGTTTTGAAACATTTTTCCCATAGGGTTCAATGTTAAACTAAGTCCTGCCGTAGCCGCCATTTTGAATTTCATACCGGAACAAAAAACGTAAAGTTTGTAGAGGACCATCTAATGAACATTCATGTACAGTTTGGCTTTAATCATATTTGTAGTTTCTGAGTAGAAGGCATTTGAATATTTTCCCATAGGGTCCAATGTTAATCTATGTCCTGCGGTGGCGGCCATCTTGGATTTCCGACCGGCATAAAAAACAGATAATTTGTAGAGGACCTTCCAATGATCATTCCTGGGCAGTTTGGTTTCAACTGTCCTAGTGGTTTCAGAGAAGAAGCATTTTGAAACATTTTTCCCATAGGGTCCAATGTTAAACTAAGTCCTGCCGTAGCCGCCATTTTGAATTTCATATCGGAACAAAAAACCTTAAGATTGTAGAGGACCATCCAATCAACATTCATGTACAGTTTGGCTTTAATAATATTTGTAGTTTCTGAGAAGAAGGCATTTGAACATTTTCCCATAGGGTCCAATGTTAATCTATGTATTGCGGTGGCGGCCATCTTGGATTTTCGACCGGCATAAAAAACAAAAAATTTGTAGAGGACCTTCCAATGATCATTCCTGGGCAGTTTGGTTTCAACTGTCCAAGTGGTTTCAGAGAAGAAGCATTTTGAAACATTTTTCCCATAGGGTCCAATGTTAAACTAAGTCCTGCCGTAGCCGCCATTTTGAATTTCATATCGGAACAAAAAACCTTAAGATTGTAGAGGACCATCCAATGAACATTCATGTACAGTTTGGCTTTAATAATATTTGTAGTTTCTGAGAAGAAGGCATTTGAACATTTTCCCATAGGGTCCAATGTTAATCTATGTCCTGCGGTGGCAGCCATCTTGGATTTCCGACCGGCATAAAAAACAGAAAATTTGTAGAGGACCTTCCAATGATCATTCCTGGGCAGTTTGGTTTCAACTGTCCAAGTGGTTTCAGAGAAGAAGCATTTTGAAACATTTTTCCCATAGGGTCCAATGTTAAACTAAGTCCTGTCGTAGCCGCCATTTTGAATTTCATATCGGAACAAAAAACCTTAAGATTGTAGAGGACCATCCAATCAACATTCATGTACAGTTTGGCTTTAATAATATTTGTAGTTTCTGAGAAGAAGGCATTTGAACATTTTCCCATAGGGTCCAATGTTAATCTATGTATTGCGGTGGTGGCCATCTTGGATTTCCGATTGGCATAAAAAACATAAAATTTGTAGAGAACCTTCCAATGATCATTCCTAGGCAGTTTGGTTTCAATTATCCAAGTGGTTTCAGAGAAGAAGCGTTTTGAAACATTTTCCCCATAGGGTCCAATGTTAAACTAAGTCCTGCCATAGCCGCCATTTTGAATTTCATACCAGAACAAAAAACGTAAAGTTTGTAGAGGACCATCTAATGAACATTCATGTACAGTTTGGCTTTAATCATATTTGTAGTTTCTGAGTAGAAGGCATTTGAATATTTTCCCATAGGGTCCAATGTTAATCTATGTCCTGCAGTGGCGGCCATCTTGGATTTCCGACCGGCATAAAAAACAGAAAATTTGTAGAGGACCTTCCAATGATCATTCCTGGGCAGTTTGGTTTCAACTGTCCAAGTGGTTTCAGAGAAGAAGCATTTTGAAACATTTTCCCCATAGGGTCCAATGTTAAACTAAGTCCTGCCGTAGCCGCCATTTTGAATTTCATACCAGAACAAAAAACGTAAAGTTTATAGAGGACCATCTAATGAACATTCATGTACAGTTTGGCTTTAATCATATTTGTAGTTTCTGAGAAGAAGGCATTTGAATATTTTCCCATAGGGTCCAATGTTAATCTATGTATTGCGGTGGCGGCCATCTTGGATTTCCGACCGGCATAAAAAACGGAAAATTTGTAGAGGACCTTCCAATGATCATTCCTAGGCAGTTTGGTTTCAATTATCCAAGTGGTTTCAGAGAAGAAGCGTTTTGAAACATTTTCCCCATAGGGTCCAATGTTAAACTAAGTCCTGCCATAGCCGCCATTTTGAATTTCATACCAGAACAAAAAACGTAAAGTTTGTAGAGGACCATCTAATGAACATTCATGTACAGTTTGGCTTTAATCATATTTGTAGTTTCTGAGTAGAAGGCATTTGAATATTTTCCCATAGGGTCCAATGTTAATCTATGTCCTGCAGTGGCGGCCATCTTGGATTTCCGACCGGCATAAAAAACGGAAAATTTGTAGAGGACCTTCCAATGATCATTCCTGGGCAGTTTGGTTTCAACTGTCCAAGTGGTTTCAGAGAAGAAGCATTTTGAAACATTTTCCCCATAGGGTCCAATGTTAAACTAAGTCCTGCCGTAGCCGCCATTTTGAATTTCATACCAGAACAAAAAACGTAAAGTTTATAGAGGACCATCTAATGAACATTCATGTACAGTTTGGCTTTAATCATATTTGTAGTTTCTGAGTAGAAGGCATTTGAATATTTTCCCATAGGGTCCAATGTTAATCTATGTCCTGCGGTGGCGGCCATCTTGGATTTCCGACCGGCATAAAAAACGGAAAATTTGTAGAGGACCTTCCAATGATCATTCCTGGGCAGTTTGGTTTCAACTGTCCAAGTGGTTTCAGAGAAGAAGCATTTTGAAACATTTTTCCCATAGGGTCCAATGTTAAACTAAGTCCTGCCGTAGCCGCCATTTTGAATTTCATATCGGAACAAAAAACCTTAAGATTGTAGAGGACCATCCAATCAACATTCATGTACAGTTTGGCTTTAATCATATTTGTAGTTTCTGAGAAGAAGGCATTTGAACATTTTCCCATAGGGTCCAATGTTAATCTATGTATTGCGGTGGCGGCCATCTTGGATTTCCGATCGGCATAAAAAACATAAAATTTCTAGAGGACCTTCCAATGATCATTCCTAGGCAGTTTGGTTTAAATTATCCAAGTGGTTTCAGAGAAGAAGCGTTTTGAAACATTTTTCCCATAGGGTTCAATGTTAAACTAAGTCCTGCCGTAGCCGCCATTTTGAATTTCATACCGGAACAAAAAACGTAAAGTTTGTAGAGGACCATCTAATGAACATTCATGTACAGTTTGGCTTTAATCATATTTGTAGTTTCTGAGTAGAAGGCATTTGAATATTTTCCCATAAGGTCCAATGTTAATCTATGTCCTGCGGTGGCGGCCATCTTGGATTTCCGACCGGCATAAAAAACAGATAATTTGTAGAGGACCTTCCAATGATCATTCCTGGGCAGTTTGGTTTCAACTGTCCTAGTGGTTTCAGAGAAGAAGCATTTTGAAACATTTTTCCCATAGGGTCCAATGTTAAACTAAGTCCTGCCGTAGCCGCCATTTTGAATTTCATATCGGAACAAAAAACCTTAAGATTGTAGAGGACCATCCAATCAACATTCATGTACAGTTTGGCTTTAATAATATTTGTAGTTTCTGAGAAGAAGGCATTTGAACATTTTCCCATAGGGTCCAATGTTAATCTATGTCCTGCGGTGGCGGCCATCTTGGATTTTCGACCGGCATAAAAAACAAAAAATTTGTAGAGGACCTTCCAATGATCATTCCTGGGCAGTTTGGTTTCAACTGTCCAAGTGGTTTCAGAGAAGAAGCATTTTGAAACATTTTTCCCATAGGGTCCAATGTTAAACTAAGTCCTGCCGTAGCCGCCATTTTGAATTTCATATCGGAACAAAAAACCTTAAGATTGTAGAGGACCATCCAATGAACATTCATGTACAGTTTGGCTTTAATAATATTTGTAGTTTCTGAGAAGAAGGCATTTGAACATTTTCCCATAGGGTCCAATGTTAATCTATGTCCTGCGGTGGCAGCCATCTTGGATTTCCGACCGGCATAAAAAACAGAAAATTTGTAGAGGACCTTCCAATGATCATTCCTGGGCAGTTTGGTTTCAACTGTCCAAGTGGTTTCAGAGAAGAAGCATTTTGAAACATTTTTCCCATAGGGTCCAATGTTAAACTAAGTCCTGTCGTAGCCGCCATTTTGAATTTCATATCGGAACAAAAAACCTTAAGATTGTAGAGGACCATCCAATCAACATTCATGTACAGTTTGGCTTTAATAATATTTGTAGTTTCTGAGAAGAAGGCATTTGAACATTTTCCCATAGGGTCCAATGTTAATCTATGTCCTGCGGTGGCGGCCATCTTGGATTTTCGACCGGCATAAAAAACAAAAAATTTGTAGAGGACCTTCCAATGATCATTCCTGGGCAGTTTGGTTTCAACTGTCCAAGTGGTTTCAGAGAAGAAGCATTTTGAAACATTTTTCCCATAGGGTCCAATGTTAAACTAAGTCCTGCCGTAGCCGCCATTTTGAATTTCATATCGGAACAAAAAACCTTAAGATTGTAGAGGACCATCCAATGAACATTCATGTACAGTTTGGCTTTAATCATATTTGTAGTTTCTGAGAAGAAGTCATTTGAACATTTTCCCATAGGGTCCAATGTTAATCTATGTATTGCGGTGGTGGCCATCTTGGATTTCCGATTGGCATAAAAAACATAAAATTTGTAGAGGACCTTCCAATGATCATTCCTAGGCAGTTTGGTTTCAATTATCCAAGTGGTTTCAGAGAAGAAGCGTTTTGAAACATTTTTCCCATAGGGTCCAATGTTAAACTAAGTCCTGCCATAGCCGCCATTTTGAATTTCATACCAGAACAAAAAACGTAAAGTTTGTAGAGGACCATCTAATGAACATTCATGTACAGTTTGGCTTTAATCATATTTGTAGTTTCTGAGTAGAAGGCATTTGAATATTTTCCCATAGGGTCCAATGTTAATCTATGTCCTGCAGTGGCGGCCATCTTGGATTTCCGACCGGCATAAAAAACCTTAAATTTGTAGAGGACCTTCCAATGATCATTCCTGGGCAGTTTGGTTTCAACTGTCCAAGTGGTTTCAGAGAAGAAGCATTTTGAAACATTTTTCCCATAGGGTCCAATGTTAAACTAAGTCCTGCCGTAGCCGCCATTTTGAATTTCATACCAGAACAAAAAACGTAAAGTTTGTAGAGGACCATCTAATGAACATTCATGTACAGTTTGGCTTTAATCATATTTGTAGTTTCTGAGTAGAAGGCATTTGAATATTTTCCCATAGGGTCCAATGTTAATCTATGTCCTGCGGTGGCGGCCATCTTGGATTTCCGACCGGCATAAAAAACGGAAAATTTGTAGAGGACCTTCCAATGATCATTCCTGGGCAGTTTGGTTTCAACTGTCCAAGTGGTTTCAGAGAAGAAGCATTTTGAAACATTTTTCCCATAGGGTCCAATGTTAAACTAAGTTCTGCCGTAGCCGCCATTTTGAATTTCATATCGGAACAAAAAACCTTAAGATTGTAGAGGACCATCCAATCAACATTCATGTACAGTTTGGCTTTAATCATATTTGTAGTTTCTGAGAAGAAGGCATTTGAACATTTTCCCATAGGGTCCAATGTTAATCTATGTATTGCGGTGGCGGCCATCTTGGATTTCCGATCGGCATAAAAAACATAAAATTTCTAGAGGACCTTCCAATGATCATTCCTAGGCAGTTTGGTTTCAATTATCCATGTGGTTTCAGAGAAGAAGCGTTTTGAAACATTTTTCCCATAGGGTTCAATGTTAAACTAAGTCCTGCCGTAGCCGCCATTTTGAATTTCATACCGGAACAAAAAACGTAAAGTTTGTAGAGGACCATCCAATGAACATTCATGTACAGTTTGGCTTTAATAATATTTGTAGTTTCTGAGAAGAAGGCATTTGAACATTTTCCCATAGGGTCCAATGTTAATCTATGTCCTGCGGTGACGGCCATCTTGGATTTCCGACCAGCATAAAAAAACAGAAAATTTGTAGAGGACCTTCCAATGATCATTCCTGGGCAGTTTGGTTTCAACTGTCCAAGTGGTTTCAGAGAAGAAGCATTTTGAAACATTTTTCCCATAGGGTCCAATGTTAAACTAAGTCCTGTCGTAGCCGCCATTTTGAATTTCATATCGGAACAAAAAACCTTAAGATTGTAGAGGACCATCCAATCAACATTCATGTACAGTTTGGCTTTAATAATATTTGTAGTTTCTGAGAAGAAGGCATTTGAACATTTTCCCATAGGGTCCAATGTTAATCTATGTCCTGCGGTGGCGGCCATCTTGGATTTTCGACCGGCATAAAAAACAAAAAATTTGTAGAGGACCTTCCAATGATCATTCCTGGGCAGTTTGGTTTCAACTGTCCAAGTGGTTTCAGAGAAGAAGCATTTTGAAACATTTTTCCCATAGGGTCCAATGTTAAACTAAGTCCTGCCGTAGCCGCCATTTTGAATTTCATATCGGAACAAAAAACCTTAAGATTGTAGAGGACCATCCAATGAACATTCATGTACAGTTTGGCTTTAATAATATTTGTAGTTTCTGAGAAGAAGGCATTTGAACATTTTCCCATAGGGTCCAATGTTAATCTATGTCCTGCGGTGGCGGCCATCTTGGATTTCCGACCGGCATAAAAAACAGAAAATTTGTAGAGGACCTTCCAATGATCATTCCTGGGCAGTTTGGTTTCAACTGTCCAAGTGGTTTCAGAGAAGAAGCATTTTGAAACATTTTTCCCATAGGGTCCAATGTTAAACTAAGTCCTGTCGTAGCCGCCATTTTGAATTTCATATCGGAACAAAAAACCTTAAGATTGTAGAGGACCATCCAATCAACATTCATGTACAGTTTGGCTTTAATAATATTTGTAGTTTCTGAGAAGAAGGCATTTGAACATTTTCCCATAGGGTCCAATGTTAATCTATGTCCTGCGGTGGCAGCCATCTTGGATTTCCGACCGGCATAAAAAACAGAAAATTTGTAGAGGACC
This sequence comes from Bathymodiolus brooksi, assembly GCA_963680875.1. NCBI lineage: Eukaryota > Metazoa > Mollusca > Bivalvia > Mytilida > Modiolidae > Bathymodiolus > Bathymodiolus brooksi. The sequence continues at coordinate 65,878,695 of OY804586.1, read as the reverse complement.
TTCCAATGATCATTCCTGGGCAGTTTGGTTTCAACTGTCCAAGTGGTTTCAGAGAAGAAGCATTTTGAAACATTTTTCCCATAGGGTCCAATGTTAAACTAAGTCCTGTCGTAGCCGCCATTTTGAATTTCATATCGGAACAAAAAACCTTAAGATTGTAGAGGACCATCCAATCAACATTCATGTACAGTTTGGCTTTAATAATATTTGTAGTTTCTGAGAAGAAGGCATTTGAACATTTTCCCATAGGGTCCAATGTTAATCTATGTATTGCGGTGGCGGCCATCTTGGATTTTCGACCGGCATAAAAAACAAAAAATTTGTAGAGGACCTTCCAATGATCATTCCTGGGCAGTTTGGTTTCAACTGTCCAAGTGGTTTCAGAGAAGAAGCATTTTGAAACATTTTTCCCATAGGGTCCAATGTTAAACTAAGTCCTGCCGTAGCCGCCATTTTGAATTTCATATCGGAACAAAAAACCTTAAGATTGTAGAGGACCATCCAATGAACATTCATGTACAGTTTGGCTTTAATCATATTTGTAGTTTCTGAGAAGAAGGCATTTGAACATTTTCCCATAGGGTCCAATGTTAATCTATGTCCTGCGATGGCGGCCATCTTGGATTTCCGATCGGCATAAAAAACAGTAACTTGGTAAAGGACATTCCAATGATCATTCCTTTACAGTTTGGGTTCAGTCAGTTCATTAGTTTCGGAGAAGAAGATCTTTGAAATTTCGGCCAATCAGAGCATATTATTGGCCCTGGCAGCCATATTGAATATCCGACTGGAACGAAAAACAGTAACTTTGTAGAGGACCATCCAAGGAACATTCCTGCTAAGTTCGATTCCAATCGGCCAAGTGGTTTCGGAGAAGAAGCTTGAAATGTGAAAAGTTTACAGACGACAGACGACAGACGACGGACGCCAAGTGATGGCAATAGTTCACATGGAC